>CM043019.1:39636085-40266593 GCA_023690525.1 Holotrichia oblita | reverse complement strand
ACTTTAGATATTTTTAATGAAACGTGGTATACGTGTAGTATGTATCAAGAGGCATTATTGAGTGTTCCCCATTTTTTTAATTCCACCAGTGGCGTTCGTACGGAATTTCAGCTACCTACTTTGACAGACGTTTAGGTCACACGTTCATATATAAGTTTATATAAGTTTCCTTTTAAAAATACATCATAAAATCGTTCCCTAAAATATTGACATTCAATTTCCCCTGTACATTGGAGAACGGAGAAAAAAAAAATTGACCCCCTTAAAGGCGCGCTGGAGAGAAATAAAAAAAGAATGTATACACATAAGACTTTTTGAGCTCTTTCGAAAATATGTAGATATATACTTAGTATAATCTCGATAATACACTGACATACAGATAATTAAACTATTCTTACTTGTTCCATATTTTTAAATTACTTTTAGACATGGAGAGATGTTTGTAATGATTACTACTTGTGTTATTTATTGAACCACAAAATAAGAAACGTTTTTTAGTATAAATAATAACGTTTTTCCAATCGGACTATTGTAAAAAATTGGAAATTCTTTAACGCATTTAATGATTCCTCGTGTTTTTTTAATTATTATTTCTTGTGTTTCGCCGCCGTTGAAATGAAGACTTCTTTATTTTATATATTATTCTTTTCAATCATTAATAAAAAAAAACAAAAAACGAAAGAAAAAAGCCATAGTACCCCTCGTCGAGATTTGAACGCCGTACCTCTACCACCGTGGGCCAGCGTCCGTTCCCCTACGCCACGGAAGCTCGTAAATTCTCAAATCGTATGGCGATATAGAAATGTGTAGTATCTGTTTTGACGTATTTTGGGGATGTTTTGCAAAAATAACCGGTTTAGAAAGGCGTTGGAAGTTTGAAATTTTGGAAATCGTCGTTGTAAATACGGCCGGTTCGGCGATCGCGTTTGGGAAAGCGTCGTCTTATTGGGCGTCGGCGTCCCGACGCTGTATTTTTTAGTTTTAATCGGAAAAAAAAAATTTCCCCAAAATAACCAAGTACTCGTCGAGGAGAATATCTTCGGACATGGATAGTTTTGGCGTAGCGTTAACCGTTCGGGAGATATAAGCGCTCAAAGTCCGCTCCTAACGCGAATTTTAATTCGAATGCTAATCTTACAGGATTCGGACGTTGGTCTGCGGTGAAACCTAGACAGTTGATTAGAAAAATCCTTTTCCCGTCGATCGGCACCCCTTTTCGAGTTTAGTCCTTTCGTAAGGTCTCAGGAGGGAGCCCCGTTTACCTCTGCGACAGCTATTATTATAGTAAAGAGCGGAATATGGCTGTCTTGATTGAATAAAACCCGCTATACAGGCACTTTCCAAAATGAATGTCCATATTTCAGGAAGGGTTTTTTTTTTTGCTGGACGTAGCGGGATCGTATATTAGTCGTCATGATAAAAAGAAAACTTCATATGAACATATGACCTAAAGGTCTTAGCTTTTGAGATACAGGGTGATAAAGTTTTCGAAAATAAATAGTTTTTTTTTTGCTGGACGTAGCGGGATCGTATATTAGTCGTCATGATAAAAGAAAACTTCATATGAACATATGACCTAAAGGTCTTAACTTTTGAGATACAGGGTGATAAGTTTTTCGAAAATAAATAGTTTTTTATTAATTCCTGTAATACCACTTTAGATATTTTAATGAAACGTGGTATACGTTAGTATGTATCAAGAGGCATTATTGAGTGTTCCCATTTTTTTTAATTCGACCAGTGGCGTTCGTACGGAATTTCAGCTACCTACTTTGACAGACGTTTGGTCACACGTTCATATATAAGTTTATATAAGTTTCCTTTTTTAAAATACATCATAAAATCGTTCCCTAAAATATTGACATTCAATTTCCCCTGAATGTATACAAATAAGACTTTTTAGCTCTTTCGAAAATATGTAGATATATACTTAGTATAATCTCGATAATACACTGACATACAGATAATTAAACTATTCTTACTTGTTTCATATTTTTAAATTACTTTTAGACATGGAGAGATGTTTGTAATTATTACTACTTGTGGTATTTATTGAACCACAAAATAAGAAACGATTTTTAGTATAAATAATAACGTTTTTCCAATCGGACAATTGTAAAAAATTGGAAATTCTTTAACGCATTTAATGATTCATCGTGTTTTTTAATTATTATTTCTTGTGTTTCGTCGCCGTTGAAATGAAGACTTCTTTATTTTATATATTATTCTTTTCAATCATTAATAAAAAAAAACAAAAAACCAAAGAAAAAAGCCATAGTATTCCTCGTCGAGATTTGAACGCCGTACCTCTAGCGCCGTGGGCCACCGTCCGTTCCGATGCGCCACAGGAGCTCGTAAATTCGAGATATCATATTCTCATATAGAAATATCTAGTACCTATCTGTTTTGAGGAATTTTGGCGACGCTTATCAAAAAAATAAGCGGTTTAGAAAGGCGTTGGAACTTTGAAATTTTGGAAATCGTCATTATAAATACGGCCGGTTCGGCGGTCACGTCTGGAAAGCGTCGTCTTATTGGGCGTCGGCGCCCGACGCTGTATTTTTTAGTTTTAATCGAAAAAAAATTTTTTCCCCAAAATAACCAAGTACTCGTCGAGGAGAATATGTTCGGACATGAATAGTTTTGGCGTAGCGTTAACCGTTCGGGAGATATAAGCGCTCAAAGTCCGCTCCAATCCGAATTTTTAATTCGTTTGCTAATCTTACAGGATTCGGACGTTGGTCTGCGGCGAAACCTAGACAGTTGATTAGAAAAATCCTTTTCCCGTCGATCGGCACCCCCTTTTCGAGTTTAGTCCTTTCGTAAGGTCTCAGGAGGGTGCCCCGTTTACCTCAACGACACCAATTATTATATACTAACTAGTTGACCCCACCCAAACTCTTCGAGTTTGGTCTAAGCTGACCCATCCCAAGTATTCGAATTTAGACTGAACTCTTCCGGCCCACCGACCAGCATTTCCGCTAATCTTAACCCGCTCCACAACTTTTAAGCGTCTTCAAGGTAGCTAAGCTAATTCAGAAACCAGCGCCACCTCTAAAATTATTTATATAACAGTAGCCCTGAGTACCTACAATAATATACACGAAACATGCGTGCATTCTGTTAATCTAAACTCCTCAATAACTTTTAAGTGTGTTAAACACTACTCGGCCTACGGCCTCGATACTTATTTTATATTTTGTCGATTTTTTCACGAACCATTTTAATAAATGTCAATGGCGTTCTATGTAGAAACGCTATTTACTTTACACACTGTAAAGTATGAGCGTTTCATTACCAGTTACCCTGTATGTTGGTTGACCAATTTTTTAGTGTGTTAAAAATTATTTGGGAAACGCTCTCTTTTTATCCCATCGTACTTACTCTTATTCGTTTGAAAATAAATAATAATAATAATATTACTTATAATAAAATCAAAATACCGTTGATCTCTTAAATACTTATAGAGGTATCCCTGTATATATATTCTACTTCGTACAGATTTTTAATCGACAGAATATGTCGAGAAGGTGTCCCAGCTAATGAACTACTAAAATGAAAAAAAAAAATTGTTATACGAATTGAGCAGTATGAAAGCAATGTGCATACTTATTTTATTTTTAATCGATTTTTTCACGGACTATTTCAATAAATCAATGGCATTCTACGTAGAAACGCTCTTTATTTTACATAACTGTAAAGTATGGTCGCTTCATTAGCAGTTACCCTGTATACTTGCTGAATTATGAATTTAAGTCATCATTCTACGATTTATACATTTTATCAAACAGAGTATTGACAAATGTGTTTATCAATATTTTTAATATCGTTGGGAAGAAATTAAATTTTCCCGGTAGTAATATGAAAAGAACTAATAAACTCTATAACCTTCTAAGTGTAAAAGTCCGTCTTGACAGTTCAAATTTTGATCGCAGACGCGCTAACGTCAACGATTTATTATGAGAGCCGCCTAATGATTTTTTGCTATAGTTATTAAAGATGGTATTTTGTACGTATTTTAACGTATTTAATTTTTAAATATATTTTTTTGGTAATAAGTAAATTACGTCATGTACTATTTTTTTCATTATTTTACGTAATGAGGTTTTGACGATTACAATTTGACTTTTCACGTTTCGCGTTAGATGTATTCTTTCAACTATTTTTATTAATAATAACGGAATATATTATTTATAGGTGAAATGTGTATCTATTAGTATATTGACAAATGTTTTTAACATGACGTATATACTTATATTTTTGAAGAGATAACATGTGTTCAGAAATACCATAATATTCAAATTGCGCGCTTGATACCTTGCACTAAACATATATACGTCAGATATGCTGCCATCTATTAAGATACAATTAAGTTATTTGGTAAAGTGCAGTTATATCTACGATTATTTAATTAATCTCAATATTATATGTATATATTATCTTAATGACAATCACAAAATGTTTTACCGAAAAATCAACTCATGATCTCGATGTAAACGCAGAATAAAAAGTCCGTCTTGACAGTTCAAATTTTGACGGCCGTGGGGCTAACGGAGGCCGCCTACGATTTATTGTGAGAGCCGGGAAAGGTTTAAAGATGGTATTTTGTACGTGGTAGGTACGTAATAAACGTATTTAACGTATTTATTATTTAAATATATTTTTTTCGTAATAAATAAAAGGTGAAATGTAGTATTTCTTTATTTATTTTACGTAATGAAGTTATGAACGCTTATAATTCGATATTTCTTTCAAGTTTTTTATTTAATAATAACGGAATATATTATTTATAGATGAAATGTGTATCTAATAGAATATTGACAATTGTGTTTATCATGACATATATATCTGTATATTTAGAGAGGCAGCATGTTTTAAGTTATTTCATAATATTCAAATCGCGCGCCTGCTATATTTGTCTTCTCGCAGTGTTCTAAATAGTTTAAAAGAAAAAATCACTAACGTCCTTGATTAAAAAGCTGTCGGATTACGTATTACAGTAACAAATAAGTCCTTACGGGTCCTTACGGGTAACTGTATAGGTGTTAATGTACAAATATTAAATAAATCTCGTAATTTTTAGAAGAGAGGAAATTTGTTAGGAATTTCAATGTTTACCTGTCAAAGTCGTTGACTACAGATCTTTTTTTTTTTTTTTTTGCTGGACGTCGCGGGACCGTATACTACTCGTCATGTTAAAGAGAAAACTTCATATGAACATATGACCTAAAGGTCTTAACTTTTGAGATACAGGGTGATAAAGTTTTCGAAAATAAATAGTTTTTTATTAATTCCTGTAATACCACTTTAGATATTTTAATGAAACGTGGTATACGTGTAGTATGTATCAAGAGGCATTATTGAGTGTTCCCCATTTTTTTTTTAATTCCACCAGTGGCGTTCGTACGGAATTTCAGCTACCTACTTTGACAGACGTTTAGGTCACACGTTCATATATAAGTTTATATAAGTTTCCTTTTTAAAATACATCATAAAATCGTTCCCTAAAATATTGACATTCAATTTCCCTGTACATTGGAGAACGGAGAAAAAAAAAATTGACCCCCTTAAAAGGCGCGCTGGAGAGAAATGAATGTATACAAATAAGACTTTTTGGCTCTTTCGAAAATATGTAGATATATACTTAGTATAATCTCGATAATACACTGACATACAGATAATTAAACTATTCTTACTTGTTCCATATTTTTTAAATTACTTTTAGACATAGAGAGATGTTTGTAATGATTACTACTTGTGTTATTTATTGAACCACAAAATAAGAAACGTTTTTTAGTATAAATAATAACGTTTTTCCAATCGGACTATTGTAAAAAATTGGAAATTCTTTAACGCATTTAATGATTCCTCGTGTTTTTTAATTATTATTTCTTGTGTTTCGCCGCCGTTGAAATGAAGACTTCTTTATTTTATATATTATTCTTTTCAATCATTAATAAAAAAAAAACAAAAAACGAAAGAAAAAAGCCATAGTACCCCTCGTCGAGATTTGAACGCCGTACCTCTACCACCGTGGGCCAGCGTCCGTTCCCTACGCCACGGAAGCTCGTAAATTCTCAAATCATATTCTCGATATAGAAATGTGTAGTATCTGTTTTGACGTATTTTGGGGATGTTTTATCAAAAAATAACCGGTTTAGAAAGGCGTTGGAAGTTTGAAATTTTGGAAATCGTCGTTGTAAATACGGCCGGTTCGGCGATCGCGTTTGGGAAAGCGTCGTCTTATTGGGCGTCGGCGTCCCGACGCTGTATTTTTTAGTTTTAATCGGAAAAAAAAAATTTCCCCAAAATAACCAAGTACTCGTCGAGGAGAATATCTTCGGACATGGATAGTTTTGGCGTAGCGTTAACCGTTCGGGAGATATAAGCGCTCAAAGTCCGCTCTAACGCGAATTTTTAATTCGAATGCTAATCTTACAGGATTCGGACGTTGGTCTGCGGTGAAACCTAGACAGTTGATTAGAAAAATCCTTTTCCCGTCGATCGGCACCCCCTTTTCGAGTTTAGTCCTTTCGTAAGGTCTCAGGAGGGAGCCCCGTTTACCTCTGCGACAGCTATTATTATAGTAAAGAGCGGAATATGGCTGTCTTGATTGAATAAAACCCGCTATACAGGCACTTTCCAAAATGAATGTCCATATTTCAGGGAAGGGTTTTTTTTTTTTTTTGCTGGACGTAGCGGGATCGTATATTAGTCGTCATGATAAAAGAAAACTTCATATGAACATATGACCTAAAGGTCTTAGCTTTTGAGATACAGGGTGATAAAGTTTTCGAAAATAAATAGTTTTTTTTTTTGCTGGACGTAGCGGGATCGTATATTAGTCGTCATGTTAAAGAGAAAACTTCATATGAACATATGACCTAAAGGTCTTAACTTTTGAGATACAGGGTGATAAAGTTTTCGAAAATAAATAGTTTTTTATTAATTCCTGTAATACCACTTTAGATATTTTAATGAAACGTGGTATACGTGTAGTATGTATCAAGAGGCATTATTGAGTGTTCCCCATTTTTTTTAATTCGACCAGTGGCGTTCGTACGGAATTTCAGCTACCTACTTTGACAGACGTTTAGGTCACACGTTCATATATAAGTTTATATAAGTTTCCTTTTTAAAATACATCATAAAATCGTTCCCTAAAATATTGACATTCAATTTCCCCTGAATGTATACAAATAAGACTTTTTAGCTCTTTCGAAAATATGTAGATATATACTTAGTATAATCTCGATAATACACTGACATACAGATAATTAAACTATTCTTACTTGTTTCATATTTTTAAATTACTTTTAGACATGGAGAGATGTTTGTAATTATTACTACTTGTGGTATTTATTGAACCACAAAATAAGAAACGATTTTTAGTATAAATAATAACGTTTTTCCAATCGGACAATTGTAAAAAATTGGAAATTCTTTAACGCATTTAATGATTCATCGTGTTTTTAATTATTATTTCTTGTGTTTCGTCGCCGTTGAAATGAAGACTTCTTTATTTTATATATTATTCTTTTCAATCATTAATAAAAAAAAACAAAAAACCAAAGAAAAAAGCCATAGTATTCCTCGTCGAGATTTGAACGCCGTACCTCTAGCGCCGTGGGCCACCGTCCGTTCCGATGCGCCACAGGAGCTCGTAAATTCGAGATATCATATTCTCATATAGAAATATCTAGTACCTATCTGTTTTGAGGAATTTTGGCGACGCTTATCAAAAAATAAGCGGTTTAGAAAGGCGTTGGAACTTTGAAATTTTGGAAATCGTCATTATAAATACGGCCGGTTCGGCGGTCACGTCTGGGAAAGCGTCGTCTTATTGGGCGTCGGCGCCCCGACGCTGTATTTTTTAGTTTTAATCGAAAAAAAAATTTTTCCCCAAAATAACCAAGTACTCGTCGAGGAGAATATGTTCGGACATGAATAGTTTTGGCGTAGCGTTAACCGTTCGGGAGATATAAGCGCTCAAAGTCCGCTCCAACGCGAATTTTTAATTCGTTTGCTAATCTTACAGGATTCGGACGTTGGTCTGCGGCGAAACCTAGACAGTTGATTAGAAAAATCCTTTTCCCGTCGATCGGCACCCCCTTTTCGAGTTTAGTCCTTTCGTAAGGTCTCAGGAGGGTGCCCCGTTTACCTCAACGACACCAATTATTATATACTAAAGAGCGGAATATGGCTGTCTTGATTGAATAAAACCCGCTATACAGGCACTTTCCAAAATGAATGTCCATATTTCAGGGAAGGGTTTTTTTTTTTTTGCTGGACGTAGCGGGATCGTATATTAGTCGTCATGATAAAAAGAAAACTTCATATGAACATATGACCTAAAGGTCTTAGCTTTTGAGATACAGGGTGATAAAGTTTTCGAAAATAAATAGTTTTTTTTTTTTGCTGGACGTAGCGGGATCGTATATTAGTCGTCATGATAAAAGAAAACTTCATATGAACATATGACCTAAAGGTCTTAACTTTTGAGATACAGGGTGATAAAGTTTTCGAAAATAAATAGTTTTTTATTAATTCCTGTAATACCACTTTAGATATTTTAATGAAACGTGGTATACGTGTAGTATGTATCAAGAGGCATTATTGAGTGTTCCCCATTTTTTTTAATTCCACCAGTGGCGTTCGTACGGAATTTCAGCTACCTACTTTGACAGACGTTTAGGTCACACGTTCATATATAAGTTTATATAAGTTTCCTTTTTAAAATACATCATAAAATCGTTCCCTAAAATATTGACATTCAATTTCCCCTGTACATTGGAGAACGGAGAAAAAAAATTGACCCCCTAAAGGCGCGCTGGAGAGAAATAAAAAAAGAATGTATACATAAGACTTTTTGGCTCTTTCGAAAATATGTAGATATATACTTAGTATAATCTCGATAATACACTGACATACAGATAATTAAACTATTCTTACTTGTTCCATATTTTTAAATTACTTTTAGACATAGAGAGATGTTTGTAATGATTACTACTTGTGTTATTTATTGAACCACAAAATAAGAAACGTTTTTTAGTATAAATAATAACGTTTTTCCAATCGGACTATTGTAAAAAATTGGAAATTCTTTAACGCATTTAATGATTCCTCGTGTTTTTTTAATTATTATTTCTTGTGTTTCGCCGCCGTTGAAATGAAGACTTCTTTATTTTATATATTATTCTTTTCAATCATTAATAAAAAAAAAACAAAAAACGAAAGAAAAAGCCATAGTACCCCTCGTCGAGATTTGAACGCCGTACCTCTACCACCGTGGGCCAGCGTCCGTTCCCCTACGCCACGGAAGCTCGTAAATTCTCAAATCGTATGGCGATATAGAAAATGTAGTATCTGTTTTGACGTATTTTGGGGATGTTTTGCAAAAAATAACCGGTTTAGAAAGGCGTTGGAAGTTTGAAATTTTGGAAATCGTCGTTGTAAATACGGCCGGTTCGGCGATCGCGTTTGGGAAAGCGTCGTCTTATTGGGCGTCGGCGTCCCGACGCTGTATTTTTTAGTTTTAATCGGAAAAAAAATTTCCCCAAAATAACCAAGTACTCGTCGAGGAGAATATCTTCGGACATGGATAGTTTTGGCGTAGCGTTAACCGTTCGGGAGATATAAGCGCTCAAAGTCCGCTCTAACGCGAATTTTTAATTCGAATGCTAATCTTACAGGATTCGGACGTTGGTCTGCGGTGAAACCTAGACAGTTGATTAGAAAAATCCTTTTCCCGTCGATCGGCACCCCCTTTTCGAGTTTAGTCCTTTCGTAAGGTCTCAGGAGGGAGCCCCGTTTACCTCTGCGACAGCTATTATTATAGTAAAGAGCGGAATATGGCTGTCTTGATTGAATAAAACCCGCTATACAGGCACTTTCCAAAATGAATGTCCATATTTCAGGGAAGGTTTTTTTTTTTTTTTTTGCTGGACGTAGCGGGATCGTATATTAGTCGTCATGATAAAAAGAAAACTTCATATGAACATATGACCTAAAGGTCTTAGCTTTTGAGATACAGGGTGATAAAGTTTTCGAAAATAAATAGTTTTTTTTTTTTGCTGGACGTAGCGGGATCGTATATTAGTCGTCATGATAAAAAGAAAACTTCATATGAACATATGACCTAAAGGTCTTAACTTTTGAGATACAGGGTGATAAAGTTTTCGAAAATAAATAGTTTTTTATTAATTCCTGTAATACCACTTTAGATATTTTAATGAAACGTGGTATACGTGTAGTATGTATCAAGAGGCATTATTGAGTGTTCCCCATTTTTTTTAATTCGACCAGTGGCGTTCGTACGGAATTTCAGCTACCTACTTTGACAGACGTTTAGGTCACACGTTCATATATAAGTTTATATAAGTTTCCTTTTTAAAATACATCATAAAATCGTTCCCTAAAATATTGACATTCAATTTCCCCTGAATGTATACAAATAAGACTTTTTAGCTCTTTCGAAAATATGTAGATATATACTTAGTATAATCTCGATAATACACTGACATACAGATAATTAAACTATTCTTACTTGTTTCATATTTTTAAATTACTTTTAGACATGGAGAGATGTTTGTAATTATTACTACTTGTGGTATTTATTGAACCACAAAATAAGAAACGATTTTTAGTATAAATAATAACGTTTTTCCAATCGGACAATTGTAAAAAATTGGAAATTCTTTAACGCATTTAATGATTCATCGTGTTTTTTAATTATTATTTCTTGTGTTTCGTCGCCGTTGAAATGAAGACTTCTTTATTTTATATATTATTCTTTTCAATCATTAATAAAAAAAAACAAAAAACCAAAGAAAAAAGCCATAGTATTCCTCGTCGAGATTTGAACGCCGTACCTCTAGCGCCGTGGGCCACCGTCCGTTCCGATGCGCCACAGGAGCTCGTAAATTCGAGATATCATATTCTCATATAGAAATATCTAGTACCTATCTGTTTTGAGGAATTTTGGCGACGCTTATCAAAAAATAAGCGGTTTAGAAAGGCGTTGGAACTTTGAAATTTTGGAAATCGTCATTATAAATACGGCCGGTTCGGCGGTCACGTCTGGGAAAGCGTCGTCTTATTGGGCGTCGGCGCCCCGACGCTGTATTTTTTAGTTTTAATCGAAAAAAAAATTTTTCCCCAAAATAACCAAGTACTCGTCGAGGAGAATATGTTCGGACATGAATAGTTTTGGCGTAGCGTTAACCGTTCGGGAGATATAAGCGCTCAAAGTCCGCTCCAACGCGAATTTTTAATTCGTTTGCTAATCTTACAGGATTCGGACGTTGGTCTGCGGCGAAACCTAGACAGTTGATTAGAAAAATCCTTTTCCCGTCGATCGGCACCCCCTTTTCGAGTTTAGTCCTTTCGTAAGGTCTCAGGAGGGTGCCCCGTTTACCTCAACGACACCAATTATTATATACTAAAGAGCGGAATATGGCTGTCTTGATTGAATAAAACCCGCTATACAGGCACTTTCCAAAATGAATGTCCATATTTCAGGGAAGGGTTTTTTTTTTTTTTTTTGCTGGACGTAGCGGGATCGTATATTAGTCGTCATGATAAAAAGAAAACTTCATATGAACATATGACCTAAAGGTCTTAGCTTTTGAGATACAGGGTGATAAAGTTTTCGAAAATAAATAGTTTTTTTTTTTGCTGGACGTAGCGGGATCGTATATTAGTCGTCATGATAAAAAGAAAACTTCATATGAACATATGACCTAAAGGTCTTAACTTTTGAGATACAGGGTGATAAAGTTTTCGAAAATAAATAGTTTTTTATTAATTCCTGTAATACCACTTTAGATATTTTAATGAAACGTGGTATACGTGTAGTATGTATCAAGAGGCATTATTGAGTGTTCCCCATTTTTTTTTAATTCCACCAGTGGCGTTCGTACGGAATTTCAGCTACCTACTTTGACAGACGTTTAGGTCACACGTTCATATATAAGTTTATATAAGTTTCCTTTTTAAAATACATCATAAAATCGTTCCCTAAAATATTGACATTCAATTTCCCCTGTACATTGGAGAACGGAGAAAAAAAAATTGACCCCCTTAAAGGCGCGCTGGAGAGAAATAAAAAAAGAATGTATACACATAAGACTTTTTGGCTCTTTCGAAAATATGTAGATATATACTTAGTATAATCTCGATAATACACTGACATACAGATAATTAAACTATTCTTACTTGTTCCATATTTTTAAATTACTTTTAGACATAGAGAGATGTTTGTAATGATTACTACTTGTGTTATTTATTGAACCACAAAATAAGAAACGTTTTTTAGTATAAATAATAACGTTTTTCCAATCGGACTATTGTAAAAAATTGGAAATTCTTTAACGCATTTAATGATTCCTCGTGTTTTTTAATTATTATTTCTTGTGTTTCGCCGCCGTTGAAATGAAGACTTCTTTATTTTATATATTATTCTTTTCAATCATTAATAAAAAAAAAACAAAAAACGAAAGAAAAAAGCCATAGTACCCCTCGTCGAGATTTGAACGCCGTACCTCTACCACCGTGGGCCAGCGTCCGTTCCCCTACGCCACGGAAGCTCGTAAATTCTCAAATCGTATGGCGATATAGAAATGTGTAGTATCTGTTTTGACGTATTTTGGGGATGTTTTGCAAAAAATAACCGGTTTAGAAAGGCGTTGGAAGTTTGAAATTTTGGAAATCGTCGTTGTAAATACGGCCGGTTCGGCGATCGCGTTTGGGAAAGCGTCGTCTTATTGGGCGTCGGCGTCCCGACGCTGTATTTTTTAGTTTTAATCGGAAAAAAAAAATTTCCCCAAAATAACCAAGTACTCGTCGAGGAGAATATCTTCGGACATGGATAGTTTTGGCGTAGCGTTAACCGTTCGGGAGATATAAGCGCTCAAAGTCCGCTCTAACGCGAATTTTTAATTCGAATGCTAATCTTACAGGATTCGGACGTTGGTCTGCGGTGAAACCTAGACAGTTGATTAGAAAAATCCTTTTCCCGTCGATCGGCACCCCCCTTTTCGAGTTTAGTCCTTTCGTAAGGTCTCAGGAGGGAGCCCCGTTTACCTCTGCGACAGCTATTATTATAGTAAAGAGCGGAATATGGCTGTCTTGATTGAATAAAACCCGCTATACAGGCACTTTCCAAAATGAATGTCCATATTTCAGGGAAGGGTTTTTTTTTTTTTTTTTTGCTGGACGTAGCGGGATCGTATATTAGTCGTCATGATAAAAAGAAAACTTCATATGAACATATGACCTAAAGGTCTTAGCTTTTGAGATACAGGGTGATAAAGTTTTCGAAAATAAATAGTTTTTTTTTTGCTGGACGTAGCGGGATCGTATATTAGTCGTCATGATAAAAAGAAAACTTCATATGAACATATGACCTAAAGGTCTTAACTTTTGAGATACAGGGTGATAAAGTTTTCGAAAATAAATAGTTTTTTATTAATTCCTGTAATACCACTTTAGATATTTTAATGAAACGTGGTATACGTGTAGTATGTATCAAGAGGCATTATTGAGTGTTCCCCATTTTTTTTTAATTCGACCAGTGGCGTTCGTACGGAATTTCAGCTACCTACTTTGACAGACGTTTAGGTCACACGTTCATATATAAGTTTATATAAGTTTCCTTTTTAAAATACATCATAAAATCGTTCCCTAAAATATTGACATTCAATTTCCCTGAATGTATACAAATAAGACTTTTTAGCTCTTTCGAAAATATGTAGATATATACTTAGTATAATCTCGATAATACACTGACATACAGATAATTAAACTATTCTTACTTGTTTCATATTTTTAAATTACTTTTAGACATGGAGAGATGTTTGTAATTATTACTACTTGTGGTATTTATTGAACCACAAAATAAGAAACGATTTTTAGTATAAATAATAACGTTTTTCCAATCGGACAATTGTAAAAAATTGGAAATTCTTTAACGCATTTAATGATTCATCGTGTTTTTTTAATTATTATTTCTTGTGTTTCGTCGCCGTTGAAATGAAGACTTCTTTATTTTATATATTATTCTTTTCAATCATTAATAAAAAAAAACAAAAAACCAAAGAAAAAAGCCATAGTATTCCTCGTCGAGATTTGAACGCCGTACCTCTAGCGCCGTGGGCCACCGTCCGTTCCGATGCGCCACAGGAGCTCGTAAATTCGAGATATCATATTCTCATATAGAAATATCTAGTACCTATCTGTTTTGAGGAATTTTGGCGACGCTTATCAAAAAATAAGCGGTTTAGAAAGGCGTTGGAACTTTGAAATTTTGGAAATCGTCATTATAAATACGGCCGGTTCGGCGGTCACGTCTGGGAAAGCGTCGTCTTATTGGGCGTCGGCGCCCCGACGCTGTATTTTTTAGTTTTAATCGAAAAAAAATTTTTTCCCCAAAATAACCAAGTACTCGTCGAGGAGAATATGTTCGGACATGAATAGTTTTGGCGTAGCGTTAACCGTTCGGGAGATATAAGCGCTCAAAGTCCGCTCCAACGCGAATTTTTAATTCGTTTGCTAATCTTACAGGATTCGGACGTTGGTCTGCGGCGAAACCTAGACAGTTGATTAGAAAAATCCTTTTCCCGTCGATCGGCACCCCCCTTTTCGAGTTTAGTCCTTTCGTAAGGTCTCAGGAGGGTGCCCCGTTTACCTCAACGACACCAATTATTATATACTAAAGAGCGGAATATGGCTGTCTTGATTGAATAAAACCCGCTATACAGGCACTTTCCAAAATGAATGTCCATATTTCAGGGAAGGGTTTTTTTTTTTTTTTTTGCTGGACGTAGCGGGATCGTATATTAGTCGTCATGATAAAAAGAAAACTTCATATGAACATATGACCTAAAGGTCTTAGCTTTTGAGATACAGGGTGATAAAGTTTTCGAAAATAAATAGTTTTTTTTTTTTTGCTGGACGTAGCGGGATCGTATATTAGTCGTCATGATAAAAAGAAAACTTCATATGAACATATGACCTAAAGGTCTTAACTTTTGAGATACAGGGTGATAAAGTTTTCGAAAATAAATAGTTTTTTATTAATTCCTGTAATACCACTTTAGATATTTTAATGAAACGTGGTATACGTGTAGTATGTATCAAGAGGCATTATTGAGTGTTCCCCATTTTTTTTAATTCCACCAGTGGCGTTCGTACGGAATTTCAGCTACCTACTTTGACAGACGTTTAGGTCACACGTTCATATATAAGTTTATATAAGTTTCCTTTTTAAAATACATCATAAAATCGTTCCCTAAAATATTGACATTCAATTTCCCCTGTACATTGGAGAACGGAGAAAAAAAAAAAATTGACCCCCTTAAAGGCGCGCTGGAGAGAAATAAAAAAAGAATGTATACACATAAGACTTTTTGGCTCTTTCGAAAATATGTAGATATATACTTAGTATAATCTCGATAATACACTGACATACAGATAATTAAACTATTCTTACTTGTTCCATATTTTTAAATTACTTTTAGACATAGAGAGATGTTTGTAATGATTACTACTTGTGTTATTTATTGAACCACAAAATAAGAAACGTTTTTTAGTATAAATAATAACGTTTTTCCAATCGGACTATTGTAAAAAATTGGAAATTCTTTAACGCATTTAATGATTCCTCGTGTTTTTTAATTATTATTTCTTGTGTTTCGCCGCCGTTGAAATGAAGACTTCTTTATTTTATATATTATTCTTTTCAATCATTAATAAAAAAAAAACAAAAAACGAAAGAAAAAAGCCATAGTACCCCTCGTCGAGATTTGAACGCCGTACCTCTACCACCGTGGGCCAGCGTCCGTTCCCCTACGCCACGGAAGCTCGTAAATTCTCAAATCGTATGGCGATATAGAAATGTGTAGTATCTGTTTTGACGTATTTTGGGGATGTTTTGCAAAAAATAACCGGTTTAGAAAGGCGTTGGAAGTTTGAAATTTTGGAAATCGTCGTTGTAAATACGGCCGGTTCGGCGATCGCGTTTGGGAAAGCGTCGTCTTATTGGGCGTCGGCGTCCCGACGCTGTATTTTTTAGTTTTAATCGGAAAAAAAAAAATTTCCCCAAAATAACCAAGTACTCGTCGAGGAGAATATCTTCGGACATGGATAGTTTTGGCGTAGCGTTAACCGTTCGGGAGATATAAGCGCTCAAAGTCCGCTCTAACGCGAATTTTTAATTCGAATGCTAATCTTACAGGATTCGGACGTTGGTCTGCGGTGAAACCTAGACAGTTGATTAGAAAAATCCTTTTCCCGTCGATCGGCACCCCCCTTTTCGAGTTTAGTCCTTTCGTAAGGTCTCAGGAGGGAGCCCCGTTTACCTCTGCGACAGCTATTATTATAGTAATTGGCAGGAGGATACATGAATCTTGCATTAACCCAATACTTTATCATTTTTTTCCAACGATACTACATTGCCATGCGCAATTTCATCATGTTTAAACATTTATTTTCAAAAATAAAACAATTATTTTTATAACGATTCTTAACAAATATGACTTTAAGCAAAGATTATTTCATTTCAAAGATGCCATCATAATATAAAATATGTAGTTTATAGTAAAATAAATAAAACATTTTACAATGACCTATTATTTTAATGTAAAGATGAATTAAGTGAAGAATTTATCATATTCGTTTTAGAAAAACATTACGTTCTGGTTCTAGCTCTCGAAGAAAAATTCGTTCGAATCGCTTTATACAGTTCTTCTATTAAACTATTTATCGTAAGCTTAAGTACATGGTTAAACTTTCTTTAATAAAAACTTCCTTTTACAACATTTATAAAGATACAGTTTCAACGAGCGCGCTAGTTAAAGTACGCCACTGATTCTTACGTTCCCACATCGGCAGACGAATGCAAAAAAGAAACAGTAAAGCTCTCAGATGCGAAGTCTCCTGCTACTACCTCCTTTTGTCCTTAAGCCAATTATAATGCCGTAAAACGGGAAACGGATTTTTCTCCTGGGTTCTTCACATCATCACGTCGCCACGGAAAAGCTAGGAAACGAAATATTTTCCAAACAAAAGACTCGGTCGCGTATATTCCTCGCTGCGGCTGTGTATTTTCTTTTACGACCATGGTATCAAAACAGGAAGCGAAATGAAACGAAACTGAGTGTCGAGGTGTGCTGAATGGATGCCGCGTAGACATTGGGTCTTAAATAGATGAAAGCGTTTTAAGTACTTAATTAAAATTAAATCAACTTTAAAAGAAATATTGAATTTTAGTGTATTTAGTTAAGGATATGTTAGCATTTTGACACTTCTGTTAGCTGGGGGTTTGAAAATCATATTTGCTGATTCGTTGTGTGACTTCTTGTTGTGATATACAACTTGCTATTTATCACCGCCGTGGCTTTTCATGTTGTCTTTGAAAACTAGTTGAGGCGTACGTTGGTGAAATTAAGATTTTGTAAGTATGAGCGTCTGGTGAGAACATTATTGTAAGGTCCGAAAGAAAAAAAAAGTGTACTACCAGTACGTCTCTTTCTTCCAACAAAGTTTAATGAAACGTTTTTTGGAGGCTGTTGTATGCAACACCGTTTTTACAAAACTATGGTGATGTGAGTAACGGGTGTAGTAAAAGAATTGCTATAAAATTGAAAGGAAATATGGTGGAAGGTGGACCACTACATACTTGTGGACTATTAATTATGTTTGCATCAAGACAGCGTTTGAATGCTTCACATTTATCAAAGGATCTGTAAGAAGTGCCCCAACCTCAACTGGTCTCTACGTTTCAAACTACAAATGGCTTCATATTTCAAATCTTTCACTTCTAGGGCATGATGAGACAAATCTCCTTTATTGATTTGTTGGCGATAAACTATCAATTCAATTTATAAATTGCCGATTACAACTTGGACAATTACTTATTATGAATATGTTTTTGAACTTTTAGAAAGTACAATTAAATTGGGATGGAACGACAATAATTATAAGAAATGTTACTGTCAACTTCAGATATCGTACTTTTCTACGTGTACACAACTAAGAGTGTTTGATTTCCTCATTAACAAAGGAGTATGCAAGCACCCTAGTTATATCCTTGTACCTAATTAGCGGTTTTCTTTTGAATATCCGTCTCTCCACCAGCGTCTCATAAAGAAAAAGATTTTTCCGTAACTCCGTTACGTTTGCATAGACTGTTGCTTGTCTGTTCTAGTTAGATTGTCTGTATTGTACTACTGAGTGTCTTTGTTTCAGTCCTTCCTCCTTTTTTTCTGCTTTTTGATCATAACGTCGTGTACGCATTCTATTCTATCCACATTGCTAATGGGAGCTCTCTTTATTTGCCGTCGTTTATGGCACTAGCGGAGACGGAATGGAAACGTTTCCATTGTTGAAAGGACGTTATTTAAGAATTATTCTCTCGTTTACGTCGCGAAAGAGGAGCTTAAGTAATTTTTAAATCGTTTTTGTCTGTTTCCTTTCGTTCGGGATGCTGGATTTTAATTTCTTCTGGTTGTGTTTTGCGTCTCTTTTATAGTTTACTGCGGATCTTTTTGATACTATGCAAATTTACTTCTAGGTACCTATTTTTAATGATGACAAATTTAAATTGAGTATTAATATATTACTATGTAAAGAGTATTTCAATATATATATGTACATGTCGATTGCCGGAAAACTATAGCTGGGAATCATCTGAAATTTTGGCACTGTACTAAAGTCGCCTGGGCTTGTATAGCAAACGTAACAAAAATGATGGTTGCTACAAACAATACAGAGATCTGAAAAAGAAATATTTAAGCAAAATGACGGAAATTAAACAAACGTTCAATGAGAAACAAATAAGAGAATGCGAAAATAAAATAGGCACAATATGGAGAGTCATAAATAATGAAACAAAGAGGAAATCACAAACAAATAATATGCAATCCACCCTGTGCGCAGAAACGATAAATGAGTACTTCTGTACCAGCGGCGAACAGATAGCAAGTAATATACTTTCCCAATATTCACCGCACAATTTGTTATATAATATGAAGCTGGATAATAGGCAATCATTTTTCTTCTCACCAATTACATCGGCTGAAATTGTAAACATAATTGATGGATTTCAACCTAAGCGAACTCCGGACATCTACGACATTCCAATAATGCTACTTAAGCATATAAAGTCGGAACTAAGCGAAACTTTAGCTTTCACATTTAATATGTGTGCGGAACAGGAGTATTTCCAGAACAGTTGAAGATGGCGAGAGTAACTCCTGTATTTAAAAAAGGGGATGTAAATTTGGTTAGTAACTATCGACCTATCAGTGTTTTACCAGCACTACGCGAACAGACTTTTACAATATTTGGAAAAAAGGCTTATCTAACAAAAAACCAGCATGGATATCGAGGGGGCCGGTCCGTATCATCAGCAGTAATGGAGATGGTGGAACATATTTACAAGGGATTTGACAATGGCGAATACACAGATATGAACCTACTAGACCTCTCAAAAGCCTTTGACTCCGTGAGTCCCGAACTACTCACAGCAAAACTCGAGTACTATGGTATCAGAGGCACACTTCTCAGGCTTCTGAAATCTTACGTTACCGACAGAAAACAATCCACCATTTGGAATGGTGAATTATCGTCAATAAAAGGAATAAAATATGGGATTGCACAGGGATCGATACTTGGGCCACTTCTGTTCATTATTTACATGAATGACCTACCTGCGAATGTTCGTGATGCGGAGCTTTGTCTATATGCGGACGACACATCCATCATTGTCCAAGCACCAAATACTCAGGAACTTGTTACAAGATCTCGCAACGCTATAAGTGACGCATCCGTCTGGTTCGCTGCAAACAAGCTAAAAATGAATAAAGACAAGACTCAGCACATTATACTTACCACAAGAAATACCACCGTCAATCTTAATGCGAAGTTTCTTGGTTTAACAATAGATTCCAGTTTAAAATGGACAGCACATGTCGAAACTTTGTCTAAAAAACTGACATCTGCGCTGTACGCGCTAAGAAGACTGAAGCAGGTGGCGACTCATGAAGCAGCGCGTATCGCCTATTTTGCTCTATTCCACTCTCTCCTCATTATTTTCTGGGGAACATCAAATAAAGCGGCGCAAATCTTCACTCTACAAAAAAAAGCAGTAAGGACACTGTGCAACTTCCACCACAACGAGTCCTGCAGGAACCACTTTAGAAGGGAAGGAATACTTACCTTAGCAGCAGTGTTCATACTTAGTGTTGTTCTTCACGTACATAGACAGACAAATAAATTTTTGCTCAACGGCTATAATCATTCGTATACCACGCGTAACCGAAATAACTATAGAGTGACACATCATAGACTTACAACTACGCAAAATTCCATCGATTATTGGGGACCAAAACTTTACAACTTAGTACCTGCCGCGTTTAAAACTCTCCCAATAAACAGTTTTAAATTAAAAGTGAAGTCTTTGTTAGTAGAGATGGAATGTTATAGACGAGTTCGTATCAAATAGCGAACGTTAGACCTTATATCTGTTGTTACGTATACATATATGTTTATTCTATGTACTACTTTATTCTGTTTGACCCACATACAGTCATATTATTGTAATATTTTATGAACAAACTTCGACAATATTTGTAATGTTTTTATTGCAGATAATAAATATGAAATATGAGAAATATGAAAAATATGAACTGTCGAATCTGAACATCTGAAATGATGCTGAAAAATAAAGTTTCCAGTTTTTTAAACCTCCAAGTAGCCAACATCTCAATCATTTGGATATTTCTACTCCTGCGTATAAATTTATAATTATTTTATAATTTTGCTTTCGTCAAAAAAAGTACATTAAATACATACAATACCATTCTTTGCAATGGTATTTTTATATCCCAGATTTGACTAGAACTATATTTTTTGCAAACAAACAAATCAAAATCAAGGTATTATAAACTATCAAGTGTCACTGTCAATGATTGATTCTTAAACGCTTGAAATGTTTTACATTTTACATTTAAGTAATTTCATTCGAAACTGACGTATAGTGCCTTGGGTTCCATGATCTGCACTTAAACTTTGCCCACACGAGAAAAAACCAAGCAACATAATTTCTAATTGTACAAACTGTCCCAAAAATTTTCTCTCTAGTCACGCAGCGATGCCTACATTTAGAGAAAAATGTGTACTTAACCAATCAATGTTGAAACTAATCATTGGAAGGTTGAAAGCTATAAGAAATGCAATTATCCAAAAGTATTCTGATGAACGTTTTCTTTTTGAGGAGTAAGTCATAGTATTCGAATGTAGGCTTTCACGGTCACTGTTCCATAAAGATATGGTGTTGCCGTGGTAGTTGTAATAAACTTGACGTTTCGTTGATTATACTGTCAGCTTTTTGAGAAGTTCTCTAATGACTGATGTTGATGTCACTTGCTGCTCGTTATATACCCAGTCCCTGCTCCGTTCCAGTGATGTGTATCCGTTCCAGTCCGCTGAACCGTATCCGTTATCGCCCTCTGATCCGTATCCGATGCTTCTCCTCAATTCGTGTTAGATATGAGAGACTGATGTTGAGATATCAACATAAGCCTTTAGAGAACTTTGGAAGAAGCTGACAGTATGATCAGCCAAACGTCAAGTTTGTTACAACGACCACGGCAACAACCGAAAGATAAGTCATAGTATTGTTAGAATTTTTATACGATGTTTCGGTTATACAGAGACATCATGAAATGCACTTTTTCTTACAGACGCCATATTGAGTCTTAACTCTTTGTTCAATGGCTTTTAAAACTAACGGGTAAATGGTCACATTTTTGGAAGCTGTAATTTTTAACTCTCAACTCGAACTTTAAAGATTCAGATAGCAACGTACTTCTTATGATACTTCCTTCGGTGGCATTTTTTTGTGCTAAATACAATAAACGCAATTTTGCAAGACAATTGTGTAACCGTCCAAAGCAAATCATGTATACATGGGCATGATTAAATGGTACTGTCAGTAAGCAAAATTATCACTGCTGGGCAGTTTAAAATCCGATAATACGTAACATCAAAGTACAAAATAGAATTGAGACCGTACTTTTTTTTTGGAACACTGGGTAGCGTACAGTATCTCGATTTTATTACCAGATCTTAAACTTTGGTGACAGCAAGAGAATACGATGTGTATTTCCAAATAGAGCAAATAGGTTAAAAAATGTTGAGGTGACATTTCATTTTCTTTAGTTCAAGTCTTGCTTGAATAGAAATGGCTCAACTTAGTTTCTATTCAAGCAGAACTGAAGCCCAGAAGATGAAATTTTTTCTAAAAAATTTACAGTCTTCTTGTCACATTCAATTCGGGAAGACATTGTATATTCGTTCTCGATCATTTCTAAGTCGGTGGATTGTTGGACACTAACGTGTTTTAAAATTTTAGTGATGGGAATGATTTCCGCAATAATCTAAAATTTATTTGAATAGATTTAGTAACTTTAAAGAGTTAATTGGACAAGGAATCAATAAAAAAATCGCAGATAATATTCAACAAGGATTTTTCCCACATTAGTTGTAGTAGATTAGGATAATTTGGAACAAAGGGAGCAAGTTCGTCCAGAAAATGGTAGTAGTGAATTAAATTGTTTAGAATTTTAAAAACTTCTCATAATTGTGGCGTGGTGAGAAGAGGCTGTTAGTTTGCACAATTAATATACTCATTGCCAGACATTATTATTATTCGAGTTTTAATAGATATTGAATAGATTTTTGGAAAGAAATCGTTATAAATGTGTATAAATCTATAAGAGAATTACAGCGCATCCATAAAAGTGATACCAAGTTTGACGAACTGTTCAAACCCTTGAAATGTGCGCACAAGTTTGATTTGATTCACAAAAGTACAAATTTTAGAAGTTCGCTACACGTAAGTATGTAACGTCAACATTGGAGAAAGTTAAAAGTAATTGACCTTTGTCGCAGACGACCAATACATATGTAAACGTGATACTTTTATAACAGTTTCGGTCTAGACATCCCCAATAATATTCTACGGCCACATACATTTTACGAGTAAACACACTTTGTACAAACACTTTCACAGGAAAGTACTAAATAAATATTTTTTATTTCGTCGAAGTTGATAGATCGACACATTCAGCAAAAACCGGAGGGTTCAATTTTAACACTGGGTTTACGACGTTGTTAGAATGTATACAGCTTTGAAAAAGGTCATTTATCTAAAAATCCAGACTTACGACCACATGTTACAAACTATGTATAATACAAAATTTGTGATATAAATATTTTGATTTGCAATAAAGTGTTGTATTAAAAGATATAATAATATTATTAGTCTAAATGCAATTTAAAAACCTATACACACCTACATACCTGTTTTTACATTGGATATATCAATGATTGTTTATGTAAACAAACATTGGATTAGCATAAGAGTAAATTTACTTATTCACTGGACGTTCAATTGTGCGCATTTGAAGTGGCTGTGTAATATTCTACTACAGCGTGATTAAATACAAAATGTCATCTGCAAGACCTTTAGAGATCAAGGGTCGGTATTATTACAGTACAAAGGTTGCCTTTGGCTATGTTAAGACCGACAATAATCATGGAAATTCGCTGATCCATTTATTTATTATTCGGCAGCAATATACGAATACGCATATTAGACAGATTACGTATTTCCGTGTTAATTTCATCTTTTAAACTTAAAAATCAATAACGCAATACGAAATATATTTCGAATTAGAGGTCGAAAACGAGGCTTTCTGTTTTCGTTTGGAAAATATAAGAAATTTATGCGCTATATATTAAGCTTATTGTTTGCCAAACAGCATTACATCCGTGTTTGGACCGGAAGGAATGCCAACGGCCAGATATAATTCAATTTTTTTATTCCGTTTAGCCACCGTTAAACATTTCGTTAGTGGCCCCGGTCGACCTCTAGGAACAGAATAATTCAATAATTTAGATTTACGACGGCAATAACAATATGTACGTATTGTTGTTATCGATACGTGTACCCTTGGTGAATATCAATAATCAATATATAAAAAACAAAGCGTATTCTCGCCAGTCATATAAGTTTTATGTCAACAATTTTGTGTGCCATACATACACAGAGGTGTAATCGATGCATGTATGTGCATAAGATTTGCCAAATTTCCTTAAGGAGATTTAACATTTGACATTTTTTAATTATAGGTGACTGATGTGACATGATAACACATGTACATAGTAGAAGGGGAAGAACACGTGGAAGAACAAGAGGCTGAAGAAGAAGACGAAAAATACGAAGATGAAGAAGAAGAGAAAGAAAGAGAGATCTGAAGTGGGTTTTAGTAAAATGTTTAGTGGTGGTTCGTATTCTTACATATAAGCACTGGAATGAGAATCCGTTTTCAATATTAATGTAGTTGGTCGGCAATATGAAGAATCTGATTTTTGAAGTTACTTTGAAGAAAGTATTAACAATCCATTATTAAATTTAGATCTAGTTATTCAGGTTTTATTTATTTATTAATGTTCCGTTAACTGACCGTTGAAATTTGAGAAAATGTTTTTATTTATGCCGCAAATGGTTGGCTAAAAATGCCCGAATGATTGCCTTGGTAGATTCTGTTTTATCTTAGACAGAGCACATTCATATAACTGCCAACGGTGTGCACGGAAATATAAAAAACAGAATAGTCAAGATTGGTATTTAATATATGCATGCTGACCTTAGAACAGTAGTAAACTCTTCACATAAAAATCTTCAGGTTTTAGATGTTATTATTTTCCAAATATAGAAAAAAAGAAGGAGGCAATTTCAAAAAAAATAAAGCAGATAATCTCAATGGTTTTATGCTTTGTTCTGTAGTTGAAGTATATTTTAAAAAGAGCATGAAAGGATTAGAATACAAAATCAATTTTTATCGGCCAGAGTATGCGTTCTTAGGCTTTGTACTAGAGAGAATTTTTAAGGTTCTGCCGGTACGCTGAGTGTTAAAATCAAAAAAGCAAGAAATTATTCGAGTTTTACGGCCTTTACTAAACAGTTAATTTTTGGGAGAACAATAAGCGTTTGCTAAGCAGAAAAGAGTGGTTTCCAAATATTGGAAAGTAACCATCATAACGGTTGATGTTTTGGGGATCTCTGTAAATCTAGATTGCTTGCCTTGCCATTCAAGGAAATATTGTTGTGACTTACTTACAACAGACACCTTCTGTCAAGTCACAACACTACTATCTTCGGAAGGTAAGAGAAGCAATCGAGATTCAGAGATATTCCCAGAATTTCAACCGTGATGGTGTTCATCCACTCTTCAATATTTGTAAACCCGTCCTTTCTGCTTCATTAGCCAGTGTTTACTGATCGACTTTACTGCACAGTTTTATATATACTCCTGCACGTCTACATTTCCTTCAGATTTTGCCTTCTATCGTGGTTTACATGTAGAGTCATCTCTGAAGAGTTGCTCCCGAAGAAGCCAGTTCCATTAGGAGCGAAGCGTTGAGTTTAATAGATTTTTTTTTGTTTATTTTTGTATTTTTTATTACATTAATATGACACAGTCAAAAACCCAGAAACTGTCATAACAGAGGCTTGGATCGTGAAAGCCTTCGATACAATTTAAGCTAGATGTTCTCGTTTTGGTTTTTTATCTATGATGAGTGCTAGTTCCAACGACTTCTGAGTCTGTATTGCTTGTCTGACTACCACAAATTATTGCTTTTTCAAATTAAAGCTGGCATTGCGAAGTTATGTGCATATTGAGTAGGATATTAGAAAAATGGAGAAGTAGCGATCACGTATTTCCAGATAAAGGTAGACATGAAAAAATGGTTTTGGCGGTCGTTACTTAAATTTAATATATTGCTGTTTTTTTCGAAAGTAATTCGTATTAAGCAATTAGATTAATTAGAAAATTTGTTCTTGACTTGGCAATAATCTATAAAAAAACATCGCTTCGTTGGAAAATTATCGAGAAATCGAATCGAAAAAGCTATCCTTAGAAGAAAATTGCCAACACACCCATTAAATATTGATGGCACTACGTTAAATCCTGGAGAAACTCCTGAAGTTGCGTTGAAATGAGGGTAATGAAATTCATTGCAATATTTAGTAGCTCAATCCTCAAGACATAATTGAAAACCAATACAGAATGGTCAATGATGCTCAATATATTAGTGAATTCTGTGTGCAGCACTTCTACCTGTTGCATTCTATCTCGCCACGTGGAACTTTAGCCACACTCAACTTATTATTAGGTTGAATTGATCTCTCCGTCATAAATATCGTATTATGATCAAATTTCCAGATTAAATCGCGTTAACTGATGTGAATTATTGTGTGAATCATTATTTAATCATAATTAGCATTTCGAAGACTCCCTTTCCTGTTTATTTGTTCGACTACGTTGGTTAAGGTTATGTAAATACATAGTTAACCCTTCTTGAAACCTTGCTCATATATAGAGTTGGACTCGACTTCAGAGAAACATATGCAAACACATTCAACGAAGCAACGTTTATAATCGAAGATTGCATTCATAATTTGGGTTTTAAAAGTTTAAAAGTAGTCGATTGAATTATAAATATTAAATATGTAATAATATAACACAATAAGGATACGCACAATACCAATATAATCAAATTATTCAAATAAATATATTTGTAACAAAGAAACACAATCGTTCAAGTATAATTAACAACGTCATTTGATTGCACTTTTAGGCTTATACTAGCACCAAAAAATTAAATCATAGTATGTAGGTACCAACCAGGTCAATAAGTACCTACTGAGTAAATTCATTTAATCCCAATATTATTGGGCGTGAACTAAATTGTAGTAACGCAATAGGTTATAAGAATCCACAACTTTTACACAAATCTCACAGAGTTATAAAACTCAATTTGTTAAAAACGTTGTAAACGGAAATATATAAATCAACTTGTAATTTATTGAACAAAGGAGAATCTCACTAATTCTAAGAAGGATAGCAAGGTGTTAATAGATTTGCTACATAGATTGCAACCAAATCCTTAAAAGGACACAGCTATGATTTACGCTTTGATGTAACTAAATGAGAGATGAAGGCAGGATAACCGGAAAACAGCCACTGAAGGCTTTGTTGGCAGGCCATACAGTTACATCATTAAATATTTATCTTCGTTAAATAGGAGGCAGGAGATTGGGTCTGTAAACACGCAGGCGTAGTTTGAGCAAATGTATGCACAAATTAAATATAAATTTAAAATCGACATGGAGACGATATGAGAAAGATTATGAAGTAATGTTTCTATAGATAAATTCTATAGATCTGCGTTGTATAATATTATATAAAAAGGCTTTTTCATTATTTTAAATGTTTGAAGTTACTGTATATAGGGTAATTGACAGTATGTTTCGTTAAGTGATTTTTTTCAGATGTCAGAATGTGTGAGACTATAATCACCTACGTAACATAAAAGCTGACATACATTTCGACGTATGCATTCATTGGAAGTTTATGTTTTCAACGCACATAATTCCGGAAATCTAAAACGAGAGTGAAGCCATTTATGACTTGTCATAAACTAATATACATATTGTAACTTCCCATATTTCTCGTATATGTGTACATTTTTCCCAACCTGGTTACATTTTTACGATGCCAGTAGCCTCGGATAACAACATGAATTTCAATTGCTTTGTGTATGGATTGAGCAAAAAGCGGACGATATTTTCATTGTATCCATTTTCTGACTGTTTTGTTTCAGAGTACGTCGCTATATATACTTTTTGTGCTCTAAAATTTGTATAATCGTCGGACATTTTAAGTTTGGTCGTCATTGATTTCCGAATGCCATGTTTTTTTTATAGGGAAAGTGAGCGATAAGGAGAAAGAGACCAAGCGCTTTGGATTAATTTAAATATTAAACGAGTGAAATGGAGTTTTTGCATTTTTCAATTTTGTTTCAAGTTTATGTTCAATGAAATATGTGTTATGTGTTTTAGAAACACTGCATGCTGCGATATGTAATCACGGTCCGTTTAAAGTTAACTATTCGAACTATACGCTTGTTTTTAGTATGAACTTGGTCAGCGCTTATATAAACTGTTGTCTAAATAAATATGCTTTAATGAAACGTTTAATTAATAGACAATTCCATTTATTTAAATCAACATTAAATTTTCACAAACGTCTGCACTCGATTACAAATAATTTAAAATATTCATATCTAGTAATAGTTCTCAGTATAAAATATCGTTATGAAATGACAGTAATTGTTGTTGGAAACTATTTGTTGACGGAGAGTTAATTAAAGATTGCAATAACAGAACAATAATTGAGTCTTTAAAGAGCTATGTTAAGCATCAGTCTTCAGCCAGTACTGTGGCTCGAAGAATAAATTGCAGAGAATGTATTAATTCAATTGTCTGAATTTTAAAAGGAAAATCTTGAAATGCATCATTGCTGATGGTGGCAAAAATAGAGGTGTCGTTGTTCGCTAAAAAGTGACAGTGGTTCAAAACCATTAATAGTACAGTCTTTGTAAGGAAAATATTTGGGTACATCACAAGTATTAAAGTCAAGATAATTCATATTTATCCGTGGTTTTTTATCGGCCCTCAAAACTATTTATCTATGTGAAAAAAACATTCTTCAAAGTTATTAATTCATAAGTAATGAAGGCCCTTACTGATCATTTTTGCTAATAAACTTCATCTACAACTGGAAACACTTGCCACCTACCGCAGGCTGGACTAGTGTTGCTCCTCAACCGATAAGGTCTCGCTTCATACCACTACTCGTAGCACCACTCGATATTTTACCATGCATTGAGACCTGCATCTAAGAAAATAGCCTGCCAATATTTTATGTGATTGCATATGTTTAGTATTCATTATATTCTTTTAGTCGGATTTTTTGGACTTTTTTTTCGATATTTTTCCAATGTTTCCCGATGTTTTTCCAATAATAATAATAATAATAATAATAATAATATTTATTTATTAACCTAGCAGATTACAATCCATTTATAAGGTTATTTCTATTTTAAGGAAAGTACGAACGGAACGTGCATATTAAGTATATAATAATAGCTAAAATTAATAATAATAAATCAAAATAAGCATTCCTTAGCCATTATACAAAAATCCCTATAATTATTATTATAAATATCAAGGGCATAATTATAATGATTGTATGTCCTACATAAATTAAAAAGTGGCGAATTCATCAAATAATTTGTATGGGGTATATTATAAACAAAAGTAAGTGAGCTGCGGGAGTTAAAACGGGGGATGTAAAAATTTAATTTTTCTAGAAACTCAGGATTATCGGTTATGCAGTGAACTATTTTAAATAAATGGCACAAAGAAATTAGCTTTCGATTATTTTCAAGTGAGCTAAAGTTAAATTCTTGGAGTAATGTCATATATGAAATATTATAATCCGGATATCTTCTGTATTTAACATAGTACAAATATTTTAAAAATTTTCTTTGAATTGACTCAATTTGTGTAATATGCTTCTGGTAGAAAGGTGCCCAGACAATACAACAATATTCCAGCTTACTACGAATTAACATTATGTACAACTTCACCAAGGTGTCGATGCTTTCAAAATCCTTACAAGAACGTATGATAAAACCTAGCAGTTTGTGAGCGTCCATGCAAACTCCTGCAATGTGTTCAGCAAAGCGAAGCCCTCCATCAAAAACCACTCCAAGATCCCTAATGGAGTGAACCCTTGCAATGCTGGTGCCATCAACACCATACTGATAAAGCAATACGTCGGATTTGCGAGTATATGTCATTACTTTACATTTCTCAGTATTGAGCGAAAGACCATTATCTGTGCACCAATTAGTAAGTGTATCCAAATCATGTTGCAGAGCCATGCAATCCTCGAAACCGCCGATGGCAGTAAAAATCTTAAGGTCATCAGCGTAGAGCAAGCATCCGGCATTAACTAAATCGCATATGTCGTTAATAAACATAATGAATAAGAGTGGTCCAAGATTCGAGCCCTGGGGCACTCCACTGAGAGCCGTGTAAATATTTGATGCATTTGTCTCTATTATGAAGGTAACCAAACCATAACGATATAATAAAGCAATCCTATCAGCAAATTCTGCAAGGTTACCTACATGAATGGAAAAGAGAATAAGCCCATTACAATTTTAGGTTAGTTCCAACAAGATATTCCGTTCAACAGAATTTGTCTTTACTTACGACTTACAGCAGACATGATTACATATTTATGTAATATAGAAAATGATTTGGTCTTAATACATGATGATACATTTTAGATCATTAGAAGTATGCGAGTAATAGACATCAGTGAGAGTCGTTTTCAGGATAAAAAAAATTATTCGGGCAGTATCATACTTTATATATTTCGTTCAATAACTTTTTAATAAACGATTTGCACATAGTTAGACATATTTTGGCCACTTTTTGATGAAACCAGAACCGAAGTCGGTTGAAAACTCAAGATGAAAACCAAAATTTTGGAAAAAGTTAGGAAAGTATAGGTATAAATCCATGGTGAAAATATAAATGTTGTTCTAATACTTTAATAAGTGGCTTTAATAAGTGTTCGAAATATTTAAAATTTTACTTTTCAACCAAGTTTCATTCAAATTGCAAATATAGGTAGTTTACATATTTGAAAGAAATTTCAAAATCCTCACGTGTTCTTAAGACTAGCTAGAAATATACAATTTACACAGCTCAAACTTTTCCATTACATCCATGTGCCGCAAGGGTTCCATTCTACAAGTCAATCTTCTTGAAACCAGTCACAAATAACGGGTCGGCCATTTAATGTTGCGGTTTTAAAAATCACGCTATTTCCTTGTATAAATAGAAATTAATATAATATATATTTTTGACACTAGAGGGCCCAGCGCGGTTTACAATTAAGTATATGAAAAATTTGCCTTGTCAGTTTTCAAGATGGCGCCGTATCCGGAAGTGCGTGTGGAATTAATTAAATATTGTAGAAATGGGGAATCTTTTGCAGCTACGGCAACACACTTGCGTACTCTACTCGGGAGAAATAACGCACCAACGGAAAACACTGTAAAAAGGTAAGGAAAAAACGATAAATTGAGAAAAGTCACAAAGTATTCGTTATCGTGTTTCCATGTCTACTAATCCGACAATATCTTAGGATTGTAGTGAAATTTGAAGCAACAACATCTGCGGCAGACAAGAGATCAACTTTTAGAAACGTCAAAAGGCCATCCGGGTACCGGAAACCATGAACGAGTGCGGGAGCACTTTACAGCTCAACCTTCAACAGCGACCTCAAGAGCATCTCAAGAACTTGAAATACCCCGTACTACTACACTAAGGCGAACGCATTGAAAATGGCAGCATGTCATTGGAACGAGTGTGGTGGTCGGATAAGTCACATTTCGATGTATCCGGTTATGTGAATAAGCAAAATTGGAGACATTGGGAGACAGAAAATCCACATCTAGCAATTGTTCGTCCACTTAACCCTCGACGGTTGACTGTATGGTGTGCTATCTCGTCGGCAGAAATTATCGGTCCAGTGAATTGTCAATGGAACCGTTACTTCGCAAAAATATTGTGAAATGCTTTTTTTATGTGTACCCACCACACATTAATTTTTTTTAATGTGTGGTGGGTGCTTAGTTGCAGTGACTCCGTAAGCTGTATTACTTGTCTGGCTATCATGCAACTCTTGCGGTGTATTTTGGTGTGTGTAAGTTGTGTTTAAATGGCTTTGTGACAGCTTAATGAGTCTTTTATTCCCGTGGCGCATGGATTAAATATGGTGGAGAATACATGCTTTCTGGAAGACGGGGCTCGTCCGCATCGCACGGAAGAAGTTTTTAACATGCTTGTAGAACATTTCAGTAACAGAATCATTGGTCTTGACACTCAACAGTTTACAGGCGGAGGGATAACATGGCCACCATATAGTCCAGACCTCAATACTTGCGATTTCTACCTGTGGAGATCATTAAAAGATATGGTAGATCGCGATGGTGTAGCCACCCTGGATGACCTTAAAATGGCAATACGGCAGCGAATAGAAGCGATATCGCACGCCACATTTCAGGTAGTTTGTGGAGAATTTGAAAAGAGGCTGCGAAATGTTATCGTTGCTCGAGGCTTTCACTTCGAAAACCTGATTTATTAAACCGCAGATCTTGTTGTTTAATTGCACAAATAAATCCTTTTTTTTAATGAATGTTGTGTATGTTTAATATGACTTCAAAAACCACAACCTTAAATGGCCAACCCTGTATTGCAGCTGCAGCTGAAAACTAGGGCTGGGTGAAGTATCGATACATCGTCCAGTATTCGATACCATTAGTGGTATCGATTTGCCGATACCTTGGATAACATCGGTATCGATACCTTGGAATCGATACCGAGGTATCAATGCTTTGGAATCAATACCTAGGTATCGATACCAATACAACGATACCTAGGTATCGATACTAACGAACTACGGTAACAACTACACGATATCGTAAAAAATCATTTTTAGACAAGTATTTATGGAATTAGTTTTCATATATTGACTCAAATATTAACGAATGGAGTTAGGTGTAATTATTCGCATAGAATAACAATAATTGTTATAAAAAAGCCAAAGTGTCATAATACTGTACATTTGATACTGTAGATATGTTATTGAATATAATTATTGAAATCAACTTGAAAAAATCTATACCTACAAATCAGTCCTAGGTATCGATTCAAGGAATCAATTTGAGGTATCGATTCAAGGTATCGATACTTGTCAAAACTTAACCGATTCCAGTACTCGGAATTGATACCGTGCACGGAATCGACGCATCGGTAAGTATCGATACCTCGATTGGTATCGATACCCGATACCAAAAACGTCGGTATCGCACTTTTATAGCAAAATAAACTTTGAAATTGCTATGTTCGAATACACTACGTACACTCGACACGACTTAGTCTTCGAATGATTTTATTAAGCAACAATGTGCTGCCTTTGTCAGTCGACCCCCTCCACATTTAATGTGATCGCACACTGCCGCTTAGTAAAAGCGTTCGAAGACTATGTAGTGTCGAGTGTACGTTCCGCAGGAATCAGACAGGGGCAAACTAGTAGGTGATTTGTCTATTGATCTAACAAAAGCATTTGACTGCCTGAACAACGCAATTCCTTACAAAAAATTTGGAGAACTATGGTATAGAGACCATGCATTGAAATAGTTGAAAAATATTAATGTCTTATGTAAGACATTAAGATTTAAGTGAGGGTAATATTGCACTCCCACGTATTGATCTACTGTACCCCCTCCCCCTGCATGAGCTGTAAAATGTTGGGGGTTTTCCCGCTCTTAAAGCTCCCTATCCAGTCTAAGAGCTTTAATAAACTGCGATAGCTGTGATAGTTTCAAAGAAATTATGTTTCCTTTGTCCATTACGTTTTTGCCGAGATGGTTGGCACGGATATCCGTAACAGCGGTGCAGTTGGATCTCAAATATTCTGGATTTTTATCCTCCGTCCCACAGAACCTGCAGTCAGTATTATGTTTCAACAAGGCAACAATGTCCTGTAAGAAAATTGTAAGGTTACGTAGTCTGTTTCTACTTAGTTATAACAAGGTCTTTACTCTATACCCATTGTAGTTTTCTAAATAAAATCAGGTTTAAAAAGGACGAAATTTGTTGTCTACTTTCTTTACTTTCGACAGTAGATCAAAGTCAGGACGTTAATTAGTATGATAACTTCATTTAAGTTTTAGAACAATATGGAATGTATTCAGTAATGATATTATCTATGTATTAGTGTGCTGAATAGAAGGAAGCCGAATATATATTTCTTCCAAGAAAGACTCTTTATTTGCAACCTTCATTCAACTTAATACTCTCATAACGCGCAGAAAAAAAAATCCTAACCCGAAAAAAGTTCATTTATAGTTTTATTGTGCGTTCTAGACATTATCATAAAATTGCTACGAAAACTTTTCCCGGCATACTTTCTCCACTTTTCGGCATAATGTTCCCGGCAAATCGTCGTGATTTGTTCGAGCTCCTAACGTGTGTGGCAGTTAAAAAATGAGCAGCTTACCGTCGCAGATTTATTGTTATGAGCTGCGGGAAACGTTGTAATTTTACTATTCCAATAAGAAATTTATGTTTGCTTAGCTAGGTGTTTTTTTTTGTCTTTTACTGGAACACGGGCTATATTTGTTATTTATTACACATGTTCAAAATCTTAAAATTATGAGACTATGTTAATATGGGATCTTGATATTTCTGGATATCTCTTGATAAGATATTCTTTTCTTGCACTTATTTTCATAATTTTTTAAAATTTCAACATCCGCTATTATTTCTGGCTATTAAAAACATATTTTCCAATAAATTTTCTTCATGGTACATGTTCTTTTGTGTCCATATTTAGAAGCTATACCACAGACACACTACTAAACATGCTTGCATATAAGAACGCCTACATTATTACATATGCATTAACCGACAGCGAGAACATATTCTGCATTGTTGCATTAAGGTATTAAACCTGTAACCTAGATCACGTCATCCTTCTTAATGTGACCGCCCCGAAACTCTGTCACCTACCACGGTGGCGGTCGACAACCTTCAAAAGTGCGGCCAAGTTGAAAGTTCGTTCGGAATATTGTCGCAGTGCTCACGATATTGCCATTGTAAAGCGCGACTGTCGGCTGATTGTTATGAGGTACATTCGCAAACTCCCATTACTAGTTTCCACGGGCGATTTATAAGTCGAAAGTTTGTGCGAATTGAATTAAAGTTAGCTGCAAAGTGGATTTTAATTTCATTTGAGTTCCGTACGGATGCTTGTTTCAAGGTACCGTCAGACAAATTATCCTCCCGCTAATAGGAAGTAATTTAACAACGCGGCAAGTGGTGTTACGAATTGTGCATGTTAAGATTTGATTGGAAATTATCTTTAAATTAGCAAATAACCATCAGTTAGAGGGAATTAAGATAAAATTATCAATATTTCATTTATACAGCTTCTAAAGGAGAAAATAGACTTTGAGCTCTTCACAGACATAATAAATTTAATACTGCAACGTTCGCAAGTACATAGTAATATACATAGATGAGCCGACAGTTCACATGTTCACGGTCTAGACGGAGTGTTGCAAGAGTGAAAGCAGCCTAGAGTTTTATATATACAGGTCTTTATCGAACTTTTGCCGATCTTTCTAATTCAATTACTACACGTCGGATACTACAATAATATTATTACTAACAGAGTTATACACACAAGAAATGTAAACTCTTGGCAAGTTATTGATGTGTGAAATGTATAGTTAAGAGGACCTTATAAATTAACTAACAAGGACAGGTTTCCGGGTATCAAATTCAGGTATTAATAAAATTTGGTAGGTAAGAATAAAAAAGCTTTAGTAATATATTTTTAATTATCACAAAATCTATATCGCAGTACCAACTGTTACTTTTTCAATGATACCCAACTTTTGCATTTGCTGAGTATGTGTTACATGTTCTTTTTATTTTTTTAATGTGTGGTGGGTGCTACTTGCATTGACTTCTTAAGCTATATCGCTTGTATGACTCACTGCTGGTGTGTAGTTTTGTGTGTGTATAATTCTGACAGCATTATATCGTCTTTATAATGCCACCCTGTTAATCATTTTGTACCTAACAGCGAATAGTAGGTCGATCAGAATCCAATACACCGAAAAAAATGTTACCGTTCTTCTGGAGAATTGAAACCCGGTGAACATCGTGCCGTTACAACGATAGTAAGGCCCCGAACGACTGCGACTATCGACCCGTTTTGTTGATATTAATTATCGTAGAAGTATTAGAAAATCAAGAAACCTTATGAGAGAATTATTAGGTTTTTATAGGAAGGACAAAAAAAGCTTTTTAGATTAACTACCTATTTGTATGTATGTACAGCGGGGTGATATCGGATGAAAGGTCTATTGTGTCCCCCTTTCTTGCTGAGAGGTTCTAGGCCTATCTGCTTTAGAAAATCTAGAATGTGGGATGGCTTGACTTTTGGCAGATCTCCCAGTCCTATTTCATAAGATCCTGCTACACATTGCATTCTCTGTCTCTGCTAGGCCGATTCTTTTCATATGGCTTCGGAGCAGACAGTGACCTGATAGGATTCCTGTCAGTAAGCGAAGATTGTCCTTGCTCATGGTAATGAGTTTATTGAATCTGTTCTGGTTATAGGTTTCCAGAGTGGTTTTCGCTTGTCTCATTCCATGTTGATCAAACCAGTGCTTGGTTTTCCTTTGATCAACTTCTCTTTTTAGTTTCTCTAATATTGCACTCTGACTGATGCCGCAAAAAGATTCAGAGCCCAAGAGAGATGCACTCGCTCCCTTTTTTTGCAAGTTTGTCAAGCTTCCTCGTTTCTTTCTAATCCGGTGTGTCCCCGCACCCACATGAGAGTGTCTTTATTTTTCCTGCCTAGCTCGTTTAGCTTAGACAGGCAGTCCCAAGCCGTTTGTGAGCTGATTGTATAGGAACTCAGCATTTTGATGGCTGCTTGACTATCGGTCAAGATGATAATCTCCTGTTTCCGATACTTTCTTTCTAGGTTAAATCGGACGCATCTATCTATAGCGTGTATTTCCGCCTGAAGGATGCTAGGGAACTTCCCTAAACTTTCAGAGTACTTGGTTCTGGGCCCATATACTCCGATTCCAGTCTCTCCGGTTGTCCTTGAGGCATCTGTATACCATAATATGGCATTCTTGTTCAGTTCCTTTATGGTGTTTTGATTCCAGTCGCGTCTGAAACCTAGCCTCGCGGTGAAGTTTTTTCCGAGGCTGAATTTCTTCGACATCCCATTATGTCCCACAATGGATCATCTCCTAGTAGGATTTTTGATTTCTGTCTGATGGGGTCTTCTCCCATCAGTCTGAATGTGGTTTGTCTAGCCACACTCTCCACTAAAATGTGAAGAGGTGTGAGATTTAGTACCACGTTTAAAGCAGCCGTTGGGCATGTGCTTATTGCACCAGTAATGCAAACGCATGCCCGCCTTTGTCTGATCCAAGCCACTGCCCCATAGGTAATGATTGGTCTCACTATTGCAGTGTACATCCAGTGCAGAATTTTTGGGTTACATCCCCAATTTTTCCCTGCGAAGTTTCTACAAACCATTAGGGCTCTTTTGGCTTTGTTGGTTACTTCTAATTCGTGCTTGTTACAGAGAAGTTTATTATCTAGTGTAAGACCTAGATATTTAGTCTCTGTTTTCCACTCAATGCTCTGCCCATCTAGCTTGATGGTTTTGAGATTGAGTTTCCTTTTCCTTGTGAAGGCCACTAGTGTAGTTTTGGTGGAATTAATATTTAGTCCCACCGATTGAGACCATCTTTTTGTAAAAGTAAGTCCTCTTTGGACAATGTCGCAGAGGATACTTTCAAATCCGCCCCTTCCGATTATGATTATATCATTGGCATACCCCTGGCAGGATATGCCAATGCCAGTCAAGCCGCAGAGGAGCTTATCTACCGTTAGGCTCCACATAAGCGGGGATGCAACTCCGCCTTATGGACAGCCCCTGGTTGTACTGATTGAGATAGTTTCTAAATTTACCTCAGTTTCCGCTATTCTTGTGGAGAGTAGCTGCGACAGCCATCTGGATGTCGTGTTATCGACTCCTCTGTTTTCTAGTGCTCTACTGACTGCCTCGTGTGGAGTGTTGTCAAAAGCACCTTCTATGTCCAGAAAGGCACACACAATTGTTTCTTTGTTTTCCAGAGCTGTCTGAATCGTTGTTGTCAGCTGCACCAGTGCAGTCCCTGTGGATTTGCCTGTCTGGTACGCATGCTGACTAGAATGCAATGGCGTTCGATTCAGGATCTCTGTTCTAATATAGTTATCAACGGCCTTTTCCATAGTTTTTAAAACAAACGATGTGAGGCTAATCGGTCTGAAGGATTTCGGATCGGTGTAATCCTTCCTGCCTACTTTTGGTATGAAGGTGACTTTAGCCCTTCTCAATTTTCCTGGAATATACTCCAGCTCCAGGCTGCTTCGGCATGTTCATAATGGGGCTGGAAAAATCCCATCTACTTCTGGTGCCTTGAAAGGTTGAAATGTGTTCATGACCCATTTCACTCTCTCGGTGCTACATACATGTTTAGCTATTGCAGTAGTTTCCCTAGTTGGTCTTCTGCATTGCTCTATCTAACTACCTATTTACTTATTACACTATTTTCAAAGAACGGAAGGAAAAAATCGAGAATTGATCTTCAAACGGAGACATTTCTTCGTGACCCTGGTTTAAAAAAAAATTACAGATGGTCGCTCGAAAAGGTCAACCTCCTTTATTTAGAAGTCTCTTCTGGTGTTTCGATTGCAATAATAGAGAAAACTGTAGTTGAAAGTATAGGGTGCAAAGTTGCGCAAAAAATTGCGATAACATTTCTGCTGCAGCTTCTACATGCTTCGCTGCCAGTTTATATGGTCTGTGGCGTATGTCAATCTTTTTTTTCCTATTCCCATGCCTAAGCAGTGATTTTCGACAAGCAACTCGACCATGCAAACCTTGTTGTATTAGATGGCGCCGTACTGTGGACGGATGTACTGCTACAGTAGTTGTTTTTGGAGATCTTGCTAACTGTCGATCCTCGTGTTATGTGTCTTAAAGCAATGACCCGTAGAAACTGGTCAGACCTCTCTGTTATCTTCTTTGGGCGTCCTGCTTTAGGTTTGTTCGTTATATTGTGCGTTTCTCGTTACTTTTTTAGCACACTGTTGATATTACTCTGCAAACAACCACTTCAGGAGCAATTTGCCGTTGACTTCGTCCTTGTTCATGTAAATGTATAATAGGATCTTATGCCTATATTCTAATAATACTCTCGGCATTGTTATAATAAATTATCACTTATTGTTAATTCATATTTACACTATTTACACTAATTCAATTCTACGGTATAATTTCACGGAAAAAAAAACAGAATTTACAAATTTACTGCAAAAAGTGTCCAAAACACTCGAGTTCTTTTTCTCAGAATTAGCCATTATCAGCAGTAAATGTAACTTAACGTCTAATCCTAATAAATGGTTATACCTCTGGCATTATTTTCGATGTAGTAACCTATAAAAATAATATTTGATATTCTATTTTAAAGATTTCTTCAGATTGGGGCTGTAATAAATTTTGATTTATATAATTATTATATGTGTTTAATTTATATATGTGTGTGATCGATAACTTATGTACACTACTGTATACATATACCTATACATATATCAGCGCTAAAAGTAACGAAACGTTACAGACGTTATCCAGAACTCCAATAAAAACTAAAAAAAAAAATCATAATGTTTTGGTTTTGGCAATTTCGAAATTTTCTCCATTTGGTCCGAACTTTCTGGCGGTCACCATACATATAAGGATATTATTTTGCCTACTTTTATTGACTCTTTTCTTAAAAAAGTTACCTGAAAAATACCTCTAAAATTAAGAAAAATTAAATTTCAGAATTATGATTTTTTTTGCTGGTGCTCTGGGTAGCACGTGAAGAATTTTAGTGATAACTATTGAGGTCATTTCAAACGTTATGGCGATCTTTTGTACTTTAGAAAACCTAAGGAAAGAGGTTTTGGAATTTCGATTTTTTTATTGGAGTTCTGGTTAGCAGCTCAGGAGTTTTAACGATAACTATTATGGTTCGATGTGTTCAATTTAATATGTCTATAGTTATTGCAACTGTTTACACCTCAAAAAAAGCAATAAAGTTTAGAATTTAGAATTCTTTTGTGGTGGTCCTAGTTTTGTACTGCGTATTATTATTATTTTCAGTTACTATTTTCTGTATTTATTTCGACCGAACTTCAGTTTTATCAGAAACTCTACAAATCATTGGAACGCTGTCAAAACTCAACATAACAAAGTTCTTCCGAAACTGAGGTGTCAAGTTTACAAACATCCGAAACAAAAAATTGTATACTCGCTTTGTACTAATTTTGTCTCAAATTTTATTTATTTAAAATTTATATTTACTTGGTAATAAAATATGTCGTACATCCTATTATATTATTATTATAAATTATAACGATTAAAATTTGTACCAATTAATGAAAGTTTATTAAAATCGACATCCAAGTTTTTTCTGAGGTCTTTAAAAGAATTAGTGCGAGAATATCAGTTCGCCTTGTTGCAATTAACGTAACGGATTCGTTTTAGTGTGAGTTATAGAAGTTACTTATTAAAGAAGCGCAACTAAAGTATTTAATACTCGGGGTGTACGGTTGTCGCTTAAACTTCCGAGATATAAAAATTCTCCAAATTAACTTTTGTAGCAAGTAAAGCGGTATTAGTTTGCAGTCTGTCCTCTGCATCATTAATCATAAAAACTTAGACATTGGCTTGCTTCCTTTATTTTAACTGGAAAAAGTCACTTCACGGATATTTTATAAAATGCCACGCTCTCTAGATGGAGAATAATGACCATTATTAAAAACAAAATACTATAGCGCGTTGTATCACGTACACTTTTCTTATTGACGTGTATCTTCTTCTAGACGTCATAAATCATCGGCGGTTATGTTATACGTTTTGCTTTTTCCCATTCTTCTGCGAAGATGCATTGTTGGTTTTAGTAAATTAATAACCGAACAATATATCGACTACTTCTTTGTATCTGTATTTGCTACGATATAGTTTGTTGTTTCGGGCGTTATTAATGCTTGCCTATTCACGTCCGTGATATTTAAATTTATTGTCGTTTGACTGGCGCGCCATGCGTTCGCGAAAAGAATGGCAGCGAAAGCCGAATGATAAATGATCCGTTTGTGTTCGACAATTTCTACAATAGAATATTTACGATGAAAGCTTCAAACTAAGTTTATTGCATTCGTGAACAATTACACCGGCGTTTTATTAGATTTTACGTAAGGAATTATTTCTAATATATCAACTACTTACTCTTTAGAATGTGGACAGATGTTTCTCTTTGACGATAGTATTGTCTTATCTTATTGCAACTTATAGCACGGCAATGTTGCATAGTGTAGATGTCCGCTGCTTGTTTAAATTTATATTAAAAACTATCTGTTATAATGATAAATTGCTTTAATTAAAGCCATAAATCAATAACCATTATAGAAGATGTAATTTTGGTCATTTATTATAATAAAATATTTTGTAGTTACCAACGGTTGCACTAGTACCTTCAACATCAAAAACAAAATTTTCAAATTCTAATGGCTAATTGCAACATTACTGTTAGTCATTGTTATATTACACCCACAAAGAGCATATATCAGCAAAATATCTAAATAATAAACGTCGTTTTTTATTGTTTAATTTCCGCAGGACGCTTGTGAAAATTCAAAAAGCCCCTTGCTTAATGACCAATAACGCTATTAATGTTAGGGTTTCGAACGTCAAGGGAGAAGTAGAAATTCGGTTGCGGGAAACGAAACCTTCCCCGCTTAAACAACGCTTAATTATGGAAAGATAAAATATCTACCTTATTACGAAATTGCGTTTACGAAACGATCGGCATTAAACAAATTTATGGTCTCGAATTAATTCATTTGCCTGCTTAGTCGATATTAATTTGCACAAATTTTAGTATGTGGGCGTTGCGGCAAAATAAATATAATTAAAACAATAGTAAAATGGGAATTATTTTAATTAAAAAACAGATTATTTACGAAACGCAAAACATCTTAAAATTTCCACAAATTGGATTACTTCGCGTAAAATGGTATCTATATAGTGGTATTAATTTGCCCAATGAACCTTCGTCTTAAGTGATTGTTAGTTTTTATGGGTCTTATTCAGATAACGGGTCTATTTTGCGATTACCAGTTAGTTTCTGAATAATACAGTAGGTGGATAGGTAAGAACCCAGAAATGGGTTTAGCTCCGTTTAATTCCATTTTGGTATTCTCAGACCATGAAAGCCATTGATATAATTTAGACTTGTTTCTATCTAGATTAATCCGTAATTAAATGGCATGTAATTAGTAAAACTAACAAAAGATAATATAGATTATTTTAATAGACTCCCTATACAAATTGTATATCCTCATTTGCGTTTCTATGAGTTTATGTATATTTTCTTTAATATTATCCTAATCAAATTAAAAGCGTTCGCGTCGGAAGAAAGCTGAAATTGAGATTAAAGCAATATCCATTAAGTCTAGAACGAAGTTATAAACGAAGACTTTGTATAAAAACCTGCTAGTAATATAGACTTTAACTTCAAACATTTCGTATAGTTAATACAAAATCTAATAGTAAATAAACTAATATTCTGGCGTAGCGTGTATACAGCTAACTTTCATCTTACCACAATTCATTTTCGCTTAGCGGTAAGATAAACACGGAACTAATTGAACATTTTCTTTACTCTAATGTAATTTCAGCTTGGCAGAAATGGTGGCGCTAGTAGCGTGTAACGCAAACTGGTCTCATTCTCGTTTCAGGGTTGCTACTTCCGGTAATTTTCATATTAATTTCAGAAACGCTGAACATAATAGATAGCTCGTGCAACGTCGATGCCGCCGTTCGTGCAGATTTTGTCGCTAAGTTTGATATCTATTTTAAAGACGTGAATTTTTCGTTGTTGAAAACAACCACGGACACCTAATCTTGTTAGAGTTACGCAGTCCTTGTTTATTATAGGTTATGCTGCTTATCATAAATACCTCTGGAGACAGTGGAATTGAATTGCTCCGACTTATTCGGTGTTTACCTATTTAATGAGTTGAGATTCACTTGTGCATGACTGTATAATTGTATTCACTATCCGTTTACTGCTAATGTTCGATGCAGCAAGCGTTAAACTATTGCAATTATACAGGAAATTTATCGTGAAAACGTTGTTAAAATAAATGATATTTGACGGTTACTGTTATGTTAATTTTGCATATTTGTGCATAGTCAGTTAGACAACCGTAACAATTTAATTTACACAATAATATTAGACTTATTCACCTTTCCATAAACTGGAAAGTATAAGGAAACAGCAACAGCAAAGGCAAACAATGTTTTAAAGTTGGGTAACTGTTTTAATTCGAATGATTTTTTTTACAAAGGAATACTCATGTGAGTACATAATGTGTAATGTCTTGCAACACGTACACGTATAGATGGTTAATTCGGACAAAAAAACCACCAATTTACGTAGAAGCATTTATACATGGACATTTTTGTGTAGTTATGTCGTATCTAAATTACAAAACGCCAAGGATTTGGTAGACAAGAATACATGAAGCCTAGGTAGAAGACTAGCGAATTCCACATATCTAAATTTATTACAATTTTTTTAATGTTTAAATGGTTGACAGCAAATAAAATCGCTAAAGGCGATATCCAGCAAAATGGTGATCATTAAGTTTTTGCAATTAGTACTGTAACCATACCTTTTATTAGTGCTGTAATAAGGCTTTTCTACTTCCATACTTTAATTGTATTATTAGATATGCTGAACCTGTACTTTAATGATGTCCATTACGATATAGATTTTCATTATACTGCAAGTTTACTTATATTCAATAGGAATACAGATTTTTCATTACGATACAAGTTAATATCCAATAGGAATGTGACATTCCAATATTCAATATGGCCGTAACTACATATCTGATAGATATAAAAATTAATTAAACGTGACAGTTCTCTGTATCTATTTAAATATAGTATCTAAAAATTAAAGAAGTTCGTATGATATTATGGGGCCGTAGAAAAAATAGTGTATGCAACTCGCATTTAATGGCTATTATTCATTACAATACTCGTGTCTTAATAGATATTAATACTCATTGCATAATATACTATTATTACACTATAGTTGAGTAATAGAAATGGAACATTTACGCAGCAATAAACTGTCAAATTAATTTGTCAATTCAATCTATTTGAATTTTATGCACATGTTACTAATTACCACAAAATTTCCCTATGTTCATAAATTTTTTTCTTTGTTTTCATAAAAAGAGAAATTTAAAAAAATAATTTTGAAACATAGAATCAAAAACAAGTTTCATAAGAGATTAAAGTACTCATTGATTAGCCACGAGTAAATGTAAAAAGTAAATGCAAATAAGTCAAAGAAAACTTTCAAATGTCCTTCCATGTCTCTCAATACATAAATTTGGCGAACATTTCTAAATGCCTCTCTTATGCGTTGCATCATATTTTCCCTTGTTGTAGGAACTTCCAGATGAACTAAAGCCTTACATATCCCCAAAAGTAGAAGGCTAAGGCAATAAGATCTGGATGTCGTGGAAGCCAAGTGATTGGGCCATCTCGTCCTATCCATTTGTCAATTAGTCATTATAACAATTTCTTTTAAAGATTGAACGAAATACTGTGTAAAACGAAACGACATATTTGACAAATTGGTTATTAAGTATATAAGCTTAAAACTGACACCAGATAACTTGATCAGCAGTAAATCTATTGAAAATGCTATATCACTTTATACATATTAATTTAATGTTTGCTTTCACCGCTGACTGAAAATCAACTGCTTCTCATACTCTAAATGGGGTTTCTTCGTGTTATAGACCATTTCTGGATTATTTGCTAAATATCCAATCAAAAAGAAGGTTTAAAAATGCAAATTAGCTACTAAAAATACAAGCATTTCTCATTAATTCAACTTCAAAAAGAAATAATTAGCAAATGATCTATCCTAGGTGCATCAAATGAGCCATCAATAGAAAGCGTAGTAAAAGAGCTTTTCGATTAGCTAAAATATACAGGGTGTTCCATTTAAAAATGTCGAGATTTCTTCGATTTTGCAAAATTGTGAACACCCTGTATAAAGCGAGCAGTTACAAAATATATTTCACGTAGCCAGATAAGTCCATACTAGTAGAAAATATTCTACTCTGTCGCTTTCGAATTTTTTGTTTTTTCCTATGCAGAATAGGCTACTGAAATGTATAAATTTATAAATATACATATATTATAGTAAAATAATTATTTACATAGAAACTATCAACTTCAGACCTATACAACATTATATCGATGTAACCAGCTTTCAAGTACGGATCATTTTATCTATTAATATACAGGGTGTTCCATTAAAAATGCAACTTTAGTCTGGTATTTCCATCTGGAACACTCTGTATAAAACAAAATATTTTTAAAACGTGCGCTTGATCGTGCGGAAGAATATCCGGTGACTAAATATTTGACTAACTTTCAAATAAGCGTGTAATCTTCCCTCCCCGCTTCGTTGCCGGACCCTGTATATCTATACAGAGCCACGAAATAAATTTTCAGAGTATGCCATGAATTAACTCAGTTGTGTTAGATTGATTCAACGATTTAACCTATATGTATGTCCTATTCAATTTAACGTTGATGTGAAACCCTTAAGTAAATGTAGAATCAACTGACATTCATCATATTAACCTAACATTAAAATCTTCGGAGAAAATTGAAGTTCACGAGCATTGAGATAGAATAAGTAGGGAGACGCTATCACGTGGCTAAAACGGCGCAGGTCGGCCATATTGGTACACCACTTTACGTCAAATACGTAGATTCTAGTGTATATATCATGTATGGTTGTATTATTTGATTATTTCAGTTCTTACAGTTATATGATATAGCAAACTACTACAAGACGTAATGGTTTCTTGTGTTCTACCTAGTTGCAAGAGTAGAAACAGCGTTAACAAGAAGAATTCGTCGAAAATAACATTTCATAGATCAGTGTTGACATAAAAACAATGTGCAGGGCCGTAATTGGAAAATTTCAATTGATGCGCCTGTATGTACATAGGTAGATAAATAAACTATTACATATTGAGCGTTTATATTGTCAAATTATAACATTTATGGGCCTTGGGCCTAATAGGCGTGGGATAACGTAATTAATTTTAAATAAAACCATCTGTTAAGTGGAGGCTTAAGATTATACTTACAATTTTCAGTAGTCCGGATCTGGTGAGGCAGCCATATTGATACACCATTTAAGCCTCGCCCAGTGCGCCGTTTTGAACATACAGGAAATATGCTTCATAGTTTCTCTTTAGTATACTAGCTCAATGTTCACGAGGAAGTCTATTATTGAAAGTTTTGATTGTTGAAATGTCAGAATAACAATGATGATTTATTGTAAGCTATAGACTCTTTGGAGCGTTTTGTGTTTGAAAATGCAAAAATAACAAAAAAAAACAACATTTGAAAACTAACCTCAAAAACATACTCTACTTCAACTTGTCAATTTGTCATGATTATTTTATGAATGACATTTTGGAGATAAATGCTCAACCCTCAAACCATCCAAAAAATCAAAAGTTTAACACGGTCATTGCAATGAAAAACAGTGATATCAGTGATACCAGGTTCATACAAAATAATTTAAAGAAACTGTTTGATATATTTCTTAACAATGGTTACCCTAAACACATACTAAACAGATTAATTTACAACAGTAATTTCTTTGATGGCCCCACTGATGATGAAGAACCTCCAACAAACATCATGTATAGAAGAATTCCTTACATTGAGGGTTTGACTAATCAAATAATTAAGGTTTTTTGGCCATTTATACTAATATTTCCATAACTAAGTACAACACTATCACAAACAAAAAACTATATAGCAGGCTCAAAGATCCAACACCATTACTATATCCAATTAATGCTATATATTCCATCCCTTGTATTAGCTGTGAAGGCTGTTACACAGGGCAATCTTCACAGTGGCTCAAACAAAGAATTATACAACATAAAAGTGATTGCCGCATTGGAAAAAGATCCTGTGCTTTAGTTGATCAGACACAAAAAACTAGTCATGCCTTTGATTTTGATAGTGTAAAAATTTTGACAGTAGAAGACAACTACAGGAGAAGGTTGTTTCTCGAAATTTATAACAAAGAAAATATAATCAATTATAAATCAAACACGAATCAATTAAGCAATATCTATTGAAACATTTTAAAGTTTCAATTAATTTTTAGTAGTCACTGTACATTGTCTATAATCACACATACATCCGGTACTCTGTATAATACTTGTTATTGCAATACTTTATGTGAATTCTTTTTGTTCTGTTCCGTTTTTTTGTTGTTACTTTAGTCTCCTTTCATGTCATTGATATTTTAAACGTTTTGATTTAAACACCTAAAAATTTGAATTCTACAACCAATTTTAAAAATAGTTTAACGTAATTTTACACTACTACTTAAATGTCATGTGAATTTGCAAGTTAAGGACTCTGTGTTGTAAGTACAAAAACAATAGTACAATTCTTTGATTTAATTATTGATTGGCACGATATGTAATTGCAGCAAACTCCTGATGAAGTTATTGAAATAATAACGAAATATTGAGTATTTGAACGATTGAGTTTACATTCCTGATTAATCTTCTACTTCCTAACGCAGTACGGTCGATACTTCTTTCCATTATTATTATATATCGATTGATTTCAGAGATAGGATAAATAACGGCCGAAGAGGGAAAAGGTAGGTACGAAAATTCGCTAAGAAGTGGGGTCGGGTGAGTCTATCACAGCGCTGTAGACTAGACGAGACTAGACTGTGATAGAGAGACTCGTACGGGGACGCGCACTTAGCGAATTTTCGTACCTATCCCCTGCCCCTTCGCGCCGTTATTTATCCTATCTCTGAAACCAATCGGTATATAATCACATCCCTGAAGAATTAAGGTGACGTTACACAGTTGTGCGGGAAGTTTAAATTTTCCTCATTCTTAGAGTACCGTAGATTTCTAAACGTGCAAGAATATCGAAATTATTATAATTTCTATAAAACTATAACTGCATCAAGCAGTTGCTGATTAACAAAAGAAAATTGGAAGACCTGTAATAAAAAAATTAGTAAAAATTACTTGACGGAGTAAGGCTTTTTTAACGATATCTCTTAATCATAACCTAGATATATACATGTAGTTCCATAAAAAAGACACAGTAGCTAGAAATATAGTGTAATTAAAAAATGTATGGTATTTTTTTAGTAAAAGCTCAATAATTTGATGCCGAAGGCAAATGTACTTGCATGAAGTTCAGCGATTGTGCAACAGATGACGCTCATTAAATGTCAATAGGTTTGTTCCTTTTAGACGTTTACAACACGACGCATGCAGTGATATTCGAAACTCGCTCTCACGACAATGCAAATGGAATAGGGTATTTTTATGGCGCATGATAGTGCCTTTTACTATATAAAGCAGGAGACCAAATCGAACAAAGCTAATAAAATTTTCAATTGCCATAACAAAATTTAAAACCTTATGAGAAATTAATTATTTTCTAAATATTTTAAATTTCTAAATATTGAGGTTTACTATTAATCTAAGGCCTATTTACGTATTTTTTTTGAAAAATTTTTTTTTTGTTTTATGTTAAATTGAAATTATTTTTACCAAATTATCGTTTTATACTATATTTGCAATTTAAACAGTTTAACAAATTAGAGGAAACAAAAAAGTATTTTTGTTATTAAATTATATTTTTAATATGTTTCACCAGTATGCAACAGATTACTACAGAAAGTAATAAGTTAATAAGGATACTTAAAAACCTAAGAAGTTAAATAAAAATACCTTAATTTTTACATAAAAGGCTAGTTATGGGTAAGAAATAACACAACTTGCTTTTTTATTAATTATTTCTGGAAATATAAAAGTCTGATAAAATGTTTCTAATTTAGGAACTATTTCATTATTGATATAATAATAAATTGAATTGTTTGTTCTACAAACGTTTTATTGATATGTAAACTGGTACAGGTAGGTACTTTTTTAATTTGAATTAATCCATTATTAGCTATAAGATCTAGAAAAAGTTAAATATATTAGAGCGAAATTTCAAAAAATTTATATATAGGACTGAATATCATATTTTACTTTTTGCCCGTCGTTCCTGCATTTTCAAAAGTCTAGGGTTTTTATAAAGAATACATTGGCGAAATGATGTATTTCAGCTCTTCTATCCATTCTGCAAATCCTGAAAAAATTACTCTACACTACTCTATGCATGTACCTAATTCTTATGCTAGCAAAACCTTTAGTAAATTGATAAACTATCGCAGCATAAAATATTTATATAAGTATATAACATATATATATAACCGCTATATACACAAACCTGGAATTACTACTGTATATACGGTATTTACACTAATAACAATAATAGTAAAAAATGATAAAAATGCTAACAAATAAATCTCTTGCGAATTCTTGCAGGACTAGAAAAACCAACTAGCGAACAGTAGAAACACAATTAGGTACAATACGGATTGATACCACATTGATACTGATGCACAACTACTCAACTACGTCAGATGTAGTTGTGGAGTAAGGTAACTTCCGAGAAAACGAATATGTAATTTTTACCCCAATGTATTCATTGCTCGCTCTACCCTTTCCTAATCCAATACAAAGCAAATAAACTTATAGTACGGAATTAAATCAAGGTCATTAAATTGAAACGGAAATTTGTGATGTGTATAGAAATATAGTACTCTCCGAGCCATCTATGTTTCAGTTGCGACATAAAATACAGTTTGAACGATATGATGAAAATTTAGGCGCGGAAACGTCCCCTTAAAGCGACGGCCCAGAACCTCGTTTAAGCCAGTTTTAAAACACTACTACGCTACTTTTTATTTCTTTTTAATAAAATGCATCTTTATATTTTCTCCAACCAATTCGAGGTACTGATCATTGTATTTCGTGGGCCAGGATTACTGTTAGTGATTCCCCAAACGTTCATTGCCATATTTAATAACAAGTTTTGGTCTGTTCCTTGCATCAACGTAATAATTACATTAACACTTCAGCGCATGCTACCTTACAACTTTTATATGTCTTCTAATTAAACATGATCGAATAGGGTTAATTAACTAAATACACATGTAATACTAACCCAATAGCTACATAATACTACTGTTCCTCATTATCTTTATGCGCTGCATGTGTAAATTAATTTCGTTTTACTTGTTTTCCAGTATATACGTTCCTACGTGCTTCGTTAATGTTTCAGGCGTAATAGCAGCACCAAACCCATCAATATTCACATAATATCGAACATTTTCGATGTTGCAGCATATCCGACTGGAAAATAAACCTCAAGTTAATTGAAACTTTTCATTCCATTAATGTAGCCCCGACTTGTTTTACTATGGATATATTCGGAGCACTCCAACGGAATAACCTTTCTTTCGCATTGGCAAACGAAAAATTTCATCTCATGCATCTATACAACGCGGAAATTTTTTGATCCCTTTCAAATTTCATGGTTACTTTCGATAATTTCGCAAATAGGTTCGGATTCAGATGTAATTCACCGAAAAGCAAACCCTAATTAAAAAGTGTTGTGATAGATATATGTATCTATCACATTGGTAATTACCTGATTTGGGCGGATCTATCAGACCAAGTTTTACATGTGGGCTATTCCTTTGTAATTTTTGATCATCTGGAGATAGTGTATGAAAGTATAGAACAAGACTGGTTGAGGAGCACATACATATACATATATTAGGTGTACTTCGTCAATGCACTTCATTGACAAGGCCTGGCACCCTGTTGCATAGAACAAATTCTGGTTGAAAGTTGATTTTGATTGATATGGCAATAAGAAACAGGCGGCTGGTAATACTATTAATACAATTTAGCCATTGTGCCGCATGATGTGATTTACTTGAAAAACCCACGATTATGCAGAAGTGACAGTTGCAAATTTCAAAGCTCGTCAATTTCACACACCCATTTTACAACAACTTTACTTATGGACGAGTACAAAAATGCAAAATATTCATCAGTCACCACAACACGCACGCGTGCATTTAGTGGCCTACCAGAGTTTGCTGACGAACTCTGTATCATGTAATACTCTGTCACAGCCGAACGGCAAAGGAGTAACTTTAAACTTAACCCGAACGGGTACGAGTATGCTCCGAGTAAAAAAGGGCTACTTCGAATGAATACCCGATTTCACACACAGATTTCATCACATATTGTATTTTAATCTACTTAAGTAGCATTTTCCCAAGGCTATTCAATTGTTTCATTGCTTTCATTGATTATGGTATTATTATTACAAAGTATTGTTTCAGGTTCCCTAGAGCCAAACTCTTGTTCCAGAATTAATTTTCTAATGGCTACTGTTTGGCGGTGTTGTGTTAATGTAGCATTGGCGCAAAATATTTGATGTATATTGGAGGTATGAAAGTCGAAATAATGATACACTTGAGGAACACATAAGAGCAATAAAAAGCATTTGCGCATATTTATACAATAAAGGTACAGATATTCTAATAAAGGTTTGTTTATTTCTGAACTTAATTTCACCCTGTTGTATTGCGTACGCATTTTCCGTTTTATTCTCCCCCTTATACACATATGCGTTCGGAGCATTATTCAAAACCAATACGTCGCCAGTCGTCCTGAACATCCACACAAAACAACGTTCAATATATGCTGGGAGCATTCTCTTCCGCCTCTGCACATATATATTGTCTCGTTTCGAAAACCGGAAACGTTTATTTGATGATAGTTCCGTGACGTACTGATATAAACTTGGGAGGGTTGTGCAAACATTTTCGCTTATACGCTGGCGTATATGTAGGACAGCAGGTACCCATTTTTAGACGGTCGTACGCGGTGGCGAGCGTCGGGAAAAAGGGAATCTAATAAGGGAAAGTGTTTCTTTTTTCTCGCCTCGTCGTCATTGACGGACTCGTCTCTGCCTGTGAATATTCCTTTGCTCGAGCTGGGAGTATAAAATTTAAATGCGAAGTCGTAACGTTGGATATGTTGGATTTATTTTTTTATCACTGAACAAGTGGTATTTCGCGGAGATGTGTGGATTGACTATGACGGAAAGGACTGGATAAAGTCAATTCAATTTTACTACAAAATTCGGAGACCTATGAGGAAAATTGTTTATATATTATAAAGGTAGTATGCAATAAAATGTCCAAAATTCTCACAAATATGTATTCAACTAGCGACCGGTCTCGTGGTTCACCACATCATCAGGCCAACATATTATAATTAAGAGTTGTCCAAATGTTTAAAAAAATATATATTACGTGTAGCAACTGTTTTCCATAAACAGTACAATATTTAGGTTGAACGACCACCACTAACATCACAAAAGTTATTGTAAACTGAGTACATATATTGAAATTAGAACTAACTTCTAGAATATTTTACAAATTAACATTAGAAAAATGAGTGTTGAAGACTTAGGTGAAGAAAGTCATGGTTATTTAAGTAAATACACTGTAGACCACACAACAGGAAGATGAACTTGTTAGCAGTGGTTTAAAGGTTTTATAAAGAACAGAAAGACTTATAGAGTCTGAGAACCGTCTTGCTCGTTCTACTGGCTCTAATAAAAGAAGTGTAGCTTCCTTTTAAAAAAAAAAAAGTACTGTTTTAGAACAGTCCAATTTTAAATCAGAAAAACATTTTCAACATTGGAGAAACAGGTCATCATCATCATCAAAATAGTAGCAGAGAATGACTAAACACAAGTCAACGTAATTGCATCAGTTTCCACTGTCTTAACTATTTTCATAAATTCGTAAGCCCGATGGTAATTTAGTTGGTGCGGCTAAATAACTAGAGGGATGATTCTTTCCCTGTTAGAGTACATAAAATCTCAAATACTTATATTGCATTACAGATCAGAAGCTTCTGTTTCTGACTCTGATAATCGCTGCGCTCATGCAACTGTTAATTTTTGTCGCCAGAACGGGATCATGATGGTTTCATACCTTGCATAAACTGCAGCGCTTAGATGTGGGTGTTTATGGGCTCTTTAAAAGCCATTGCGCTATTTAGTGAGCGGCTAACAAGTCATCCTGGAAAAGGTATAACTTTGAAATAAATAGGAACCTTAAACAAGATAGCTTTCCAAGAAGCGTAGACTCACCAGAATATTGCAAAAGGTTTTGAGTTATCAGGATTGTGACCGTTGCAGAGACTAACCGTTTGTGAGGAGACATATTTACTAAGCTTTGCAGAATATATCTACCCAAAACAAAAGGCTAATGTAGCTATTAAAGAGATCGAAAAAACAAGCAAGGGGAAAAACGTTAAAGACAGCAACTAGGGACACTTTTGTAACTAAAAAGCTGCATAAAGGAAAGAGACTCAAGCAGGTTACTACTTTTGTTACTACTTTTATTTATAAATTCAGATATTTCAGTTTCAGATTTCCTTTTGATGATGATGTTAATGAATTATGAAAATACGAGAAATCAATATCTTCTAACTGCAGAGCCACAGATGATTTTCATTTCGTAAAACTAGTTGAATATGCTTCCGTTTCCCGTGAGCTCTTTGAGATACTAAACAAGAAAATGGTATAAAAAGATATCGAAGATGATTATTTTTATTTTCTAACTTACTGACAGTGTGAGTCAATTTATCTGAATGCTTAATGATACAGTACGTAATGATTTGCTTCACAAGAATTGACTACACATTTTGTAGATCTTGTGCAGTGCTCACAAACTATCATCTGGCTATATGATTAACTAAAGCAGCAAGAACGAGAATTAATCAAGATAATTTTATCGAAAATATAACTAGTTCTTAAGATGTAGCGATATCAAAGTCCAATGATAAATGGAATTCCAAAAACGTAGAGAATTTATATTTATATGTACAAGATGTTAGTGGGTCCACTTAACAGAACTAAGAAAGTTGTTAACGTCTAGTACTGCTAAAATAAGAAGTTAAAGCCGTTCCATTGCTTCCGTCATTTGGTTTTTTCCTGTTTCTCTTCAGCTTGCCACTCATCGTTTTCTTAACCTCATTAATTTTACGCCCAGGCTTTTTCTCTTTCTACCCTTTTGCCGTCCACTAGTCCGCCTTATGCCATGCACCTCTTCTCTATAGCGGCTTGTTTTTCTCTCGCACCTGTTGATTTTCACTCGAATTCGAAGAGTTGGAGATTTGCTTAAAGAGTGACGGTCGTGTGTCGTGGTGTGAGTAAAGGAAGAGGCGGTGAGCAAAGGCGGAAGAGAGAACAAAAATAGAACGAAGAGGGTATATTGTCGAATGAAGAACGAACCATAATCACTTAACGACGGCGAGGAATTGACATTTGTACCTTCGTCGACGCTTACGAAAACTTTTAATGAACCACTCCAACGGATAAAGCGACGTGGGTGGAGAATTATTATTGTTCATCTATTGAGACGATCTCAGGGATTTATCAAATTACATCCGACCTCGTTAGTTTGGCGCAAACGTTGGAGAATCGCCGTCGCGGTCAAATCAGAGGGATCGCCGGAAGCCTGTTGATAAAAGAATTCGAATTAAAATTTCGGATTTAAAGAATGGTTAGATGAAAGTTACAACAAGCGGTAGAATCGGTTTACTTTTGTTTGTGTTTTTAATTTTTGTTTGTAATTTTAATTTACAGATATTTTTTGTTCGGACATATGGCGTTTTTATGAGTTTGTATAATTTTGTTAGTGGCGAATGATTGAAATAATGAAGAAAAATATAAACAAAATATGGTATCATTAAACAATAATTATGAATTAAATATTCAGAAACTAATAATGCAAGATAGGTGAATATTATCAATAACATTCTTAGTTTTTTTTATTTTAATATGCCTTAGATAGATCTCCTTTTTATAAAATATTTCACATTTCAAAAACAGTAATAATTATTTGTGACTATGACGTAGTATCAGAATTGAGTAAGAGAGTGGATGACATATGTAAACCTACTATATTCAATGTAGTGAACACGCCCAGAAAGCTAAGATTTAAAAATTTGAATTATGCAATCAGAAAAAGCGAAGTTATTTGATTCGGCAGAATTATGTTGTATAGTGTCATGGGTTCTGGAAAAATTGGTGCGAACTACATCGACTTATATTTTAACTATAGAATTAGAACCAGATTACATGTTATAGATCTTTGTTGGACCGAAATAAATAAGGTTTAATGACTAGTCCGCGCGCAGGCCATATAGCAACACTATCTCCAAGGACGACCTCCAAATCCGGTTAATCCAAGATTGTTAAAATCGACTGTCTGGTGAAGAATCATAAAACATCACTGGCCCTACTTTCTGCTCAACTCAGCGAGTCAAAAGGATGCCCACAACATATTATCAAAACGTGTCTTCAGTTCAGAATGGTCTTGATAAAGTGGGTGTCCAAGTTGCTATCTAACGAGCAAAAGAAGGAGAGTTGATGCTCAATCGATTTTAGACGAGTATGGTGCGGAATGGACTGATTTAATGGACAATCTGCTAACTGTAGATGAGACTTGGATCTACTACGAATCATGATAGACCCGAAAATCAGCTTCTGAATGGTAGCTTTCTGGTCAGCCATCGCCACAAGTCTAGCATACCAAAATGATATTCAAAAAGATCATGGCTACTGTGTGTTTGGAATAAAAATCGGATAGTGCATATTAACTATCTCAAATTGGGTAAATTCATCAAGAAAACATACTACATGAATGTTCTTGATGTGGTCAATGTCAAGATTCCGATAATGATAGTTCATAAAATGTGTCAGTTCATTTCATTTTAACCTGCATGTAGGATTTTGATCAAAATTTCTGGAATTAAATGTTGAATAAATATCTTTTAACAAATGTTGATGATTGCTGTCAAATTATATAGAGGTGTAGATAGCCAAGAAGCCAAAAGCACATTCCTCCTAGATTTCCTAGTAGCTCTAATATAAGGCCTAATTGATTTACCAAAGAAACTATACAATTACGTAAAGATATTTAACTTCCAAAACGACTGTTAAAGAGACGAAGAATAATACTGAATGTTGAAATTTATCTATTTTCAACTTGACTTCGTATTTTAAGAATATAATACCTACATGTAACATGCCTGACGTAGGACGGCAGTCACATACGTTCGTTGAGCTCTTAAGTCTTACTCTATCTAGAGATGTGTGTGGGTGATTACTCACAGTATGTATTAAAGAGAAACTATCTTCTATGAATTACAATTATGTTATTTTTAAAGGGAACAAGTATGTACATGTGTAGGTATATCAATAATCTGTTTTAGTTATTTGCGAATTTGCAATTTGACCTGTTTGCCATGAAAGCTATTTAATCCACTTAGCGTAAAATATCCTTTATCATGCAGAATACAATTTATTAGTGAGGATTCGCGATGTTTGGTACTTGAATTATGGTGATGCGAATTAAGCGAAAACACTTCACTGTATACCGAACGCCATACAAATTTCTACTTAACTGTAGATTGTTTGCTATTCACTAGGATCTACTTGAAGGATATCGATTACAGTATTAATTACAGCTTCTTCTTGCTTCAGGTCGATGGGTGTATAGATAACAAATGCTGATTATGTACTTTCTTATTATTGTCGAAGTAACGAGAGCTTTCCAGCAGTTCTCGTATATCAAACACTATACATAATATACATACTCGTAATATACTTATAGGAAATCAAGGCAGATACATAGTCTGATATTTCTTAGAAAGTTATTTCAAAATTTTAAGCGGTAAATATAAAAGAAAATAAGTTAACGATAATGTTATACGTGTCCAACTGTAGTCCATCTTAATAACTAGGTCGCATCATGTTTTTGTAGCATGATGGAATAGATTTTATAGCTTCCACGTAAATATCTATACACTGCATTACCTATGTACACATAAATATTTCTATTTTCGTATTTTTTTGTATACAAAAAAGCTTCTGCTCGCCCATTTTTGTTTATGTTCATAACCGATAAAAATTGCGAAATATATGGACACAAATTTAATATTCATATACATATTTATAGGTCGATATGGTGTCCTACAAACATATCGTATTTGCAATGGCCAGATGCTCATGCTATAAATAATTATGGTAGCGTATTTATTATAGGGATTATAAACGTGCATAATACAATAAGTTATTTATTTCCTGCTATTAACATATTCAAAATATTTGCCAATACAGAACAAAAACAAAAAAACAGGTTTTAAACAGACTTAACTAAATACTAAATAACTTTATTGAATTCTTAATTTTAAAAACAAAAAGTCAGCTGTAGTTAAATCTAGTGTATATACCAACTAAGCAAAACAAATGAAACTAGGAGACGTGTTATATCAAGGTTAATGATCAATTAAGTTAATACAGTAAATGTTACTGACATCCAAGGTTATTATAGACATAATTTTTGTGATTAACTGATGATTTTGTTCTGTATAGCAATGGCTGAACTCTGACTCCGTATCAAACCCATACCTACATCTAGATATTATTATCCTTGACAAAAGTCTCATAATTGGTATGGTTTGTCGTCATTTTGATAATGACAGCATAATACATTTATAACTTTTTACTTGAGACGTCTTTCTATTATGAAATGACCCACAGTTATACAAATGCATGCTTCATGCGCCCAGTTATTATCTCAATTATCTTCCATAACACCCTTAATGAATCCTTAAGCTGATGAATATCTTTGCCTTAAAATATTTATCTGTTTTACTGCCTTTCTGGTTACTCTAATAATAGGTTAGACTTTCATAAAAAATACATTTGACTCCTTTCTGATTAGTACGTAAACAAATAGATTAGTTCAATAGTACTTTCCTCAACAAGTTCTTACCTGCCACTTCAAACTTAGTCTTGAAGTGATCTTATATAATGCCAGTTCAGCAAGAGGTCTTGTCGGTGGTATTAGTAGGGCACCTTGATGCACATAATCCTTTGGATTCTTTGTAGCTCACACCTACAACAGAATTTACAAGCTCGACACTTTTGGTGTAATATCCTTCAGTTCTATTGTATCCAGTACCAATCTGTCCAGATACAAAATTAGTCAATGTGACGATATATCCGCAAGCATTGGATTTTAGTTGATTTAACTTCAATTTCCAACAGTTTTTCCCAGTACTAATAGGGACGACTGTAGCAACTGTAAACGAAGTAGAGAGGTGGTTCTAATCCAACCGCTAAAATGCCGAAATCTCAAAGCTTCTCATTTCCCACCTAATTTTTTCATAACCATTGAAAAACAATAAATGTCTGTAATAGATGTTCATGGTATATTGTTGGAAATCACTCTACGAACGAGTGCAATGAAAAGAGATCAAGCATTAGAACCGGACCACGTGGTTTCGATCTATCCGATCTCGTCAACGATCTTTCAAATGCAATACCTAATTTCATCGCAGTTGGAGGATTGCATAAACTCGAAAAGAAGGTTGATTGCCGAGCAGTATGTTTTGGAAGGGGGAAAGGAATGCTATTGCTCTCTCGATCTATTGATTTCCTGTAACACTTTCTGATTTAAGCTATAATGCTTCCTCTTATTTGAAAGCAACTAGTGAGTAGCTTCTATTTTTCAAAATGAAACCTTTCCTGAAAAGGACTAAGTAGAATTATTTTTAAATATGCAAGAACAATTGTCTTCAAGAACAGCTAGAAACATCAATATTTTGGTCATCTATTCAAAAAGATGGAAAAGGTCTCTTAACATAATATTTGGAATTATGACGAGATAAGGTGATCAGTTGGAGCTAGGTACAATAGATCAGGATCAGACTGATGGATTCTTTACTTTACAGCTTTGGCGACTAATGCGATATATTTTTTGAATCATTCAGTGTTGGAACGCTGTCAAAAGATAACTTTCTCCAAAATCTGACACAAATGTTTTCTTCCATATAAGAATCACAACAAACTTGTTACTCGAGCATTTTCAGAGCTGAATAGTGAAAATTGGAAGTGGTCAAAGCTAAAAGATGATATTATATAATATTACTGATCAAAACGGGTATCTTCAATTACGAGCTACTAGTCTGGTAATTCTTGATTATCAAATACTTATCTTGAATATAATTATGTTGGAAATTATTCGAGATTACAGAGATATGTTTGTCAATTTTAAAAACACCATAAGGGTCACATGGAAAGGGCTTTTAGGGGAACAATCGAAAAAAAAAGATTGCACGCGCCAGGGGAAGAAATTCTACCGTCTTATCTCGGGATGCAGGCGGGCATATCCCAGACAGCTGCAGGCTGTTTGAGTGACTCGACTGTGGCGAATGGATCCCGACAGATGGCGTACGTGTAGCGGTCGCTAATCTATTAACAGTCGAGACTGCTGAGTTATATAGTTCTAGAATGGCCAATGTATACATTATAAGTTCGAAGTGTTTATTAATTTGTTCTTCGAATGATGTTGATATGTTTCAGATGCGATGCAGCCCGTCCGGTTTTAATATTAATTGTATACATCTTCTTTCGGCAACTCAGTTATAACAATCACTAGTATGTTACTGTTGACAAATCTATTACAAGGCTATCCATGTCTGTTGCTGCTTGATGGACAGTTATTTATTTTAGTTACTGTCTAATTTTGTATAATTGCGAATGTTATTTATTATATTATGTTGAATTTGTGTGCAGTTAAAGTTAAGTTAAATATGAATCTATGATTCTACATATGTTCTATTCGAAATACGCATAATTAATTCGTAGTTAGTAACGTTTATTGCATTGACGATAATGAGACGCAATTATATGGTGTAATTATCCATAATGCTATTGCTTGCAGCAGTTATATTCGATTGGGAATCATATGTCAGACATGTAGATATATGTAAATAATTAAACAAGACTTAAAGGAGTTGTTAACATGATTGTAAAATTAGTTTCCGAATATGTTAAACCTTTATGGTAATTATTTAATAGAAATGCCTTTGTTTTATTTGCAGCTAATTAATGTTGATTAATATGACGTAACACATATATCGATTGTCTTAAATATTTAATCCCACGTCACATACACTAGGTCGCTTACAAAGCTAGTTTGATTAAAATGCATATTTCGCAGTTTGATGAGATTGAGAGGTTATTATTGAAATTAATTTACATTTACTCCCAATAAACAAATTACTTTATATTAATCCCGTTTTTCGTAAACTAATATTCAGAATTATATAATCGTTCCCAGTATAACCTTACTTTTAACTTTTAGGGTGAGTAAGATTTCCTCAATTCTTCACTGAATCTCTTGGTGCAGAAGTAGAACACTAAACACTTTAACCCACTAAACACCAAAAAAGTTTTAACTAAAAACACCGACGCGTTTCAACAGCAATGCTGTCATTATCAAGGCGATAATAAAACTAAATTAAAATAAAACTGACAAATAACAGCTAACCTAAATGTTATGCACGGTCAACCCACATTTTTCAATCCAACATTTTTCAATTCAACGGGAGTTTTTATGAACAGCTGGAAGGAACGGCAACGGGTAACTCCTTGTCACCCTTTTTGGCTAACCTCTTCATGGGCCGTTTTGAAAAGGACTTAGAATCTGAGGGCGAATACTTTCCTAGGGTTTGATTGAGGTATGTGGATGACATTTTCGCTATATTTGATACTAAAAAATGATATTAACGACTTTTTCAATAGATTAAATAATCGGTTCGAAACCATAAAGTGCATTTGTGAAAGAGAAGAAAACGGTCAGTTATCCTTTCTAGATACTTTAGTAATTAGAAATAACAATAGATTTGAGTTTGACGTGTATAGAAAGGAAACCAGTACACTTCGCTACATTCCTTCAGATTCCCATCATTGTGTTCAACACAAAATGGCAAGCCTGAATTTTTTGGTCCACAGACTTCTCACTTTTCCCTTGAACAAGGCGAGGTATGAGAATGAGCTTAAAATTATAAAAGATGCGGCCAAGTGTAATGGTTTCCAGCCTCAGCATATCTATAAGTTAATTAGGAAGTTTAATTATAACAAAACTGTGAAAGAATCTACGACTTTTCGAGAGGATGTTAAAGCTTCACCCGTTGTGACCCTCCCTGGCGCTCCCTTTATCACTAAAGGTTTGAGTAAAATCTTCAAAGAGCTAGATCTCAGAATAGTTTACAGTTCTGGGACTAGTTTACGAAGTCTCATCGGTAACCCTAAAGATAAAATACAACCTTTAGAAAAGTCAGGTATTTACGAAATCAATTGTAAAGATTGTAATCAAAAATATATTGGGCGAACCAGGAGAGCAGTCTCAACTAGATTCAAAGAGCATACGGCTAATCTTAGATTTAATAGAGTTGAGAAATCGAGCGTTGCCCAACACATTTTTGAAACAGATCACAACATCGATCATACGAATGTTAAATTAATTAGACAAATAAACAATTGTAAGTTTCTAAATGTTTTCGAAAGTTTAGAAATATATAAAAATAAGTCATGTGTGACTGGGACAACGGCCTTATCCCGCATTCGTCATTGTTTTCGTTAATCGGAAATTAATGATGCGTATCGGATTGACCGTGCATAACCGTGCAAAAAAGCTATTACTACTATTAAGCAATATATTCCTAAAGCAGAAATCAAAGAAATCGATATTGAACGTGCGCATAGATTAGGGAAAAAACAGAAGGACAAGCATAGTCCTATTATTCCAAAATTATAAACACAAAAATGCGATTCTTAAGAACGCTGGAGGCTTTGCCAACTCCGGAATATCGGTTTCGGAGAATTTTTCTGCTGCGATCCTAGAGGAGCGAAAATTTATATATACTACTCATGTACAGGCACTGGAGAGAGTTCAGCGCAAGTTTCTAAAGTATATTTTTTTTTAGTCTCATGGTACCTTTCCAACTAGAGGTTATGATCACCAACTGCTCTTGTAAACATTCGATTTAAAATCTTTAAGTAGTAGAAGAATAATTGCTAGTTTGAAACAATGACATAATATATTACATAATAAAATTGATTGCCCAGCGCTCTTGGAACAGATAACGTTTAGGGTTCCCTATATTCCAACGAGGCGAGATATGACCCTCTGGTGCCCGACTTCCAGGACCAATGTACTAACCAAGTCACCTCTCTACATTATGTCTTATAACTTTAACTTGATCTCAGGACATTGACATCTGCTCTTGTACCGCGAGGGAGCTTAGGTCTGTGCTTTTTGAGCGTTTTGAGTGACTTCTCATTGATGCTACTTTCTCTGCTATACATAATTATTATTATGGTGGTGTTATTTTTAGTATGGTGCTGTTATTGTGATCGTACTTTGTCTGCACTACTTGATTGTTATTAGTTTATTTGCATTTATTGTTATATCCTGTAAGTGGAATTTTTGTATTCTGTTGGATATAAAATGGATATTATTATTATTATTATATTTAGGTTACCTGCTATTTGTAGGTCTTATTTTAATTTAGTTTAGACAATGTGGATTCTCTTGGTCTTTTCGGTAAAAACTTGATTTACTATATACGTATCTTTTAGTTTTGTCTCATTTGCTAACTTGATTGTTCGATACGTGTTTTTTATGTTGATTTGTTTAGTTGCTCATTTTGCGATGGCGTTTTTTCGGTCCTCATTTCCTGACGTCCAACTTGGTCGTTAGTGTTTGTGTAAATTAGTAGATGCCTTTACACGTCCAATGCCCTGGAATGCTTGATTCAAAGTAAGCATTCGAAACTTGGTAGTTGTTTACCACTTTCGATTGTGCACTTTGTTCAAGAAGAAAAAAAAAACTATGTTCGCGAATAAACAACAATCGCCTGCAACTTGCAGTCTTTGGATCGTTGGGAAGATCTTTTCAGTTTCTCTTTTAAGAGCTACGTTAAGGTGGCCAGTGATGTATTTCTTCGTAGCTTCTATTTTATATTTCCAATCATTATTCAATTCTCACTATACACACAAGCGACTGCACTATTTAAGGTCGTTATCTTTTACCAAGACCCAATTGTGATTATCTTCTGCAAAAATCTTTTTAGCTGACCTTGTGGTGTTTCTAATACCATTGAGTATACAAGTGAAGACACTCAAGGAACCAAGCTCATTTGCAGAGAAACCTCCATGAATATGTATAGTCATGGACAGCCAAAATGATAGCTCCAAGTTACGATCTATCGCTATGCTAAGCATTCGTGTATACTCGGCTGTCACAGGCATCACGCCTCCCTTGCGTTGTTTAAACATCTGTTTCCAAGCTGCCTGTATATCGGTTCATAAATCGCATAAGAAATAAATCAAACTTATTCAAACAAAAAACGAAATATAGTATGCTATTAACGCCTAGCATAACGACAACGAGTGAAAAACAAATAGAATTAAAATTGACATATCAATTTCGTTTTGTATATTCTCTATTTTATGAAATCTATTTATTGTGAATATTTGTAACATTACTAGACCGTCTTCGTTTAAAAAAAAGTGAATACCTGCTAAAATATAGTTTCGATATGATATTTTTAACGTTCTGTTTCCTTAAATTCTATTTCTAACAATAGAAAGAATTAGTAATCCAGTATATTGTTTTACTTATATTAAAGAACAATAAAACTATAGAGATTAACCACATAAAGATGCTGTTATTAGAAATGCAATGAAACGAAAGTAAAATAAAATAAATAGAATAGCCCAAAATAAATTAAATAAATTTCAGTAATATAATAAACATAATGGTAGATTGTAAACCGTCATCTGAAAATATTTTGAAATGAATGTCAATTCCGGTTAAAGAGGAATAAGTTGTGAGCGATGCAAAAAGCCTTCATATTTAAAATGGGTAGATAATATACAGGCTGTCCCGAAGCAGATCAACAAAGGTTTAGATGATGTTACTTGGATAATTTCATGAAGATCGAGATCAGCAACCCGTGCTCCATCTCTTCTCGTTTGTATTAAAAATCCACCATTAACAACCGAAAGCATAATGTACTGATCATAGGCTACAAAACTCAAAGTCGAAGTATGATGTGAAAGATGCATGAAAGTGGCTATTTATTTGAAATTGTGTGAAGGTTATCAATGATATAAAGAACTTTTGAAAAATTTGGAAATGTGGAAATGTGGAAATATTGAACAACAAGTTCTCTAGTATCTGATTCATTGCAAACATTTGTAGTCTATCTGGTATTATTGTGTTAGTCAATATAAGACTTTCTGTTTGTGTTTCTTCTCCGTATCGATAAAATTTAATGGTACCGGTTATAAAATGATCAAAGTTGTCGTCCTTGTGAGACAAAATTTATGTTTATAACCCAAGCCATTTCCGTCCGGAAGTTGCACAATTTGCGAACTGCGTTTTTCTCCGGCGTCTTTATTACGTTTAATAACGTTCTTTTCTGCCCCGCGCGTATTCCGAAAAATAAACATCTCTTGCGAAACGACAGGCCGTTAGCAGCAACACATCTGCGTCTTATGTTCTACTTCTAACCGTATGATTTACTCCGCATCTTCGCGAGATAATATTTTGTTATTGTTGTTTTTCTATGTTGTGTTATATGAAGTGGAGAAGAAAACTCTGAAAACACTTTATTAATTTGTTTTAAATCCATTCAATTATTTTCCTAAATTTACGTAAAATGGGTGGTTAAAAATTTCATATTTACTACGTCATTGAGGATGTTTTTCTGAATAATGTAAAACTGAGTTTTATGACTAAAAAGTCAATTGATTTTATACTTTAAACTAACATTTTACGCGTTTTATCATGTTGTGAGGTAAACATCACTAGTTTTTAGAATTGATGCGTTCGTAGCGAGAACTCAATTTTATTCGTTGAATTTGTCTAAACGTCACCATGATATATTTCTCGAGTTTTTTTTTATATAAGGGACCGTCTAGGTTTTAGACGCAATAATCGATGCGCCATAACCTACACTTTGTGGCCGTCATAACAAATCCATAAATCAAGTTTTCTGTTCAAAAAGTCAATAAAATTTTTCCACATAAACGTTACAAATGAATTACGACCCACCCTAGGAATTAAGCTATTCTATTTTTACTTACATAACGTCGACGTTAAGTAGAACTTTTAAGCTCCTTAAGATCGTGCGCAACGCGTCGGTTTTATTAATTTCCCACCCATTTCATTACAGTACCTCGAATCGTTTCGAAACTAAATAAATCAATCAGGCGTGTTACGACTAATACGTGCGTTAAACTAGCGTACGCAACGGTTCCTCTTCTAAAAAAAAAAAGAAGCGGAAAGGAAAAAAAAGGTGACGTTTATGCAGTAATAAAAGAAGCGTGCCCGTTTTTATTACCCTGCCTAGTTGGTGCGTCGTCTTATTTGTGAGATCGAGAGTGGGTCGAAACCGGAGACTTTAGTGTTGTGAGAAACTTAAGGTCCGAGATAGGGGTAGCATTGCGAACTGGAATTAAAATTACAAAAAAATCTTATGTTGACTGAAGTAAATCCTACCGCCACATCTGTTTTAGATTACAAAATATATAACAGGAAACCTTTCAGATAAAATGAAAGATAAATTACAAATAAAATACACCTTGGAAATTCACCAAGTTCTATGCGGAACGATGCCAAAAGTAATCTCTACCATACGTTCAGGCTATTTTTACAATAAATTTCCCTGATTAGGTAAAATATTTGCAGAAAATCATGCATAAAATTGCATAAGCAATGAAAGTCAGAGTAGGTTAGACGTATAGCTAGTTTTATTTAAGAGGAGAACTATCAACTGACGTAGTTCGCTCGCTTTCATTCATACTCGTTTTTTCTTGATTTGTGAGGCATTATTTCTAAACTAGTTTGTACTTTATGGCATTGTTACATATTTCTTATTGTTACTGCATCATATGCAGGATGACCGTACTATTGATAGATTTGTTCTCATTTAGTTAGTTTAGCTATTGTTGGAGGTTATATATAACAGCTAAGAAGTAGATCTTGTAGACCTTGAGCTATATATTCTCTTCTTTCAAGGCTTACTCTATTACTTCATGCTACCTTTACTTTTGGTTTGTCTCAAACTATATCTTTTACAGTCTTAGTGCTCTTCATTCTTGGAAAATGCTCCAACCATTGTAGTCTCGTCACACTCATAAACTACCATTCAGCTTTCCTTCCGAAGAGTTCGTAGTTCTATGGTCATGCTTCATTCCCAACCACGAACTCCATTCTTCTTCTGGTAAATCCTTCGTTTATTGTTAATTTCTTTCATAATATTTTCTATTTTAGAATTTCGTGTAGTCCTTTCTACGTTTTGCAAACTCTAATTCCATTCCCTTATTAATAGCTCTAAGTATGCATTTACTTCTTTAACTTTGAATTTGCTATCAATGCTAAATTTTGTTGTCTGTTATTTCCTATTCTTAAATCTCACGAATTCGTTCATCCAAGTTCAATTGCAACACCATCGTTTCGCTCGTTTTCATTAGTCCTTTCCAGTTTTTATTTACTTCTTGCTTGCAGCACTATATCGTTGATATGCGTAAGGCTTTCATAGCTTTTATTAAATGGTATTTCTGTCGTGTTGACTTGACATGTCCTTATTATTTATATTGTCTCCAAGCTGACCAGGGTTATTGACAACGGGTCCCTTTGGGAAAATCTTTTATATATTTACCAAAATTACCGCGGCGTTTGTATTTCGTAGTAATAAGCTTGTCTATACACTTTTTTCTTCAACCTGTGTTTGCGTAGAATTGCTAAAAAGTAAGGTTTCAGTTTTCCAAATCTTTTGTGTTAATTCTATTAATTGTGTTTGTTTGAAAGCTCCTATATACTTTAGGTTTTCTATAACTATTTTATTTCCCTCTAGGCTTTTGTGTTTTTTTTTTCAATAAAACTTTTTGGACTCTGTGGTTACAGTACCTGTATTTGTAATTGTTGTTCCATCTTCTAATGGATGCTCTTTTATCCTTTTTTTCAAGTTCTGTTAGAAGTATTTTTTCATCTTTTTGGTATAATATCTTCATCCCTAATCAGCGTGTCTTCCTTACTTTCGATATAGGGTGGCATTCTTCTAGTATTGTGCTCTTACCTCCTGTATATAATTTCATATTTATTTTGACAAAAAAGTGATTCCAATGGATTTGGGCTTTGGGATTCTTAGTGGTAGAACACGGTAGCTATATCATGAGCAAAAAAATATTTAGTAGAGGGCCAGCAAGTACTTGTGGTGGTGCTAAATAAACGGAAGATTTTCCTGAGCTTTAAGGGTTGTTTCGTAGAAATATATCTTAAGATATGGTGTTAATAGATGAAACGATTTGAAATGTCAGGCTGTCTAATATCAAGAAAACTAGAGTACCTTATTGTTTACTATCCATGCATTATTTATGATTTGTATTATTTGATGAACTTTTTGCATGTGGAATGCTTTTATTGAAACTAAACTGAAGTGGTATCTACTTGTCTGGTGGTGTGGCAGATCTATATTTAATCTGTAAAAGTAGTAGAGCAATACATATTTCGAGAAAGTTTGATGTTAGTTACAGTACACTTATGAGCCAAAAATGTTTGCTGATACGTTCGCTAGTGTAGACAGTTTGACTTCTAATCAATAATTTTATTGTATTATGTTTAGGTACTTCGGTTATACAGATTGCTATGAATTATGTTCAACAGTATATTTGATAAAGCAAGACACCATCATTACCTTCAATAAAATTAAACGCCAGTTCTTCAGAAAACTGTTGACGGGTTACCACTCCTCAGAACAAATTTTGTGTTGTATTTTTATAATCGGGTTAGACATAAAACGGAAATCCACACCCAGACCAATATACAAAATTTAGTTATGGTCAGGATAAATGATTATTAATAAATACAGTTAATATATGTAGTTTTGATGGGCAATTTGGTCTGTATTGTAATGTAATCCCGTGTTTTTTTCTCAGAATCTTCGATTGATTTAAATTTTGCTCGTATGGTTTACGTAAAAGAAATGCCAGAGGAAACTGGCAGCTTAAACTTTCATCTGTGAAATAATAAGAGTCACTGGATTTTAAACATTTCTGCTTGCAATAGGTTACACGGATTTCATTCTTTAGAAATGTGTGAGTTTAATTTGTTTCAAAACTCCTTTCAGCTTGTTACTGTGTGACACAAGTAAGCTTATTTAAAAAAAATAATGCATGACCATACACAATTACACATCATAGGGAAGAAAAACATTTCTTTAATTTGGCACGACGAAATTAAGAAAAAATCAACATACACCAACGTAACAAGTTAGTAAGTAAGCAAGTAAAGTTCTTGTTCAGTAGTTTATAAGTTCATTCGAAGGGAGAGCTGTCCTTCACTACATATATGTTATCATAGTTCCAATGGCATCTGGGATACCATTATCCCCACTTAACATAAACTTACGTCGGAGTAGTTTGTTTTGTGACGTAAAGCAATTTTGCATACAACAATACAATTTTAAGCCATTTACTATAAATAGCTTTAGTATTTGTAATAATATTATGTAAATATCTTGCCTGCACAATAATAGAAATTGCTAAAACAAAAGTAATTAAAGTACAGTTAAGATTAGTGTTGTTGCATTACATCCTGTAGTATTGTATTGTATTAAAATGACTTGGTATGTAATTTTAATTTCACGACAAATTGATTAATAGTAGACAACGACTTACAAACGAACAATATAGTAAAATGCACATATTAATGTAATTAATTGAGAGCAAATTAGGATCGTTCAACGTTGTCTTCGAATAAGCACTTTATTATTCATTAGTAGGATTCTCGAATTAATAATTATAGTATTAACAATTTGTTCGATGCTATGTAGTCTTTAATAGTCATATATATTTCCAGAAAGTCGTAAATAAAAACCAACTGTAATTTACACGTGTAATAGTATATTTTCACGTCACGGTTTTCTATTCAAAATTTCCTGGAATGTATTAACATATCTTCGCCCTGTATTCACTAGTCTACAGCCAGGATTTGGATTTTATTAGTTCCGGTATAGAAATCCGTGTTGGCCATTACGTAATTACACAATTTTAAATCCGCTCATACTCGCACCCCTTATTACCATCGAGATTCGCGAATGGCAAACACAACGTAGTTACCTTTGTTCTGCCAAGAGTAGTATCCGTTGAAAATTTACATAATGGAGATATAAGAATTAAACTGCATTACTTTTGTTTCCTTAAATTTTACATAATTAGGGCGCGCGACTCAAAAACCTTCCTCTACTTACTGTCCCGATACGTGTTCCTACTTAAATAAATACCCTCTACGTGCCTCAAATGCTGAAAATTACAGCTGTAATATTGATCCAATTTGCACTCTTGTGCACTTTACTTGCTCGCCCGTATTTCTCATTCTAAATTTCTTGTGAACATGCGATGTCGTTTAAGTTTAGCTGTGCTCATAGCGTACCGAAAATGTCCATTATGCAAATCTGGTATCGCTATGTGTAGCAGGATATGTTATTTTAATGCAATACTTAAGCGAAGCCAATTAACACAATAAATATCAAAGTAAGAGTAAAATTAAGGTTGTTACAATTATCGACGTGATATACGTATAATGATAAAATTATTGTTATTTACACTCTAATGTAAAACTAAGAAAGAGATCATGTACTTGGAATAAGTTTAACAAAGTCTACTTTTATTTTAATTTATATATGTTTATAAGCTGGACACCATCCATTCAGGAAGTCGCTGTCATTTTACTACAGAATGCCATAAAATGTAGTTTAAATTCGAGTTTGTATATTTAACTAAACAGAAAAGACTTCTAAAGAGCAGTAATATTAATATTGTTGAAATAAGGGGAAACTCTAGGTGCAGTAAATTTTCATTTTCTACATGATATTGCCCATACGAGACATTTTGTACTCCTATTTCATGATAATAAATGGTGCCAACATTACGGATTCAATTTTATATATGAATTTACGAATCAATACTGAATTATACGACAGGAAAAGTCGATTAAATCATATTCCACCATGGAATCTGGAAACTGTTATTGGTCACGTTATTAATTTTAAAATAAATATTGTTTTAACGTACACGAGGCCAGGCCTCCGAAGAAATATAAATTATTTACGAATATAGGGCATATGGAGTTATTTTATTAAAGATGAAATAGTCGATATATTGCAACATCACAGCCGTATATTGAAGTTTATGTATTTTCTTCGTGCACGCCGCAATGAACCGCATCTTGCGAAACATACATTCTAAAGGATTCTATACAAACTATTTTGAAATACAGTATGAAAGCTGCAGCACACGTATTGAGTTCCCGTGAAACTAGTAGCTACTAGAAGCAGTTATTAGAGAACTGAACAGTATTGAGTGTATTGTTGTGATACACTTTTAATTTAATCGGATTAAAATACATAAAAGCTTTTTTGGATGAGAATTTAAAACAATACTTTCAAAACTAATATGTCGCGAATTTGATGGTATAAGGCGTTTCTGAAGAACCATCCTGACTTATGAGAGAGAGTACCAGAAAGGTATCGGTAACGATTGCGAGTTTAAAAGTCAGCAAAGCGGCAATCCGAAAATAGTTCTTGCAAATTGAAGTATATCTTAAGGCAGAGAATATTTTGATATTCCTGAACAGTCTGAGAGAGCTTCTAACTTTGATGAGCATTGCTTTTGTTGTGCCTATAGAATAAAGGCGCTAGAAACATATACAAGGTGTCTGTAACAGGTTTTTACACACGTCTACCAAGTATTCCTCAGACCAAAATAAGCCGATTTAAGTAAACTTATCGTAGTCCAAAGTCGCTTAGTTCGGGTGCTATGCGGCCTTAAAATTAAAAGTTTGAAATCGTTTTTTTACTATAAATTCAGGACAGCTTACGCAATTTTAATAAGATTTGGCATGGTCATATTGGACGAATGTTTTTAGAAAATGTCAAGAAAATACTAATACCGGAAGTGAATGAAACACGCATGGCCATAATGAAAATTAACATAATTTTCTTTGCTGTCTGACACGAAATAATGTTTATTCGATAGAGTATTAAAAAACGATTAAATTATGTCTCTTGTAAAATGTTCCTATTTTTATTTGTTTTCGAGAAAAACGAAAACAAGAGCTTACGGTCGTGCATTCGAAAAAAGCATAAATCCAGTTAGTGATTTCTATCATAAACAAATGAATTTTGCATGGCTAAATCTACCCTTGGGTAGCCCGGGTAACTTATTAACTACAAAAACGACACTTTTTATAAGAATTGATTACTCTAATAGTAATTTACATTAGGTTATTTTACAGAAAAATATTTAAAAAATTAAATAACTGAAACACGAACACAAATAATAAATATGTCACAAAGACTGTTGAAAGTGTTCTTCATTTACACGCATACAAAGATTTATACGACGAAGGAAATTAAACTGTACTCTTGGCAAAATTTTGTCATCACCTCTAAAGTCATTTATTTCATGTTGTATACGTTGCCATCGTTGTGCTTCATGAGCCACAGGTGTCTTGTAAACCATGGAATTAAGATGTCCCCATAAAAAAATCAGCTGGAGTTAAGCCTGGAGAACGTGGTGGCCAATTTACAGGAGCGTCATTACTTCTACCTATCCGTTTGTTTGGATATACTTGATTTAGGTAGTTTCGAACATCTACTGAAAAATGTGGCGTAGCTCTATCGTGCATGTACCACATATCTCTCTGAAGTTGTAAAGGTAAATCGTCTAACAAATCTGGCAGTGTATTTTGTAAAACCAATTATTCCGATCCACACATTAAGTTTAAATTCGTGTTGAAAATAATAATAATAATAATAATAATAATAATAATAATACGCCTTTATTGTAGTTTACCAATATACAGAGAGCATAAAAAATCACACTACTATACCATATTATAAGGGAACTAGAACTACAAATAGTGCGGATTCAGACGATCCCGAAGGGAGTGTCTGATCTTCCATCCGAACTACAAAAAATAAACAAACAAATCACAAAAATTTTAGAGAAAATTGATTAATTAAAAGCACGAATAACAAACACCAAGTACATATACAGAAGCAAGTAACAGCAAAGCTCTATATTATGCAATACTGCGTGCCAGCCCATCCGAAAGCATAGATCTCAAGCATGCCTAAACTGCGATACGCTTAGATCCACATTTCTCATTCTATCGGGAAGACAGTTCCAAAAGGTTGCCATGCCATAGGAGTAACTTTTCTGAAAACCAGCAGTGGTATGTGGAGGTACAGTTAGAAGATTCTTGTGCCTCAAATTTAAATTATGCACGTCGGTATGATATCGAATTTTGTTGTAAAGATAAGGAGGAGATTTGAACTTTAAGATCTTAAAGTACATCACACCTGCATGCAGCCGCCTGCGATTTGACATGTTCAGCCAACGGGCATCATTGAGCCTTTATGATATTCTGTCATGCCTACGCCCCCCATAAATCAGCCTAAGACAAGCGTTCTGAACAACCTGTATTCGTCTCGATGTTTCATAATCCAGGCAACGATCATAAACCACATCAGCAAAATCGAATAGCGACAAAACTAGGTTATTGCACAAGAGTCTACGAAGTTCTATTGAAAGCATCGATCTAATACCGTAAATAGTCCTCAGTAGCCCGTAAGCAGTTCGAATTTTATTGTTAACGTGAGTCCTGAACTTCATATCAACATCAAATATCAGCCCGAGATTGCGTGCACTATGTTTGATATCCAGAGCACTCCCCCAACACAAAACAAACAAGAACCAGTCACATCCTGAGTTCTCTTACCACTACCAAAAATAAGTGCCACTGACTTACTTGGATTCAATATAAGACAGTGTTTTTGCGACACTTCGGCGAGAATAGCGAGATCTTTATTGATTAGAGAGCATGCAGTTCCAACCTCTGATGGCAAACAGGAGAGATATAGCTGACTGTCATCAGCATAAAAATGGCTTTTACAGTGATTTAAATGTTTTGCAAAGGTGGAAGTGTAGAGTATGAAGAGCAAAGGCCCACAGATGCTTCCTTGAGCCACACCTGTATTCACTTGAAGTTTAGTGGAAACGTTGTTGTTAATATTGACTACCTGATTGCGACCTGTTAAATAACTGGAGAAAAATGAAAGTGTGTTTTGACTAAAACCAAGATAATGTAAAATAGCTAATAGAAGATCACGGTTCAGGGTATCAAATGCCTTGGTGTAGTCGAGCAAGATGAGAAAAGTTAAGAAACCACCATTAGTCGCCCGGAGTATGTCATCGCTGACGTCCAACAGTGTGGTAGTACAACCATGACCAGGGCGAAACCCTGATTGGTTTTCTGGAAGCAATGCATTATCATCTAAAAACTGCCGAAGTTGTCTTTCAATTACTTTCTCAAGAATTTTAGAGAGGACCGGAAGGATGCTGATGGGTCTCAGATCTTTATATTCAGTTGGGTTACTAACCTTAGGGATTGGTATGACAATAGCCTCCTTCCAGGCATCGGGAAACACACATTCGGTTAAGCAAAAATTAATGATATGAGCGATAAAAGGTAATATGAATGGACAGCACAATTTGATAAAAGCAATACTTAAGCCGCCATTTCCAACGGCATTGGAGGTTATACCAGTAATTATGTTCTGAATTTCTTCCAGGGATACATCATGAAGTGAAAATTCGTAAGAAAAACCATCAAACCTATTAGATGCATAATAAGATAAGTATTCTGGATCGGGCGAGTTTTTTGGTACACTTTGAACAAAGTGACTATTAATATCATCGTTTCTATTTGGGAGTGATACACTTCTTAACGACTTCCAAAGTTGTTTGTTGTTATTGTTAGAGAAAAGGCGATTAAAATAAGCTTTCTTTTCCCTTTTCACTGCCGAGTTAATGTAATTCCTAAGCGTTTTGTAATATTGCCAGTTGTGATCATTTCGAGTTTTATGGAATGTTTTTAAGGCTGCATTACGCAACTGAATCATCTGTTTTAAAGTATCAGTAAGCCATGGTGCCTTTGGACGGGTAATTTTAATACATTTTTCTGGTACATGCTTATCGAACAAATGTAAGAGATGAGAATTAAAAAATCAAGCTTAATATTAATATTATTCATGTAAACCATATTTGTCCATGAAACTGCTCTGAGATCAATTAAGAATTTATTGTAATCAAAACTATCAAAACATCGGTGAGTCCTAAAGAAAGGATAACGGCTTGGTTGGAGCAGTTGCATTTTATAATAAACTAGTAGGTGGTCGAAGCTACCGCCGGCGTCCAAAACGTCACATACAGCTTGGTCGATACTCTCGGATGTTACAATCACATCAAGAAGGGTAGACGTACGATCGGTAACAAGTTGGTTTAGTTACAAGTTGCTTAAATCCAAGAGATTTAAGAAAGGAATTAAATTTTACCGTGTTGAGCGCGTCAGGTTTAAACAAGTCTACATTCAGATCCCCTAGAAAAATAATTTCATCACAAGTCAGAAAAATCTCAGCAATAGTTGTTTCTAAGGCAGTAATAAAGTAATTAATATCACACGGAGGGCTGCGGTAAACAGAGCCCAAAGCAAAACAACGCCCTGATATTTTAACTGAAATCCATGTTTGCTCGATTGATGTACCGCACGTTATTAACTTGTATGGCACAGAGTTTGAAATGTACAAACCTGTACCTCCACCCCGAGTTGGTCTGTCATTTCTTACAAATGAATATCCAGGCATGGCAACAAGTCTAGAATCAGTTCCGTCAGAAAGCCAGGTTTCAGTCACAGCCAAAGCAGTAAAGTTGCCAGTTAACAAAGCCTGCTTTACATCTTGAAAATTAGCGGTAAGAGATCGAACATTCAAATGGGCAAGCACTACATCCGAAAGCATTTTAAAGTAAAAGACCAAAAATACACAAACGGAAAATATAATTATATACTATAATTCAATAGTGGTTTATAATTAAAGAAAAACAAAATATGAAAAATGATTTATCTTTATAGCATGCGGGTTTTCAACTGCATAAACATGTTCGTTATGGAAATTAGTTACCCCTCTTCTTGTAAAACAAGCTTCATCCGTAAACAAAATAGTGTTGCCAAAGTTTAAATCTGCTTCTCTTTGTCCATTAACAAAGCGACAAAAACCTAGGCGCATTTCGGGATCATATTCTAAAAGATCTTGAACTTATATTTTATGGTATGGATATAGCAACTGTTTTGTAATTACTACGTGAACGACATCTTTACATACTCCTAGTTCGTGTAGTACTTATTTCAGGATCTTCTTCAACACGTTTTAAAATTTTTTCTTCGCCTTCGGGAACGGGACGTCGCTCAATGGCAGCAAACGTTGAGTGGCTTGGTATTCGACGATTTGGAAACCTTTCAGAATACACCTTAACACATTCTCGAGTATTTCCTTCATAAAATCCAAATACCAGAGACATAATTTAATCGTTTTTGAATACTCTATCGAATAACAATTATTTCGTGTCTCTACTACAGACAGCAAAAAAAAATTATGTTAATTTTCATAATGGCCATGCGTATTTCATTCGCTTCCGGTATTAGTATTTTCTTGAAATTCTCTCAAAACATTAGTTCAATAATACTATCTGACCATGCCAAATCTTATTAAAATCGCATAAGCCGTTTTGTATTTATAATAAAAAAACGATTTTAAAATTTTAAATTCAAGGGCGCATAGCGCCCAAACTAAGCGACTTTGGACTAGAATGAATTCACTTAAATCGAGTTATTTTGGCCTAAGGAATATGTGATAGACGTGTGTAAAGACCTTTTACAGACACCTTGTATAATGTAGACATCTCATGTCTTGTTCATATTCTCCGTTGTATATGAAACAACTCCAGTTTAATTTATCCTTATCGAAAGTTACTGGCTGCTATTGCTACATCTGTCCCACATGAACGCGGAGTTGACACAAGCTCAGACGGCTAGATGAAGGCAAAACGATTCTTGGGATACCAACATTCAGGCAATTTGGTTTGTTGATAAACATTCTACCTGTACTTACGTCTTATGTTTGTCACAAAAAAAATTGTCACCATATTGAAAATAGTGATTGACAATTACTTGCAATCAGATACTATTTTTAGACGGCGGTGTGCGCCCCTGGAATATAAATGTAACAGGTTATTCCAAATACCTCGCAGAAATCAAACTTTCAACGGAAACATTACCTTACTCGAAGTTTACAGTTTACGAGTTTGAAGAGTTTTGGTAAATGCGGTTAATCCGATATACTTCAGTGTAATACTGATCCTGCGGATAAACACGTAGCAGTACCAATTATTTTAGAAGTAGATAAAGATATCGACTTACAGACGATTAACGATAAAATAGTCGCCATCACTAAAATGCCGATACTGTCTGAAGATGTTTTACCAACAAAAGTTCCGGCATTAACTACTAATGATCCACAAGAAATGCGTGTGTACAAGGAAAATATGTTAGCAGATTATGCAAAACAATTAAGCAATCGCGGCAAGAAGAACGGATCACTCTATATTAAAAATTATTTTCACAGAGGGTCTCTGGTTCTCACACAAAGACAGTGGATGTCATTAAAATCGGAGAAAAAGGAAAATACGCTGACTGAATAAAAAGCAAATAAAGAAAGAAAACTTAAATTTGCTGGGAAATAAAAGGAAATTGACGAGAAAAAGCTACAAAAAGGAAATACATTTGAGGTTTAAAAATAAATTATTAAAACAATACTGTTAAAGACACTATACTATATTTAATATACGAGTTCAAATTGCTGTAGAAAGGGTACCTGATAAGAACATACTTTGTTTGTGGAACTATTTATTTCATGTCCTTGTGAAGCAGAATAAGATTTCATTTTATTTCCAGTACGTTTTACACTCGATAAAATTATACAATTTGTTTAGACACGTGCTTAATTCATTACAGCTAATAAGCTGGTGTCAATTATCGTACAATTTCTGCGGCAATAACTGTAAATTTATAAATATTGCAGTTTTAATATTTTGTAAAACAAACGCACAAGTAGTTGCAAAATTAAAAGGTTCCACGAAATGTGGCAGTAAGTTTATTTCTATTACATGCTTTAGTATAGTTATGAATTGTTGAATATAACATGATGATAAACATGATTTGATTTATTACATGTTATCAAACATTAGAATTGGTGTATTGTACGAGGGATAAACTACAATTATTGAGAATTGAAAAATCTAGTTACCAGTGCAAAACAAATTGTTGTTTATTAAATAGCGCATTATTTTATCTGTCACTTGCAGTTTAGTTTGCGCAATTCGATTGAATAGTGTCTGAGAAATAATCCATAGAATAAATTTCTGTTATCGAAAAAATGGAATTATCCCGAGAGAACTTTCGGATAGTGATTTACTATAATTTCAAGAAAGGCTTGATGGCGTATGAGTGTGAGGGAAGTTTAAAATCGGTATTTGAGGATCTTGCACCATCATTGGCTACTGTTTATGGATGATATAAAGAATATGAACGAGGTTCCTATGCAATGATAGAGTCCAATCTGAAGTTTGGATCCTCGCAAGTGAGATCAACATTTACATTTGAAAAAGGTTGCAACTCGGTTTGTACCCTATCATCTGTCAGATTTACAAAAAGCAGAACGTGTTAGAATTTTCCAACAAACTTTAGATATGTTGAATGTTAGAGGCCAAAAGAGGCTAAAATTGTAACTGGCGATGAAACGTACACACCGTTTTCTAACGTTCCAACTCGCCAAGAAAGCCGAATATGGATACATGAAGATTGTGAGAAAACAACGAACAATGAAAAAAGTTATGTACGCAGTATTTTTTAGAAGTACGGGTTTGGTGGCGGCAATTAAATTAGAAGATCAGAACACAATTACCGCTAAATGGTATGTTGAAAATGGTTTGCCTACTGTGTTCAGTAAAGTGCCAAGAAAGAGAATCATGTTACATCATGACTCAGTACTTAGCGGAAAACAAAATCAAAATCATAGAACATCCTCCTTATTCACCGGATTTGGCGATGTGTGACTTCTGGCTATTTTTTGAGCTCAAAAAACATTTGAGAGGAAAAAGGTTCCAGTCAGAAGAAGAGATTGATGTCGCCGTTAAGTTGTTTTTTTGATAGCATCCTTAAAGACAGCTAGTTGAACGCTTTTAAACTATGGGAGGATCGGATGGTTAAGTGCATTATTGTAAATGGAAATTACATGGAACATATTTAAAATTGAAATTCTAAAAACTTGTATCAATCTCTCTATTCTCAATAATTGTAGCTTGTCCCTCGTATCGTTATTTTAACATTTATATCTGTAATAGTTTATGTGCTTTTATTTCGGCATAAACTTAAAGAGATAGTTACATAAATTGATAACTGGAAAAAGCTCAATTTTATAAAAATTTACAAGAATGAAACTTTATTATCCAAGTTCCGCATTTCAGTTTGTAAAGTCAACGGAAATTCAATTCGTTTCGTTAAATTTTTTCTTTCTTTTTTTATCCGGAACACCTCTGGCGAGACTGATTTTCTTCTTCGTCTTCACGTTTCCATAATAAATTCGCTCGTAATGATTAAAAATAACGACAATGTATTCAATTTAGTATTAAAAACGAAAATATTTGGTCTTTATATCGTTAACTGGTAAACTTTCCTAGTACCCTGATGGATCGAAAATTTAATTCGACGCCATTATTTATTCAATAGCCGTCAATAACCCATTCGCTAATGTTCAATTAACATTCAGTCATTATGCAGGGGTTAGGATTTAATTGTAGTTTCTGACCGATGCATAATTTATCAGTTTTCTGATGCTAAAACCGTTGACACCCAATATTTACATCAATTTCTGGTCGTAATTTGATAATAAGCCCTCGATTTTCTGGTCAATTCTAGTGGACCTGTATGAAGTTAGATTACCGTTTTACATGTAAATATTTTGCACACCAATTTATATGTAGATAAGTAATAATTAAATTAGAATTGAACTGTATTACGAATTTCAAAGAAATATCTTTTTTTAATATTTAATAATCAAACCGTTTGTACGTCGAAATTGTAATCTTCCGCACGATTACGCTTCATGCCGTAACATACTGAGAAATTCCTGAAACTGCTGATACGCTCCGGTAAGATATTAACGTCTTTATTAAACTTAGTCTCCGTACGACATGACTAGCAAAGCTGCCGCTTTATCCAGATTTTCTCCACTAATAGAAACCAGGAAATAGATTCGTATAAATAAAGTTTAATAGCGAACTATCGAAATCATGAAACATGGCGTAAACGCCTTTGATATTTAATGACTTTTACATTGTTAGGGTGAAACGTACGTTGTATATTAATATACGTGAGCATGCATGTAGCATAGACAGCTTATTCAATGTATTGTACACATAGTACATACATATATGTATGTATGTATACCTACGAAGACGGTAACGTGAACTCATTTTCCCAAATGGCATAATATTAGACGTTTGTCAAAGGCTCGAAACGAGGTTATTGAGATTCGTAAGTTTGCTCATAGAGCTACAATATTTACATACATAGATGTGTGTATGTATGAAAACGTATATTATTTTCTATGATTATGGGTTTATGCATTTACTAAAATCATCTAAATTGAATGTAGACACTAATATACCATATTAGTTCAACATTTTAATGTGTTAAGTATAAGAATATGTTTTTTGAATAATATCTATAATTAAAGTATTTTTTTAGTTGACATAATTCATCATCCTGCATCTTGTTTCCATTCTTGTTGTAATCCAACTAATTTTTAGTCGTTAAAAGTTAAATTGCTGCTTTAATTCTGAAAAAAGATTATCATCGGTCGAACTATGTCAGTGATTCAGATTTGTTTGTCATTTAAATCGTAAGTTTTTAGACAAATTCAGTATACTCGTATACTCATGCATAATGCTCTTATTCTTCAACTTTGATTTGGTATTGTTATACACTGCTATAGTTAAATAAATGGTATATTCTATTTCACCAGCGATGTAGGAATAGTAGCTTGATATTTGACTTAGGATGCTCTTAGGACTTGGTCGATAGTCGAATAAATAAAAAAACATTCATCTCTGTCGTCTCTTATATTGATCGATTATCATTTATTGTCAATGTTTAAGAATTTATTATTTAGAGAATTAACAAACTATTTCATTTTTTACACCAACTTCATCAAACCAGTGGTATCCCTACAGAGCCACCAACAGAGTCACTCATTTTGCGATATATTATTGGTTATTGCACATGGCAAGTTGACACCAAACCAGAACAGTTCTATTATATTGTGATTTCAATTTGTATGCTCATATTCGATGGACTTTTTTGTTAGTCGTAGTAAGTGGAGAACAAAAATTAATGGTCTTCAAGCATTTAAATCAGTACTATGGTATTCATTATTCCTTACTTCGATAATGGTCTTTTAGTGGTAGTAGCAAACCTTTCTTGAAACTAGTATTAATAGTACGATTTCTAAGTGCCACTGGTAGAGATATTGGTCAACTTTTTCTTGTTTTAATTGAACACCAGTTTTCAGAAATCGATGTTAATGTCTAGAAATAACGTTTTGGCTCACTCCAAAGACCTCAGCAATACTTCGTTGTGGTTATCATATTTATAATTATGCTCTATTTATAATGGATCGTGGAAATTTTCCACCATTAATCAAAATGCATTTGTTATGCTTCTACCACTATATCGATAAAATTTTCTGAATTTTTGCTTACATCTGTCCAAAATATTCAATTTAATTAACATTTTGTACTAATTAATAGAAGTTTTATTTAATATGATGCCAGAATTGTACTAATTTCACCATCTATTATTGACAGTTAGTTACCTAGCATCTTAGTTTTATGTTCATGTGTACATACCTTAACTTAATCACAGGATTTCACCTTTTCAGTAAAGGTTCATTGTTAGACAACTTCCTAGTCGGATCCACCTCAAACTGTTCCTTAGGCGACGAATTAAAGAAAACGTTTATACAACTAACTTCATAAAAGCAGAGAATTTACTTTGGCTACATAACGAAGCCCCTAATTGTTGACCCTCAGAGACCTGCCACACTCCCCACTCTATTATCCATATAGCTACCAACCCGAAAACACGTATTACAAGGTAATTTAGATTGCCTATGTATAATGTATTAGCGAAACATCTAAGGAAATATGCCTATTGATCCGTTAGAAAATATAAACGTGGAGTAAATTACCAGGTCACGTGAGCCATCCACTTAAACTAAGAACGTGTCCATCAACTAGCAAACGACAAAATAAATAAGTATGCTTTCTTTTTTGGTTTTCTTTGGCTAAATTCGTTCATAAAATATTCAGTATAATTGTATGTTTTGATCTGAATTGCTGGTTTGTTTTTCTTGTTTTTTTTTGCTACATTACTTTGGTGATGCTTGTAACATTTGCTTTATTGATTACGAAAGTCTATATTTATACAAGGAATAAAGAAGGTTAAATGTATTTACATCTATAATTCTTTAAAGGTTCCTCAAATTTTACAGATTATTTTTACATGTTGCTGTTTATTTTGAAATAATTCTTTTAAAATTATACATTTTATACAAAATTGTATTGAAAATTATTATGAAATAATCATTAATTGCAAGTGACGTGAATAAAAAGCCGAATTTGAATATAGCAGACTTGACTGGACGCCGCTAGATTTAACATTTTAACCTACAAAGTTATATCTACAACGAGTCATCACGCAAGCCAATTTTTCAATGTTGCCAAAGTAAATCTTTGTTGCAATAGTAACGAATAAATTCATTATTTCTAAAATTGAGAGTTTTTCGAAAAAATCCTCTGACACGTCGATTTTGTTTTAAAGAAAGGCACTTTTCGACATACGACCCATATTTGTGACGTAATCGTTATTCGTGATATGACGTCATGCCAATTGAAAGAGCGTGTCATTCTACGTACACGTCGTTGGAAATTATGCTTGTCTCATAGTTGTCTTAGCGACTGAGAATGTTTTTTATTACTGTCAGATAAAAACTTGAAATCGTACTTTTTTCGTTTTTGTTTTTTGTATTTCTTATCGCTTTCTTATCTTTCGTTTGACAAAAGCATTATGTTTGAACTGTTTATTGAGTAGTGACTAACTAGTCATTTTATTTAAAATGGTGAAATTAACTGAACGAGAACGAATGGAAATTCTTTGCATGATCGGGTTTGGAGACACGATGCGCACCCAACAAGAAGTAGTTGAATTGTTCAATGAAAGTCATCCTGGTCGGCGTCCCATTAGCCAAAGCATGGTAAGCAATGTTGAGTCTAAATTCATGTTCGTGAACCTAAATCTGGTAGACCCTCAAAACCAGAAGAAGATCAACTTAACGTTTTGTTGGCAATACAAGAAAATCATCACTCAACACTTGACCCCAACCAAGTGGCTCCTGATTTCAATATGGCATTGTCAACAGTTCACAAAATTGTGAAAAAAGCAAAGTATCATCCTTATAAGGTATGTCTTGTTCATGAGCTATCTGAAGACGACTTTGATCGGCGAATTCACTTCTGCGAGCAAATGTAAGAGCTATGCACCAATGATAATAATTTCGTAAGAAACGTAATTTTTTCTGACGAGGCTATGTCAATAAGCAAAACGTCGTTATTAGGCTACCGAGAATCCACGATGATTGAGTATGCCACTCAACATCCTCAGGAAGTGAATATGTGGTGCGGCATAGTGGAAGGAAGAATTCTGGGTCCTTAGTTTTTTGGCGTGAACCTAACTGGTGGAAGATATTTGGAGTTTCTTCGAGCCGACCTTATTCCCGAACTAATAAATTTATATCCAAATGAGGAACATGATCTTCAGAGAAATGACATTTTCTTTCAACATGATGGTGCACCTCCCAATTATGCAGTTCCTGTCCGTGCTTATTCAAATGATGTGTTTCCGAATCGTTGGATAGGAAGAAGGGGGCCGATTGAGTGGCCAACCAGATCGCCAGATTTGACACCCCTAGATTACTTCTTGCGGGGGTACTAAAAAAGCAAAGTATACGTTAGAGGACCGACGAATTTAGAAGAATTAGCAATTCGTCAGGAGATACATCGTTAGAAATTATTGACCAGTCAACAAGAATTTAGAAGAATTAGCCAACGGTGAACAAAAGATTTTAATCATTTCATTAATTTTAGAAAAATATATTTTTTTAAGGAGTGCTTAGTTACAGTGACTCTGTGGCTATCATCAACTCTTGCTGTAAAAGTTGTGTTTAAATGGCTTTGTGACTGCATCATATTTTTATGATGCCGCGCTGTTAATCACTTGCTCCCAACAGCGAATGGCAAGTCGATCCGGGATTAAACTCTTTAAAAGATGTCACCGTCCCTCCAGAGAATTTATCACAACGAAGTCACCTAACAGCGGCCTTTAAATAATAATAATAAATAAAATAAATAAGGTTTTTTTCATTTTTTTTATCAAACCTACATACGCTAATGTAGGTAATCGTATTTTTAACGATGTGTACGTAGAATGACACGGTCTTTCAATTGGCATGGTCGAAATTGGGTGTTGCCATTTAAAAAAATTATCAATGATGGCATATCTCGTCACAAAAAATGTTTCAAACAAAAAATTTTTTGCCTTTGTTTAAAACTTAAAATCGACGTGTCAGAGGCTATATCTTTATTATTTATTGAAATATGTTTTTGACTTTTCGTTTTTCAGCGCCGTTACGAAGATGTGGCCAACTATTGAAGTACAAAGACTACTGACGTCACGCAGTGCCGCAGTGTATTTTTTTGATAATCATGACATTTGTTCGATTAAACTTATAGAATTTTAACGCGTGAGTAACAACAAAAGCTGCAAATATATGTTTCATAGGTGCAAATTGTGACTAGACAATCTCCAGAAAAAGTTGTATTATTCAATCCTGTCCAAATATGTCAACAAATAGTAATGAAATACTTATTACTCTACCAAAAAATGAAGAAGTTAATGGTATTATTGAATACGAATCAGATCGTTAGGAAACAGAATTTCAACATAGATATACAGGTCACAAATTGTAAGCATTGCTTCTTGCAAAATCTGAGAAAAAACAGGAGAAGCATTAGAACAATTAAATACTTCTTTGCGTACATAAAGTCGATTTATGAATCTTAATATTGCCTGCATTTGAAAGTCTAATATTGCAAAAAATTTTTGCACATTTTCATATTTTGGTTATTTAAATAGTTAGAAAGATGGAACCAACCTCCATCATAAAAAAAGCATTTTCCAAGAATATCGTGATTATTGATATCTAAAAACCATTGATAATACTGTGTTCTTGTACCAAAATCTACCAACGTGAGTTTATAAATTGTTTGAATTTTATATGGAAACAACTTCAAAAATAATTTTTTAAAAACAGTGTGGTATGTTCTCACTGACAACAACTTATTGAGAAAGCTTTGGAATTGGTTTTTTAAATTAGTTGTCCAATGCTAGACTTATGGGTTACTGTCGCTGTTTCACGAAATTTGTCAAAATAAGCATGAATATGATTTAGGAGTAGTACATAAGTACGTAGTAGATTAGAAAACTCCTGCCGGAAATGCTGAAAGCACTGATTGATGGAGTAAACTCATTTTCCATTATCTAATTTTTTAGCAATTCTAAACTAACTCTTGATTATAAACTTTTTGTGTTGTAACTCTAACATGTTAGAATAAATAATCGCAGTGTTGTGAATTTTTCCAAAAAACCACTCTAATCAGCAAAAATTTTGAAGGCATGGCTTACATATAAGAATGAGTATACAATTGATGCCTTCTTCTTCTTTTCTTCTTTGGTAGCGTGATCACCCTAGCGCTCACCCATCTGCAGCAAATGGAGGTTGAACAATTAAGCCCGTTTGGAACATTTCCATACCTCCATAGTTAGGTGATTCACAATAAGCTTTTCTTTAAACGCATTAGCATTAGCCGTCTCAATATTTATCATGCGTTTTTACGGGGGTTGAGGAATAAATATAACAACATGTTATTATTTGACGTCTAATCCTTTTCCAATAGTAACACATCAAACGGTAGATGGGTCTGAAAGAACCTTCTTCTAAGTCATCATGGTATATTGTTCAACACACTCGTTCAAATATCATTTCTGTTATTAAGTTTACCGCCAAGGAGACGTTTAAAGCGTCTGGAGTTGTCAAAATTTTGATGCAAGAACCAAGACAATTTATTTTTAGTATGTGCAATGTGCATTGAAGATTTTAATATTTAAATTATCGTAACGGTTGCAGACAAAAAGCTATTAGGAATACAGTGAAGCTATTCCAAGGACTCCAACAGTAAGTACTGATGTTTAATATAATATATTTTATTTATTTAGTTTAGAATAAGTTCTTATATTTAATTCTAACATTATTATTCTACAAAATATGTAGCGAGAACGACTACACACATAAGTTAACAATAAATTACCTACGTGCAGAAAACCCAGACGCATATATTTGAACAAACAAATAACCTGCACGTACAAAATTCACCAGAAATATAATTAAGTACAATGCAGAAACTCTACAAATACGTGGAGAATATTACAAGATAACATATGCGCGTAATACACTTTCAGCGTGCAGGCACGAATCTGGCGTCTAGTTCGAGGAATTAGAGAACCTCTAGACTTAGTTGTCTTAGCGTACGTATCCTTTTCCTCTGTGCAACACGAGCTGACACCTAATCTAAGATCTATGCAAGTATTTGACGTTCTTGAAGTGTATACGAACAGATAGGTAGTTGGTACACGCCTGAATACCTCACGAATTAGCACGGTCCCGGTATTAATGCGAAATCCCTGTTTGTTCACCTGAGGAAAGTCCAAAGTATACAATACATTCTAGATAATAGAAGATTCTGGAGACATTTGCATGCAATCGGGAGCTAACACTTTCTAAACGTTACCTAATATATGCGCGCAGTACGTCGGCCGATTAGTACTACTACTGCTAGTATGATTTACTGCTGAAATTAATTGTAAGTTCTAAATTGGAATGTCACAATTGTAGGGCAAAACTTGGGTAATATATAATTTCGTAGTACATATAGGAATTTATATTACATCGTTGCAAGTCAAATTTCGGATGTAAATGCAGCTGTTGAATTAGACAAAGTATTAATTCTAGTTGTCATATTTTAACTGCCCTATAGATGCAAGGAATTGATTTAAGATTTATGTATGTATATATATTATTACGTTTCTGTAAACGTATTTCTGACATAGAAAGTGTAAGACTATATACCGTATTCCGTTCATGATGTTGTGTGATGATAAATAGGTTTGAATATGTTTGTTAGGAAACACCTTTCAAAATAAGGAGTGCTGGTCCTGGGGTTTTTTAATTTGCGAAGTGGGCCATTTATTTCGCAAATATTTGGCAATTAATTAACCTATTAGGTTAGCTATCATAAGAATTTGACTTCATTTCACCGCAATCGTTCCCCTTTAAACAAGGTAACTGGAGGAATTACTTCTCCCACTGCATTATCAGAAGACACAATCATTTACTCATGTTTAGAGACAATGTTCTGTACTGGTTTAGAACCTTTCAAGGCTAAGACAACTGAAGTTTAATGTAAGCACAATCGATTGCCTTTTTTATCAACATTCTAAATTGACTGAGGCTTTTGGATGTTTCATTCGATCACAGCTTTTCTCAATTTCTCAAAATAATCATTTACTATAAATTTATTTGATGTTTGAGCTCTTGCCTAGATGAAGTTTTGAGACATTCTTTTTCTGTCTGTATGTCTGTCTGTATTTAAAATTATCTTCCAATACATGATTTGACATAGGTACATTATTATGTCCAAAATAAATTTTTATCGGATTTTGGTTTTCAACCTGCAGCGGTATTTAGGTGCCGGTATGGCTAGTTTAGGAACTACTGTAACCACACTGTCTTAATATTTTTGTAACTCGACAACGATCTAATTGCTCAAATAAACAGCAATCACTTAGTATGTTTTAAAAAGTCTCAATTACAGACAATTACAGATTCATGTCTAAGCGTTTTTAATAACAATAAAATTTCACAACATTGAATATAACTCACTGAAGATAATAATGTAACCAGACGGATGTATGAACCTACAAACATTAAGAATGTGGACATCGCTTCCGCTAGTGGCTCTAATTTGTACTCAATATTCTAGGACATGCTGCCATCTTATGATAAACTGTACAGTAACTATTACTAAATTGAAATGGTCCACATTAAGAGCCTAGTATGGCGAATACCCATATAAAGCGTATCGAAACGTTCCAGAACCGCATCCTATGACTCATTGTGGATGCTCTCTGGTTTATGCATAATAAAGAGCTACTCGAGGTCCTCAACATGCCTTTCATCAAGAAGTTCTCCATCCATTCCTCTCCAATCAAGAGATCTGAAAATCTATTGGTAAACGAACGCGCAGGCCTTGATCTTGACTCTCTTCCTGCCCATCTAGGATAAACATCCGAAGGGCCCTGTTATTAACGATGGTCTGATTTAAAATTCGGAGAACAACTATCTCTTCTCTTTGACAACAATCCCAAATATAATTCACTTCTAATGGGATTACATAATTTAAATCATACTTTCTTAGTCTGAATAGATTATACGCTGTTTATGGAGCTAAAGGGACATTTTTCCAGCCTCAAAAACGAGAAGACTGGGCACTAACTTCTGGAAAACCATTTTTTAACTTTTATAGTTAGGTCAGATCTCATGTATAAGGAATATCTAGAGTCGCAAAGAGGATGTATGTAGGGACGAGAAGACCTAACCTATAAAATTGACGTTACCGTATGTGACAGACACCAGTCTCGTTAAACGCAGAGAAAGAGCCTGAATATCCAAATTTATGATATCAAATGTTTATAGGTCACCTTACAAGCAGACTTAGTGTCTGTTTTAAACTAGCGATTTTTCTTCAGCGCAACCACAATAAGTTGAATCTTTTCAAGTCACAGACTTACACGATGAAAATGCCGAAAGGAAACTCTATAAACTGTGGAAACCACTCAAATAAACTAAGAAGAAGAAATACTCAAAACCAACTATCCAACGAAGTCCTCAGAATACTACGCGTGCATGTTACTGATTTCCATTAATTAAACACATTAAAACGTGATTAAAATAACTGTATCAAAGAGATTTCATACAGATTTGGCCATTTATTATATCGAGTTAAAATTAATTAGGAATGTTCATGAATATTTCAATAACTGATCTTAGGTATGTCTAGCAATCGAAATATTGTATAATTTGTAATATATTGTAGCGAGTGACGTGTATTGGTTTATGATTTCCGTGTCAAATTGCTTGTTTTCTTATTAAACACGGTATATGCGTACTAATACTGTTTGCTAAATCTCCTAGTTTGCTACTTTAATGTTTTTGTGTTGTATTGAAATCGTGTCACTGACGTCAATAACTGATGCATGTTTTTAAAACACAAGCTCTGAAATTTACAATTTCAGTTGATAGGGTATTACAAACAGGAAATATGTATTTAGTGCGTGAAGTTTATAACATTGTGCGCGGCAATTTATGTATGTCAACCGATACGGGTTATACAGCATAACATTTTTGGTTTTAGATTTTTATCAATTGGATAATAAAAGCAGTTAATTTAATTCTTACTGATAAATAAAATGTTCAGACTCTTTTATTTAATTTTCTTTATTTTAAATGAGTGTGAATTGGATTTGTCGGAGGCTGAAATTATATTAAAGTTTTAAAATAAAATTATAGTTTGCTTCAATTAGAGTGAACTTGCGGTAGCTTAGAAAAAATGGTGGATGCGCTGGTGTGCAAATAGAAGTTTTTAAATTATTTAGAATTATAAATTTACTTTGATTAAATATACCAATACAGATAAAATTGATCGAAAAGTGTGCTTTGGCAATGGTGATGTTTATTAATTGAGAACAGTATCATGATCCACTGAAGAAATGGCGAAGGTTAGGATGGTGCTTTGCTTATACATTACATACATAAGTAGACCGATGTAGGAAGTCGTGAATGTGATCATTACCCTCGCTAAAAAGGGGCTTTATTTTCACGTAAGTACTGTTTTCAGTTAAGGTGGAATATATCAAATCTATTATTTATCCATAGTGTTGCATAAATACTCTAAATAACTATGTATAGCAATTTTTACTTTTTATTATCCACTTTAGATTTTAAAGGTGGTTACTAACAAGCTTTCAAATTAATTTCAATTTAATATTAACGTAGGTACTTCTGACTTATGTAGTTGCCGAAAGATTGAGCAACAGTAACTATAAGCCTTCTTGAATTTTTTGAATTTGTTGATCCACGTGCCATCTCTACTAAATTTAGAACTCCCCTATTACTTAAGGCGTGTAGCCGTTCCTCCTTAAACCCCTTAGTCCTCCAATGAGTGGGATTATCCCCAGTTACATCTAACTATGAAGATTGTCATCACAATGGTTTTTGTTGTGAAAGGGTGAAGTTTATTTAATCCAAAACAAAAACGGCACAGAAGGATAACAAGAAATAAATAAAATACGATAATAATATAAGAAAAGCACGAACTTTGAAATAAAATAATTGCTCACAGTAAGGAAACGTCTGTAGATTTCTTAGGTTTCCTTGATAATGGTAGAGATCTGGTGTGTTCTGATCAATGAACGTGTTATAATCGCGGTAACCCAGTTATGTAATCAGGATATTTTTGGTTCTTGACATTCTTTTTAGGTTCTTTCTGTGTCAGTTTTACAGAATGTTGAAGGAGGGTTGGAATCCTACAAACCTTATTATAGTAGATTTTGAACTTGTTCCTGTGGAAACAGAGCTTAACCACACCAAGGAACTATAAGCAGGCGTTGCCTCATAGCGTTGTATGAATAAAAACTTTTATATTCAAGCTCGAAACGACTTGTTTCACACAGTAACTGAGATAGTATAGTTGTAGGGAAGTAACGGCTTTACACTTGGTTAAGACAGACGTAAACGGTGAGAAAAATAGGAATCCCCCATATTTCTTCCACCCCCCCTGTTTGACCTGAGATGGTATGATCCTCGCGGCCACAAATTTTGCAGAAACCTCCGAGAAATGATGTTTAAAGGTAATTTTGGAGACCAGCGGCACTCCAAAGTATTTTATGCTGCAGCAGTAGTAGAAAAATGTCATCTACGCAGATGTCCGTACAAGGAGCTCCAGTTCCCGGGTGAATGGTGTTGCAACTGATTTCTCCTTGTTCACCCTTAATCGCAATAAGTATAATGAACCATTACAGGAGTTCGATCACTTCTCTTGGTCATCTTTTACAAATAAATATCTCTGATCGATAGGGTGCATATTTCAGTATCGTCTGTATAAGTCGCTCGCTTAATAGGTTATGAAGATAAGATCTAACCAGCTGTGTTATGTTGAGTTTGAAGCCGTTTTGATGCAGCTTGATGAATAGAACTAAATGTCAAATAGAATCTAAAGCACTTGTATGGTACATATACACCGCCTCCGACCACTGATACATCTCCAAACCGTCTTTAGTTTCTTCTTTAATCTACAGGAGCTTAAATGCAGTAGGCAAGCCTTCTCGAAAACCAAAGTGCTCAGCTTGCATGATACTGGAGCAATTTTGAATAAGTTGGACAGTTTCTGATTGGTCTATAATTCTGAGGGAAGTCCTAATATTTTTTCGTGATCGTTTCTCTGTCCTGGTTTTAATATAAAATTTGGCATGATATATATTAGTTAGAAGATCCGAAAGAAATTGATTAATTATATTTTTCCGATGTTCATGGTAGTCGTTACCCCCGACATGCATTATAATGTAAAGTAGCCCTACCGTGATGTTGTTTGATTTGTTAATATCCCTCCAAAAATGTTGGTGCTTTATTTAAAATCAGGGCATTGATGCCTCTTCCGGTCAAACTGGAATGGAAAATAACATACAACCGCACACAAAAAGGTGTTAAATACAATCAGATATCTACAAATATCAGAAGTACTACTTGCAATAAAATTATTGAAGCAGATTTGTTGTATTATCTCTAGAATCATTACTACCACAATGTATAAAGAAACAATGTAATTTTAATTAATGATAACCGCGTATCGTCTAGAAATAATAAACCTGGCAGATATTTTACTTACCTGTGGTAAATTGTATTTAATAATTCATCCCTTTGAACGATGGTCCCTATTATAACTTAATCCCGGTCGTGTTATTTATCTTGCATGCATTTTACATGAATCTTTAGAGCGCACATAAAGTATATGCAGTCCGTGTTAGCGTTGGCTGGGTTCAATTAGCGAGCTGGCCTCTTTATGAAAAATTCCTTTACGTGGCGGAGTAGGAAAAAAAATAGCAAAAAGAAATATGTAGCTGTATTATGTACGATGCACGGTTGCTATATGAAAGATATTGGGGTAGACGTATTCATTTTTTTTGTTTCATGAAACAAAAATGATGAAAGTTAGCTTTTTATTATGCTTTAAAAGTAAATTAAATTAGTAGAGCCAGCATTCGTTCAATCCATCAATATATGCATAATATATATTCGGTTTTCGCTTGAAAGCGAATAAATTTTTAGAAAATGTAACGCCACAGTGGGGACTATACCAAATAAAAAACATATACTACTGTGTTATAAATAAAATATGTCTAGTGGGACAAATTTTCTATTTTTTATATTCTTGGCTAATTTTATACTTGATCGTTTTAACTTCACCTTCACAGGTCCAGGTAAAGGCCAAGGTAAGCCGTCGGTTGGCGCAAGCTGCAAGAGAGCCCACTTTGATTTAATCCGTGCTTAAAGATGCCGCATGTAACATATGGTCGACCTAAATAACTAGACCAGGTTCAGGAATGCTCTAGTCATTAGTGGGGTCTTGTTTTCTTTTTAAGCAGAACTCCACAAACTTGTAGCGTTACTAATACGAGGCAGCAGCGGACCAAATTAAATTCCTGTACATTTATTGAACATATTAAAAGCTAAATTTAGTGCCTCACAGATGACTGGATCGATGTAGTACAGGCGAGTTAATCAACATTGCAAAAATGTATCTCTACATATATATCCAGCGAGGCATAGATTTTGTTACCGCAACATCTGTATATATTGACGTTCAAGTAATGATGTATTCGTAAAATTAAATATTTAAGTTAATACAAGCTGATTCGTTGGAATTGATTCATGATAAACAATTTTACCGGTAGGTCCTTATTGGAGCGTTTATAATAAAACCTAAAAATAACGTATACATTTATTGGAATCGTTTCGTATTTATTGATACAAATAGCCATTCAAGGAAGCCGTTCAACTATATAACATAAAAACAAAGCACTAATTTAGATTTCTGCGAATCATTTAATAATATATATTTGTTAGGGGAAACAGTCATACATCCACTATTGGCGTTAATTAGTAGTTTATGTGAACTGAACAAAATTCTGTATCAAATTGCAGATTACAAACTATTTAATTTGTCTCAAGTATCTAATCTCACGTGGGTGTAGAAGACTATTGACATACTATAGCCATTCATATTGCGGTAAACGTCTCTTAAATCGTAAACGTTTCTAAAATCAGGTAGGCAGTGCAACCCTTCCTACTGTGTAAATTACTTGCAAGAGATGGAATCTTTTCAAACTGAGCATAATAAGATACTAATCTGTAGACTTCTCGCATGTAGTGCTAAGTTTCAGATTGGTGCTACCTTATATTTCATTTAAAATAGAGATAAGTGAATAAGTGATATTCATAATAGAACATATACCAAAGCAAAATTTTTCAGGTCAATCAGCCAGATATAATTTTTCAAATGATCTTGGATAAGCTGTTAGATAGGCTGTTTAACAGTTTGATAATCGCAGAAGTAAGAGCAGCTGGGCATGCATAGGCTAGTAGTTGCTGGCAAGAAGCGCGTCCGCCAACTTTTACAAGAGTGAATTTCTAATATGCTCGAAAGCAGAGAAATCTACCCTCACTAGATCACCACCATACACCACCACTAGAGCAGGATAACTGTGCCATGGTGCCTAGTGGTTTGCGGTCTACTATGGACCCTTTATGAAGCAGACTATATTTCGACTAGTCTGATAACCTAGCAACCCACAATTGATAGGATGCTTTTTGTATTTTAACGATTGTATGGATGTGATGCGAAAGACAAGAAATGAAAATAAATTCTTTTAAATCCTCTCAAAAATTACTCGGCAGGTTTTGAATGCAGATCTGTTGAGATATAACACAACATTTCTGCATCTATAAATTGAGATAGAAACATTAAAAGCACGACTTAGATTAAAGGTCATCTATAGTAAATATGGTGCTAGATAGTATAGATAAAACCTTCCGGTTAACCATTTCGGTTGAAAAAACTGGAGAAGTTAGGTAGTGATGTTTTAAGTTTGCAAAGAGATCTGGTCATGGGTTACGACTGATTGCTATTGAAGAGCAATCATATCGATTGCTGGAACTGGCTGTGGGTAACAAATTTCTGTGGGCTTCTGGACACTTTCCTATAGAAGGAAATCAAGTAGTCAACAGACTAGGAAGAAATGGGTTAAATATGGAATAGCCGCTGGAGTAGCCCTGCAAAATTAAGTAGAAGATAAATACAATATTAAGACAAAAAAATTGGAGCCATTAATACAGCATTATCAGGCAAGAGTCCGTTAAGACATCATTCAACAGTAAAGGTTAACCGCTGCCACCTGAGAAAGCATTTTTGTAATATGTATTCTATTGCATTGTATATTAAAACCAATTCTTATAAACTCATAATTGATGAAGCATGCTATTTCAGTGGTTGGGAGAGAAGGCAAAGCATCTTTACCAAAAATAATCCATAAGATATTTTTGGAACAATTTTAAACCTAAAAATTTGAATTTCAATTTTAATTCAAACAATAATTTAATATTATAAACTACGAGTCTCTTTCCATTTCAGTTGACCCAATTATAAGATTTTGTTATTACTTAATTCTTTTCTTAATATGATAGAAAAATGCGAGATCTGTAGGATATTTTAGGTTATAAGTTGGTCAAGAGGGTATAGATCTAATAATATTTAAAAGAAAAACTTTGACTTTATGAATTTGTTTGATGAGAAAATCTGTTCACTAATTATAAAATATTCCAATTTCTGAAAATCAAACTCGGAAATTGCAAATTTGTTAGAATTGTCACGATATAGTGTTAGAAATGTGGTTAAAAGATACAAAACTATGGCTTTGGTTACCACAAAAAGCCCTGAAATATCAGAAAAAGTAAATTCGTTGAAGCAGATAGACAAGCACTACGAAGAATTGTCGAACGTAACAGACGTGCAAATTATTTACAACTAAGTGTTCTCTGGGGTGAAGTTGTTGGAAGGCAAATTTCTAGATCCACATGCGATAGAGAAATTCGTAAGCTAGGATTTGGTACTTACAATTATAAAAAAGAGTTGAAGTTGAAATTGGAAAAATTATTTCTTCTAAAAGATTGTTCTCAATTGACTGTTTTGTTCAAGACAAAAGAAAAGCGTCTTTCAACAACACAGCAGAAGAAAAATAGATTAAGATGGTCAAAAGAACATAAAAATTGAACAACAGAACAATGGCGTGCAGTACAATGGAGCGATGAGGCCCTATTTGAAGTTTGTGTAGGCGACAGTAGAAGTCGAGTTATTCGCCGAAAAAATGAAGCTTTCCATTCGGACTGTTTAAAAAGAAAAGTAAAATATCCTGCCTCATTGATGGTCTGGGGTAGCATGTTTTCCAAAGGGGTGCGAAAACCTAATTTTATTGAAGGCATAGTGAAAAAAAAATATATTTGAACATTTTAGAGGAATCCTTGTTACCGGTAATGGAGCAATATTTGACATCCGGACAAGATTTTTTGTTTCAGCAAGACGGAGCTGCATGCCACACTTCTACAAGAGCTTTAAAATGGATGAAACACTTTAACGTATCACTTTTAGAATGGATTTATAGTAGTCCAGATTTATCACCGATTGAAACGTTGTGGTATGGGATGAAAAAGGCGCTACGAACACATCTTGCCAGAACAATCCCTGAGTTGAAGCAGAAACTACAGGAAATTTGGAATTCGTTTACCCCAAAATTTTGCGAAGGGTTGGTTAATACAATGCCACAAAGAATTTTGACTGAAATAAAAAATAAAGGTGATGTTACCCAGTGGTAAACTTACAAATGGTGGCTTTCATATGTTATGTATTTGTTCACATTTTTTTCTTGTTCCTATTTTGTATTAAATTATTAGACTCGACGTGTTTCTTTTACTTAACAGAAGCTACTAACAGGTGTTGTTACATAAAAAAAAGTTTGGGTGGTAGTCATATTTTGTTTGACAGAAGCACGTATGTAGAAAATCCTAGGGTGGATCAACTGAAATGGTAAGGGACTTGTAAGATGTACCAGAAGGTATGATGTAGTTTTTAATGAATTTTAAACCAGAAATAAGATTTATAATTTTAAAGTTGTTTGTTGAGGTGGATTGAAAGGTTTGCGAATTCGCAGAAGATTCGTCGTATTTAATGTAAGTAGAAATTATATCAAAAATGTAAAAGGACTAAATAGAATAAATCATAACAAAATTAGTAATATTGAAGCTGAACAGCAACAGTATCTTTACTGTTAATACACACATAGCAATTTATGCCTGGTACTCTTAATAGAATATCTGGCTATGATATATTAGCTACCACGCACCATCCCTTTAAGATACATAATCCTCTAGAGGGATTAACTTCCACACGAGAAGCTCCCATTTAATTATATATTTTATCCTTAGCGGTAGGCAGTAACTTTCGCCCGCAAATAATTGTCATACATGAGATACGCTCAGTTTTTCTTGGAAACCAAGCCAAGGATAAACATGGGTGAACAGACGCAACGGAGTCACTCAGAATTTCGAAGGTATAACCGAAACACAAGGAATTTTAGCGAAATTCAATCAGTACTCGTTAATTTCTAAGACGATAAAGGCAAAACTGATACCTACTCGCTTACCGGGCGTGCCCTTATTACTTCCTCGAAGATATTATTAATTATTTCGTTGCGCTTGTGACAACAAATATACGACATTATTAAATTAAACTCGCCCGGAAACTTTGGTCCTTACCGAAACTTTGGCTCTGCCGTTAACGGGCATGTGTTGAATTTAAAGGAGAACTTTCGGTAGGTGATGTCGAGGGGAAAGCTGATGATTCTGGTGTCTAGAAGATGAAATCGGTCTGCCACGCACGTAGTGAACATAATAATTAAATATATCAGAACGAGTACTTAATATCAAATGGTAAGAAGATGAAGTCCAGAGCAGCTAACCATAATAATTTCCAGATTGATTCATATTAGTACTGTGGTGCGTGATAATTACACGTTAGGTACTTCTGTTGTGTAATTATGAGATATGAAGCAACGCGTTGAATATAAAAAAGATACGTGTAGTGTGGGGTTACATAACAACGATGAAGGTTATACAGTGCGATTCATTTATACGGCTTCTTATAAGGATTTTACTATTTTTGCAATATTATAATCCAATACAATTTTTATAAATTGTATTGTATTGTTTTCACTAAGATTAAGGTAAAATTTAAAATTAGAAAGTATTGTAACAAGCTCGAGTATATTCGCAACCTTTCCACGAAGGGCGGCGGCAACTACAAAGGATAGTAAGATTAATGTCACGCATTCCAGAGAGAATTCTAATAAATTAGTCATAGCGGAATATACTAAAATGGAAACTTCTGGTATCGATACCTACAGATATCAAGGTTGCCACCGGCGGAGTCATTCACTTGTTGTTTAATTGTTGACGCGATCTGGCAACAGACAAATAAGATGTCGCTGAAGTGTCACTTAATAAAGAAAGTTTGAAGCAGTGTTCCACAAGTTGTGTTATGTGTGATATTCATGTACGTAAAATAGTGCAAGAGGCTGTAAAAAATTCTTCAGACAGTTTTTGTTATATTTGAGGATTATATCTAACAAAATTGCAAAACAACCGTTGAAAGGAACCATTAAAGAATTGAAATTCCACAGACGAGGAATATATAAACGATGTTTTGTGTGTCATTTTCAAGTGATGTGACGTATGTTCTTTCTAACGAACAACATTTCATTACTCAATTAGATTTCAATGACTTGATTCGGAATTCATGTTTAACCAAACAAAAATCAGAAATTTTAGGATCTCGTTTAATTTTTGCATTGAGAAAACATCACGAAAACTTTAGTTCTTTAGACAAAGTTGAAAAAAATGGTTGTCACTGCATTGATGTAAATGGAGTTTTGTATGAAATGAGTATTGAATATGACCCTGCAAAATGACGATTGCTGGTCGAAAATAAGATTCGAAGGTGTTTACTTTTAAGGGTTTAACTCAAAACGATTAATTCCATTGACTCATTCTACAAACACAAAAGAAACGTATGATTATAAAAGATCTCATTCAACATTCAAATCATCTTCGGCAAATCTGAAGTGGTTATTTCCTTATTACTTGGACTGCAGAGAGGTTCACTAAATAAGTATTATAGTTATTTGTGTCTGTGGTAGAGCCCAGCAGTCAGCAACATTATAAAATAAAAGAATAGCATCTGTGGACTAATATTATTCCTGCAAAATTTAATACAAAATTTTAATTAGGATTGATTACCCAGTTTGTGAAAACACTAGGAAAAAAGGCAACTGTTTAAGGGATAAGTTTTTAAAACTACCTGATGCAAAAGTTCGCGAAGGAATATGTGTTGGTCCAAAAATTAGAAAGCTTTCTGAAGATGAAAAGGCAGCGAGGACTTTTAAAAATGTCTCCAAACATTTTCTGCGAAATCAAAGGACTGAGAGCTTCCAACATATCGTAGATAATTTGCTAGAAAGCTATAAAAATGATATCATTGAGCATAGCATATTTGTATTTATTAAAGAGTATCTCCAAAACATAAAATAAACAATTGGAATTCTGGTACACGTTTTGGCAAGAGGGAGGTCTTTAGATAAATCTAGTTTGAGAGAATATACAGGTTTCAAGAAGTTTTATCAAGAAGATGCAGCAAAAAGGTGATGACCAATCGTACTGAATGAATTAGTATTGTCAAAATAGAATTTAAAACTGATATCTCACATGTTTATCCCATAGATTAAATTGACAGGATCCCTTAGAAACAAAACATCAGGGCAGAGTTCAAAACACTGCCATATAAAGGCATTTAGAAAATCTCTTGTTCCTATGGTTTAATTAATACTGAAAATATGGTGCAAGACTGAACTTACAATAAATTGCTATAAATAGAAAATTATTGCTTCTAATCGATATGAATTTAGTTAAATTTAACAAGCACAGTTGATCTATAAGATTTATTAATGAACTAAGTTCGTTAATACTGAATTTTTTATTCTGCCTCAAATTTTGTCTACTAACTTTCCAACAAAGAACCAAGTTTAGGTTAGTAAACCGATGATCTAAAGTTTGCATAATTTATGGAAGGTAAGTTTCTACATCAGGGTAGTGTATGAATATTGCAGGGAAGTTCCAGCGGTCTAAAGTTTTACCCTTTTTATTCTGTTGTACTACATAAGTTTCTTGATTAAAATAATTAGTGTTTATAGCGCTACGACAGAGTCAGCAGGGTATTATGAGTGAAAAATGGAAACTACCGAATACCTGTATTAAATTTTTATTATGTAAGGTAGTTCTTACATATTAGCGAAGTTTTATTAATATCATACGTAACATAATCTATTGAAACATTAGGGTAGTGTAAGGGGAAACTTTTATACGATTTATCATTTTTATTTTGAGACTGTAAGGCACTTAATCACATCGAAACTTAACTTCGAAAATTATAAGGTTGGCGCCCAGTGTTTGACTACAATTTTGCAGTGCTAAGGATAACAAGTTTTCACGAAGAAGACAAGTAAGTATATATAATCAGCGATTCGTTAAAGAGAACAAGATGTATTTAAATCATTCAAGTCACCTGCCCTGTGCCGTTAAATATACAACAAATGTTCACCTACAACAATTTTAAAACAAAGCATATTTTACCAGCTGTTCAGGCATATTGAAGTAATAATCACAATCATTATCGTATCGAAAATGATCTGGGTGATAAAAACAACAAATTCACAACATTCGCTGAAACGCCTTACTAAGCATTCGCGGTATTTTATAACAGCATTTATTACGAGTTGTATTACGTTTCTCTTTCGTTACCCGAACTAAATTCAACGTGATTACAGCAAGACCGGACCCGTGCACCTGACATACCGAAAGCCAGTTTCGACCATTACTTTCTTCGTTTTCTTTTCTTTGCTTGCTTTAGAGAACGCGTTCGCAGATGTTTTCCATGAATATCAACTAACGCACGCTCCTCGAAACCCAAACAGCTCTTTCCGAAATCACATCGTTTCTACACCTTCCAAATGAATGCAACAAGCAGGTGTTAAAGTTGTCGCCAAGTATAATACATCGCTAAACGGGTGTAAATCAGCTTTCGCTAGCAGCATAGTGTTACATGGTGGAGGGCTTTGCTTATGTAGAATAATACTAAAATATTTAGTTAAGGGTCTACATATAATAATAGGGGAGTAAAGATATATTCACATTAACTCGTTTGTTAAACAATACACAAAAATCTGTTTTAAACAATTAAAGTAAATTTAAAAGTAGATGTCCAGATTTTTATATATTTTTTTAATGATCCATTGTACAATATAAGCACAAAGATAGGTGCTAAGGGTATACTACAGGACTTACCAGAGAAATGCTTTGGATTCAAGATTGATTGTCTGTAAATTAGTAGAAAATGTTTGTGTGCAATTTTTTCTTCCAAAAATTTTATAATAGTTGCAGTGATTTTATGGTATGTTAGTATATTAAACAAAACTACACCACAATAAAAGTATTAAAATGCTTTGTTTCCTTTTGCTTGTTACAGAGGTTGTATCTATTTTGATGTACCCGATCACCTTATCCTAGTGCTAAATATTAAACAAAGTAGAACAATTTTTTTATAAGGACACTACTGATGACCTCGTCATATCATTTCATCCATGGTAAAGATTTCTTTTTAATGTAAATAATAAATAAATAAATATAATGTAAATAATTTAATTCTTTTTTACTCAAAATTTACCAACTTAAGGTCTATGATAAATATGAAAATCGGAATCTATTGAAGATTTTGCATATTTTACAGTCAACTTTTTTGTATTTTGTCAAATAAGGAGAAGGGAGGAAGGGAAACTTTGTATTGAAGAAACTCTTATAACTCCGGTTCTGTTGAACGGAATTTTGCAAACTTAGTCTCGTTGAAAACAGCATTACTTCTCCGATCTGATGCTCACAAATTCGAACCAATCTAATAAGTACCGTGTATGCTAGAGGGCGCTGTTTAATTTCTTCGGGAATTTTGTTTTTTTCTCGAAAATATTAGATGGAAACATACACTTTTGACAACAAATTAAAAAAGTAGGCTAAATTACCAACAAACCAGTGAAAACCGGGTATGATGACCAGAACTTGGTAAAGTTTGCGTAAAATGAGAATTAAAGTTTTTGGTAATCAGTTACGCCCTCTAGCGGTCATCCTACGTGTTTCTAAATAACTTCCATATGTTTCTCGGGATCATATTTTCATATTTTTTGCCCAAAGCTGTACTGTTAACCGTTCCTGAGATATGGCCGAGCGACATTCTTAGTTGGTCACCCGGTACATGAATACTTTTGTTTCTGTAATTTCGATCAAAATCTATAGGGTGGGGCACCACATTCGTCTCGGTTGATATAAAAAAACGGTAACACATATTTAAAATCTTTTTGTTGGAGCATGTGTAGGTTCATTGGGAGTAGGTACGTTTTAAAATTATTTTTAAATATACAGGCTGTCTCAAAAGAAAGTTACACATCAAACTTAACAAAATTTAAATGGAACACCATGTATATTATTGCATATTTCGATGACGCAGACTAAATAAAGGCAAGTTACTGTTATATTCCCTATACCTAGATTCAACAGTTTCTGAGATATTTAACAATTTTTGAAAATGTAGATCAATATTGAGAACGAGTACCTGGCGTACGTATTTAAGTTATGTGTTTCAAGTTGTATTATTTCATTAGCACAACCACACATCTAATGCTAAAATAAAGATGTTTTCTAAAAATTATACAGGGTGGTTAAAATCTCACCTCTAACTGTGGCTACCATTAATGCTCCAGAACTCGCTTATTTTAAATGGAACACTCTGTATCTAACATCGTCATTCGATTTTAATTCGAATTTAATACTTTTAAATGTATCCTATGCTATCTTTTCTAGTTTCTTTGTAAAAGTCAATTTAGTGTTTTAAATGGCGATTATGAACTAAAAATTTGGTTAAATCAAGGTAGCTTTGACGTGATGACAATAATTTCAGATATTAATTTTTTTGTCTAATTTATTCTTGAAAACTAGGCAGTGGTGCATTGGATGTTGCTTCATATTTATTGGAAACAAAACAAAAATTAACCAATACATGTCCTTATTACATACAAATTTTCATCATAAACTTAATACAAAAGAAAACAGAAAAAAACACCGTTCTATGTAATACACGGAAACCTCTGTGTGTTTCGCTTACACTACAGGTATTGCTATAGTGCAGACGAACGCGGCCATATGGTATATGTATATCTTCTCATACAGCTAGGAAGCATTAAAGGCTCTAAGGGTCTACACTTTTAAATCTAAATTAACCTGGGATTGTTTGCTCACCTTCAATGCTCTGGGTCTAAGAAATACAGTCACACTGGTGTGTGTACCAGGTCATTAAAGATGTGAGGGCAACGAAACTGTCGATGGCCTTGCAAAGAAAGCAAGCAGCGTTCCGATTTATTGGATGAGGGTCATTTTATAATCTCACCAAAAGCCATACAAGAGCTCACCTCCAACAGTAGGAAAGCGAACAGAAAATCTCGTACTGGGCTAACACCCCAGAACTAGAACAATCAAAAAAGTTCATTACTTTTTCAGCCATCAGGGCTAAATCTCTGCTGGAGCTCAACAGAAGCACCATTACGGCTTTACTCACTGACCACGACCCTCTTAGATACCACTTGAAAAGGATGGGCAAGGTAGACTGTGATAAATGTCAATTCTGTTCGGAAAACAGCGAGACGACAGAACACATTACGTGCAACTGCGAGGGGGTGGGGAGTTAAAGGGTACCACTTCTTCTATTTTTTCTATTACTTATTAAAGTTTTTTTTTTGCTAGAAATCATACAGAAGGTCTAAAAGAGTAAAATCTACACAAAATTTGAAAAAGATATCTCGAAACATACCGGAAATATTAATAAATATAGTCTTTAAAAAATTAACTTTGACGTCTTGTATATTGATGAAAAGCGTTGAAATAGAAAATTACACAACCAAAGTCCCATTATATTAGCCCAACACCTTGTAACACCACAAGCAACCACGCAGTATCATGACCTAACCTTATTGATCAATCTTCTTCTGAATGTTTTAAAATGTATTTGGGCCGTGCAATAAATACATAATATATGTATATGGCTAGTATTTCCATTCTATTTAAATAATAGTAATTATATCAGTACAAAATAGATGTAATTATGCAACAACAATTACACGCGGCGACTTTATATGAATTAACTGCATCATATCGCCTTAAAGTAGCGTCTCTACTTAAATTGAGATTTCTCGTTGATAAATTCGCTTTTAATTTGAAAAAGACGGTACAAAATAATATAAATACATACCTACATATATACTGCGGAAAGTTCATTCAGAAAAGTATCCACAAGTTTTTCGAAATCAATGTTATTCAACTAAAACATACTAACTTTGAAAATATCGCTGTATCTTTATAATTTGAAAGAAATTTGGACGAACATGTCTTTCCACTTCCGCAGTGATATTATTTTTCGTTGATTCTGATACGACCCTGTCACGTCTTATATTCATTGGTAAATGCTCGAGTAACCGGTTTTCTTTTTTCGACGCTCATCTACATAATTCTTTTCAAAACTTCGTAATAACATGAGTTGGTCGCTTTCACAAACTACATATTATATTATGTTTGAAAGCCTTCGCATAAATAATTCATAAATTTTATGTGGAAGCTTTGATGTCAAAGTACTTTACCTGACAGAAAAAAGCAATAGCATTACGTTATTAAATTTCTACTCAGTCATTATTAAGAGCAAACAACGTTGTTGTAATAATAATTACTATGACAGCTTAAGACTTTTTATTTTACGCGATACTCGAATAAAGTTTATATAAGTCACAAGCGCTATAAAGCAAACAATATTACCTAGAACTTTAAATTGAAGTATAAATATTGTTGTAAAGAATTCTATTATAGAGACAGGCAACACGTATGCTAGATTTTTGTTTGATGTAGGTTCTCATCGACATACCATTACCCCATATTTTTAAACTCGGATTTTAAGATGTTGACAGCTTGAACTACTTTATATTAGTTACATTGACAATATTATTACACTTCTGAAAATAGGGCGACAGTTCTCAGCAATTTTGAGAAAAGTGGATACGAATGTGTGAAAGGGCAACAGTCGTCTACACTGTAAGAGAAACCGTAACTACCTTGCCTGTTTTTTAGGTATTATAATTTACTTCGTGATAGTATTAACCTCTGTGGTAAATATGTAAGAAATATCAAGTAAAATTAAACCTAAACATTTATCAAAAATATTCCAACTGTTATAATTGTCTCAAATAATAAATTAATAAATGTCGGCTAGGTACAGAACTAACGGTAAGTCTGAATTGTGGGCGTCAATATATCATTCAATGAATCCAACTCTGGGAGACCGATATAAATGCTTTAGAATGTAGTGCTTCTGTATTTATTTTAGGTCAAGGGTATTGGGGAAATTTTGTATGGATTTACACATGATTGATAAATAAAAATAGCCAATTGTAGAATTCCTGTTTGACAAAATTTACTTCGGATGACCTACGATACTGTAAATTGCCAAACTTAATGTACATTCAGTGTAGGTGTCATTCAGCAGACCCTTCTCAATTTTGTGCGGCCGCTCTGAATTTTTCAAGTTATAATGGCACCCCATCTGGACAAAAAACAAGTGGCAAAAAATTAGACGAATAATTTCAAGGGTAAAGGTCGTGACACGTATTCTTATTGTTCCAAAATATACATTAAGCGTTCTGTACGTTTATACTGGTGTGTGGCCTCTTTATTATTCATATAGATATACGTATACAGTGTGAAATGTGGACGATATGTTTTTTCAAACATTTTTCGAAGGTAATTTCATATTCAAAACACTCATGATGTGCGATTTGTAACCACTAATAATTTCTGATTTCATCAAGAAGGTGGCTTACTATCGGTCTTATTTTATCATTGACTTGATTAAGGAGGATGTTATTTGTTTAACTTAAGATAAATATATTTTATGTTCTTTATATTCGCTTTGCTAGTATCTAAAAGAAATAACATTTATTTATATTTCAGTTTGTTCCAAAATGCTTGGACTTAAAAATGAAACACCAGAATTCTTCGACCGATTCTTGACACTCTTTTAGTCTGAAGCCTAACTTGTACTACTTACCGGATTATTACTCTTAAAATATCCTTCATTACGTCAGTAATTATAGGCTTTAAATATTTTAGTTGGGCGACAATGGGTTGAAAACTTTACTTTTGAAGTAGCCCTAGAGGAAAAATTAGCAGGAGTTAGATCTGGACTTCTCCGTTGCCACTTGATTACTCCTCGATTACTAATTAATCTTCCGGGTAAAAAAATATGTATGTGTCGCAGTTGTAAAAAGTTGTAATTATTGGTGCCAGTTCAAAAGAATGTACAATATATGCCATTGGTAGACTTCAAAAAGATTTCTTTGCCACCGTTGCACATCCAATTGGGTCTAATAAAAAACTTTATTAAGGCACTGAATAGATGTGGACCAACCTTTCAGTACGGTACAGTCAGAAATGCCTAAGGTTAAGTGAAGCAATAATTAAAGAAGATATTTTTGCTAGGCTATATAAAAAAAAATACTTGGAATGACTTTTGCTTCGTAGTCACTAATTTTTTGGAAAATAAAAAGTACTCTTATTGAAAATATCATCGTACGATTAATTTCCTACCCTTATAACTGGCCTTTTTCCTGGGAACTGCGGAACTGTAAGTGATCAGCACGGCAAACGCTTCCATCAGGATGTATGAATAATGAAGAAAAGCTACCAGAGGAAGTAGAGTGCTTCCATGCTTGTTGGCTACTATTGGGCTCTTGTTAGAGATGCTTCAGAAACAATTCACGAAAGATTAGCAAAAAGACGGCTCATCTAGTCCCTCTAAAAGCGTAAAAGTATCTATTTATTATTTTTTTGTTAAAAAATAAAATACTTTTAAGATAGCAACTACTATCTCGCAATAAACTTCCATTCCGTCAAACCATTATATCAGTTGTAGATCCTGAGATAACCTGACACATCAAAACAAAAAATTTAATTATTTCTCTTATCATCTAATACATTGGATTTCTGCATATTAGGTAGATTCAGCTTGTGTATTAAGTAATGTCTTTTTCTTTGAAGCACTTATCAAATTTTCTTTCGCTCATGCCCGTTCGGTCGTTTTCGTAAATGCCCTTTCAGATGTATAGTTGGGTATTAAGAAAGTTGGATATGCTCTTCAAAAGGGAAGACATTACTTAATATACAAACTGTACATTGTATAAAGGTATGTAAACAGGCCAAGGGCATATAAACATGTCAACAACGATCTGGCAGGAAAACTCTCAGTTCAATATAGCAATCTTCACAATTGAGCACTTCTGAGAAATTTTGCAATTCTATGTTTACAAGATTGAATTAACGCAGAAACTAAAAACAAACAACCATTTGTTGAGATACAGTTTCAGTAATTGGGCTTTAGAGTAACCTAATATTTATCCAAAATTTTATAAGAAATTTATCATATTGTCATAGCTTGTCTAACCATCAACTAGAGGTAGCGCTTGGAAAGTATTGTGTCCGCTTAACCTGCCTGTCTGGTGGGCATTTCTAGTAAAAGGTGCCAATGAATCCAGGTTACTGTGAATTAATCTCACTCCTGGTCATAATATTGAATGGATTGCTTTTGTCAGAATTGCTCACAACGCTTATCATACCTCTAATTAAATAATTCAGTTACTGGAAGAGACTGACAGATTCCAAGAAATGATTGGATTATTTTCAGAAATGGTTAATCGAATTATACCTCACGTACTTTTTAACATGCCTAGACTTTTTCTAGTGGGAAGTATGAGAGTGCAGTTATTACCATTATATGACTAGTTGGGTTTAGTCATGTAAAATGGGAAAAATTCATTAAAAATTGGGATTTTTGTATCAAACCATAGCTCCGTCGAGATATATCAAGAGATCAATAACATCAAGCTTATTATTATAATTTTTATTAATTCAAATTCAATTTCTGTTGTAAGGCAGCCTACACTGAAAAGCACGAGCCATTATATTCGAGCAGCAGTGACCCCTATCTGATCATAATCTAATACATAACTTGTACTTCGCTCGCTTTTGACTATAAAAGATTATGTATGTATTATAAACGTGTATGCTCACATTATCTTAAATTACGATCAGGGCTACCATTATAATTAGAGATAATGTAAATATATAAAAGAAAGTCTCAACAAATACACAAATGGAATCACAGGAGAACGAAGCTGAAATATTTTAATTAATTAAACAAATATTTTCGAGGACGTAGCGTATAAATAATGTATTCTAAAACAAACAAGTGTATCCTTGTACCACACAACGTATGCCGGGTAAATTTCTTGAAAGGCAAAAGATGCAAACAGTTACCTTGGGGAGCGAAAATATCTGCACCATCTCTCTCATCACTATCATTTTAATTTAGCGAGCTGGCGTGAGGCAACGAAAGAGCGAATAGGCAAACAGAAAGTAAACGAAAAACAAGCTCATATTTACAAGTAAATATTTTACAATAAATTTCTTTCAAGTTAATTGTATCATCGCGTCTGAAAATAACTCATTTTATACCTACTTCCTGCTTCGTGCTTTCGCCTGCTATTTCGGCTTACGCTGCTCGTTCGCCTTTATTTATTTATTTTTTTTTCACTTTGTGCGTCGGCAAGAAGGAACTTAAAAGTTCGGTGAGGCTGCCTTGCCTTTTCACTCGTGTCGTTCTCGTTTCTCCTGTGTATTTTTCCAGAACGGTCCGTCATAAATTATGTTTGCTGAACTTAATAAATATTTTATTGTTCTTTTTTTATCATTTCGCGTCTGCTAGATAACAACATACATGAAAGCGGGTGTACAAGGATACGTGTACATCTACATATGTATGGTGGGTACGTGAACAAACAGTAAAAAATTCTACTCTGTTTAAATTGTTTACTTAAGCTGTCAGCATTGGAAAAGAGGATTTTCTACCATAGTGTACGAGGCATATTTACACAGGTAAACACGAGCCGTGTCTCAAAAAATACTAGAGAAAATTTTTGCTGCTCCGAAGCGGTTATGCGGATACAACAACAAACAATACAACCATCTATTATAGTTGGCTACGCTGAAAGCCTTTTTTGAAACGATGTCGGCAACCATTTTGATTTGACGTTATTTCAAATAAGGCAAGAGATATACATATACAAACTTATTATAGTATTGCAACTGCTCGAATCTGTTTTTATTCATATGTATATTCAGAATTTCTTTCAATAAAGAGATCCTGTTATTGTACTTGAGGAAATAATGGTCTTAATAGTCAGACAACTAATAATATAAGACCATTATATGTCAATGCCCATTGTATGTAATAGCGAACTATACAATAATGGATATAGTTTTGAATTTTGCCTAAGGAATGGTCAGAAATTCTCAAGCATATGCCACACATGCTCGATAGGATTTTGATCCGGTCTATCTGCTGGCCAGTCCATTTGAAGAATGTCAAATTCATTCAGGGAGTCCCTCACTACTCCAGCGACATGTGGCCTAGCGTTGTCATGCATAGAAAGGAAATTGTCTCCTATAAATGCATAAGAGACAACATAGTTTTGCAGTACCTCTTCAATGTACTTTACCGCTGTTAGTGAGCTCCTGGAAATAACGTACAAATCGTTTCGTTCTTCCGGAGATGTTCCAGCCCAGACCATCACTGAGCATAACACTCACTTGATCGTCACCACATTCTATCGTGTCCATCTGGGCCCCTAAGACTAAACCGTGATTCGTCGATAAATAACACACGACTCCAATCGGCATCCCTCCAATTTAGATGTTCTTTTGCAAATGGTCGGTATTGATGCAGTCAGAGACGCTTCTTCTAACCTCCTAGTAATGGCCCTTTCACTCATCTTAACATTGCGTACCTACCTCTTGTAGCTGATTTCTGAGACTGACAGCGGTTCCATGACGATTCCCTAAACTTCTTAAGTCAAGAATACAATCGTCTTGAGCGGTAGTCTTTATTAGAGGATCTGATCCCAGTCACCGAGTATACGATCTAGTTTCCAAGAATCGTAGGTGAAGCCGTTGCACTGTACAGTGTTTCGAGATAAACCCGTAATTGTTAGCTACGTGTAAGTCTGACTCCTTCTGTATATGTAGGAACTGACATGTTTACAAGCAAAAGAGCTCGGTTGAAAATAAACAACTTGACATTTGTAACAGAAAACAAAACAAACTCAGCATTTCAAGAGCACGTCAGATACTTGATTACAATATAACATATAATACGATATATCGAAAGTTCCACATTCCCTTGTTCTTAACCTAGAAAACCAGGAACCGGAAAGTTATTACAATTATGTTCGTTTCATTTAATCCGGAACAAGCGATTACTGCAAATATTTGCTAAAATTCCCTCAATTCTAATGCTGTTAAACAAATTTGTGATGTAAAACAGTGCCCGTTTTTGTGCCGGTGACTGTGTTTCAAGTTTATAAAGTAGCAGTTAATGATTTCTATAACCTTTACTTTTCTTTTAAATACTTGAGTCTTGTCCAATGATTAGGAGATACAGACATACTGCGGGTATCTAGGAGATACAGACATACTGCGGGTATCGACCCCTTTAATGCCAATTTAAATAAAACGTTAAGATCCACTCATGACAGTGCATTATACAGGGTGTCCAGAAACTCTCCTGACAAACGAAGACCGGAGATTCCTCAGATAATTTTAAGACAATTTAACCCAATTCACTCTAGTCCGAAAATGCTTCCTAAGGGAGCTAGAGCTCTTTGAAGATGGCGCCTTGTAATTAGTTTTTTTTTAATATCTCCAGAACGCTTTTATTTAGAAAAACAAAAACTGGTATGCTTATTTATCCTCCAGAGATGAATCGATTCCATCGATTGCGAATTTCTAGTACCGGTCATAGGCGTCCGTTTTAGGTAGGGTAACGGTTATTTTAACGCATAACTTTTTTGTCTCTAACATATAAGCATTTGTGACACTAGATTATTAAATTTTAAGGTATTCTAGTACTAACACACACTAGTACTAGCACACAATTCGTAAAAAAAGTTTGGGAAAAGAAGCAAAAATCAATTTGAAACAAAATTTTAACTGAAGGTTTTTAACAACAAAGTATTTATTACAATGAAACGAAACTAACAAAAAAAGAACAAGTATCAACTTCTTAAACCTACACATTTTGATTGGAGATAATTTACCCCATATATTTATGCATTATAGCTAAATTGCTGTAGTTTCATAAACTATTACGTCAAATGTTTGCTTTTGTTATATATCTACAGCAAATTATGTATTGAAGTTACCGATAAACAAAATTTGTTACTCTTATTACAGAAAATATCTTATAAAAATAATAACTTCAAACTGTGGAATTCCAATAGATCCATTGACGCAAAATGGATAAATAAAATAATTAAAACTTGAAGATAGGTGTTGGATCCAACATTAAGGAATACAGTTGTTTCATAAATATTTTGACTCATATCGGATATACTTGTGTATCTTTCCCAGATAACTGAGGTAATTTAAATGCGGTTATAACTCTTTCGTGAAATATTAAAATAATGAATAATCAAAAGTTTTGCTTAATTCTACAAATTTATTAAAAGCTTCTTCATAGTTTTGGTACTTCCTGTGCACATGTTTCCCACATTGTGAATCATAAATAACACCCGCACAACGCCAATAAGTAACCTGCGTTTGCAAATCATTGACCTTATAAATTATAATTATACAGTAGTTTTTGTTGAACTGAATCATCATATCACATATATGGAAGTGACTACAAGAGCATAAACATGTGCGCTAAAGAATAGCGACAACACGTTGTTTACAAATCTAAGGAAGTGCGACAGTAATTATAAATTTCGCACATTAACGAAGTGACACATTTTATGAGTCAGATATCACTTGAACCATGCTTCCCGGCATTGTCAAAAAATTCAGATTGGGTTAAACTTTCTGAACGTTTCTTATACCGTGATTTCTGTACAATAGGTCATTATCTTGTAGGAATTATAGAAATGACATCGTATACTAGCAATTCTCAATTGTATAAAAAATGAAAAATTAATTAACTCAATAGTTAGCTTAACACGCTTTAATTCCCATTGTTTTCTTTGTACATTAAAGCGTGAAACTATAGAAGTGATTTAACATATCTGTTCAGAAAATAAGGTAAAGCGTAGGAACCATCCAATTTAAAACAATCGACTTCGTTAAGGAGTTACGGCCCATTAATTAATGCTGAAAGTCAATTTTACACTTATTCAAAATTTAAATAAGTTTGCCTAGCCGTTTGCAAGTACTTGAGACATTTCGTATTTATCTCATTTACGTCTGTTACTGAAATAACAATATAAACTAATGAACTTTGACTTTCAAACTTGTTCTTGATGTTGAATTCCCTAGCGCATACATATATGTACTTAGTCACCCTTTTCAACTAAATATTTCAAACTTTAAGCATTAGCTCGATTAGAATCTCATAAATTTTTCTTGATTATATCACGAAATGTGAATGAATACTTCTATTGTGAATGCTATTTATTGCATGCTGAATAAGTTTTTACTCAAGGTGATGGGTCTAATTCACTGTTAACACCGAAGTATTTATTTTTCTTGGCGTAAGTACATGTATACATATATATTGCATTTTTCCAACCGCCAATTAATTAAACATCTTTTTATTTTAAAAAATATGTCGACCGGAGGTGGAGTCGAACCACCGAGTATGGCTGTTGCGGCCCACTCGCAACACCGTTGCGCTACCGGGCGACTCTACTCCACTATTAATTCTTCACAAATATATGTGAACAGATGTAAAGGCCTGAATAGGCAACAATTTAGTTAAATATCAAAAGTGTCTGTAACAGGTCTAATCGAATTAAACAACGAAATTAAGTCAAATTAACAAATAATGTAGGTACTCAAAAACAGTGAAACAAAGGATTCTTACAATGATAAATTTACACTGAGTTTATCAATTAACAATAAAATACAAAAATCTACACAGTTTACAGTTAGAAAGAAGAAACAAATTGGAATCTAACATTTATTTGTGTGTGCGTTTTTCTTTCTTTGGCTAGCCAAAAGGGAATGATAAATCGGTTTCTAAAGTTCTTATTTTTAACGTTGAATGATGTTGCTAATATTTTAAATATGCATTCGGACAAACTTCACACGTTCGTCCAAAATGTTTATTTTACTCAAAAATTGTCGGCTTCTATAAAGCCATTCGTTTTTCTTCAATCAGTTCCCCTAAACACACTCTATTCATTTTGTCTCGGTTTTAAGCTGATGTGGAAACTTTCTGGTATGTGGGTGTGTTTGTATTATGTAAATGTAATTTTAATCCAAATAATTTGCTTTTCACATCCACGAAGTCCAGTCGAACTTCTATAAAACAAAATTTAGATATATGTACCATCTTTGGCAAATTAAATGCGAATTTTTCAGCAAATTTAATTTCTCTAATAGAGAATACTGCTTTGATGAACTTCTTTAGAGTAATTAAATTCATTTTAAAGCAAAGCCTTTATTTACAAACTCAACATTCCTCGATAAAAAATCTCATTTAATTTGCCAAAGATGGTACATATAATATGTATATGCATTTGCTTCTCAATAGCTCAAGGCAAGATCGGCATCGGTATTGTTCGTTCTAAGTAGATACAGGCTATGGTATGAAGAGTGTTGATTAGAAGTTTTTAGGGATGTAGTTATAGTCAACATGTAAAATTTTACCACCTTACATTGCCGATAATGCCGTTTTTAAAGGGTCGATAGTCGCAGTGGTTAAACGGCTGACTATCGTTGCCCTGACTTGGCTCTTCTAGATTTTGGTATTTGGGGTTAAATTAAAAATCAAGTATTTTCTAGGCTTGTTACAACAAAAGAAACTGGCTTCGAATTTAGTAACACCCGATTATATTTTATCCTAATTTAATGGAAAGAATTAGTCCACGTTTAGAAGTTAGTGGTTGTAATTTTGAACATATTATAACACTTTATTTGTTTAATATTATGATTATTTATTTATTTTATGTGTAAGCTATGTAATTCAATTGATGTCCTAAATATTAAGTCAAAGCTTTTAGTGATATTCAAAATTAGTAACTCTCTCACGGTATTATTATATATTATTATATAATAATCGGAATTCATATGTGTCGAAATAAGACAGGCAAATTAAAATACAATACAAAAAAAAATCAACATTTTGATTCATGACGAATTCAAATTTTTGTGCAACGTATCTCAACTGATATTTCAAACCATCATGATGGTCCAAATAAAACTTATTAATTTCTATCATTCATTCATATTACATTTTATGTGTTTTGTTTTATTAAAGTTGTTTTTGAAATGAGGAATTTCTTCTTCAACATTATTTTCGTTTTTTTTTTTGTGTTTGTTAAAGCTGCAGTTATAATTTTTGTTAACACTGAAGAGATTAACCTACCTAAAAATTTTTATCTATTTTAGTAAGCTATACAGGGCAATCCAAATTAAGTGTTCACCATTGGTAACTTTGTTATTATTAAAGATACAAGATTGTTTAAATGAGCAAACTTATAGTACTTTTAATGCTTTTTAAAATGGAAGAATAAAAAACAAATGAGCAGCGCGTTTTCGAGTTTTGCCGAAAAATATGTTTTTTTCTCAAATGGAAACTCCTGTATATTATATCATTTTCTATTAGAACTTTAATTTTTAAACAAAAAATCTCATAAGAAATTTTTTACTGGGATTAAAAATACTTGAGTTATAACGAATAAACAAAAACAGCTAAGTCAAGTGCATTTCTATGTATCTATGAAGACGACGATAAGTCTTTCTACCAAACGTCAAATATTAGTACAGTTTTATTAGTTTTTCACTCGTAAGTTTCATTGTGCTAGTTATTAATATGAAAAAAAAATGATTTTTACCAATGTAGAAAAGCGTGATATGTTAGAATCTTATTTAGTGTGCAGAAAATCCTCTAGGAGGACAAAAGAACACTACGCTGAATTATATTCAGTCCGAACACAACCACATGAGCAATATTTTCTGAGACTGTACCGAAAATTTAGAGGCAATGAGTGTTTTTGCCAAAACAAGAACAAAAATGACTTTTATAAAAAGCGAGGCCACGGAAATAGCATATTTTGAGGCCAACCGTGAGAATTCCATACTAGATATTGTCAAGGAATCTGATTTGAGTCACGGTAATGTGCATAGTATTCTGAAGAAACACAAATTCATTCCTTATAAGTACAAACCAGTTCAGGTTTTTTGCCAGGGAATCCAGAGAGAATTTTTTTTTTGTCACTAGTATCTTAACTTTTGTCGCCAAAATGTAAACAACTTTCGTTATATTTTATGGACCGATGAATCGAATTTCTCAAATTCTGGAATGTACAATAAAAAAAAATCATCATTACTGGTTAAAGGAAAATCTTCGTTTAGTACATCCAAGACGCCCACAACTCCGTTTCGGTTTTAATGTTTGGTGCGGTTTAATTGGTTCAAAGATTGTTCGTCCTTTCTTTTATGAGGGCACTCTAACTGGTGAAAGGTACATAGAATTTTTGACTGAAATTTTGAATAATTTCTTAGACGATCTGGATCTCATAAGTTTCGTTTATTCATTATAATTCAAGTATTTTTAATCCCAGTAAAAAATTTCTTATAAGATTTTTTGTTTAGAAATTAAAGTTCTAGCAGAAAATGATGTAATATACAGGGGTTTCCATTTGAAAAAAAAAACATATTGTTCGGCAAAACTTGAACACGCGCTGCTCATTTATTTTTTATTCTTCCAACTTAAAGAGCGTTAAAAGTACTAGAAGTTTGCTAATTTAAACAATCTTGTATCTTTAATACTAACAAGGTTGCCAATGGTGAACACTTAATTTGGATTGCCCTATATACATCCATTTTTTCTCCAAACCGCTTTCATCATAGTAAGGTGAGTGAGATTATATTATTGTTTTTAAAATAATAGCAGGGGAAACTGTAGAATAAACTATTGTTCCAATGCCCTCTGACATGTAGCGTGAAAGTTATAATTCGTTGGGTTTTGGTGGTACATGTTCGGAGACGCACTGAGCACGTGCATTGAGCTCATTTCCAAAGTTTCGGAATTTATTGGGCATCATTACGATAAACAACATTTACAGCTACCCGCGAAAGTATTCGTCCGGGCGAAAAAATCGCTTGTTTTACAAATAGAAGATGAAAAACGATTTCTTTCGCCACAAATCGATCACTAACGACCAGAACGGCTTAAATGTGGAATATTTCTGTAATAAGTTAATTATGAACAAAGTTACAAGCATTGAAGTAGGCATGGAAAAATTTACCTCTCCTTTGTAGTGAAAGTTTAATTAAATTTGTGTTACTAAAAGAAAGAGTATGATTTGTTCATCCAAAATCCAAAATTTCAATTGATTATCTGCAGCGGTTCCAAAGTTATGAATTTTTTACTTTACGAAATAGAGGCGAAAATCGACTCGCGTTACAGAGGGTTCGCACGCGATTTTATTTCGTAAAATAAAAAATTCAAAACTTTGGAACCGATGCAGATAATCAAACCAAATTTGGAACGTTGGATGAACAAATTATACTTATACTTTCGCGGGTAGCTGTATGTGTGATTTGTTTAGTTTTAGTTATTATTTTACAATTCTCAAACTAAATAAATTAAAATAAGACATATTTCTTTCGATTTTTTTAATGTGTAGTTTAGTGTGTTTTCGTACACGACAACATATCATTTTTTCTGAACAATAATGTTACAGATGTGGTGTACTAACAAGCTGTGCTCACAAAAGACATTTTTTGTAATCTGTATTTTATGAAAGAAACTTTAGAAGAAGCAATAATTGTACACAGAAACAGTTTTACTGGAAACATTGTTTTTATCGTGGGTTGCTATATTATTGGGAATGTTAACGAAGCTTATTTTCGTTCTTTATATATGAAAATTTCTGGAAATTACGTTGGACGTATTTTATTACAGTAGCTCGTTACTTAACTAGGGAATATTTCTTTAATATACAGTGTGCCCGGATTTTGTAGGGACAACATGGGTAACTTTATTTAGTTCAAGACAAAGAGAGATGGTCAATTTAGCAAAGAGGTGTAGATTCAAATGCCCACTAAAGATCCATTTTCAAATTTTACTTGTCATGCTGTGTGTGAATTACTTCAAACTGCATCTTAATATCTTAAGTAACAAAAATGTTACGGCAAATAAAAATAATTAGGAGGTTTCAGTTTTTCTTCAATATTAAACAAATGAAGCATGACAAGTAAAATTTGAAAATGGATTCTTGTGTGTGCGCTTTTGAATCGACATCTTTTTGCTAATTTTACAGTCTCTCCATGTCTTCAAATAAAACAGTTACCCATGTTGTTCCCACGAAATCCGGAAATCCTGTATATAATGCAAAAGTGTGTTTACACCTGCACACTTTTGCACTGGATGAATATGATTTATGAGAACTTATAACTTTGAAGCAACTCACCTTTAAAAGGAGTTCCCACTATTTGGGAGTATATCCCATTTTGTAAGAAATAGCGATAATAGCTCTTTAGTAAAACTAAGAAATAAAGTGTGTGCTCTTGTAAAAGTTGAATTTTATAACGTTGAATGACACAATTGTATATAATCTAGTTAATGTGCGATTATACTTTCTTTGTGGCTATTGTGCGTTTTATAAAACAAAATTTAAAATTATCTTCTTTTATCTAATAAATTGTTTTCGACAAAGATTTATCATGCTTCTTCCCCATACATTGCATTAAATTTGTCAACAATGGCGTATTTCGGAAGTAATTGCGTATGAATTCCAATTCTGTCTAGTAAATAATGAACAGTAACTAGGCATGAATTATAGAAATTCGAAGGTATTACCGGTACTCAATTTTAACTATGATTAATAGCGATACACAATTTATTAATAAAATCGTTTATAAATGAGGCACATATTTAATATTTACTAAATGATTTGGTATTTATTAATTAAGTTATTAATTAATCATGGTCAGTATACATATTTCACTACAAGAAAATGAAATTCGTTTGCGATATATAAATATTGATTAAACCAATATCCCCATACGCTATGTGGGTCCATGTTTTAGGATGCGTACCCTTTTAGACTCGAAAAATAAAGGCATTATCTCAATACTTCGCGTGAAACCACCTTAAATGTAAAAAACGGCGTCGTTTAAATTTGGCTTTCGGCCAAGCCGGCGAAAAAAAAAATTCACGCAGTAAATTAAGCCGAATTTAAAGGACTAGTGTTATCAAATGTAAATTTACAAACACTGAGGATGATATATTTATCATCTTGAAGTGGAGCAGCTTTTTCGTTGCTCAGGCAAGAAATAATATTTATTACTTAATCTGATTTATGGACGAAGTTTTTGTGTGTTTATTCGAAATAGAATTTGCAAATTTAAACGAATATGGAGTATAATAGGTGAAATGATGTAGGTGTGTCAGGATCATATGAGAAAATTGTCGGAAAATCTTAATAACTTACGATGAATAATATCGACAGTATGAGTAAATCTTTGTCAGGATGAAGACCAATAATTTCAGGATACATAATGTACTCACATCCAATCAGAAAAAAAAAGAAGTAAACATGGCAAATTCGGTATACATGCCACCAGCGTACGCAAGCAATTTTGAATTTAATTTAAATTACAAGAAAAAAACATCCACATGGGACTGTTAAGCAAGCTATATTGTATTTATTTGGACTGTTATTTGAAAGGTTTTGGGCGAGTAGGTATATATTTATAACCATTTGAGGAATTGCCTCATTCCTTGAAGAAGCAGTATTGTTTCGTGTTTGGTATGTTGGACCGACATTTTACGGCTGATTTTTTCGATAGTTTAACAACGTTTGTCAAATTAATTTAATTGTATAATTAATTAGCTATTATTAGCTCTCGTTATCATTGCTTCAATTACATTTGTAAAGCTTAATTTCTTACAAATAAATTGTTGTGTCGTTATGTTTTAGATTTTAGTCAAAGTAGGAATTTTTTCGGCTTGTGTTTGCTAGTTTTGTACAATATGAAGTGTTTTGTCAGATTATAAATTATTTCCAGTTTCGTATGTTTTCTCTCCTCATTGCTGTTTTTTTTACATATGTCTGATCCCCTTTTTTGTATATTTTCTCCTTGGAAATGTTTTCCTTGATTAAAATCAAGGTTAAATTATTCGAACGATGGCACGCTTGTTTACAATTAATTTAACAACTTCCATATATTTTTTATTTTTTTGTAATTTGACTTTTTCAATTGAAATTGTAGGTACATATTATTAAAGTTTTTATAAATAGAAAATGTTCCGTGCATGATTTGGGATGATGATATACAGGATAAGCTTTTCTGCCTGCAGCTTTACTCACATAGACTTTACCTTTTTCATTTTAATCAAATTTATATATTGTCACTTCCATTGTTCATGTAACAAATTGTACAAACACCATAAAAAATTATTTCGAATACAAACTTTGCCACCCCCTTCCATCCCGTTAGCAAATTGAAGTTAAAACACCGAAGCATTCATCGTGTGGGAAAGCATTAATACCAAATTTCAAAAAAATTTCGCTTTAAAAACTTTTGTCAATACAAATTTTGCCACCCCCTTTCATCCTCTTATTAGTTGAATTTGGAAAAACGTTGAACCAGGTGCTTCATTAATTAGGCCAAAGAACATTAGTACCAAGTTTCAAGTAAATTTGACCACAAAAATAAAAACTGTACCATCCTCTTTTATCCTCTTTCACCCCCTTTCAGATACTTAAAAGTTGGTATTTGAGAAAGAACCAGTCGGTGATCTCAACGCAAAGGGCTTTACGCCAGCACGGCAACATTTTGCGCTATAACTTTTTTCCTGATGTGATCGCAATTCTATCAATTTTACCCAAGGCTGACACAACACAATAAGAATACTTAAAAATATACAGGTCAATGGAACTGTAAATAAGCAATATTTTTGATGTTGTGTTGAGAATAACCTCACAATTCTTTAGAACAGATTAGTACTTCCCATGAACTCACTATGTAATGTGCTGCATCACACACAGTTTTGAGTGCTACTTTGACCAAGAAGACATTACTGAAGAAGAGGAATTGTGGTTGTGTGTGAATGAGTTGTGGTTCTAGCAGAGTGCACCACATTTTATGTGGCTCGAATGTTTTTACAGAAATATTATCTGCATGTTTGGTTTCTCTGAAGGTTTATTTGAAATGGTTTCGAACCATTAAGATAGCAGATAGATAATGATTGATGGGCGTTCGGAACACGCTTATACAGTCTCAGTTTCTTCTATTTTTGTTGCTGGTCTTTAATTTAAACCAAGAGACACTTTAGAGTGAGTAGTTAAAAAAACCTTCCGGTATATATTACGTTTTTCATTGAAAAAACAAAATTTGGGTAATATGCAAACACTACATATGTCTGGATTTTTAGCTTGAAAATAAAATTGCAACACCAGATATCTTGAAATTTGCTTCCAGAACAATAAATTTATTCCCGTGTATGTTCCTGATAACCTGGCTGATGAAATAGAAAATATTTCTTCTCCTTCTAGTACAGCTTTCTCTCTTCTATCTCTTAAGTTAGTCCGGATACTCGTCCCAAAGTTAACTTGATTCCTGAATATATTAAATCCTGCCAAAAATATAGATCTCGAAAACTGTCAAAATGCAAACAAGACAGGGAGAAAAGCTTCAGTCCTATTTTCATCTATATTTATATAAAGTAGGCTTTAGTGCAGTAAAGCGAACAGTTAACCTGAAAAAATAAGCAGAAAGTCGAGAAATTTCTGTTGTCGAAAAAGGTGAGTTGAAAGAGAGGATTATTAACAGTGGCGTCTTAGAATAACAAAAATGTTTTTTCATTGTTTTTGTAGAGCCTTCCTCGCACAGTGTTTCTGCCTTAAATTATTGTTATCCTCCTGGTCAAAACTCAATGCTGTAAATCATTTTATAATGTTTAGATTTGTAAACATTGTCTAAATGTGTTATTAATCATAATTTAACTTAAATATAGGAGTACAAAGCTGCAATGCAATGCATTAAAATGATGCTAATTCTCTAAATATTTCTTAAAATTTCTTTTTCGTTTTCAAAGTTCTTTTGAGCATATTAGGCGTCATCAATAAATTGTTTATAAATCACATGTTCACAAATTTTTATAATCGTATATTTTTATTACTCACGTCATAATAATTCTAAATGTCAATGGGAATAAAACGGTTCTCGTTTACTTTAGCAAAAACAAACATGTTTTTTGTTATTAGTATGTAATGCAAAATTAAGTAATGAGTTATCCGTTATGAAGAGTTAGAAATATAAGAAATCTGCTGACGGTGTAATTCTGCATATTCATAGAACGCATTTTTCACAAAAAAACCACATCTAGAGCGAAAAAAATCCATTTAAACTGGAAATCTTTTCAATTTAAGTAAACCACCATAACTCACTAATGTGCCTTCTACCGAAACAAATTGCATTCATTCTACCGAAATAATTTCTTTCAGCGTCAGAAGAAAGGAAAAAAGAAAAACAAAAGTGAAAAAGAAACGTAACATTAATAAATAAGGAAATATCCTGAGAGATAAAGTTTTTTTAATTTATTGTTAATGCATCAAAGACGTTGTTAATGACATTCTCGCAGAGATATAGTGCCATGTTTAGCAGTAGGTATATTAATTTCATTGAGAGCTTTCTGAGTAATAAATGCTTTCCTCCGTCTAGATGTTTTAGTATGGTTAAAACGTAAAATTTATCTATAACATTATTTTTAATTCTAAATCGAGAGTGGTATATTATGAACCAAATCATTGATACATTGTAAACGTTTGTTTAGTAAAAATTATAAAGTTATATTTACTAATTTATCTATATTACATATTATACTAACCCGCAATGCATTTATTTTAGTTGATATAATTGGATAGAGTTCTATTTAAGCTTCTGTTTACAAATGTAAATAATAGTAGATAGCTCATAAATTATGAAAAATACAATTGTTTAAATTTAATTACACAATGTTATTTGCAATTAATTGTGGAAGCACCATATAGATGTCCATGCATTTGGATTCTCACGCTAGCTGAATTTTCACTATCAAAATTGCATTACAGTATTAATTGCGTTAATTTGTGTACAAAACGCTGTAAATAATGGTATGTTACGTAAATGCATTATCATGAATTAAAGAGAAGCTAATATCCACAGCTGTTCTTTCACATTTATTTAAAGTTGGTAATAAATTTGACAGTATAGAAGCTTTTAATAGTATAAAATAGGACAAGTATTTTCTTCCCTGAATTCTGTTTTTTTTCTTGGTTCTTAAACTCTTTCCAAATACGCAATTATTCATAGAAAAGTAAACCGGAACAAGGAAGTATTGTTCTAAAGCTTGCCAAGAAAGATAAATTGATAGGGAACTCTCAATTAGTCACCGGCTTCGCTACGAAAGAATATCATGAATGAAATTTTTCCACTGACAAATTAATGGGACTTTCGGAGTAAGGAATGGGAGTCGATTAAGAGAACAAAAGAGTTTTTTAACGCTTCCTTTCCATTATTCCGACCGAAATTAAGGAGAAAATGTTTGAAGTCGAATATAATACGGAATCATCTACCGGATACGGAGGTAATAATACACAATAAAAGTCACAAGTTTCCCGACAAATATTCTTTTAAAAAAAAGTTGATGTACTTACGCAATGATGGTGGCTCTATTCATGATATAAACGACGAAGAGGAACCGCGAAATTTTTATTATGTCTTTTGTAAATTCTAGGTTGTTTATAAACGACTCGTTTCGGAATCATATTTGTATCTATGAAGAGGATTATGAAAAATTTGAAATAAAATAGCGTTATTTGAATTTAGAAGCCAGTCAAAAGAGTTATTTGTTTATACTCAAGCGAATTCTGTCCGAGCAGATGTAGTCAAGTTTTGGAATTGTTGTAGCGAACACACATTTTCATAAATTTAACCGTTTATCCTGCTTTGCATAAATACTACTTACGACATTTCTAAATTACTTGAAAAAAAAACTAAATAAGAAGTGTGACATTAACGAAAGCAGCTTGTATGTATTAGATTGCTGTAGCAATATTCTCGCATATTCTACGTCAATTGTTATTTAAAAGTCAAATGGACAATTGTTCCTAGGTTTGAGTTTTGATTAGAAATATTTTGGGCTTTGTTCCTCTTTAGTTGCTGCGTTGCAGTTATTATCAAACTTGGCGTCGATATTTAATTAGACCGTACAAACGCCGCATTAATTATACACAACCATCCGAACTGCCCAATTTATAGTGTGACGTAATCTCTCTCTCTCTCTCTGTTTGTCTGTACCGCAGAAGATTGCAGAATACGAAGTTAAATTATTTAGGTTTTCCAATGACCCTGTACCTGATGAAGTTGGAATTTAATTATAGTGCATGCGAGAGCAGCTAGTTGAATAAGCTTTTGACCTTATTAATAGTTATTGAACTGGACCAAAATAATGCAGAGATTCCTAATGCATATTGATTTTTAGTTAGAATACAAATTACATCCAAAAAAGATTGAATGCACTACAAAATAGCGAGGAATATGATGATACATATATGCACTGTAATGAAAAATTATGTTATATTTGAAATTTACGATAATAAGCAAAAACAAAAAGTGATACAAACTTTAAAATAATTTCAAAGTGAGAAAAAAGCTTTATATCAGAGAAGCAATTAGTATTCAAACCTAGTGATCGCGTTATAGTAAAGTAAAATCAAGACCCGACAGCCCTTATAACAGCAATAGTTTTATTTTGCGTTAAAGCAATATTATGATGTAGCAACGTCTAACTGCAGCTTTTCTCTTCACACTTATCGAATCAAGCTCATCAGGTTTTTATAATGCCTCGCCGTCCAACTCATGTCTAATTGTGACAGGTATCCCTCAAGACAATTTCCAAGATTCATTATTGTACAATAGTTTTAGTTCTAAGGTATATAGTTCTGAGGTAATAATTAATATTAAAATTACTATAACGCCCAAAATATCTCGTGCCATGCACGTGGTAAGCATATGCCATGTTTATTGATACTGTTTCGACAAACACAATACGGTTAGAACTCCAGAAAGTTAACATTCATGGAAGGACTGCAATTGCGAAGCCAACGCTAAGCTGAAAAAAAAGTGGTGCCACGTTCATAAAACCTGGACACTTGATTATTGGAAAAATATGGTATGTCTGATAAATCACCGTTCACATTGTTTCCTACAAATAGCCGGGTTTATGTATGGAGAACCCCCAAAGAAGTCTACGTTTCGGACTACCTGCTTTCTACAGTAAAGCGAGGAGGATTCTCCGTTATGATTTTGGCGGCTATATTTTGGTATTTAGCTCTCATCATTCACATCACTGATCAGATTACTACAAATGAATACACGCCACCAAAACGGTTCACTCCTGGTTTGAAGAGCATTAGGAGATTATGCAGGACCTTCCTTGGCCAACAGAATCGCCTGACTTTAACATAATTGAACTATTACTAGTCTTAGAGCAATGACAGAGGTTTTGGTACAAGAATTGGACTTTATTCCGTTAGAAGCTATTCTGCAAGCAAATCGCAAGAAATTATATTTAATGCCAAATTAAATATCGTGCAATATTGTTTATATAAAGACGGTTTTGTTTACGATTAGGATGCCGTTTGATTCGTTGAGATAAGGGGGAAGGGAAGTGGATAATACTATTTATAAAATTGTAATTCGTGCCGTGTGTTGGCAATATACTGTATGTACCAAATAAGCGGATAGGAATCTCTTGGTGTTTAAAAATACATCTGTAATGTTCACATAAATAAAAGCTAACAAAACAAACATTCAGCAAATACGTTACCGTGGAAACTAATGGACCTTACCCAAATTATAGACCAGCAAGTTCTGCAACTAAAAATTACAGTTTTTATATTTTGATCTGATGTTTATTTCGTTATTTTTCTCTTGTTATTATTAACACGGTAGAAATACTACGGATTTTATAACTCTACCATGAATACATCTTGCCAAGTAGAAAGTAGGGTAGAAAAGTGTAATTTTACTTAACATTAAATTAATCTTGGTACAAAGTTGATAAATAGTATTTAATGGTTGGCACCCTTCCTTCTTTTCACAAATGAAAGAAAATTTAGCACCGTGCTTTTTGTCGTCCGCTCTTATCAGGGTATCATTATGCATCATGGAATTCATGATGCTCGTTAAATCCCAGCCCTACATTCGCTAATTCGCTTTATAATTGTAAAATTTCTTTATCCGTTGCCCGTGCAATATATAGTAATAACAACAACAGCACGGTTTCAACCGGCACTTTATATCAGTGTTGTTTCTTTTTGTATATTATGCGTATTATTATATCTACACCAGTACGTATTATGCGACAGGTACCGCTATTAGGAGTTTATGAGACGAAAAGTTTGCTTTCCTCATCATAACATCTGAAATTTATTGTTTACTGTGTTATTTGTTCCCAAGTCGTTAGGGACTTTTTTGCAAATTTGCTACACGGCCAAGCATAAGTATCTTGTGTATATCAAAGACGCAGATCTTTCGACGATACTAAATTTTCTAAATTACGCTATATTACATGCTTAAATTTATTATACGTTACATGATAATACTTGCAAAATAAAGAAGTATATTACGTTGGGGTTTAAAACAATGATTCAAAATTTATATGCTTATAAAGTATTGGCAGGAAAGGTGCTCGTAAAAGATTTATAGCCTTGTGGTTGTGTTAAATGGAACGTGCAAAGTCGCAAATAACTCAGATTAAGAAAATGAAATCTAAGAAAAGCTAGTTTCTTTATCTTGGGATTTACAACATAGTTATTTTAATTTATTTTTGTGTCATAAGTTTTATTTATTATTATTATTCTTGAAGTTTTTGAAATAAGAAAATTTTTCCTGCGTCTCGATTATACAATTCCGTCAACTAGAATCGAAAATTACAGTTGTGGTGGCTTTGTAAAAGATGGCTTATTATTGTTTGAAGGAAAGAAAACCACTGATTATCATGATGAAATGAATGCTACTATTTTTGACAAATGGTTCTCTCGAATATTAAACTATTTACCTGACAATGCTGTTATTGTTACAGTTAATGCATCATACCATAGTCGAAAAATTGAAAAGCCACCATCATTGTCATGGAGAAAGGTGGATATTCAAAATTGGCTAACAAGCAAGGAAATATAGTATGATAAGGATATGGTCAGAGCTGAAATGTTAAGCTTGGTTAAAATTGATAAGAATAATTATAATTCCTATGTAATTGATGAACTGGCAAAAGCACAAAATAAAACTGTGTTACAATTACCTCCTTGCTACTTCGAACTGAATCCCATCGAGCTTGTTTGGGCAAAAAAAAAGTGGCTGCGAAAAACAAAACATTTAAATTATCTGAAGTGAGACAATTATTATTACTTGACGCCATGGGAAATGTAACTGTTACTACTTGGCAAAAATGCATACACCATGTTATAAAAGAAGAATCTCGTATGAAAGATCTTGATACAATCATCGACGATCTAACCATTCATCATTAGAGTTGGAGAGGATAGTGACAGTAAAGATTTTGATTCTAGTTCGATATTATCATCATAATGTAGAGATATATGAATTTATTTCTAATAGTTATGAGCAGATCATAAATTTATGATAAATATTTTTATTACATTTGCATTTCTGTAAATAAGTATTCGAATGTAATTTTTGCAGGAGCTGTAAGTTTACAATAAATGCATTATGATTGTATATTTTGAAATAAATAAATGTTATGTATCTTATCAATCCTCTGTTTACACTTTCTAAGATTTAAATTCTTTCCTCTTCAGAATTCTGACGGTGAGTCTATAAATTTAATATCAGAAAATAAATTTCAGTCTAAGCAGAGGTCTATACTTAATATACACATCTGAATGTATGTGTACATAAATGCAATAAGGCCAAACATTTCAGATTATCTTATTTAGTCCTTCCTTTTTAATAAATTGTTTAATATATTCAATGTATTAGTTTCTTAAAGTAATAACACAACTTTTGAGGATTATTTAATGTATGAGATACAGTGTTAATATAAATAACAATTTTCGTGAATTGCCATCGAAAGCAACATATCACACGTGGTAGTCGAAAATTTACCTTCAATAAATTTAAACCCAAAATCCAATTTTCTCGTAGCGCATAAACTCAATACTTCGAATGTTATCACGTCCTAGCGATACAAATGTAAACACGGCAGCCACCGTTCAGAAAAGAAGACAAAATGAATCAAACGCGTGTTGTACATTTTCCGTTGATGAAGCCGTGACTTCACGCGTAGCTGTCAAAAGACCGCCGCAGCACAAATCCATACATTTTTTTTCAGACAGCGCACTCCGTCATCATTACGTCTAATGTAGTTAAATATCATCATCTGACATGCTGAACAACCCAGGGCTAGAATAGCGTGGGGAGGGCTTTTTACAGAACGCACGCCGCACCACCCTTCATATTTCAACCATATCATTCCTCCTACCCCTCCTGGAGTAGCTAAAATTTGATGGGGGTCGTATACTTAGTTCAGCTATATACGATTTATTATTTAAACCGTAATGTTTGGAAAACTACAAAAAAAAGCATCTTTATGACGCAGGATCAGTGGCGGTTAATGACGCAATGCGGCAACATATCCTGATACCTATAAAGAAAAAGCTGGCAGGCCATAAATAGAAGAAACTTTAAAAATGTATAAATAAAAATTTGTAATAAAAAGGATAAACTTATATGAGTGTGAAGGGACTAGTGTGTGTGTGTGATAGTTAGCTAGAAAAGACCAGATTTTTGCAAAGTTAATTCTTCGGTTTCGGACCATGTGCAGGTTGAGACGAAATTGTTGTACAAAGTGCTAATTTCCAAATATTATATTTTCTAAATACAACACCTTCAGATTTTATGTTTTTCCTAAAATTGACGCTACTAGCCCTAGCGGCACTTTTCCACATTTTAAAGTTGAATTTACTAATATTAGAATAGAATAAGAAAATTACTTCAACTTAACATGATTTTAGTTTAAATTGAAGAGTATTTTTTTTTTTGAGTGAGGAAAAATACCTAAACGCACCATCAGGGACGAGACCCGTCCCCGGTGTGTGGGGCTCGCACCCACTAAAAAACCTCACTTTGTCAGGTGTAGAATCCATCCCGGAACCGCTGGTCGCATTACTTCAGGATGGCATCTCGTAGTTAGCCTCGGTCGGCTGCCTCCATTGCTTGGGTCTCTCTCTTCTTCTCCTTCAGCACCTTCTCGACGAACGTGGCGATCTTCTGCCAGTGGTCGTGCCCGGACAGCATCGTTTGCACGACGTTATCCGGCGTTAGAGGTCCTACTTCGTGTTGTAGCGCGGCTCTGTAGTCACTCCACCTCTCGCATTCGAAGAAGGTGTGGCGAGCATCATCTTCCGCAGAGTCGTGATACTGACATGTCGCGTTCTCTGCTTTACCCATTCGAGCCAGGTATGCGTTGAAATACCCGTGTCCGCTGAAAAACTGGGTGAGGTAGTAATTTACCTCGCCGTGGTCTCGGTTCATCCACTCCGTGATGTTGCGGATGAGTCTGGCCGTCCACCGTCCTCTCGTGTCGTTCTGCCAGCGCTCTTGCCAACGTTGTCGTGTGAGCGCTTTAGCGTCCGCTCTTGCTTGTCGCGCACCGACGTCTCGTCGTGTCTCGTAGACTCTCTTCTTTTCTTGAGCCAGTAAGTCTATCGGGGTTACTCCTGCGATCACGAGCACCGCCGGTTCGGAAACCGTACGGTATGCGCTGGCGATCCTGAGTGCTTCCCGTCGCTGTACTGAAGCCATCCGCTTTCTGTACTTGTCCTGCCGTAAGGCGTCAGCCCAGATCTCGCTTCCATACAACAGTATGGAATGGGTGACGGTCATTAACAGCCGGCGTTTACTCGCCGTCGGTCCTCCTACGTTAGCCATTAGTCGGCTCAGCGTCGTCGTTACTTTAGCGGCCTTATCGCTCGACGACTGGATCTGTTGCCAGAAAGTCATCTTGCTGTCGAGCCGCAGTCCAAGGTACTTCACGGAAGTTGTAGTGGTTATGACTTCCGTATCCACCGTCATCTCGATCTCCCTAGGTATTCTTCTCCTGGTCAGTAGAACGACCTCGGTCTTCTCCGTTGCCAGGGTCAGGCCGTGTTCGTCCATCCATGTGGTGACTCTTCTCATTACCTGGTTGAGCCTTCTCTGGGCATCGCCTCGTCACGCGCTAGGATGACTGCCGCTACGTCGTCTGCGTATCCTATCAGATACGCATCTTGCGGCAGCTCCATTCGGAGGATTCCGTCGTAGGACACATTCCATAAGTCGGGGCCAAGTATGGAGCCCTGCGCCGCTCCCGCTGTTATCTTCTTCGTGCACGGCCCGCCCGCGGTGTCGTAGACCAGCTTCCTGTCGCTAAGGTAGCTGCGTATCATCCTAAGTAAATAGGATGGTGTGTCGAACGTGTTCTGCAAGGCGTCCAACATGACGTCCCATCTCGCCGAGTTGAAGGCGTTTCTTACGTCCAAATTGAAGAGTATATAGATAAACAGACTATATAATATCACATAAGACTCCTCCTTCGCCCTTCTTCCGTTGGCATTTACTTAATTCGCAGGAACAATGGTGTGCTGTCAGTTAAGGCAAAGAGAGTGAGAGGGCGCACTTTTTACAGCCGCCGAAAGATTAAACTGTCATTTTGACATTCGTACGAATTCGTGTTCGCTTAAATTACAGCTCGGGCGCCAGATTTACGACATATCACGTAAAATAATAACAATAAACGTCGCGCACGCCCGCACCCCAAAAGCTTTTATTCGGCAAAGCCGACTCGACCGACGGCGCGGTAAATAGTGGAGCAAATAGGAGAAGCAAGGAATAAATTCTCTTCTCCAACGCTGCGTAGCGAACGGATGCGTAATATAATTTTAAAGGTTAAATAAGACATATACGTGTCAGTGATAAATCATGGAGGGGGTGGCTCTTGTGGGTGGTTAGAATCGATAATGAGAAGGTGAGTGAGAAATTCGTCGATGGTAGCTGAGAAGGTGGTGAAGGAATTCGTGTTTGTTTCGCGAGGAACTGCCTCGTTAGATTAGCTGGATAAATAATAAAAGTTTTCCTGTTTCCACGAGGATGTTTCACGTTACCTTTCGAGAAGCTATGGTTCATATTTTCTCTACTTTATATAAGTTGTTGAGATATATTCAAAACTATTTTCATTAATATATCAAAAGTTTTGAAATGATTAAAACTTTAATTGCAGTTTCCCGCCCGTCGAGATTATATACATAAGGTTATTAACAGAGAGAGCTGCCACTGACTAACTAAATTTATCTAATAGTTTAATATAATTGTGAGCGTCGTAAAATAACAAAATGCTCTAATTTATTAAAGTTAATTGCATACATTTTTAAGAAAGCAAACAAGATGTTTGTGTAGAAAATGTGAAGTATAAGCCTATGGACGAGTAAACCATTTTGATCTGAAAATACAATATTGGCAAAATATCTTAGATGCATAGGCAATTCAATTTCATTATCAATTTTGTTTCGAAAGATGGATCAATTAATATTTAATGTGTATAATCTCTTCATAAGGCTTGTCTTAAGCCTTGGGTGCTTCTAATTTCTTTTAGTAGTTTTCATTTGTTCCGAAAGACCAGTAATGTATGGTGTTTCCGTAATTTGGGACTACTGCAGATCCTGATCAGCATTTACAGCCCATGTATGCCTGGAACGGTTTCCAAAGGCTGCATAATGTGATAATTTTTTCGCAAGCAAGGATTTCAATCTCGCTTTTAAAAATGGAAATATAAACAGAAACAAACTGATATAAAATGTAATAATAACACCCTGTATATCGTTTACATATATATCTATTCATAGTCATCATTATACGCAGATGTACAGCCAGTATGTTCTGGTACGTTATATGTAACGCATACGTTAAAACCCATAACAGGCACTCCGTAAATACATAATACATTCGATATGCGGCATGCTTCCTATACATCGAGGCGTTAATACAAAGTTTAAATGGCACATAAAAGTGCTTTAAAGTTGTAATGAATGCCGAAAACATGTTAATTCCGTTAGGTTATGTGAAAAGTTTCGCGTTGCGGTTTTGGGCTGGCAATGGTAGCAGCAGCACTCTGGTCATTCCATGTAACGTTGACATTTGAAATTTTGTCATCATGCCGATCCGGCGACCGCATCCTCCCTCATTCTGCTGCCGATAACCGACGCCAGATTATCCGCCGCTAATTCGATCTCTCCAACAGAGAAGCGGATAGCACTCGTTGACAAGCGTTTTAACGCGCCCAATACGTGATTGATCTTCGATAACGAATGATTTGCAATCAGGCCCGTTTTATTTCTAAGCGGTTGGATAACAAAGGTTTTTCCGATGATCTCTTGTGTCGTAACGAAGAATGGTTATTAGATTCGTTGTGGACGTTGAAAATATATATGAGATTCATTAATGAAAGATGTTCATATCTTTTATTTAAGTACCAACTTACACGGCAATATTTTTGTGTTCCACTTTATCTTGCTTCGATGCACTTATATTTCACAATAAAACCATAAATTTCGATCACGAGTTCACACATCGTACCCCTAAATTATTGAAATCGGTATCGTCGACGGCCGCGTGCAATTTTCCGATCTTTTTTTTGTATTTAATAAATTCCGAGAGGTCATAAATTCCAACCGAAGCTCTCAACTGTCACCGCCATTTGATATTTTTATAGTTTCAGGGCGTCTCCGATTTGCAGCGAGCCTTTTTTTTGTGCTTCGTTGCTGCCGCCGGTGCTATCGCAAGAAGGACCGCGGCCGTTGCGTGCTCGAGAGTAGTCAAACGGTATTGGAAACGAGAGAACAGGAAGAGAGCGAAAATGGATAGAAAAAAATACGTGATAAAGCGCTCCGTATCGTTCATATTGAGATGATGTATTGATTCTATTCCTTTACACAACGATGGCCTGCTGTTTGATGGTAGTAACACAAGATTCCGTGGGGTATGTGGAAAAAATTCGACTCTCATGTACTGCCGGGAGCCTATACCATAGAAAGAAAAACGAAATATATCGATGGAGGTTTTTTTCTGCAACTTTACAAATGGAATTTTCATATGTAAGCGATAAGGATTCTATTTAATAACCAATATGTTTCTTTTCGGTTTGTTAGGATATATATATATATATATATTTATATGTAAAGTTTAACAATTTTATCAGTTCTGACACTGACAGTAGACTTTAAAATGTGAAATTACTGCAACTAGTGCAGAATATGGGTTCCTTCTTTTAATTTAAATGAAAAACAGTAGTTTCCTACGTGACGTTTCGGATTTATTTAATCCTTCTTCAAACCTGTATATAAATATATAATAAAACTTAACTATTTTTAAACCAAGAAACAATAAATTACAACAAGGATAATCGTTTTTTTAAATACAAGGCTCTAAAAATGTGAAACAATTTTGACAATTTTGAATTTTTGAAATTTGAAAACATATGCAAAATATTTGATAAACAATTTTGTAAAACAAAACCAGACATGTTAGATTTTAAATTTCGACATTTTAAAAACAATATATTGAATGCAATGAAATTTAAAATCTAACATGTCTGGTTTTGTTTACAAAATTGTTTATCAAATATTTTGCATATGTTTTCAAATTTCAAAAATTCAAAATTGTCAAAATTGTTTCACATTTTTAGAGCCTTATATTTAAAAAAAACGATTATCCTTGTAAGTTATTGTTTCTTGGTTTAAAAATAGTTAAGTTTTATTATACAGTGACCGGCAGAAAGTGCGCAGCATATGGGAAAATGGTTTACCTTTGAATATAGCAAAATTATGTTATTGCATCATATCTCGGCATGACTTGAGACCAAAATAGCACTCGCGATTTCTGCCGAAACTCTCATCGTATACGAGGGAGAGTCAAAAATACAAAATTACGCTAAGAGTAAAGTGCCCCCATTTTTAACATTAGACTTTTCTTTATTGACCAATAGTTCTTTGGTTTTAAAAATCAAAGTAAAATATCGAGTTTCATTCACTTTTGATGAAAAATTTCAGTTTACTGTTTATTCTGAATTATCCTGTATAAGAAATTGAGCGCGCTCATACAATACGCAAATCTTACTCTCTGTAGACATCGTAACAGAAAACCATAAATAATACGTCGCAAGAGTCAGCTACAAAAATAATATAGCTCTTGAAAATAAAAATTCAAGAATGTGAAATAATTTTGCTGCACTGCATATTTTACGTTTTCAGAAGGCAAAAATTTTTATTTAACTGAAATTGTGTGATTCATTTTAACTTAATCATCTTTAAAATTGTAATATTTTTTCATAAAATTAGCAACACTTTTTTTTATTCAGGTTTTAATAATAATACTATAGTAAAGATCCATAATAGGAAATAAAACTCAAAATACATTAACAAAATCGTAAACAAAAATAGTTATTTACAAGTACATTATTTTTCTACGTGAGCTCCCGCATTCTCTATACATTTCATTGTCCTGTTGTTAAATTCTTGTGCTACGTTTCTTAAAATCAAACACATTTAGTACAAAAAAACATCGTCGAAAAAACATGTCGAGGATTATGCTGAGACCAACTTTTTTATTTTTGTCGCTCTTTCTCGTCAAGCGTTTATTATTAAAACCTGAATAAAGAGAAGTGTTGCTAATTTTATGAAAAAATATTACAATTTTAAAGATGATTAAGTTAAAATGAATCACACAATTTCAGTTAAAAAAATTTTTTGCCTTCTGAAAACGTAAAATATGCTGTGCAGCAAAATTATTTCACATTCTTGAATTTTTATTTTCAAGAGCTATATTATTTTTGTAGCTGACTTTTGCGACGTATTATTTATGGTTTTCTGTTACGATGTCTACAGAGAGTAAGATTTGCGTATTGAAACAAAGAATATGAGCGCGCTCAATTTCTTATACAGGGTAATTCAGAATAAACAGTAAACTGAAATTTTTCATCAAAAGTGAATGAAACTCGATATTTTACTTTAATTTTTAAAACCAAAGAACTATTGGTTAATAAAGAAAAGTCTAATGTTAAAAATGGGGGCACTTTACTCTTAGCGTAATTTTGTATTTTTGACTCTCCCTCGTATACGATGAAAGCTTCGGCAGAAATCGCGAGTGCTATTTTGGTCTCAAGTCATGCCGAGATATGATGCAATAACATAATATTGCTATATTCAAAGGTAAACCATTTTCCCATATGCTGCGCACTTTCTGCCGGTCACTGTATATTTATATACAGGTTTGAAGAAGGATTAAATAAATCCGAAACGTCACGTAGGAAACAACTGTTTTTCATTTAAATTAAAAGAAGGAACCCATATTCTGCACTAGTTGCAGTAATTTCACATATTATATTTATATATATATATACTGTAATATAATATAAAAATCCTTCAATAACGATTATAATATTAACAAATTTGTTAATCTCAGGGTCGTTAATGAGTTCGATTATTGGGATGATGGTAAGTTTGCCTGTATGAAGTATCGAACGTTTTATTTTTTAAAGGAAAATCACCAGTGTTTTTTTAATATATACTTATATTTTTTAATACTCAAAAATAATTTATATTAATGTCTGACAGAAATAAAAAAAATGATAACACTTGAACAGGACAATTAATCTTGTAACAAAAAAAAAACTTAAATCAACTAAACATGTTTCTTTTATAATATACATAAAGAGTTTTTTTCTTTTCTCTTGAGATTATTCTTCTTCTTTCTTATTAGATTCTTGAATTTTTATTATCGTATGTGGAGAATATCTATCGCCCTTTACCTTCAAAAATTTAAATTTCATTTACCGGATCTTCGTATGATGCCTCTTTCTTCTTTTGAAACAAAGAAAACGGTCAGATGGATAGACAACGCTGCTCCGCAAATTCCTGGATCTTGGTTTCTTTTCTTACCTCGGATCTTTAACGTATGATCCCTCCTTCTCCTCGCGAATCAAAAAAAAAAACCAAAGAAACTGAGAGATGAATAAACAACGTTGCTCCGTAATTTCTTGGATCTTGGTTTCTTTCCTTTCCTCTTGGTCGTACAACAATTGAGAAACTTAAGTCCTTTTCTTATTAACGTCTATTCTATTTCTGTTTTATTTAAAAAACTGGAAAATTACTTTGCACTGATTTCTTTCTTCAGTCACTGTCAGTTTTTTTTTTATATTTTTTACTATCATTTGTTTTTTTTAATATTTTCTCCGTAACTAGATTTCTTAATATACTTCTAAAATCCTAATCTCTAATAACATGACATACTGTCAAGAATTAACTGTCCTGTTGTTATATAACTCAATATGACATTAATCTGTCAGATTATTTTATTTTTGAAATCGTAACTTAAATAACAACATAAACTCGCTTGAAGTATATGATATATATCACAATACGTATATATGTTGTAACGGGACGCGATATTTTATATTATTTTATCTTTCAGTCGCATTAACCTGACAAGAGAAACAGGTATTTATTAGATGTAGTAAAGAATGTTATCTATAATTTAAGAAATAAAATGCACCTATTCGAATACATTCCGTAAACATATATATGTTCCAGATGTTAAAACGTTCATATAATTATAATAGTTTGAAATTGTAATAGTTTTAACCGTTAACTGTAAAACATGTGACTTATGGTGTAAGCTGTACCTGCGTAGGGATTCGCATCGCTTCCTCCGCTAAAAAAGAACACTTTTCGCTAGGCCACCACGGTGTGTAGTTCGCTTCGCGGTTACCTATACATATTTGCCAGTTCAGGGCTAGTTAGTGTACCAGTTTTATTACGTTTGTTAAAATTAATCAGCATAAAAAGGCCGTGTTCACGGGGATACCCCGCACGAAGTCACAAATAAAAATACTGATAAGCAGCAAACAAGAAAAGACACGCCCGAAGCCCAAAGACTAGGCGAAGAAGGAAGCGGACATCTTGGTGGATCGAATCAACGCCAGCAAGTATACGCAGATAAGCGAAGAATACGTATGTACGTACAGGTATTTGGCCAATAAACTATTATATGCTACGAATACGAGCTCGTAATAAATAGAATCATTTGTATTAAAGTTAAATTGATTCCGCGTTCGTTGTTAAGTTCACTATTACGTATATATATATATATATATTTTTCCGTTGTAATTATTTAGAAATTAAACGCGTGCGTAGTTATAGTAAGAGTAGGATAGGTGCATCGTTAATGTTAAGATTCTGTTCAATATTTTCTAACTTTTGTATTTATATATTTATTCAGTTATTTTATTTAATATATTTGTTATTCGTTCATGTGTTGCACTTTCATTTATTCAGTGGTCAATCAGATTGCAGGTTTTGTGTTATTAATTATTGTTTAAATACTGTAAATCCTCCATTTACCGCACGCACCTGAGAACGTATAAGGAAAAGATTATAAGAAAGTTTGTAAAGTAAGTATCTGTTTTCTTGATTACGTTAGAGCGATTGCGACCGACATTTTGCTAGTCAGGGGAATTAATTTGTTTATTTCGGTATCAGTAACGTCCGTCGTTGTGGGTTCACAGGGGGATTTGTTAACTTACCGTGGCGCCCAGGATTATAAACACATATTATCACAAAATAAGTACGATCTGTCACAATATGGTGCCCAACGTGCGACCATTCTATCACAAGTGAAGACCGTTCTGTCACAATATGGCGACCAACTAAGGGCTCGTTTGGAGGTATATTCGAATTTTTATCTGTGAAGTTTTAATATTTTGTGTAAAATATTGTGTTTAAATTATTTTATGAAGTTTCGTGAGTTGTTTTACATTTATTTTAATATATTTTGTGTATTTTACCGAACGATAAATACACTGGTGGTCATAAGTGACGGACCATTTCAACATACACTAGTGGTCATAAGTGACGGATCGTTTTGAAATATAGTAACGGATACGTATAAGGACGTGATTTTTCGCTAGTAAAGGTTAAATATACAGTGTGAGTCGGAATATTGTCGCGTTAAAGTATTTTTTGAATTAAGAAGTGTTTATTTAAAATAAATTTTTGAATTTCGACGATTTATATACCGAGTGTGTCGTACCTAACGGGTTACAATAAAATCATTTTGTGCAGAAAATATCAAATATACAGGGGGGTACGAAAGTATTAGGCGATATTCATACTGGACGTGATGAAATAAGGTGTTTTTGAAAATACAGTGTTGATCATAAGTGACGGTGAAATTTTATTTAGTGGATTATCATATACAGGGTGTGTCGAAAGTATATGTACACGCTAGGGGGGTGATCAGGAGTAGAAATTAAAGATTTTTTCTTCGTATTTAGCCTTGTTGTGTTATTTCAATTTTGTTGCAGTTTTACACGAGCCGCGTTGCATTTAGTATACTGTTATTAAATAAAGAGATATAAAAAAGATATTGGTATTTTTTGTCAATAATAGAGAAAATCAAATAAAATAAAGGAGTTTATGGACCTAAGAAGCGGAAGGACACTAAGAAGAAAAGAAATGGCAACCATCGAACCTGTCGTTGAAGACACTACTATTCAGAAGGATCAGGAGGAATTTGGAAGCACGGACTCAATGAATGCATTGGAAGACATGCCAGTAGCCCAGGCAAGAGATAATCCGAAGAGTATCATGGATATGTTGGAGCAGATAACCAGACAAATGGCAGAAAGTAATAAAAAGTTAAGCGAAAAGATAGATGAAAATACTAAAAAGATGGACGAAAATACTAAAAAGATGGACGATACAATTGAACAAGTCCGACAACAAAATAAAAAACTAGAAGACGTAAGACTACAAAACGAGCAATTGAATAGGAAATTGGACGACGTGAGAAAACAAACCAGAAAAGATAATGAAGAATTAAGAAAAGATATTGAACAGGCAAACCAACGTATGTATGAAAAGCTGTGGAAGGGTCAGAAACAAATACGCGAAGAGTTTGAGGATTTTAAAGAAAAAGCTAAGGCTGAATTGGAAGAAAACGTGGAAATAAAAGTTCAGAAGCAAATATCAGTGTTGAGGAAGGAATGGGAGGTTACCTGGAACGACGAAAGAGAGGAAATCGACTATGAAGCAAACAAAAAAGTGGAGCTAATTCAACAAAACTTTGAGAAGATCAAGCAAGAAGTCGATAAGAAAATTGAAGCAATTAGGAATGGGGTGTCGATAAATATTGAAAGAATAGTGGAAGAAAGAAAACTTCCTACGTATAACGCCAGCAATAAAGGCACCCAGCCTCAAGAGTTCATAGAAGCTCTGGAAAGGCATTTTAAAATTAGAGCGATTCCTGAAGACCGGAAGTTAGACTTTGCGATAGACCAGTTGGAAGGTGATGTAGCCATATGGGCAAACAGTAAGAAGAACCAATGGCATACCTTGGAAGATTTTAAACGTGACCTGTTGAAAATGTACTGGTCCGACAGCGTTCAGAAGAGAGTATTGGCGGAGTTGCTAAAACCTCGAATCTATAGTGCTAAGTTAGGTACAATGGCCCACCACGCGTGGTACTGGGTGAAGAAGACACACTATATGGACCCGCCAATTGCCCAATCATTACTAATTGAAGCATTAGTTAGGCATTTCCCATACGACGTGGAAAACATTCTGTTAGGATCTAGGATCGGAACAGTTGAGGAATTGATCAATTTACTGGAAAGAATCCAGGAAAAGGATAACAAATCGAGTCGAGAGGACAGTTTACGGGATAACCCCAGAAATATCCATACATTTAAAGGCAGAGGTTTTCATCAACCAAGAGGTTATGATAGAGGCAGGAGATCTCGCAACCCGTCGCCCTACTCCGAGCGGGGAAATGAGAACAGATAGAAATAAGAGTGCTCAACTTTTTGCATTTTAAACCAACTTATGACGTCATAAGAACCGACCAAGGACCTATCGTATACCAATAACGATTGTATATATGTAAATAATAGTGATTAGTTACTTTTTCCTTGATAAATAACGAGGACGCTACGGTATCGCGAAAAAAGTAAGGGGGGTACTGTAACGGGACGCGATATTTTATATTATTTTATCTTTCAGTCGCATTAACCTGACAAGAGAAACAGGTATTTATTAGATGTAGTAAAGAATGTTATCTATAATTTAAGAAATAAAATGCACCTATTCGAATATATTCCGTAAACATATATATGTTCCAGATGTTAAAACGTTCATATAATTATAATAGTTTGAAATTGTAATAGTTTTAACCGTTAACTGTAAAACATGTGACTTATGGTGTAAGCTGTACCTGCGTAGGGATTCGCATCGCTTCCTCCGCTAAAAAAGAACACTTTTCGCTAGGCCACCACGGTGTGTAGTTCGCTTCGCGGTTACCTATACATATTTGCCAGTTCAGGGCTAGTTAGTGTACCAGTTTTATTACGTTTGTTAAAATTAATCAGCATAAAAAGGCCGTGTTCACGGGGATACCCCGCACGAAGTCACAAATAAAAATACTGATAAGCAGCAAACAAGAAAGGACACGCCCGAAGCCCAAAGACTAGGCGAAGAAGGAAGCGGACATCTTGGTGGATCGAATCAACGCCAGCAAGTATACGCAGATAAGCGAAGAATACGTATGTACGTACAGGTATCTGGCCAATAAACTATTATATGCTACGAATACGAGCTCGTAATAAATAGAATCATTTGTATTAAAGTTAAATTGATTCCGCGTTCGTTGTTAACTACACTATTACGTATATATATATACGTAATATATATATATATATTTTTCCGTTGTAATTATTTAGAAATTAAACGCGTGCGTAGTTATAGTAAGAGTAAGATAGGTGCATCGTTAATGTTAAGATTCTGTTCAATATTTTCTAACTTTTGTATTTATATATTTATTCAGTTATTTTATTTAATATATTTGTTATTCGTTCATGTGTTGCACTTTCATTTATTCAGTGGTCAATCAGATTGCAGGTTTTGTGTTATTAATTATTGTTTAAATACTGTAAATCCTCCATTTACCGCACGCACCTGAGAACGTATAAGGAAAAGATTATAAGAAAGTTTGTAAAGTAAGTATCTGTTTTCTTGATTACGTTAGAGCGATTGCGACCGACATTTTGCTAGTCAGGGGAATTAATTTGTTTATTTCGGTATCAGTAACGTCCGTCGTTGTGGGTTCACAGGGGGATTTGTTAACTTACCGTGGCGCCCAGGATTATAAACACATATTATCACAAAATAAGTACGATCTGTCACAATATGGTGCCCAACGTGCGACCATTCTATCACAAGTGAAGACCGTTCTATCACAATGTATATATGTAGTACATATGTAGTGCATACTTATATACATTGTAATAAAATATTTTTAATAATAAATGTTAAGAAAATTGAATTTTATTTTTTAAATAAAATTGGGGTTTAAATATTCATTCTGCTTCTCGTGGATTCAACAAAGGTACATAAAAATAAAATAAAATTTCAGTAATTCGAAGACAGAATTACCTAACCTGGCTCTTTGAAAGCGTTGACTAATATGACTTTAGAAAAAAATTATCGTCCCCTCACCTAGACCGAAGTATTTCAAAATCCGCTATAATCCAAATTAACTAGAAGAGTAACATTGCCTCTATCAACAATGTTCATCATGCCGTCGGTAATATTCAACAAAGCTGTAGCACAACAGTAATCCGACTTAAAACCGGATTGAATATTTGGAAAACACCAAAGCTATAGAGATGTTGGCGTAACTGCTTATCGACTAGCTTGTCTACCACCTTTGGTAGAATAGGTAAGATGCTTATAGGCCGCAAATCATTCAATTGTCCTGGTTAAGCGATCTTAGGCAACGTCCTAATGACAGCTTCCTTACAAGAAGGGCGTCCCCGATGCCGACTGCGACGATGGATGTGATTATCTGGCTTTCCCCGCTGCAGCTCGTGCTGTGGTCAGATGCAGTCCGAGGAACCTATAGAGCAAAATGTAGTGGGTGCAGAGGTTTCTCCGGTAAAACGGGAGATCATACCAGCATCTTCACCTACATAGAACAGACAGTACCACTGTTCAGATTTCGCCAGTTTTCAGTTTCAGTGAGGGATATAATGTAAATATCTCCGACAGAACGACCGCAAAAGCCACAAATCGAGTCGGGAATTACCGCACTGGTTTGTGGACGCCTCTAAAACGCTAAATGGCACAGGAATTGGAACTTGGAGAGACGGGGAAACCAAGGGCGAAGCCTTTAGCCTAGAGAGCTCCCCGTCCATCTTCCAAGCCGATATAATCACCATCCAGACCTGCGCAGAGGTCATATTAAACTGCCCGTAGGTTAATGGAGTAGTGAAAAGCCTTTCTGACAGTCAGGCTGCCCTTAGAGCACTACAGGCTGTCTTGATTTCGAGGTAGTATTACACTGCCATGGCAGCATCACAGCCTTTATCAGATCCGAACTTGCTGTCAGGCATTGCTCCAACTAGAATGCACTTGCCAAAATGTGACACTGTAAAACTCTCGGGATCCGGCCCGTATGAGAAAAGACTGTGTAGTGGCCATAGTAAACTCTCCCCTGTGCAGAAACTGTGGAAATGCGGAGGAAACTCTAGTCCATCTTTTTGCCGACTGCTCGACAGTCTTGACAGTGGACAGGGATGATTCCGGAGTTAGTAAATTAACTCTTCAGAAGGTTGAGGACTTCTTTGTCCGAGTGCAACCTGGTTAAGAGGACTAAAACGGCACTGGGGGACAATAGGACTCTCTTATGGCCGAGATTGCCTTTACGGTTCTCCCGCCCGTGTAGTCGTAAAAAAAGAAGGGCAAGAATTAACCATGTGAGTAGTGTAAGGAATTACGAGTATAAATCTCCTGAAACGTCTCAGTTATGTTTTCGTCTGTTTATTTGCAAAATTGAGTGTGTAGTAACTCTTTGGTATTGTACAGTTGATTATTTTTTCCAAATTATTGCAAATATTAAAGGACAATAACTGCTTGAACCAGCAGAACTAATTATTGTATTGCATGTATGAATGTAACCCCGATATGATGCGCAATTTTTAAGGAAAAGCGCACGGATTTAATAAAAACGCGGTCTTAATAATAAACTGTCGTGCTTCTACTCATGCTATATAAAACAGTGTTTTTAATGAGTTTTTGAAAGCAATATTTGAAAATTTATTACCAAAGTGCACGACTTTCTGCCTAACTATTCTGTATACGTATAAGGTTAATTAATTAAACTGCAGTGGTAAGACCTGATTAGCGATAGTACCAGTTCCTTAGTTAAGAGTTTAAATTGTGTCAAGGGTGACTGTTGTTGATATAATTAGCAGGGAAATAATGATGTAATAAGATCATAGAGAAGCATTAGTATACACTAAATTATAGAACGAAAGCTGCAGTGGTACATTAAACAAACAATAGACCTTTGAAAATCGCTACAGCCACCACAAAACAAGAAAATAGTCTATTTTGCAGTAAACCTGACTTAATGTTTTATCGTTCTCAGCTTATTAAAATGCTTTTCAATATTAGCTGTTGCTAATATTGCAATGCAACATAAACAATAACAAATAAAGCAACGTTTAATTGGTACCTTTGCATAAATTTTTTAATTATTTCCCAAACCTTGAACCCTACGACACAAGACCGCATATTTTGTAGAGGAAATACAATATGTCATTGAAATATTGATTGACTTCTTTTCGAGTCCTTGAAATTCACCTTTGGATATATTGTGTGCTCGCTTTCTCTTCATCATTATAAGTTTCATGTAAATAAAATTCGAGATGGCTAGACAAAGCAATTGGTTGTATATACCTCAGTTCAGTTTAAGCTTTTGTTGGATCTTATTTTATTTATTATTTATTTATTTATCATCGTTTGTAGAAATAGTTACATCAAACAATCACACCTTACTATTCTACTAACGTTATGGAAATTGAATTAAACTTCTATCAAATTTTTGCTCATTTTTTATTTTTCTGCAACCTTAATATAAGATGCATCAGCAACATAAGGGTGTACTGCTGCTCTACTGGAATTTAATCGTAGACTGCGAGACGAAAGTTATGCAAGAGAGAGTAAATACAGTTTTTCAAAGTGGACGTGCGAAAAAAAAATTGTGTTCGCTGACGTGCAGAACATTTTATATAGATTTTATTAAAACTACTGCTTCTTTGTTCACAAATATCTTCCTTATTATTAATGAAAAGAAATAAAACTTTGGCTCGTTATATACACTAATGTTAAATGGAGGTACCTACGAAATCCATTTTCAAAAGTATATAATGTATAATTATTTATAATTCCCCCAAGATAGCGTAAAATTTGATATTTTTAAATTTGTGGTAAGTATTTCAGGACAATTATTAGTATAAACGGGCTTCGTAGGTACCTCTGCCTATCTTCTTAGATCGTACTTATTCAATCCTCGATGAAATATTTTATCAAATTTGGAAATTATGTTTGAAATACTTTTACCGTGTTATGAGATAGGAGCAGTACACCCTTATGGGTGATATTGTCCACAGAATTATTTTTCACACTCTCGATAACACGTATTCATTCTACCGAAGCTTTACCTTTCAATTTTTGATATATTTTTTTCAGAAATTACGTTTAGGTTGTCGTAGAATAACTGCTATAAATATGTAAAATAGAATTGAACAAAAAACATGAATCCACTTTTAATGATATCGATCAGTGTAGTGCTAATATGATGAAATCGCTTGTGCGATCTAAGAAGATCGTAGAGGCTAACGTATAACGGTATGTGTACCTCAACATTGGCTGGACAACAGTGGCATCCTGATGTTATCCCGGATTTACCGATCTTGGAATCTGGGTAACGTTTTCCCTTCGGACGTGTTGGACCGCCGTCGTATAAATATGTAGTAAAATCGTTGCTCGCTGAACTTGCTCTATTTGTTTAAACTGAGAGCGCAGTTTCTGAAATTGAAATCTCAGCGAACGACGGATAAATGCAGGGCCATACGGTTTTGTAAAGATTTTTCCTTTTAAGGAAAATTTCCACATCTAGACAGATATGTAATGTTTGTACAGGAGAAGATAGCGTTGTCTGACACAAGATTGAAAACGTGGACGAATTTGTATTACTTCATAGGTAAAGTCAGCCTATGTTATCTAGTCACTTGACAAAAGATGTAAATGTTACGGTATGATGTTTTTAAAGTACGGATTTATTTTATAAAATCCGTTATGTAAGACAAATTTTAATATCATAGAGAAGTAATATTGTGTTTACATATTGTGGTTTGAGATTTCAGGAAAAGCTTTCCTTGTTGATATACAGGGTGCCCGGATTTCGTAGGGATAACATTCGTAACTTTTTTATTTGAAAACGTAGAGAGACGGTTAAATTATTACGAAAAAGGTGTAGATTCAAAAGCTCACTAACTTCATTTTCAAATTTTGCTTGTCATGCTTCATTCGTTTAATATTGAAGAAAAACTGAGATCTCCTCATTTCTTTTATTTGCCGTAACGTTTTTGTTACTTGAGATATTAAGATGCGGTTTGAAGCCATTTAAGTTGTTGAGGTGAGATTAGGTTACCAATAATGAAATTTGTGTTATTAAATGTGAGTTTCACGCTCTTCAAACTTTTGATATACGTACAAAATACGTCGTATTTTTCAAAATTATCTCCTATAACTTGAAGTAATAACATTGACACTTCTGACAGATTCGTATCATGACAACCGTATTGTTTTGACAGATAACGCGATAAACAAAAAGTTGTGATGTCTGCCCGTAATTATAATTAGCTTAATTTTCCAAATGTTGACAAAATGTCCATATCATGCGATATATGATTGTATTTAGAAAAAAGTCTCCACCAGCCACAAAAATCGCACGGTTCCAATTTAAAATTTTGAGGTTAGGTGAGATTACTAAAAATTTGCACAATACAAATTTGTTCTATTAAGTATCAATAAAAGTATTTAGATTACAATTTGAATTGCTTCAAACCGCATCTTAATATCTCAAGTAACAAAAAAGTTACGGCAAATAAAAGAAATTAGTAAGTTTCCGTTTTTCTTCAACATTAAACAAATGAAGCATGACAAGTAAAATTTGAAAATGGATCCTTAGTGAGCTTTTGAATCTACAACTTTTTGCTAATTTAACCGTCTCTCTATGTCTTCAAATTAAAAAAATAACCATGTTGTCCCTACGAAATCCGGGCACCCTGTATACATAAATCAAGATAACTCTGCTAAGAATTTTAAAGTATTACTAAAACAAGAAGTTTGTCGTTATTGAACAGCTGGTGTCAAGTTTATTTCGAAAGATAGTGTTGAGTTCACATCAAGACGCTGGTGATGTTTCAAAATTAAATTGTTGTATAATACACTGTTGGAAAAAAATGACGATCATACTCCATATAATTTGAACGTGTGATTCTGCCCCTATGAAATTTGATATGGAAGCAGTACTAAAGTTGCACAAATTACCCTCACATGCCGAGCGACGTATCCCTGCTAGGAGGGAATGAATCAGTAGCGAAAATATCCCCGCGAGTAGCTACACGACACGGCCTAGAGTGAATAAGTCGTTTTATGATAGCAGGAGGGATAGCGAACCATGACGCTTCAACTCACTTCCATAGCTCCATCACGTTAGTCGGAGGATGAGCCACTTCAGAACCTTTAGCTTAAATTAAACATTTCTAATATTGCGATGTTCTAATAATAGCTTTCCATCTCTTTACTCTAGACAGATTTCTTTTGTAATCACCCTAGTAGAGCTACTGACAAAATATTTGCTGCATACTCGTTAAAGTTGGAAACATTTCCTTATATTTCTTCCTTGGAATGTCTGTATTGCAGTCATCAACTTCGATACCGTTCTTTTATAGTTAGACTTGAAAATAAATAAACGTGTTCCACTACATTTCTTTATTCACTCAAACAATAGTTGAAATTAGTATGCGGAATACTGTTACAACAGATACATTCTCTTGTAGCTACTGCAAGGAAAATTAAGATTTTATTGATCTCGACAAATTTTTAAAAACATTATATAGATAGATTGAATATTGAATCATATTCTGACTAAATCTTATCTGAACATATCCAGCCATTTTTATACCGTACTTAGATGGAGATCCTTAGAGATCAAGTCACTATGGATTGCTAGAAGGATAGCAATTTAACAACCGACTTTGTCATCAATTTGATAAAGTTCATCATCTCACAGTGAATTACACTTGTATATCACAATTGTGCGAAAATGACATAGGATTTCTTAATTAGAACGTTGTCCATTTGTCATTGATTTAATACTGATGAATACTAACTGTCAAGTCAATATAATATGTGTTATATACAAGGGAACTATGAATTTTCAATTTTATTTAAATGCATATCCTAATGTTATAAGTCCAATTTTTTGAATGTTGAACTGAATGTTATTTATTTATTCATTTTTATTATTTTAAATTTTTTAGTTTAATTTTTCTCGCTCAGATTTCCTTATTTGACGTCAATTTTCTCCCACAATTGGACCACGTGTCTGGTTGACGTAATTTGTCCAACCTCTCAACTCTTCATAATTTAATAACAAAATTAATCTTGGCTGTAGTGGAGTAATATTGAACCAAACTAATGTTAATTAAAATTTAATGACTATATTCGCACTCCTTCCTATTCTTCATAAATTGTGACTTGAACAAGGCTAATTTTGAGACTGAAGAGTCTTTTCAAATTAGGTATCCTTAATACGGTACCCTCGTAAAAATATCCTGCCAATACAAGGGCGGTTGATAATGAAGCTATCTAAGTATCTAAGTAGCATACTAAAAAACATTTTTTTTTTCAAAAACCATTTATTTCTCAACATAGTCTCCATTTAGCTCAATACACTTAGTAAGACGATATTCCAACTTTTTTATACCATCTGAATAATACGATTTCAGGAACCCCTCAAAATACGCGTTAGTTTCGGTAATCACTTCTTCGTTTGAGTTGAATCTTTTTCCTGCGAGCCATTTTTTCATGTTTGGAAACAGGAAAAAGTCACTAGGAGCTAAATCTGGACTATAAGATGGATGTTCAACCAATTCAAAGTGTATTTCTTGTAATTTTAGCATCGTATCTAATGCTGTGTGAACCGGTGCGTTGTCTTGAAGAAAGAGCACTTTTTTCTTCTTTAAATGTGGTCGTTTTTTCTTGATTGCATATCAATCAATTGATCCAATAATGCACGATAATACTTTCCTGTGATTGTGGATCCTTTTTCAAGATAATCGATGAGCAATATTCCGTGTGCATCCCAAAATACAGTGGCCATAACCTTGCCAGCCGATTTCACTGCCTTCGCCTTCTTCGGAGCACTTCCACCAGCTTCCACCCATTGTTTCGATTGATTTTTGGTTTCAGATGTGTAGTGGTGGACCCACGTTTCATCAACTGTAATTAATCAACGCCAAAAATCAACAGGATTACGCTTTACCATGTCCAAACACCGCTGTGAAGTGGTCTGTCGAACTTGTTTTTGTTCGACACTCAGCAAACGCGGCACTCATCTTGCCGATAGCTTTTTAATATGCAAATGTTCATGCAAAATGTTGAACACACGTTCATATGATATGTTTACCATTTCAACAATCTCACGTAACTTGACTCGGCGATCATTCATAACGATATCGAGGATTTTCTTGATATTTTCTTCAGTAACCACCTCTTTTGGCCTTCCTGTTGATGGTATTGTTGCAGTGCTTGTTCGGCCGCGTTTAAATTCAGCAATCCAATATTTTACCATGTAATCTGACGGAGCAGACTCACCGTAATGTTTATCGAGCTTTTCTTTTGTCTCTTTCGCCGTTTTCCCTTTCAAATAATAGTGTTTAATCACTGTACGAAATTCACTTTTTTCCATTTTTCACAAAAGTTGCTTACTTCAAACGACTACAACAAATAAACTAATCCATGAATTTGGGTGAAATTTTAACAGCTGACGTTTGACAGATCGCAATTTCTAAAAAAAAAGTTTTTGTGTTAGTGCTGCCATCTAGCAGTAGGTAGCTTCAATATCAATCCGCCCTCGTACGTTTGAACTGACAAAGATAAAAGCAATGAATATAACGTTTAGGTCCTTAGGTTTTAGTAAATTATATTGCCATTAGTAGTATATTGTACATTTTTACCTCGAAAGTAATTAATAAGTAATAAAATACGATTTCTTATAAGATAATTATACAAGCTTAATTATTATAGTTACACCATTCTATATACACATTTCCTCGCGTAACATTTCACAAGTATTTATTCTGACGTTTCTGTAAATGTCGATGTGTTCTCGTATCCAAATTGAATTCCTTAGTGTAATTATTGATTTGTTCATTTAAATATATAGTGATGTTGAAACTGTCTTCGCGTTTTTGTTCGTTCATGATGTCTGAACAAAACCTGTAGCCACAAGTATATATAATTTTCGTTTTTGTCAAAAGAAGATATGACTTAATTTCATTAATTTTAAGTAATCTAAACACTTCTTTCATTTGTCATCTTACTGATCGATTTTACTGATTTATGTATGTACACTGTTCGTCAGAAGTAATGTCTCCTTCTAGAAACTGTTTTCAAGAGATATCACCAGTCGAGACTACATTTACATATTTACCTGATGGGTGGGTTTATTCCAACGAGTTCAGTATACATTTTCCATAAATTACAGACATTACTTCTGACGAGCAGTGTAAATTGAGTCACTAACAACATCATCTGGATATCGTAGGTTCAACCGTAGTAATTAATTCGTTAACGTAGTTTTATAGTTGTTGATACATTGCAGTTACTCTTTTTTCAACTTATAACCACTGAAAACAAAAATAGAATTAAAACGCTATGTATTACTGTTATATACGTATTTAGGTTGCTTACCAAACCTTATAATTGAGAACCAACATCAAAGCTACCACTTAAATAATTTGCAGCAAAAATTATCTATTGTCTGGTTAAAGAGCTGCTTAATTAAAATTCATCGAGCAAGGTTAGAAGACAAAAGTATGCTTTTACAAAAACGTAAAATCGAGGACAAGCAACAGCATGCAGTAAAAAATGTAGGAGCCTAAGCATCTTCTGTTCCAGAATCATTCTTTCCGTTTTAAGTGTTCCACACAGACGAGTCAAAAGGAAAACCAAGAAATCCTTTGTTAACGTCTACCGGGAAAACAATGTCATCGTGGATGGCTGGAAAATTATATACCATTAGAGTCGTTATCCTTGCAGTTAATACCAACTATACGTCTCTATTTTTAAAACGTAGCGCTAGCGCTAGTTCTTCTTCCGGGTTTCTCTGCGGTAATTTATCAAAACGTCTGGAATACATTGAATGAAGAAAGAAAAGCGTAGGGAGAATATAAAGAATAAATATGTTTTAACGTAATTGATGACCCCGGGCGGTATGATGTTTTATTTCGCGGAACTTCTTTATTTTATCCACCCTGACAAACAATATAGTTTATTATCGATTATTGATGGGCTAACTCAATAAGTCACGAAAGAATGAAGTTGAGTTAAAATTCCATCAAGCCTCAACCATATTTGCTTTTGATGGCAAAAAAATGAAATAAGCAAAAATATTAAATACATTTGTTTATATAATGTAAACAACAGAATCAAACTTATGTAAATATTTGAATTCATATACTGAATAATGACATAAAATAAAACTAAGTAATGTAGAACACAGTTTTTGACAGACCTATAAGTTTAGGTGTTAGATGTCTTAGGTATAAATGATGCCTATCATATATTCTAAAAATATAAGAATATGTCAAAACACCTAACAAAGTGCCAGTAAGTTAGATATTTACGTTAGACAAAGGAGGGAATTTTTATGTAGATTTACTGTTTGATATTCGAGTAATCTAAAAGAGTGAAATGATATTTAATTTTCCGTTAGTTCGGAGAGATCTTATAACCGTAACCTCATTAGATGTATCGTCAACTTAACAGTAGTGGTATAGTCGGCATATTTTGACATTATGTAGACGGAAAACCATCGGGAAAAGAAAGCGGCATCGATTGAAAATACTTTTTCTTATGAAGTAAGTTCAGGGTTGCAGTCAACTTTTAAAGCAGTTCTCTAAGATTTTTATCTCACTTCATCATTAAACAGCGTCAGGTGGGTTTGATACCATATGCTCCAAGATTGGATAGCTACTAAATTGGATAGCATAAGACTTTGTATAGAACATAATATTTTGTGGGTGTTGCTGCCATCTAATTCGACCCATTTCATTCAGCCATTTCAGTAAAAGTAAGTATCGAAGTATATATTAACAGAATGGAAGAGGTCAAAGACGGTGTATCCAATTGTACCGAAATTGGACAATCGAGGAAAAGGCGAAACAAAACTAAATTTTACAAATGGGGCATAGTACCTATCAACAAAGAACTAGTTTTGATTGGATTAGACTGAGATGATCAGCTTAATAATGAGATCTATGTATTATACAGACGTCCCAAACAATTAATCAAAAGGGAAGAAAACAGAAAATCGAAGATAGCAAAAGTGTTAAGTGGTACGAAGTCAAAATAACGAGAATGAGGAAGCAGAAGATTAGTACTAGTAGTGCAAAACTTGAACAGCACAATGATCAGTTTGAAAAAGAGAATTATGAGCTGGAGAATGAAGACATTGAAAAACAATAAATAGTAATGTCTTCAAAAACGTGTTAAGAGTGTCCCTCGAAGAACTTGAAACGTAAGACAAAAGAAGATCAAAATAGAGTATAGTATAGTAGTATATACAAATAATTGTACTAGTTAGTTAAAGTAAATGACACAGTACGATAGTTGCCTTGGCAATAGCGACTGACCAGTGTTCTGGTACGTCGCTAGGTTTAAAATTCGAATCTGTTTAAAGACAACTCTGCTCAATTACGTTATTAACGGGTACAGTCGAAGCATTCAGCAGGAAATATCACATGGCTATACTAGCTTTAAACACCAAAAGGGTTTTTGACAAGGTCTGGTATGAAGCCCTAATACTGGTTCAAAGCTATTCCGTAAGAAATTTTACTACTATGATCGGAAAATCCCTCTCCGATATAAAGGAAGCCATAACAGGAGTTCCACAGGAATCATGCCTCGGACGTTCACTACCATTCTGAAACATCTATCTAAAAACTTTAGCACCATGCCCCTTACGTCGTCCAATATCTTAATAAATGGAAAATTACAATAAACTGAACCAAGTTGGAGCTGGCGGCACCAAAAGAATTTCACCACTATCAGGAGTAAGAATTCTCGGAGAATCGATTCCACCTAGATTAGATTAGACTAGGAATGGCGTGGCCATACGAACCTGTTTCAGCGCGACCTTTGCAGGTCTATAGTGATCCCCTTTTATCCAAGACGACGCCGACGCTCTCTAATTTTGCTTTCTTAATTAGGCCTGTCATTTTTGAGAGCGGCTCTTTTATGTAGCCGTTCGCTGTGGGGTTCTCTACGCCCATTGCTGGAAGCCTTGTTTTCGCTAGGCCATCGCAGTGGCACAAAACATGAACTGGGGTTTCTTCTTCCTCTTGACAGAATCTGCAGAGATCATCTGCTAGGCCGATATTAAACATATGCCTATTCAATCTGCAATGACGGGTCAACAGACTTACTATCACTTTGATAGTCTTCTTGTCTTTACTCAGTAGGTTTGCTCCCTTAGGAACCCCTTTTCCTGGTGATCTTTTCCACCATTCCTTGAACCTGTTATATGTCCATTCGTAGGTGGACTTTTTAATTTGCGATTTGGTGATCCCGACGAACTTCGTCTGGCCAGCTCATCTGCCGGCTTCTTTCCCTTCACGCCCGTGTGGCTGGGGGTCCAGGCCCAAGTTAATTTTTCCCTATTTAGACTCAATTCTACCTTCCACGATTAAATTTTCCCAAAAGACCTTTCATTTAGGGCTGCTTCGGTCTATCTATTTACTTCTCTGACTCAATTCTACCTAAGTCCACGATTAACCATTTAGGGTCCTGCGTAGACAAAAGATGCAGCTTTAAAACAAGTACAGGGAAATTATATCCAACCTGGATAATAATAATATAACAAAAGTTGCTATCTAGCACGTCGCCACCCCTATTGACAAATATCCCTTAAGGATCTACACCACGTTAATAAATAAGACCCACAATGTTGCACAACTGTTCTTCCTCATAATATCAAATGAGGCAGTTTAGCAATATTGATCGAGTTACTAACTAAACTATCCGACAGTAGGTTACTGCTATTGTATAACTAATATGTTGTACACTTTAAATTATTTTGTTTCTGTTCAAGTGAAAGCGCAATCTATTAGGATTTTAGTTGCGATTTCGCTAATTCCTAAGTTTAATCCATAAAGTTTAAAAATTTAGAAAGTAACCGCGACTGTAAACCGTTTATTCTTATATTTATTTACATCTGGCGATGCAGTACATTTTATACGTTTAAAACAGTTACTAAAATATTCAATACTTTTTATGTTCAGGGATGAGACTGAGCGTACAGCCTTAGCGCAGATAACAGCCACAGTAAGTTACTATGACATTGAAACCCTGACACATTTATCCACTTAGCTCGGTAGCTCGCGGTGCGCTTCAAGAATAAAACAAGGTGCTTCTCACAACCATAAACTTGAGATGAAATACTCTTACTAACTGAAAGCTATTTAACCTAGACGGTAGAAAATACTTTGGAAATATTGAGTTTTAAATAAATGTATATTTATTAATTAAGAGCTGTAACGTTCCCAAATTTCTTTTGATTATCAATATGCTTTAGTCGTTTATTTTACTGTAAGAACTAAGATAATCTGCACGCAAGAAATACTTTACGACACTATTAACAGTCTTCTAACGACAATCTGCAATACAGTAAGCAGGCCTGTTCGGTTGCACCTGGAATATTTGACACTACGTAGGTAACACGCTACAGATACTGAAGGGCAGCTGAGAATTATTTGGATTTGTAAAATTGGTCAAATCACCTGGTGTTTACGCACATATACTTAAGATAGTAATCTTTATCGACTCTCTTCATCTCGCTTTGACTACTTTGAGAAGGGTTTGATTGATATACATATGTTCAAAATATTATTAAATTGCAAGAGTAAAGTAACCAAAACTGATAATATGTTTTAAATGCGGGGGTGTAGAACATACGATCGTCATATACCGCGTAATTTATTTCATTCCATATCCAAATTGAAAAATTTTGAGCAATCTGTGCGATATTATGAGGTAGACAATACTGGAAACCATTTTTCAAATGTCTTGTTCTCGATTCTCCATTGATAAACGAGGACATTTTCTGAGTGAGTAGTTATACTGAAACAGTGTAACACAAGTCTTTGATGTCCTATACATTTTTGGTGATATACATACATCTGTCCTGATGCAAATCATAAATTTCAGATTTATTTTATGTCTACTTCATTTACCTTTCCGCTTATTGCAACCCGAATCGTTGAATATACTACCGCACGAAAAAAAAAACAAATTCCTGTCATATCAAACATCGAAATGAACTAATCAGTCATAGCTATCCGCTTGTATGTTATGTATATTACGGTACAGCAATTTCTTATTTTTCATCTGTACGGTCTTCCCCTTTTTTGCCCATTATCATTCGCTACGGTACATTTGACTAGGTAATATAAGATTTCAGAACGCACAGAAATGAAGAAATAACGACAACATGGAGGTAAAATGGGTAGGGGTACCAAAGCAAATGTGCGTACCTAACGAATATTATCAAAAAGATACACGAACCAGATATTATTATTGTGCAACAACGAGAACAAATGTTTTTCTGTATTCTCTCGGTGCTTATTCAGCGTGCCGTGAAATAAAGTAAAAAGCGGGAGGAATTCTGGAGAAAGAAATCAAATACATTAATTTCGAGTCCGGTCGCATTATGTATACACATTTCTCCTCACGAAAGGATCAGATTGAATGGAATCAATCGTTTATTGAGGCGGAAAACACGGCTATCTTGCCGCTGCTTTGCCCGTCATTGTACTCCATGGGATGGTATTCTTTCGAAACTTTAGCTCTTGACAGAGGTAGTAGGCAATGAGGATGCTTTCAATTCGACAGGTCCGGCTCAGGATATATACCGAACAATTTTATCGAATCCTTTAACTATGTTAGTTAAACAAAACTTAGAATATATTAAAACACTTTTAGCAGAACATGAAAGCTGTATACAACGTAGGCAGCAAAACATTTGCAAATATATTGGAGCAAAAAGTGACTTTAGCTTAAGTAATTTCTTTAATCTTTCATTGTTATTTCTAATGAAATGGTGATGAAATTACCCAATATGCATGAATAATATCTTTTGGAGAAATTCTATGGATGTGTTGAAGATAGTTACTACAGAGGATGAAAGTACGATTCTCTACTACTCTTTTATTCAAGGGCGTGGTGATAGGATCTAGCCAAAAGAGAGAAGCACCGACAAAAATATTTAGAGTCGTTCAACCGCCAGAAGAGGTAATGGTTAGGAATTTTTGAGATTTTAAGGGATACTATAGTCAATGGGGTATTGCGAAGGTGCTGCATAAATTATTACACTACTGGAATTGAAACTAACCAACTGGATATCCTTAGGCGCCACTCTATACATAGACGTGAAGGCTGCAGTGTGGGCTAATTGTAAAGACAAAGGAAGGGGATACTTGTTAAGGATAGTGTATTATTAACAGAAACGTTGTAATTAGCGTATACATTTCAGCGGGATTATATTAACATATAAGATGAGTCTGCCTGGCTCTCTGTCACTGGACAATTTTTGAATGAAAAGTACGTCGTTAACTATAAAAGGAGAAAAAATGTAGACCAGCCGTCTGCAAATAACTTTAGCATAGAGTGCTATAATTGTAAAATATTTAAATCTTGCTAAAAAACCATTTCCATAAGCCAAGAATATAATCGTATCTGAATAATCCTTTTATAAAGTGACCACCAGAAGCGTTATGAAATGAAATAAATGATAATAGGCTAGATTAATACAGCCATGTTTAGGGCTCCCTGATTAAAAAAATAACCACCAGTTTGATTTAAAATTAATTAAGTCGGGCTTATTTTGCGACATACGGTATAAAATTTAATAGTTGATGTTTGCTAAACATCAATAAACCACAATGTGCTCTTCTACCAATTTCGGATGATCTATGCTTCCAGAAGGTACATTCAATACATACCAACATGATAGTCATTGCGTTAGTCAACACATTCGTTCGAATTTTCAGGAGGCTTCTCTTCTTCCTGCCTCACTTCCTCTTGGGATGTCCTTGTGACGGTCCTTGGGTATTGATGGGGGATATTCTGAAAAATGGGAATGCGGTATTAGTGTTGGTTCTATTACCGCGTTACGTTAGCTGTGGTGTCTCCGTTGTCGTGCTGTGCTTGGTGGGTCCCATTGATTTTTGCGCAATGGCGTTACTCATTGTTGTGTTGTTGCTTGCGAGTGCCTTCTCGAATAATCTTCGGTTTAGCTTCTTAAAGAACTCGTTCAAGTCCTGGACATCTGCCGCTGTTGAGTCTCGGAGGATGACCAGCGAGGTTAGTAGTTGGTAAGTTTTTGTACAGTTATCCGAACCTATATGACTGTTAATTACTACTGCACAGATTTTTTCGGAATTTGATTGTACAATTTCTTGGAACTACTATGTATGCATGTATTTACGATATTATTGCATTATATCAAATACTAGTACTACTTATCATAAATTTGGAAGAATAACTGAAAGATATGTATAAGAAATAGACACAGCTATATTTCAATTATACCGTCTGGAAAATGTATACCGGTCATTTAGAGCGACTTAGGCGAACTAGAAAGGAGATAGATCTAGAGTGGGGCGGTTGTAAAACATATACCTACGGAATTAATGCATTGGCTAGCGTGCTATGCCGTATATGTTTTACAGCCGCCCACACTGCATCTATCTCTTTTCTAGCTCGACTAGGTTCCTCTAACGGAGTATAAGGTATCTTCAGAAATTCGTTTGGGGCGAGGAGGTTGTGTCACCGATAGAGATGTTTGCGTTCGTTCATTTGGCTGGGGCAAAAAGAGTCATTTGTGAAATAAAATCCAATAACCCGGTCCACATAATCTTACATTTTCATGATCCTGGAAACAAAAAGAGTTATTGTGATCAACATAACCTCAACGTTATGTCTATTCATATCTGTGTCATATTTGGTATAAACCATAGCCAGGTCATATTTCTGTTTGAAAATTGCTTTAATGACTCGGTTAACCCAGTACCAACTGCAAAAGTCGGGTAAGTTATTTCAGGTTGGCCAGTTCTAATATCTGAAAACTCCTATAGTGTAATATGTAATGTTACCAGACGCATACAGTACGGTTTCCGAACCGACGGTGCTCGTGATTGCAGGAGTAACTCCGATAGACCTACTGACTCAAGAAAAGTATAGAGTCTACGATACGCGAGCGGACGCTAAAGTGCTCAGACGACAACTTTGGCAAGAGCGCTAGCAGAACGACACGAGAGGACGCTGGATGACCAGACTCATACGCAACATCACGGAGTGGATGGATCGAGACCATGGCGAGGTAAACTACTACCTCATCCAGTTCTTCAGCGCACACGGGTATTTCAACGCATACCTGGCTCAAATGGGTAAAGTAGAGGACGCGACGTGCCAATATCACGACTCTACAGAAAATGATGCTCAGCACACCTTCTTCGAATGCGAGATATGGAGTGAGTGTAGAGCCGCGCTCCAAGAAGAAGTAGGATCTCTGACACCGGATAACGCCGTACAGACGATGCTGACTGAAAACGACCACTGGCAGAAGATCGCTACGTTCGTCGAGAAGGCGCTAAAGGAGAAGAAGAGAGAGACCCAAACAGTGGAGGCAGCCTACCAAGGCTAACTACAAGGTCCCATCCTAAAGCAATGCGACCAGCGGTTCCGATCTATTCTACACCTGAGAAAGTAAGGTTTTTTAGTGGGTGCTAGTCCCACACATCGGGGCAGGTCTCGTGGTTGATGGTGCGTTTAGGCATTTTTCCTCACTTAAAAAAACAAAATACATATATAATGTTCACTGAACTAACAAAGGAACTGCAACACGTTGAGATCGTTCATAACATAAAATTGGTGTTGGTATCCATGAAAACAATCACAATGCGTCGTAATTAACTTAAAATATCAATAAAACAAAATTTGTGTCATGGTTTCTATATTTGACACCTACACCAATGTGTAGGTGTATTCTTGTTTGCCGCAATCGGCAAACAAGAATAGCAGCAATGCATTCTGGACCTTAGCTGATACAACTACGATAGGATATAATTCGGTGTAACAAAATTTTACTGTTTTATGGACATGTGAAGTGTACTTTATATTGCACAAACAAGATTTTATTGCTCCAATAGCTGAGCGTAAGTTATCGCGACTATTGTCTACGGCGTTAAAGTCTAGTGTGTCGAGTGTCAGTCAAGAATCAAAAATTAAAAATTAATCTATAGAAACCTGAAGAACTTGAATGTGCTCTCAGGTTCTTATCTGTTAGAGAATACTTTGTTAGAGTTAAAGAAATATTAGAGTTTAATTAAAGATGAAGTAATCATACAAGAATCAACAAAACAAGACATTTTACAGAAATCTGACAACTTAGATTTGCAACGTTACTTTCTTTTTCCATTGATCATTAATTTGTCGGGAATTAAAAAAATTGTAAATTAGCTTCTGGACCGTACGCCACTGGTCGCTTTGCCTGTCGGTGATCGATATTATCGATTTCGCTTGCGCCTTCGGTCACTGAAGATCAGGGCTGCGGCGCTGTATCACAATTTGACGTTTGACATACGAAGTTTATTTACGAATGTATCAAAATCAGATTAATGAGCGAGAAAAATACTTTAAAAGTGTCAGTAACGTCGAATTAACAAATTATAACCGCGGGGTAGCGGAATAAAAGAAAGGTAGGTTCATTATATACATATATTTACATTAAAATTCAGATGAACAACATTTTCCAGATGACAGATACAAATACCAGTAATCAGAAAAAACAATCAAAGCAATAATCGGATATAAAATAACAAGTGTCGGTTTGTACAGAGAAAAATATCAGTATATCAATGGCAAATATACAAATACATAATATTTACAGAAAGCGTGAGAAATAAATCTTACGTTGGATGTATACCAGGTCCTTCGGCAGTTGCTGTGAACAATTCAAAATCTTTTAATTGACATGCGGATACATAAAATAATAATCAGGCAAAAATATATATACAGGTACGTAATAGCAAAATAAGTAAAATAATAAATGTCTCTGATATCGGTCTTGTGAACGGACAGATACCTGCTGGCCAATTTCTCGGCTCCGGCAAGTCAGACGGGATGGTGAACGCCAACTTTTCGGCCGCTTCACCCAGGATACTTGCTAAAGCCAACTACTCGGCCTCAGCAGGTCGGATAGATGGTGAACGCCAACTTTGTCGGCCGCTTCACCTGGAAATACCTGTTAGCCAACTGTATCGGCCCCAACAGGTCGGAATAGGAAAAGGAATTCTTTTAATGATGAAAAATGCGGCCTTTATATAGTCGGCTGGACCCGTTTTTTGTTGTCTGACGTCTCCCGGAAAAACTCTGAAAAATATACACAGGTATCCAAAATATAAATATACAGGTCATTCCAAAACTATTTACAGCAAACAATATTAAATAAATTTTCGCTTCTTAAAATTTAACATAAAACTAAATAAAAATTGTTTCTGGGTACAGAGGTTCGTTACAGATTTAAGAAAAAATTGTATTATTTGTGAAAAAGACACTTACGAATATTCAGAATGTATTCACATCATCAATGCCATGTAAGTGCCAAGTTTGTCCAAACATCAAGCACAAGAAATAAATTTAATATCTATTATAAAGTTCCTGCAGTTGAAATTGGTACCTACTAATATTTTAGGTAGGTTGGCACATTTTGACGGATGTTTTTAAATTTACAGATAAGGTTTTCGGTTCGTGTGCATGTCTTTTTAATTTATACCATACATTGGAAAACTTAAGTAAACTTAACTACATAACTATTAAAAAAGTATGAGCATCGTGCTTACAAGTTTGTAGGTGATAAAATCCACTGTTACATGTGTGAGAAAATAATTACATAATTAATCAGGTCGTTCTGAAAGCTTTTAAGCTCTTTTTGTATTGTTTGTTATTTCCACTAGGTGCACATTTTATTACATGATAAAAGCACCTTTAAATAAGGACATTAGCAAATTTACTTCAAACAAATATTAACTTCGAAAAGTAAAACAGAAGCAACAGTTATAAACTAGGAAAAATACTTAAAATCCGAAACAGTAACAGATAAAGGTTCTACCGTTTGTAAACAATGAAACAATAACAGTTTTAATTTTTTACTAGTTTTCCTTAATAGCAATTACAATTAAAAGCATAATAAACTAGTCTGAACAGGTTTGAAGCAATGTAAATAATACAGCTGTCGAACCCCAAGTGGATAAAGTTCACATATCAAACGATTTGACAAAAAATTGTCATAAAGCCAATCCTGTACTTTACAAAATACAGAAATCTGAAATATTTCTATTGAACGAAAGCCTTTTCTTTGCCGTTTTACATACAACACTCTACGGGTAGGTACAATAAAGGACCCGTTTCCCTACATCTATACCCTATACGCTTGTCTGCGTACAAAATGCTTCCATGCGTTGTAACATACATAAGTGGTCTGCGAAGTTACGAAAGGAATCTAAATTTGATTCTTTTCCAACTTCTTCACGTGTACACATGTATTAAGTGTGTGTGTGTGTCCGCGCATTTTCCTTGAATTTAATTGATTTCGATGACTAACAATCGAGTATTCTAATGAATATCTCATGGGCGTATTTGTTTACTTATCGACATAGCTTCTTCTTAGTTTTTCATACATTGTTCTGCCGTGAAACAGAGAGCTACCAGACTTCAAAATATGTAATTTCTTTTTAACGGGCGAATAACAATGGTGGGAACGTGGCCATTTGTCTTGGCTGGGAGTATTATTGTGATGTGTACGCACATCTTTGCTCTACTAACCATGCGTATAACAACAGAGCTATACTTGTCGTTTTACGTCTAATATTAATTGCAGGAATATTAATATAATTACAGGTAGTAGATGTAAGATGTCGCGTAATGATTGATGACCCCACTTGAAGAAGTACGTGAAATTTACTCATCGTTGATTTTGTAATAAATGTAATTTATCACAAGCTTAGAACCATCGATATGTGTATGTCAATGGGCTTGTAATGAATAATTGGTTGATTATTAATAAGAACATTGTTAGTAACACATGCAAATGATAAAAAAGCTTTTTGAATAGATTTGTCTTAATCTTACTAATTTTAGCGTGCTGTATCGAATGTAACTTTTAGTAATTAAAGAACATTTTCAGATAATTCAAGGTCATAATCCAAACGCAGGTTAACTGTTTAAATGTTTCAGCTCTAGATCTTGTAATCTCATTCATGCAATAGACAGCGATTTTTATCGAACTTTCAAATTGAAAAACTACCATATTGTAGAAAGCAACGTTAAGTTTGTGAGCTACTTATTCACAAGCCAAATTAAATTAGGCCCAAAGAAAGTTTTGCCCATTTTTCTTTTTTTTTCGACTGGACGAACGGAACGACCCTGGAAGTCAAGCTCGGCCATCAGAAAGACCTATTTTGTCCCCACACCGTTTTAGTCATTTTAACCAGGTTGCACCCGGTCAAAAAAGTCGATAAGCTGGTCAAAGAGTTAATGTAGTTACTCCGGGATCATCTAATCGATCAATCTCAAAATATCCTCTCATTATCCGCCGTTGAACAGTCAGTGAGGAGATGGAGTGGAGTTTCCTCCCTGCTCATAAAGACTGCCATGTGCAGCGAGGAAGCCCAAGGATCATCTTCATCGCCATAGGATATGGCCTCCGTGATTCCTAGACAGGAAATCCTTTGGACCTTGCTGAGTGCGTTGGTCGTACAGCCCAAACTAGCTTTGTGCCTGCCATAGCTCTGCCCATACTCACAGATGACATTTCAGGTAGCTACTTATGTGAGAAGTGTTCTTATATATCAAACGAAAACTTAAATTAGGACGTGGTTTGTTAGACATGGCATCTAGAAAATGATGTTTGATACCAACTTTATCACAAATTGCTAAATGAAAAGTAGGTTTGGATTGTTACTGAGTTCTTAGACAACAATGAGGACTCGAACTATATTCTATATCAGCCAATATGCTGGAAAAGTTTCAAAACTTAAAATGTTTGTAGAACCTGATGGTTTATGTTTGGACAATCACCTTAATTTTCTTCTTGACAGTGTTAGCGTTGTCATTGCCGGTTGAATAAAATATTAAAATGATGAAAACATTATCAGCGTCGCTGAAATATGAATAAAGTTTATGTAACAAAGAACTATTTTTGTGCTAGTTTATTTTTAATTCTTTCACTTTCTAATTTTTTTATAATCATGTTTATCTACAGAATTTAATTGCAACTTAATAGGTTTAGCGTTAGAACTAACTTACTATTAGCGTTAAAATGAATACAAAACTAAATACATCTATTTCTTATCGAATTAGAGAAAGCCGTTAATCGATAAATATAAAACTGTAACCGCTTGAGTGTTCCAAAATCGTATACAGGTTAATGAAATCTGAACACTTACAAAGTACTGTACTGGAAAATTCTCTCTATCAATTCATAACTAATTTATTTATTAGTAATTCGACGCAGCACGAAAATCCTTTCTCACGTTGCTCTTAAATTTACGAACACTTTTCCAGAATTTTGCTGCAAAATGTTTTTTTTATACACAAGAAAGTAAAACTAAATTGTTGTTGTATTAATACTACGCGAAACATTTTAATGTTGAATTTTTTTGGGGACAAAATATGAAATAATTAGTTAAATATCAGCGAGTCCGAAAACTCTTGGTTTTCCAGATAGAGAGCGTTAAAGTTTATTAAAAAATTATTCTAATATTAATTTTTAAAGAGTGTCATCTTAAAATGCCCGCGAAATTGGAAAATTGTTTAGTAGTATAGCAACAGCTTTCAGTAACCGGTTAGTAATTTTTTACGTTTGGTAGTTAGTTTATTGGCTTCACCTAGCCATTATCACCAAATTTCAATGAAATCAAAAATTGACTCGCTTACAATTAGTATTTATGTTTTTAAAGTAGAGCAAGAAAATACAAATGAGGTATCAAGATAAAACGTCGACTTCCTTTAAAAGAAATATTTTAACCTGTATTTCTTATGCGAGTTTTATTCAAATCTCTATCACATAGATGTATTTCAAAATAAGATAATCATGCATAAGGAGGGCCAGGAGAAATGGCTATAATTCTGTTGTTTGTGAGTGTTAGAGTTTTTGCTTAAGTTGGATTTTAAGAATGCCGAGGAAAGGCCAAACCAAATAAAAGAAGACAAAGTTTGAAGTCTTCCTGGTGTTAAAGTAAAAACTTATGTACGCGACGTCACCTTAGCTCTGTTTAGTATAAGTTTATTTGCTATATTCTTTTCCGTAGCTTTGGTGTGCCCTGGAATCAACATCAGAAATGCCCTGCTGCGTAATATTAACTCGACACTTTCGAAGCAATTTGAACTCAAAATAAGTTACATGAAATCAATGTTTTCAGAGTGACCTGGCTGTTGGTGTGGATATAGCATTTATAAGATAGCGACAATAGTTTGCCTGTCATAGTTTTTGTTTTCCAGAAACAACCCCGACCCCCTATATTTTTTTAAAACTATTGTCGATATCTTTTAGTAATCATAAAACCGTTATATATTTGTCTTAACTTTTTTTTGATATGTCTCTTCTTTTGGGGATATTAAAGCAAATAGCGGAAGGTAGCATTGGCTCTTGGTCGCCCCCACCCCCGAAAACGAGCGATTTAGCATCTATGGAAGTTACCGTTGTTCTTACACTGCATCAGTCTACAAACCCACCAAATTTCATTTAAATCGGTCACCACCACTTGCCTGTGTTTCCTTGTTAGTTATGCTCCAGTTGAGTCTTTAGTCGATAATGTTTCCTGTACAGCATTCAAACAGAATTTATTTCTTTTAATAAGTAGGTAGTTCTAGTGGCTATGGCACCTGGATAAGCCTGTATATTAAAGCTTTCTTTACGTAGAATATAGATCACATTATCCTATAATTCTAGCACTGATTCTGCATAATTAACTATCTTTCTATTTAATTTCTTCTACCTTAGTACAAAAAGTTTTCGACCAGGTGATGCAGCTGAAGAAAAACTACCTAACAACGTTTTTATAGATGCCAAACGAATTTTTATTCGGGAACAATAGGTAACAAATCAATCACAAATAAACATCCTGTTAAACGTCATTTATTATCTTTCCAATATTTAGGGGATGCTTCAGTTTAAAGCACTACATTTTTTTAACGTGCACTCGTAAATGCAATGTTGCGTTTTCCGCAATCATCTGCGTAAAAGCTTTCAATAGAGTTATTGAAACAATTTTGTAGCTATCTAAAAAGCACTATTCACCTGACCCCTTCACTTTACCAGTAGTTGTACCATGTTCCCTTTCAGTCATCATTTATACACGTGGCATGTAAAGAGGGCAATTTTCACCGGCAATAACAAACAACCTGTTTCCCCTTTTGCAAACAAATAATAGCAGAGGAACAGTTAGTTATTAAAAGGTTCAGCTAGTTCTGTTCTGTGATTTATGTGGACAAATATTTGCCAGTATGCCATATATGCTAAACGGATGATGATTAAAGGTATCTGAACACGAGTTTTAATTAATATTGAGTAACAATGGTGAGGAATAAATATCTAGGATATCTAGGATGTGCTATAATATTTCGATATAATACGTCATATTTTTTATAAATTATATTAACGTGAGCATTTTTCGATATAACATGATGTCATTCTTGCCAAATACGTGCAACAATACGTACAGAACAATGTACTAAATTCAAATAAATTTCTGACTTGGAGAAAAAAAAACAAATATTTAATGTTCGTCTTCACAGACAGTGGAAATTCCCACAATTTAAAACGATTATTTCTAAATACGAAGTTCTCTTTAGTCTGAAACGTTAGAATATGCAAGATGCCAACGGTTTTTTTTTGAGTGCGGAATTTCAAAGTTGACGGAAAAAAGGAAGAAATCCAGTTTCATTCAAGGTTGAAGGAATGGCAAAATGTTAGAATAAAATAAATATTATCATTGGATATTTAATAGCCTTGATTATTATGTGCATAGAAATGAGGTTAAAATCAGAGGAGAATCTCATTTTCATATACATACATGTATATGCATACGTGTACAGAAATAGCGGTTGAAAGTTTTGATGGAACAACGAGAGGTGAATCTACTTTTAACATTCTATAAATGAAACGCATATTATGTATAGGTTTCAGTATTAATAAGACAATTAAATATACACTTTCGTTTTCTCGCATCAAGCAATTCTACAGTACCATATATTGTTTCTATAATTATACAAATATGTATATAGTATTACTATGTAGTTTTAATTGACTAATTCGCAATTGTTGCATATGTTTTATATTGTGCAATAAACAATATAAAAATGTATCCGCAAACTGAAACCTTCAACATTTGTGTATGTTTTTTATCAAAATATAAATATTTAATACAACTAGAAGGTGTTGGAACCATCAAACTTGACTGAAAAACTGAATCCCAACCCTCTTTAATTCTTTGTTGAAAACTAGTTCTATTGGTTCTTTCTCATTGCTAATTTTTTTGACAGTATGTCCTGATAAAGTTCGAAAGTTGAAATTCTTGTCAAAATGCAATAACTTGAACTTCAGTAGCTAGCTTTCTTTTTCTTAGAGCTAGTCAGGATTGAGGTTGGCGAAGACATTGTACAAAAGGAGTTGCATATAAAAGAAACAGTTCCATTTGTATGCAATCATTCCCAAACAGACCCATGTTTAAATGAAGCATGTACAAGTTGGTGCTTCTTTACAAACTTGAAAATGGATCGGCCTTTCTTTTGTTTGTTTTAGTGCCTTCTATATGGCTGTAAACTTTGCAGTATGGAATGTTATAGGTTTGGGAGTATTTGTAAGTGGTCGCACTGTTCAAAACTGTAATTAAGATAAATTTAATCAAAACATGTCAATCTCTAAGAGTTGAAAATGTCGCTCAAATGTGACATGAAAAATTGTATCTTTTAAAAGTGTTTATTCATTGTTTTTCCAAAGCTCACAACTAAGCATATATCAGATAAGCTGTTTTCTAAGCTAAGACAATACCAGTTGTTTTTCTTAATCACTTTAAACCAGATATTGAGCGATATAAGTGCTTTACATTACTAAAGCGCGGTTTTTGATCGCTACCTTAAATGATTTTTCTCATTGCTTTACATTAGTAATTTTAAGGGATTGTGGTATAAAATTAAGATAAGCTTAGAAATCCTTTAAGAATGGATGATAATTATAGTGTGACAAAAACATTGTTACAGGTATTCGTCTATCAAGTTGCTGTTCACATATCACCAGTACAGGTGTATTTAGCTGCTGGTGCGTTGAAACAGTATCTGTTTTTCGAGCTACATAACGCATAATGACTATGGTTACCGATGGTAAGTCATTAGCTAAATTACTAGAAGAATTATCTTGAAACATTAAGTCATTGCTACAACATCATTTACAAAATTTCTTCGAATTATTGAAGATGTTGACACCAAATAATGCTTGGATTTATGCGAGAATATATGAGAATAATGTTTTGGAATTGCTCCTTACCGCAGTAAAAAAATATATTTTTTGCTTTTTTTGCGTAATTTCCATTCATTCTGGTGGTTTTAACCTTATTTATTGAACCAATTAGGTTTATAAAACATTTCTTAAATAATACAACATATTTACGTAGATGATTAATATCATAATTAAGCATTGGCGTAATTCAACACCACGAATTGAAATTTTTACTAATATTCAAGTGACACGGAACGTGCCAGAGGTTACGTGGCCAGTCAAATTTGGGCCCTATGGTACCCTAACTCTCTATACTTGCATTGCAGCTACATCCTAACATTTGGTACTACTTCCTTAGTCCACTGAGCGTTGATTTCATTCCCACCCCACTCTTTTTGCGATTCATACAAAATTGATTCCCGTACTTGGTCGTTTATTGCTGGTTCATCTCTTTAGTGGTTTATAAAGCATCTTTCTCGCAGGTGTGACCACTTGGACCTCTTTACCAGACGCAGGTATATAAGTACACACGACTCTTAGCAGGCACTTCGTTTGAGCCTTCTCCAATAGATTCTGATAGGCTGATACACTGATAGGTCTTAGCAATTCGTTGGCTGATACACTGATAGGTCTTAGCAATTCGTTGGCCCTGTACATCAGGTGGTTTTTACCTGCAGTTGTCATTCTGAGCGTTAAATTATCGGCAAATGCCGTATTCGTAGCTCTCTCCATAATCTCTATTCAAAGAAGAGCGCTCTCCTAATTTTCTTCAGCCTTCCCCGATATCATGGCCTTCCTCTGCCCGAGACAATATTCAGATGTGATAGTACTTCAAGCTGCTCTAAAGTTATAAGCACACATCAGTTGTCCTTGGTCCCGTTTCTTATTTTAGCTATTTCCTCAATGGGCTGTTTCGTAACCAAACTAGCTCCGTTCTTCTAGTTTCGTTTCCAACCTGCTACGTATTAATATTTCATATAATTTACTGAAGGTATTTAACAAACAGATCGTCTGTAGTTTGGCGCTTTTAGATTTGTTCTATACTCGCCAGAACTCTTGACATCTCATCAGGGTACACCCCCATCAGGATCCGTTTATGGACAGCCAGTATGATTTCTTTAATTGCTACGGTTTCTGTCTGAGCCCAGGACTTTCCTGTCCTTCATGCACTTTTTCGCTTTGCAGATCTCTTCCAGGGTAAAAGGACTTACATCATTGCTTTTGACTCATTTTACTTTAATAAGAATTATCATGATTGTTGTTTTTCTTTTGTTTTAATTATTATGATATGTTTGGTGACAAAACAACTTGTCACAATTGTATATATGCGATTGTGGGAACATTTACGCGAAAGAAACATTATCGTCTGAGTAACCTCAATTAGAGTTATTAAAATCAGAAATGTTGGTTACTTTACTGTTTTCACCTGAGCCATTTGTGAAAGAACACATTTACACCATGAATCTGTGCGTTGTGTGGGTACAAAATTATAGTCATTAAGAACATGAATTAAATTCTATTGAACTGTTACCAGAAATATTTTTTTTGAATTATAGAAAGTGCTTTAGATTTTTTTAACCGAAATGTTTCAATGCATTTGATTGTACTTCAATAATGTGTAATAAAATCTCAAAGTTGTAGAGAGTTCAATACACCTCGACAGCATCTAAATTCAACTTGTGCAATCGTACCATAAATACTAATAGTACAAGACGTTATTTATCATCATAGCTACCGTAATATTACGTCAAACACTTAGAAAATACCTACCAGCTAACCACCAACACTACATCAGTGTTACTATACCGGCTATATTTATGTATCCCATATCGTTGATTCTAAAACGTTGTGTTTGGAAATAAAACCGGTCTAGCTCGTGTTTTGCTTCAGGCAATCTTGCGAGTCTCGCTTCTGAGAAATCATCTTCCATCATGTCTGGGCGATATAATTTGATAACACGCCAAGTAATCGTTAACCGCCGTACCGGTTGAGATTTTAAAACCAGTCGGGCTAAATATTTGTTCTTCATAACTTTTGGTGTATGTATACTAAAGAATTATTTTTAAATTGTGTAATTAAACATGTATTGACCAAGAGAATTTGCACCTAATTTTAAGTGGAAGAAAGAGTATTCATAACATTTCGTGATAGTACTTTATTATACATATATGTATATCTTGAACAATTTTCTTCTCTATGCAAAGCTTTGCCCTTCGCAGGTTTCTTATTTTGCCTGGGAAAATTGTATATCTACGCAGATGGATGTTTGTAGTGCATATTCTTGAATGTCTGTGGAATGAAATTGTGTAATTTACATTCAAACTTAAAAGAAATTTATGACTGAATAAATCCTATTTTACAATGTTTATTTACGGTATATTAAGTTTGCGTGTTCATTGGCTCGACCCTACTGCAATAAAAATATATTACTTGTTTTCACACATCGAACACGTTGTGTATTACATTCCTTCATCGAGAGCCATTCTTCTCCGGTTTTATTGTGTTTAAATGTTATGGCTTATCAGGTTGAAACATATTAAGGAATGTAAATCATTAACTATTTCAAGGAAAGTTCTTAAATGAACATAATACATGAAAATACTTTACAGTAAAGTTATTGGAGATTTCAGCTTAAACGATGTCAGTGATTTTCATGGTGGGTTTAGTCAGATGTAGCGGTAGTAGTAGTGATAAATAAGGGCAACACTAATATGTACTGTGTTGTGTATTTACAGTAGTTCAACGGGAAAGTGTCATATATGGTCGTTTATACAAGTATAAACTGCTACATTAAGATTTAGTTTTACTTCGTGGAAACACTGTCGGAAAAAAGTGGCAAGCACACCCTGTATAATCTGTGTGATTCTAACGCAATAAAATTTGGCATGACTTACTCTCACCTGAAGAACGACGCAACCCTGTTAGGAGGGGATGCATCAATAGCGGGAGTATCCCCCGCTGGCAACACGTACCATCGCTACACGATGAGACATGGAGTCAATAAGTCGTTGTATGGTAGTAGAAGAGATGGCCAACCATGCTGCTTCAACTTGCCTCCATAGGTCCTCAACGTTTGCCGGAGAAGCCAGATAACGTCGAAGTGTTCGACCAATCATATTCTACACATGTTCCGGAGATCCGGCAAACGAGCCGGCCATGGAAGCAGCATTTGTATGTGGTGCTCTTCCACAAAGGTTTGTACAACACACGCGACGTGCCGTTGGGTGTTCTCGTACATGTATAGCAGAGTGGGGAGGTGGGTGCCATTCCACTTTTAACGGGACCGAATTTTAAACCATTTTATTTTATTTAATATATTAACGTAATAACGGGCTTAGTTGAGTGACTTTGTATTAAACCAATTTTATGAACTTTGCTAATAAGTCGATCCGGGATTAAATGAAAAAATATATTATAGAAATGTTATTTTATTTTAATTAATGCAATGCACCCATTTTCTCCCTGTGTTAAAATTTTATAAGTTCTTAATAGTTAAAAAAATGTAACGGTTTAACCGAAAACGAATAAACAGGTGGCCTTTATAAACGTTTTATTGTATTCTTTGCGCCAATATGAAAACATCGCCTTATATGGAAATGTAGCGAGCGTGGCGTGATGCAGATTCGCTCGACTCCGAATGTATAGAACACTTCCCGTGAGAACGGCAAAGAGTCTAGCCCGCGTTGCAATCAGTGTTAAAATTTGTCAAGTAAGGGCAAGTTAGTGATCTTGTGGTTTATATAATTATTTAAATAATCAGTAATGCCGTGATTACTGGTGAAGGGCCAGCACGTAGCCAATAAATTAAAGTACTGATAACAAAGAAATTACAAGAAAGACCACACCCGAGCCCCAAGACAGACCACCCAAAAGAAGCGAATATTCAGGGGGAAGAAACAGCGTCAACGAGCTAAAACTATTATATCTTATAGATACGAGCTCGTAAAAATTAGATAAATCAACTATAAAGTTTGCCATTCTTGCCATATTTAGATTTTAATGTATTTAGCTCTGTTGTTTTCTTAATTCATTTAATCGCGTTTTCCTTTCAAATTATTCATGAAATTGCACATAAAATACAATAATTAAATGATTTCCATTCTTGGTTTTCTATAAGCTAATGACTTATATGTAGTTAGATGATTAACATTGTTATTGAAAGTAAGTTTTATTTGATGGCGTGGTAGGTGATCCTGACTGTTTGATAAAATGTTAGTGTTTGATAAAACTGGATCACTTAAAAGTTCCTTTATTCCTTGAAAAGAATGTGGAATCAATATTAGAAGCAAAACCTTACACTAATAATTTTTAACCATCGAGTAGCGATGGCGTATGGTGCACCGTTAAAAACAAAGACAGACACCCATCAAATCGAGTATGCTGCGTTGACTACGTTACTACATGGTTTAGGATAATTGCCAATCGGATATGAACGGGACCGGTTAATGGCGAACGAACTGTTAAACCCTTCCGGGATGCCATCGCATAGGATAACAAGATTCCGAACGAACCGAAGGGTGAACACCGTTTTTAATTATCGTTAATACATTTCGATACGGCGGAGTTGTCGATCTATAATTTTTTGTTATTGTCCTTTGCGCCGGTATACTTTTCGTTTTGTCACGTTTATGCGGTTCCGTTAATTGGAAAAGTTGGTCTTTTTGCGGTAAGCGTGATTAATGAGAGAAGAGGATTTGAAATGGACGTTTCAATTTTTATCGATCATATGAAATGTTAGGACGATGTTATATTTGTCGAATCAATAAGCAGACACTTCATGTCTGTTTATGCCGTGCAATAATAAAGTGAATCTATAGAAGTCTCCTACAAATACAATTGCTATTACTTATTCACAAATTTAGGGCCTTATTTTTTCGTCAAACCGCACAAATAGGGAAGTGGTGGATTTCTACAAACAGACAAAAAAATATGGAAAGTTCGAGCACAGAGAGTGATGTGGTTGGAGGAAGTGTTATATGGAGGCGAAGCAGTGAAGAAAAGAAAAAGAAAATCAAGAAGAAGTGCCTACATAAGCCAAAAAAGATATAAGTGACAGACGTCAGCAATTATGAAAAAATACGACTAGATAAGGTGGAAGCAAACTGTAGCACGTACAGAATGCTAAATAGTGCAGAACATACCAACTAAACACAGAAATGACTCAAATTAAAAACAAAAACTAACGCAAAGAACTCTTTACATTCAAATAAAAATTTGTCAAATTTTATAGCTGATGGAAGAAGTCTTAATTAGACTTAGCCGCACCTAGATGGTACTGCCAACAAGTCAGTTTGGATTCGCTTAGAACATATCCCTTAATTTATTGTGTATTTACTACTTTTTAAGTTACAAAGTATTTATTTCATAACTATGCCAGTATAAAAATGTACACTGTTTAAGTACCCTGTAAAACAGTACAATCTTATATGTCGGACGGAGTATGAAGTCAATGCAAATATGAAGAAATGCGGCGACTACTGTTAAAAAAGAGACAAGTAAAATTATCTCAAAGTAGTAGTAATCCTCTGAACAATTAGCTGTAATTACTCTCAATACTTCCTAAACATTAAACGGTTTTAATGCATAGTAATAAATTAAATATACAACTTGTAGCCCCAAATAGACATCGACTGAACTGAATTCAAAACAGGTTAGCGTATTACACAGTAATTCTACCATGTTTTATACTTTATTGTTTAGCAAGCACACTATGAGAATCATGATACAACTATAAAAAGCATTCTCACTTGTGAATAGAAATTTTAAATTAGAGTAATTAGATTTCTTTTTGAGGCTTTTTGTAAAATCTAATTTGATCGCACTGATTTGGAGCAATTTGTAATGCAATCACTGCAGCCTTCCATTGATAAGCTTTCATGAATTGTTGCATGAATTGTTTCGGCAAATTTTGCATGTTAAGGTACTGCAGTCTTTGCCAAAGCTTCCTTGAGAAGATCCGACTGAATCCTAACGTAATATCAATTGGAATGTTAAGGTAAATAAGCAACGCTCGCTAAATATAATGTTTTCATAAATTCTAAACAACAATTCTAAAACAAATAACTGGATAGCTTGGAAACGTTGAAGAATTATCGAAAAAAGACCAGAGACAGATATGAAATAAAGGTATCGAATTATCTTGTACATCAATAACTGATCTTTTTTTACAAAACAATATTCTGTCCTGTACAAGTTTCAATAAAACACTGTAGTATTTACTAGCTAACTTGAAATACTATCGGCGGGCATTGTATATCGAAAAATCTTTCTACGTGAAGAAGCAGTGTTGATGACAACATTTGTACCAATATTAACAGCGTATTAGATAAAGAAGACCATTACATTTATTCTTGAAGGTGAGTTGCCTTTTTGATGGGATCGACTTAATTGAGAACCAAGTCTGAAGAGAGTAGCGGTAATTACTACTAATGATATAATTAGATTAAGTATAAAGAAAAGATAATTCGAATAACGGGTTATAATGCTTACAATTCTTACTAATAGCTAGAAGTCCCTGAAACAGGTCTTTAGATAACGCGCAAGATTGTGTTTACGGTATGTAGAACGACAAAGAGATCGTTTTTTCTAAGGCAAGGTTGTAGATTGTAAGTGTTTCCTAAATGAGTAGTGCTTTTAACCTTTTTAATGGCAGAAATAAATGGCATCCTATGTACAGAAACGCACTTAATAAAAAGAGAGGGTCAATACGATAACGTTCAGATTTTGTGAAAAAGTAAAAGATTTTCCTAGTTTTATTGATTGATTTCATTTCTTAATATTTGTAACATAAAGAAAGTTAGGCACATGACTCAGAGAATAATTGAGAATGCATGGTATTTTATGTTATAAGTAAATAAATGTTCCATTCTTATTTTCATAATGCACAAATTGCATAGCATAACCAATGTCTTTCAAACATATTCACGGCATTTTTCATTAACATGTCAGCGAATATGTGAACCCGAGACGAGTTAGTATCTTAAAAAGTTATTTTTTTTTTGCTCTGGCAGATTTTGATGATATTTTTACTATTTATTGGTATGTTAATATCGTATCTTTTCTATCTAATATTACAGTTGATCCAGTAATTCCATGAGTAAGTTGGGTAAATTTTTGTACAAAAAATGAGAATAGTACCTTCTAAACTAATTTGAGTTTCTATATTTCTTGAACGAAACTTTTTATTGTGCACGAAAATTGTTTCGCTAAGCATTTCCATTATTAAGTAAAAACCGAATCAATTTTGACAAAAAAACTAGAATGCTACAAACATTTTTTGTTTGATTCTTATCGTTTTATGAAATATAAATTAATTACTATTCTGTCATTATTATGTCTATGTAGCTATGATACTTTAGTAACGTTGTATTGGTGTCGATGTGCTAGGTATGACTGGTTTCTACGTATCGATTCCTAGGTATCGATACTCACGTTCCAAGGTATCGTGGAATCGATACCAATAAGAGTATCGAATACTGGGCAATGATTTTACCCAGTCCTATTCGTGACACCTACTTGATGATTACTACTACTACTACTCGATGATACATCATAACCAATTAACTATCAGATTGCTTTTTCACTTCTCACATCATCGTACAAGTGTACTAAAATAAAATTGGTTTACACTGAATTGTTTTGATGTAAGAACTACTATCGAAATACCATTTACCATCGCCCACTGTGTATATACGTATTATTATCATTAGAGTAGACAGATTTAATAGTTTTGGATTGGAAAAACAAACTTGATAATTGCAGCTCTATCGGGTTACAGGGAATAGAACCAAACAGGCCTGAAGAGAGAGAGACGTTAATTTTAAGGAAGTAATCCTGAAGAATTTTTTTCTCTTTGATCGTGGATCCCTCGATATTTGTTTACTTAATATGTACACCCACGATGAAAGAATTTATTGAAAAGAAAAGCACTCCGTACGATAAGTAGGGTGGCCGCTGGCGAATATCGTCCCTTTGACATATTGTCTGTTTGTAAGATGATGAGTTTTTCCCCTCTCTTGTAGCCCCTAGGCTTTCCACCATTTCCCCATTGCCGAAATGAGTCGACTACATTAAGTTAGATAAAAAATTAAAATTCGAAGAAGCGAAAAATGTGCTTTTAGTGGAAGTGATGTGATTCAAGTTATCTTAGTAAGAATACGTAACTAGTACTCTCTTTTCCATATTAAATGTTATTTTTGCAGCCGATAATTTCCATTTAGTAAACAAAAGTATTGCTTTATACCGAATTCCATTTCTCTAAAAACAGTAATTTCTTTAGAATAATTAAACACACATTCTCTGTTAAAAGATTTGCATTTAATTTGGTGGCACATTACATATGGTAGTATTCATTCCTTTTCATTGTAGATAACTATTTACTCGAATCAAAATCTCCTGTTAGGCCTCGCTGCAGGGAATCGTTGAGATCCAAAATACTGGAAGTTGCTCGTAGAAAACAATAAATAGGCCTGATTAAGTTTCCCCGCTGTTCGTAACGGAAATTTAAATGTCCCGAGTGTTTGTCGTTGGTAACTTTTCGGCATCGGTAAAATCGGCCTACGTCGACGGATTTTCTCGCTACGTTTCTCCTTCTTTAAGCCGGCAGAGTTAAGATTTAATTATCCTTTGTCGGTGGATTTGCGTTAGGAGGAAACGCACCGAAATTATCAAATGCGATCACCTCGGACTGTCTAAACAAAACTGGGGGAACCAAAATAATCGCGGATGAAGCAAGATAAGTAAATACAATTCGTTTCAGTTGAAGACGTGGAAAGTTATCCCTTTTGGAGAAAAACAAACGCAAACGTTGAGTTAATAGTGTTTCAAGGAGAAAGCGTAATACTGAAATCAAATGGAATACGAAAATTAGTTGGTTTATCATAGATAGGAGTAAATTATACGTGGAATATCAAAGGAAATGTAGAAAGACGTATTGTATACATACATACACGAGTTTTAATTAAAAACGTGCGTAGAGTTGAAGTAATTAATTTTTCATTGAATATCAAACAGTCAGTAGTATCGATTTCAATATGATAGGTTGGCAATATTTATATTATTGTGCATTACGTTATTGAGGCAGTATATATAATGGTAGCCTCAACATTACTTTTTACTTTTGTGTAAAATTTTAAGCATTCTTTTCACGTTAAAAAAGGTCCCGTAAAATTCAACAATATTCATACTTTCAGCTTAAATACTACATGTGTTAATATAACTGATATACGAGAATTAGTAAGAGCAAATGTGATGAAGAGCTTTATCTATCTCTCTTAAAGCCAAGGCTCTATAGCAGGATCTGACCAATTTTCCAGCAACCACATTTTTTTATATAGAAGAAGTTACTTACCGTACTTTTCCGGGTACATGAAAAACTCCGGAGCGTTCGCCTTGAGGCGTTCTTCTTGAAATCTCTATGGACGAAGTCAAAAATAATCTAGCTCAGATGAGTTTCTTCGTAGGAATTAGTAACGAAGATGAGTCAAAATGAGGTTGAGAAGTCCATGATACTTATTTTAGAAAAATGAGTAAGAGAGCTGGTAGGTATATGCAACAAGACTGAGTTCGTTGTCCTTGAAATCACCGTTAAGACCTTGCAACTCCGATATCCTACAGTGTTACTGTGCTCCACTTTAGGCCATGTCTAGTCGCGTTTTCCTCTGCTGCTGACCCTGAAATTTGTTTCTCTAACATGGTGGTATTTTGACCTAGTCGACAAAAAGTTCTGAATGAAAAGAACAATCTACCAACAGTTATTGCAAAAATTGTTTTTCGAACTGAACTCTTAAGGATTTCAGTTTACTATCGAGCTTATTTATGTAGTAAATATAAGTGAACATACGTCTGATACAACTGAGTAGGCAGAAGAGGCGGTGGCAGAAATAATGAATATCATTTCTGAGACTCTTTCTGTTACCACTGTAATATGATACCAAAACCTCACACACGCCATTCATCAGATCAGTCGAACAAAGACGAGAGAAAATTAGGCCAGTGTATGGTAAGTCCAACTGCTTGAGGATATGCTGGGGAAAAACTAAAGATTTGTTTTAAAGAGCAGTGCCAAACTCTTTGGCAAGACAAAATTAGATTCTTAAGTGCGGATGCTTTGTGAGTGTGGATGCTTGAAAGAAATCCAAACGAAACTAATAAAGGCAAAGAAACTTCCACACGGACAAAATCATGTTGTTTATAAGGTTTGACATATGTTATAAGTACCATATATGCTAATTATTTGACACAAATGTTTGAAGGCTTTCATGCTACTGATACTCAGATAAAGGAACAGGTCAAGAGGGTTGTGTTTATTGCCAGGAAATAGAAAAGAACTTACAAGGAAACACAGGCAAGTGGTGGTGACCGATTTAACTGAAATTTGGTAGGTTTGTAGACTGGTGCAGTCTAAAAACAACGGTAACTTCCATAGATGCTAAATCGCTCGTTTTGGGGGTGGAGGGCAATAGTTTTAAAAAATATATAGGGGGTGGAGGTTGTTTCTGGAAAACAAGAACTGTGACGGGCAAACTATTGTCGCTATCTTTTAGTACTCATAAAACAGTTATATATTTGTCTTAACTTTCTTTTGACATGTCTTATAGTTTTGGAGATATTAAAGCAAATAGCGGAAGGTGGCGTTGGCTCTTGGTCGCCCCCACCCCCGAAAACGAGCGATTTAGCATCTATGGAAGTAACCGTTGTTCGTACACTGCATCAGTCTACAAACCCACCAAATTTCATTTAAATCGGTCACTACCACTTGTCTGTGTTTCCTTGTTAGAGAATGGCCTCTGAAATGAAGCACTGCAGTGTCTCCCTTACTTAGCCATAGATTACCTAACAACTTTGATCGATGCTGTCGGCATTTTCCGTTGCTTTGGAGAATTTTCGAAGTAGTGACTATCCAGGAGCGTGGAAATGATATCTTATTCCAGCAAATTTGGCGCCCCATTAGTCACTTCTCATGTATTGCAGAGTAAAATCTGCAATCTTGCAGTTCAACCAAATGAACAGTTTGACTTCAGGCTACCGTCAACACGGTCGTTCAACAAAAATCAAGGGGATCAAGAATTTTTTTGCCCTACCTATTTGAAAAAGAAACCTGCTTTGTGTTACATGCAGTCATAGAGGGAAACAGTGCATTTACTAAAATGTTTTATTGGAGCAATTATTGCAGTTATGAAACAGTTGAAATGGCCTACTTTAGATCCTTGTGTCAATGAAAGATGGTTGTCGTTCTGGTCTGTTTTTCACGAGAATGTTTTTTTTTTGTTTACCGATAATAATTAATGTATGGTATTACTTCCAGTATAAATCTAGATTAGGATACCTTCATATAACATATTGTGTTTATCTTTCATTCTACTAATTTAAATTTTCTTCTAAACACAGTTACAATCCAAATAAATACAAAACAATTAACATGGATACACAGATAACAAAGACGGTACGTCAAAATTTGAAGGTTCTACTGGTATTTATCGCTACAGCGGCGACATAGCCTGCCGGCTACTTTACTGAAAGTTTATTAGGTACCTCAATAATAATACTCAAAATATAAGACCCGCTTCCTACCAAACGTAAACGAAAGATCATGTAACAAACGCGAATATACCATGCTCGTATGTATGTATGTATATAGATACGACCATATATATATTGTGTACGGGTAGATAATTTTCTATATCAAGAAGGAGTATAATTAGCTCGTTCGATGCTGTGTACCGGCGGCATTCCGGTTTAGGGGGAAAAGCTCGGTTTCGTGGAAGAAAATGCCGTTATTAGCTCAGGCTAAAAGTTATTACACGAAACTTCGTTTGTAAAATTGACAATTAAAAGAGGTTTATGGAGAAATTACTTCGTAAATGAATTCTCCACTGTGTAGTGAGTATTTCTCATTTAGAGGTAGAGCTTATAAAAGATGTTTTAGCTGCTGTACGTCTGGCAGTAAGCAGTTTACACAACTGTAATGTCAACAATAGATCATTTTGGATATGTACAGTTCTATACGTGACAGAATGTATTGTTCTGCAGTGAAAATAAGGAAATAAATCGCTTACGTTATTCAAACAATATGAACATAAAGTTGAGTCAGACGTAAATGAGAACTAGGACAGATAGTTACTTTGTTGAATTTATTATATCGGTTTGCGAAGAGAGATATGTATGTGCCACATACATATGGGTATGTAGATACTGTAGTGAATGCACTTAGATATGCCAGCTATTTTGCTGCATATTTTAATAGTACTAAAGTTGTAATAACGCCAAATTATTACAGAAGCACCAGTTCTTTCAGTCTGAGAGAATTGCTATCAATTTGTCAAAAATATATTAGATGATAAATATGCAAAACGTAAGATTGTAGTATCCTTTTACTAAGGAGAAGGGAATCAAAGGTATCATTAGTAATTTCAAACGTTTTATGTTTCCTTTTTAGTGTAAAGCAATAAGTAATATTTAGTCTTACCTGCAACAGAATCATGTACTTTCAGAACACGTGGGCTAATTCCAAAAACAGAAAAATATTTTATATAGGAATATTCCTTTTAACTGAAAATAAAATGAAGAAGCAGGCTCTCAAAATTCTGAAGCGCCTGAACCTCTGAATTTTCATCATGTTCCAGAAGCAGCACAATTCATTTAACAGGTAAATACTCTGTTATACCCATTCCAGCAGAATCTTGACCTGCAGTTGTGTAGATAACACTGATGTTGCCTCTCTCCGCTATCTTGTTATCCTCAATAGAAAAACGATAATTACTTTTAGAATAAATTGAAAACAGTTGCATGTGTGGCAGAATTTCTTCGGCTAATTGAATTCGATTAATACCCATTTTAATCTAACTGGGTATCGATTTATATGAAAATACTCTCCTATCTCATTCCACGCCACTGGTTTTAAATATCACATAACGCAGTGCTTATCTTCACTGGTCCAGCTGCAATATCATCAGTTCGCGGTTTAAAACCACCCTCTATTTGTTTTTAATTAGGCGCGCCACTTTCCCGGCCATAAATCCAACTAATATTAGCCGGACGGTCGGTGAACTTTTCGGGAAAGGGTACGTTCGCCAAAACAACAACAATATTTCAATTCAAGCCGTTAGAGGGTATACCAGTTGGTTATACCTACCCATTCCCTTACGGAAACTGAAATTGCTGCACTTGTATCCGTTTCAACACAGTTTTGTTTCTACGGTTGCGATGGAGTGGGGATGAGCAAAGTTTCAGCAATTACGGGGTTAGCATATACGAAAAGCGTGCGGTGTAAAAGCAGGCGTCCCAAATCCGCGTTGGCTCATATTGTGCGCCGTTTGTGTAACTAATAACTGACGCTAAATAAACGCGACGAGATCGAGGGATGTTTAAAATCTACCCTAGCGTTGCATCGGCATTATATAAAACGTGTAGGAAACCGCCGACTGTTATATTTATCTATCTCTTTGCTGAAAGGTCTGATATGAAGCGATGTTATTCTATCTCCGGATAGGGTACTAAAAATATGGATTTTTAATCTAACGTTTTGCCCTTGAGGCTAGATTCGGCGATAGTTCCTTGAATTCCTTAGGGGATATGAAGAAGGGGAAGGATGTACTGTAGTAAAATGGAAAAGGTTTCGCTTAAAAAGATTTTAGTGCATTTAGTTTTACGTGTAGATAACGATAGAGAGCATATGTAAATGCGGCTGTTGCTGCAATTAATTTCTTAGCATGGTGCCTAGGTATGGTGCTTAATCTCAGAGGTACGTTCAAGACAACTATCGTAAAATTTGTGAGATAAGAATTTGATAACAACCTAAGAAAATTGTAGTATATATTTGTGGTACATGTATTACAAAAAGTAACATGGCGTTCTGAGAAATATGGTCCATGGCAACGGTTGCAAACATGATTTATTATGTGTCTTCTTTACGACCGAACGGGCATGAGCGGAAGAAAATTTGATAAGCGCTTCAAAGGGGAAGACATTACTTAATACACAAGCTGTACATTGCCGGTCACCCAAAGTTACAGTCTATCGCTACGCTCTTGTAGGTATCTCGACTCTCTTGTCTTGTTTAGATATCCATTTTCAGACTTCCTGGATGTGCGTTATTAGTTATAATAATTTTCATTTTTATGCATTTTTATTTGACTTGATGTAAAATTCTTTTTATTATTTCATCACAATTAATTAGGCGGCTACAATACATGTATATGTAAAATAGAACCTGGAAAGGATACTGTATGTATAAAGATCGATAATAATTTTAGAAATTGAACATGATACAAAAATTACTTTGTATTGCGACAATTTGACAGAAATTAGGAACTTGTTTAAATGCTAATTTAAGTACTAATCAACTGAGTTATATGTTTCACGAATGATTTAATTTAATTAATTAAGGTGTATTACACTGTTCGCATCATGTCAATTTCCATGTCAAACAAATTTTTGTATAAATCCTTGCACCTATACAATAATATTGAAAATTTAATTCCTAACTATTATCAACTGGATTCCTCGTGAAAGTGAATAGCCAATTTGGTAATTCTATGTGTATATGTAGTTAAAGCAATTCAATTAAATAGATGAATTTACCTACTGTGAAACAAAATACTGTTACAACAACAAATACAAACTCAGTTAACAAAATGCAATGAAACCCTTATCGGTTAGTCAGATTCAATCTAGAGTTTTAGTTTAAAATACTGCAATAAAAAAAAAACCGAAACGAAGCGCTGTAATTCATTGTATAGGATATTTTTAATGGACGGGTAATTTTTTTTTGCTTTCAAAAAACTATTACATATATGCATATAACAAAGCCTCTGTTAATACAGAACTTTGAATATTAATATTTTCCGCATTTATTTTTTTCTATTTGAAGTAATATCGAATTTCCATAATGTAAAAATTCTATATTCAGTAAAACTTCCGTAATTTAAAACCAAAAACTAAATGTTACAACTATAATAACTAAAATAAGTAAAATAAAAACTCATATACATACATTGTTTACATATCTGTTAGTAGTGCACACTAGCTGATATAGATATGTATGTACAGTGACCTTCAAAAGTATCCGGACACGACTTCATAGAGAAATACCTTGCGCTCAATACTTTATTCCAAAGAGCAATAGGGCTAGCTTACTACCTGATGAGTGTAACCGTAGTTTATCGCTCTTACAATAACATTGCAATATACAACTGCATATACATATATATACACCTCTTGTATATACACTATCAGACTCATTGATAGTGTATATGTTACGGTCGAAGTTCGAAATCGGCCAGTTCGGGAATTGGCCGGCCAAATAGGGATATATAGTGTCGCCTTATATTGAACGGCCAATATTCGATTTTTTCTTAATTTCGGGATTTGGCCAGCCAGTTTACAAAATGGCATAGAGCGTTCGACCAAAGTCGGAAGAAAAAGGTTAAGACGAGGTTTTGGGGTGTTGTATACCGAAATGATAATCACATTATATTGATCATAAATTATACTAAATTACAAAAATCAAAGTTTATATTACAGTAAAAAATCACTTGTTACAAGATGAACTTTTATGACATTTCGAATTACACAGCAGTTTGTTATTTTTACATTTGCAGCGATTTTTTGAGCACTTTGTAGTGCAATTGCATCGACTGTAGCCTTGGCCGCCGATCAGTGATTGTGAAGACGCGACGGTTCGTAGTGATTTTTCTTCTGTGCCCACGGATGCCAATGTGAGCAGTTTTTCGTGCAGAATGGCAAACTCACTTCTGGAATACAGTTGTTTGAGAACACCGTGTTCTGTTCCTAGCTTGTGGAAAGCGCCCTCGACGTTCGTGACAACTGCAAGAACGCTACGTGGATCACCGCGACCGCTGTCAACATCTGGTATACGGATGCGTACATTATCTCCAACTTTCGCTGGTGGGAATTTTGCATCTGATTTTTTTAGCATCTTGGCACCTTGATTTTCAAACTAGCATGAGCTGCTGACCTCTTGTTTCTGATTTCTTTTTTATTATGGCATAATCTGCAACTAATTTTTTCTCCGTACCCTTCATCTGCTTCATTACTTATTCCACAAATTGCGTGGACATCGTTGCCGCAGGATCCAAAAGAATGGGCTGCGTTTTTCACTACACAGAATCTGCTCGCGTTGTTATTGTCAGGCAAGTGGTTTGAACTTTCCGATGGTTCCGTCGTCACGGCATCAGGTACGTTTTGAGAGGAAGTCGCTGCATTTACAGCATTCTTCATTTCTTGTTCGACGTTCTCAAGATCTTCGTCTGTAACTAAGTTATCGACAACCTCTCTGGGCAGATTTGAGTCAGTCCCACTTTTGTGTTGCAGTCAAACATGGCTTCATATGGCGACTGCTGAATTCATTGATGAAAACAGCGGTTTTTCATTAATTGAATGAATCTGAGACTCTCAGCCCAATGTGTTGATTCATTTGTCTGCATCCATGTCATCATCATATTCTGAACATCTTGGTTGGCACGTTCGACTGAACCTTGGCTTTGGCTATGCCTCGGTTTTCCGTGAACTAGTTTCACTTCAGGCCACATGTTCTTTAGTTCATATATACGAGGGAGCGTTTTTATATTCGCGAAATGAGCGGGTTGTAGGGGGGTGATTAGGCGCATTGGGGGCGTGGCCTGTGCAGCGACTCATAATTAGTATAAATACGAAGTTTCATTGTTATTAGACAGTTAGTCTTTGAGCTATCGTCAACCAAGTAACATAATCAGGAGTGAAAAGTGAAATATGGAAAAAATCGAATATCGTGCCGTTATAAAGTTCCTTACCAGGCAAGGAAAATCAGTCGCGACCATAATGAATGAGACGTCATTGGTTTACGGCGACTCTTGCCCAGGAAAAACCATGGTGTACAAGTGGCATAGTTTATTTAAACAAGGAAGGGAATCCCTTGAAGACGACCCGAGGCCGGGCAGGAGCATTGAGGTGACCACAAAAGTTGAAAAAATTCTACTCGAAGATGCTCGACTAAAGAAGAAACAACTCGCAGAAATTTTTAAAATCCTACACGATCATCTCGGCATGTCTAAGGTCAGCGCAAGATGAGTTCCGAGAATGCTCACGCCGCCGCAAAAACAACAGCGCGTAGAGGGTTCGCGTGCATTTTTGGACCTCTGTAATGAAGACAAGGATGGTGTATTGAGTCGAATTGTTACTGGAGACGAAACTTGGGTTCATCATTATGAACCTGAGTCCAAACAAGACTCCATGCAGTGGCATAAAAAGGGCACAGCACCTCCCAAGAAATTTAAAGTGTCACAATCAGCTGGGAATATCATGGCAACGGTATTTTGAGACTCTGAAGGAATATGTTGTATTGATTATAAAGATAAAGGTGTTTCTATAACCGGAGAATATTACGCTTCAATATTAGAGCGACTAAAAGAAGCCATTAAAGAGAAAAGACGGGGAAAATTGACGAAAGGTGTGCTGCTTTTGCACGACAACGCGCCCGTCCACAAGAGCCGCGTTGCGTTAGCTGCCCTGCATAAGGTGGGCTTCGAAATTGTGAATCACCCACCCTACAGCCCAGACCTGGCCCCGAGTGATTATTACCTGTTTCCGAAAATGAAAAAAGAGCTGCGGGGTAAAAAATTTACTGCCGATGATGAAGTCAAGGAGGCAGTTTCGGCGTATTTTGCAGATAAAGAGAAATCATTTTTTTATGAGGGTATAAATAAATTAATTGAAAGATGTGAAAAATGTATCGGTCTTGCAGGTAAATATATTGAAAAAGAAAAATAATTTGGTTTTTTTATTCCCACCCTTGATTTGCAAATTCCCTTCCATTATCTGATTGAAGCACGCTTGGAGCACCTATGCTGGTGAAGACATCCTGTAGGTGGTAAGCAACTTCTTCTGCTCTTTTGCTTTTCAAAGCTCGCAATAATATGAACTTTGTTAAATGGTCCTGGTAATTGAGTATAAACTTGTATTCGCCGTCTGGGTTACTTTGCATATCAATAAGATCTACCTGGCTTCTTGAGTTAAATTCTTTAAATATCAAAGGTTTAGAAACTAGACCTTTCTTAAGATTAGATAATTTGGTCTGACATTGCTTGCATAAGCGGAGATACAATGTAATGATTTCCTTGGTGACATTTTTGTACTTAGTTTGTAGCTCCTTTTCCATCCGTGTGCGACCTCCATGTCCAATTTTCAAGTGAGTATCATTCAGCAAGTCGAATAACTCTTCTGTGTGCACATAATACAAAATAACGCTATTGTCTTCTGTTAATGGCACAATAATTTTCTCTTTGCCGTCAACTTCAATAACATCATATTTTCTTAGACGACGATAGTCAACACTTTCTTTTTTCTGCTTTGCTTTAGCCTGTTTAACATCCTCGATAAAAGTACAGTACTTGTCTCTGCTGAGAAGCGCACTGTTGTGTGCTTTTTCTTGCATTAACGTATTCAACGTATCTCAGAACCTAATTTTCATATGCTAGGTACGCCAGCTCCGGCCAGCATGCTAGTCTCGACAGAAGAAGCCATGGGAAAACCTATACAAAACAATACAAATTATTGAAATTAAAATGCCGTTAAATGGGGCACAGCCCCAGTTAAATGTGCCGTCATCAACGAAATAACAAAATATCCATTTCTCGCATTAATTCCGATAGTTTCCTGGTATAAAAAACTACTGTACGATACTTATGCACAATTAGTCTTTAAAACACTTGCACTACAAGCACTCCGCTTCGGGTCGTGCTTGTATCGTCAGCAGTATGACCTAACCTAACATCTAGAATACAACTATACGAACATGAGCCGAAGAATACTCACAATTAAACAGCTGTCAGAATAATGGAAACAAGTCACAGAGGCAGGACCTTGTCTGAAAAGCAGCAGAGGAACGGAAAATTATCGTCATGCGTGGAACTGTCCTTGCTACCATGTGCAAGCCGCCATCGCAGCCGTGCCGTCTACCGGACATTCTTGCATCAGCAGGGCCAGGCATTTCACGGCACTTCGGGAAGTGGCCGGCCAAAGTAGCATATACACTGGCCATTTCTAGTACATCGGACATTGGCCACACACCTCGGCCAAAGTGCGAAATGGCCGGCCAATTCCCGAACTGGCTGAACTTCGGGCTTTGACCGTAACATATGCAAGAGGTTTCTAACACGAGGCTTTCCAAATCAGTTGAAAGTTAGTAAACGCCACCAGTGCATAAAAAAGGAAGTACCGTGAACTAGAATAGCTACATAGGCTTATATTGGAATTGAATTAATCCTACCGAATTTGTTTGAGAGGCTCATTTTGGAACTAGACGTTTCCTCTTCATGGCCCTAGTAAGAATTTTTGATGAGGTATATTCGAAAATAGGAACATTGTTAGTTTCTACTAAACCGTTTGATATTCTGCATTATGAAATATTGGATACCAAGTTGGAAGTCGTCAGTTTGAGAGCTACCTGCAACAGCGGCATCGCATGTGACTAAACAAGAACAATTCATGAAAATCAATGATATAAAATCTGCAGAGGTAACGTTAAGTAAACGTTCTTCCTCAAGGTATCCTATTGGGTCCAGTATTGTACATAAGGTATACATATCAGCAGGGTTGCACAAATTTTCTGAGGCGGCTTAATTACAAGAGAACGAAAAGTGATAGTGGATCCTGATTTTCGACAATTGTAAGACTAAAATTATAGTTCACAAGGTTAGGAATGTGGGTATGGCAGCCAAAGATTCCAACAATAGACTCAAATTTTCAAATTCGGTGCTTTCGCAATTTATTTATTGCTTCAGATAATTAAGATACGAGTGTACATTGACGATGTAACATCCAAAAAACATTTTCAACAGCAAAACAACATATTAAAAATTACAAATAGTATTAATACGACTAAGTCACATATTAAAATCAATTATCAAATTAAAAATACATCAAACAGCGGGAGAGACCACGCCGATAAACGAAGACGTCAAGTGTTGAATTCAACACACATTGATGAAGCAATGAATAAATTGCGAAAGCTCAGAATTTGAAAATTTGAGTCTATTGTTGGAATCTTTGGCTGCCATTCCCACATTCCTAACCTTGTGAACTTAACGAGTACAGCCAGTAATTCTTTTCGAAAGTAAAATTATACTATTTTTATGCTTTCCATAAATGAGTGAAGTCACCAAGTGTCAAGTCATTTTTGTTATTATTTACAACTGGTCACTTATACAGGTTATTATTCATACTGGTCATTGTTCATACTGGTCATTATCCATACTGGCCATTATTTATACAGGTGAAAAGGTATTACCACTTTTGTTCTCTGAAAAGCTAATAAAGAAATAGAGCTTAGATTATATATAGGTACTGGTCATTATTTATATACATAATGTTATGTTCGACTGCCCTATTTTGTACAATAAATAATTAAAATGATTACCATCTGACAGATCGTAGATTAGCAGCTAGGTATGTTGACAGTATTCTGTTATTTGTACAAACGTCAAATGACATTACATACATTGTAAAAACACCACCGACCTCTCATTTATTATCTCAATCCTGATAGCAATTATTAATTTTCTGTTGCGTAAATATGATGAAAGTAATTTTTGTGCTGCTGTGTCACATATTCCGATTCCTTGCATTTTAGGTAACAAAGTACCTATCTAAATGATTTTTAAGAATCCGACAAATAGGATTGCGTGTTGATTTACCGGGAAGAAACCCATGTTGTGTATAATTTTAAATTTCGCTAAATAATTTACTAATCTCGAATATAATTTTGTCAATATCTTACTAATATTGTGTACAGTGGACAACAGCTTAATCGACACCGTTACGGAATTTCCTAAACCTTAATAGCAATGTAGAGGGGGTTACGTTGTGTGACCTTCAGTTAAGATTTATAGTAGATATTATTATTAGTAGATAAGGTCGACGTTAGCTTGCGGTGGTGCCGATTTAGAAGCTGTCCACTGTACATCCTGATTTTTTTGTAAATTGGTATGCTTTTTATTTGCTTTGGAGACTATTTGGCTCTCCTTTGCAAGGCATGATAGACCTCCTTACTCTCCGTTCCTTGGGCCACTCAAATAAGATAACTTCAAGCTAAATTTTGTCGCATTGAAAAAATAATATTGAAATAAATATCTGTATAAAAGACTGAGAAAATAATTATATCATGAAAATCATTATATTGGTAATGTTCCACCAGTATCTTTCATGATATTTCAGCAACAGAATCAACTTCATTGCTTCTTTAGCTGTACCTATCTTAACAGGAGGTAATTGCAAAGTTTGTTTCAATTACAGCTCTACTTGATACATTTCTGCGAATAAAATACGTTCACAAACAAGGCGCTGTAATGGAGTTGACAACTAACAATGCACTCTGGCGATGATTCAAATAAGAGAAAAGGTATGAAAGTTACGTATATCACAGTTATGCTGTACAAGTCTGCAAACTAGTGAAGTAAACAAATTGCATCTTTCCAGTCCACAGAGTATGACTTACATCATATTTGAAATAAGTATATATGCAGAATGTATCGTATATCAGTTGATATCCATTGTTTAGAGAAATAGGTTGCCATAGCAACGAACAGTATAATAAAATTTAGTTTTACAAGAGTTCACGACGCTTACTAGAAATGGCTCCAGGTGAAGTGTCAATGAACCTTAACAGTGCAAGAAATCGCGACTGGTTGCCGAGACAGAACATTCGTACGCTGTGTACGTGTAGACCTAAGGATACGAAAGAATTAGATGTGGCACGATAATAAAGAACAGAAGATGTGGTACAGGCAGTAAAGTTTACAAGTTATAATAGTTGCTGAGATCATTATTATTATGAGGTATAAAGTACACAAAAAATAAAAAGGAGGTAAACGTTAATAAAATATCGTGTATAAAACGCCAAGTAATTTTTAGATTTTAATGAGGTAAATTAGTTAAAATACAAATTCAATAAAGGTTTTAACACTTTTTTTAGTTTTAATTTTCTGTTATCTGTCCTGACAGTAAGTATTTTGTCTGATAAACCAAACTGCTTACACTTAAAATTACACATTATAGGTTTATTATTAGTATTACCAAGTTTACTATTTAATATGCAACACCACAACAATATTGCAGAAACTATGTGCAAATTGTAGCTTTCCTACTAAACTGCACTTACAGATAGTTTCGTCGTTACGTCTACTTGATGGGATGTTCATTGCAGTTTATGCACTACAATTTGCTACCAAATACATTGCAGTGACGGTAGATGAAGTTTACCAAATCCACTAGACATATACTGCAATCATAAAGTATTAATTTCTTGTTTATGAACTGAGACGAAACTAACGTATTTCTATGTGAAAACATTTGTTTATATGCAAGCGTATATCTCATCTACGAATATGCTCTAGCTATACAGACCATGCAGACCATAGGAACAATATCTTCATAGAGTGAGAGACCCAAATTATCTCTCGGTTAATAGAGTGAATTGTGTGTGTGGTATATTCACATGTAGTAGCTACAAGTTACGATGAGGAAATGTTAATGGAAGATTACGGTTGAAAATTGAATATTTAACGTTAAAATTACGAGAAAATTGTAGCTTTATTTACGACCTCGTTACCCTGACAAATTATCTTTGTAATTATCACCCCGTATAACATTAAATACGAAATTATTTCGCTATTTTATTTTTACGATTATTACGGTATAACGTTAGTGAATCTGTATTATTATTCAGAACATTTACTACTAGCCTATAATTTGACTATGCGTAATTTTATATTATGACTATTGCAAATTTTATTATATATTAATTTTACATTAACCGGCTTTCTCTTGCCAGTAATAATAATAGGAATAATATGAATAAACTGGTTTGCTACCGGAAATTGGAGTACGTCTACATTGGAACCGTTGAAAGACTACTTTCAATCACCACACTGCACACTAGAGCTCTTAAACTTTCAAAAGTCGAAAAATGTGGCTTATTTGCCCAATTGGCTTGTGAAGGACAACATTAACTATAGGAAATAAATTAACGTTTTGTATCATATTTATTTTGTTGGTGTAGAACAAAGTGGCAGGGACAAAATGCTATGCACGTATTACAGATATTTTCAGATATCCAATTGAAAACTTGTAGAAACAAGCGAAGTTCGCTAAAAGAAAAAAGAGCTACGCTAATTTAAAAATAACAAAGTTTATGTTCTTACGCCTTCTTAAATCAAAGACTGAGGTTGAGATTGTAAAAGAATTATTTAGAATAGTTTTGGATATTGAAATGCCTAGCATACTTACAGTGATGGTGGGTGCGACTTTATAAACTCAGTAATTTAAATATTAGATAAAATATGGCCAACGTTTTACAATTCGGTCGTCCAAGACACCCCTAATTATAGGAAGATTGGAGGTACCATCACGCAACGAAAAATTAGTCTTTGGGATCTTATTTCGTCCAGTTTCAAGAAAATAGTTCGACCCATAAAGTCATTGGGCATATCCTTTATAAAGTTTTATGCAGAGTTGACCCCAAGGTAAGATTTTCTTATAAAAAAACTTACCTATGGATTTACTTAAATCAGTTGAAAATCAAAACGATTTGATCTGTTTATTCAAAATGCCGTACAACGTTGAATTTTTAGTGCTAAGTATAGATTTAGCCCAAAAGAAATGGTGAAGTAAAGGATATATCAATACGGAAGGTGGAAATCTTTGAAGTTTTAATGAATCTAATATTGATCTCGTGCAGAGCCGTCCAAAATAAGAAGTTTCTTCCGAGACTCACCCGTGTACAGAGACTAAGAAACATCAGAATAGCCAACGCTTACAGAATTATGTCGGCGGATGCGCTGGATTCATTGCTAGAGTCCCATCCATACGGCAGCACAACGAGGACTGATGCCAAGAAGCAGTTAAACGATCGATGGCGACAAAAATGGAATAGCGACAGACATGGAGAGTGGACTAGGAAACTTATCCTTAACTTAAGACAATGAATGGAAATACCATACGGAGAAGTCGATTACTATGTCATACAGACCCTGTCTGGCCATGACAGCCTTCTCAAATATCTAGATGACAGCGAAAGAACGGATACCAACGCATGGCACTACTGTAGAGCGATTGACAACGTCGAATATACCAACTGTCTGTGCCATGTACCTGTCCAAAGTGGGAAGACATTAGATAGTTTTGCAGTGGGGATATTGGGCAGTTTTTCAATGCCAATACCCTGATGAGAGACCTATGGAAACCGGAAGAACAGTGGACAAAAGTATATCGGTCATTCGAAAGAACAGTGACACAACTCAAATACAATTATGTTGAACTTTTGTTAAATCGATACATTATGAGTACTCAAAAAACTCAAGTGATCCTCAATGATTACAGTTTATGAATGCAAAAATAAGAATTTAATCCCTAAAATCAATAAAAAAGAGGTAGTAATAATTTAAAATGCGTCTCCTGAAAATCGTGAATTTTTGAGTTGTGTCACTGTTCTTTCGAATGATCGATATATAGTTATACAAACTATAAAAATAAGCAAGGAGATATGCCAGCATTGAAGAAATGAGCGAACGGGTTCCGTTGCGAGGTATGGAAGATGACTGGAGGAGAGGAGTGTCTGAGGATGCAACATACTCCTCCTTAACTATATCTTTTAGACTTACATTACACATATAAACCAGTACTAAAAGAGACTATCGAGTCCACAACCCTAACTAAATTTGCCTAAGATCCTTAATCAACTTATAGAATTGCGTGATAGCTTTTGTTAAGGTTGCCATCACGCTAGTGACAACTCAGAAAAACACATAAAATTGGATTAGGCTAAAGTATAGAGCTATAAAAATATGCCTCAAATTAATTAATATAAATATATTCAAATAAAATCTTATAAAGTAAATTAGCGACGACAGGCTGACTATCAGCCTATTTTATACCTTATTAGTGTTAGGATTATATTTATTAGTGGGCGCCACTTTTCAGTGTTTTGAAAACAAGCATTACATGAATTATTGTCTTATCTAAACTGCCCTCACAACGGATTGCATGTGTTATTGATAATTGCTACAATAAATTGCTCCAGATGTATTTATTCAGCACATTAGATATTCTTGCAATGCCACAGACAACATTAATTTCCTCTCATCTAACAGGATTACTTTACAAGATAAAAATGTATTTTATGAACAGAAGCGACAATCTACGTAAAATGGAGGGGACATTTAGGAACATTCAACGATATAAATCTCTCTTAAGTGTTAAGCCAAAGCACCTTCTTCTCCCCTACTATAGAAGGAAGAGAAACACAAGTATAATTGAGCGACAGAATAACAATGATTTTGTGAGATAAGGATGATTTCCTCTATTCTAGATACAAGAGGGGTAAGAGTAGATTTATAGAAAGACCATATAGAAGGGCCCCCATGAAATACGAAAAGTATAAAGATAGGGACATCAGAAACATATTTTTCGTTAGAAATGTAACGCTTGAATGGATATTTTAATTAATTTCGGAAATTTCTCAATCCTTAAACGCCAATATATTGAGACATAAATAATAATAAATTTGCATGGCTAAGCGACCTGAATTTAATAGCAATGGATTCTAAGATTCGATATCTCAAATGATGAGATACTTTGTTCCATTCAAGCAATTTTTCCTTGAAAAACTTTAAATAATATGTTTCTCACAATTTACTGTCGCTGTTATATCAAAAAGGATTTATTATCGGTACTTTAGAAAGCTTTCGGTGAGTAGTTTTATATAGAATAATCTTATTTACAAACACCGATAGCTTTTGAGACGAATAAATTAATATGACAATTATATATGTACATATCTATTAAATTTTGCATGTTATTAAACTCCAACTTAAAAGAAATCTAAACTGCTTGTATTTAAGAGTCGGCAAGAACAATCCCGGATTTATTCAGAAACATGGAACCTTAAATAAATGTTTACAAGCTCCAAACGAACTGGACACAGGAGTGAATAAATAATAGAACAACCAACAAAGATTCTTGCCGTCTGAGGCTGTGGAGTAAATTAAAAATTCAGGACGGTCAACTTAAAATTTTAAATAATGATCGTACGGGATTCAATTCAATTACACTTCGTTTCAGTATTAACGGTAGGGTAGGACATAAAAATCGATTAATAAAATATTTACGGAGAGTTGAGTAAACTTTAACTTTGAGTTTTGTAAGGGAACCTTTTCAAACAAGTTCGCAGCTCGTTCGTGTGTATTTTTCGAAGGCTATCGCGTGGCTACAAGTGCAATTTCACGTCTCGAATTCTAATGAAATTTTTCGATATCTAATATCGAAAATTGTTTATGTTAGAAAAGTATGTACACATAAAAATAGATATGGGCTAGTGTACTGTTGACTGAAATAATCGATATAATTTCAAATCTCTATTTCGGTTGTTAGACATTGTTCGACAATATTTATATTTGATACATTGTGCTTTTAAGTTATCATCTGTCTCAGATTCATAGAAGTAATAGAAAAGGTATTGAAAGTGGTTTACTTTTTGAGAATGATCATCTGAAAGCCAATAATACGATTTTAGTACATAGGCTTATAAGCCAAAATAACTCAAAACCTTTTATGATTAAATAAATATTCGATATTAAGCAATGTGTTGCTTCCTCTAAATTTATTACCCCGTATCACGTCAAACATTCGATCAAGACCGATGAAACTGGTAATCAATGACTTCTCCTAGTCCCTTTTGTGCAGTCTTGGGAAATAACCAGAGTCTTATTCGATTTGTATTCTTCCATAAGTGCTATTCTATTATTTTACTGACTTTCAGAAGTTTGTTATTGAATGTTCTTGGTTTTGGATGGACGAAAAGTTCTGGAGCTTGTTGGTCTCATTGAAGATACTTGCACTATGCCCTTGCTCAAAGATTCTAATTCTGCACAGGAATTATCGCATTATCTTTTTGATAGATAATCTTTTCACCTCTTCAAGAGTCATCCTCTGGGCGTTGAAGGATTATTTCTTAATGGTAGTGAGTATTTTACTATGGAGAAGTGATTCTTTATCTTACGGACATCGTCGGCAACTGGATTCAACTCATACTTTCGATTAGTAGATTTCTTATCGTTCTTATGAATAGCTACAAAAGCTTTGATAACTTTTTTGTATGATTATTCCCTTCAACTGGAAGACGCTGTTTTTCCTTCACTTGCCTTCTGCTTTGTGACCTTGCAGATCCTTATATTGGCTTTTACAAAAGGTTTACTGAGCGTAGTTTCGGCTTTTCTCAGATTTTTTTAATTTTCAGTTTAGTAGTGCGTTCCACAATCAGTTACCACAAAATCAGTTAAATGACCTCATTGGACTTTAGAGTTAGTTTTTCGTTAGTGGCTATGAAGCTCGTTGTCCAGAGTAATTCTTCTCCAATAGCATATGCTATCTCAGCGTTGAGTATTCTCTGAATTCGTGTCTCTCCGCTGCCATCACAATTTGGTCTTGTTTCAGAATTTTTATTTATTCATTAAGTGTAATTGTATGTATTGTTTGACTAAATTCTTCTAATAGCCCAATAAGTGGGCTATGGGGAGTAAATTTTCAACTCTCACTTATCTGAGCAAGTACAGTACACTTCCCATCAAATTAGAATTACTACTACTATTTGTTGCTGTTGGGAGAAAAGTGATTAGCAGTGCGGCATTATAAAAGGCGGTATAATGCTGTCGCAAGGCCATTTGAACACAATTATAAACATAGAAATCCTACAACGTGGGAGTTGCTGTGATGGTCAAGTAAGCGATACAGTCTAAGAAGTCACTGCAACTAAGCACCCACCATACATAAAACAAAAATTACTTAGCCTTTATCGATTCCAGCCAGTGATTAAATTCAAATATTGATTGATTAAGAAACACAATTACCATTATTTAATCTTCTTCTAATTTTTTCTTTTCAGTACTAATTAGAATCGAGAAATTTGAACACATCAGCAAGCGAATTTACTTACAACCTCTTTAACTAGATTGCACGTTGATCGATACTCTAGAAGGCCAATTCTTACTGAGCCGAAATTAGTTTCTTTCTAGATCCCGCTATTTCATGTTGTGTTATAGTTACACAACACATCTGGATGAGTTAATTTGCATCAAAGGTCACACCTGCCATATTTATCTCATTTATCATAAACTGTAGATTTCTACAAGATTAGTATGGAGACTATAATGAGGGTCAATCCCGTCAAACTTAGGTGTCTTCAACACACTCCCCACATAAAAATTTACTTTACAAATTTAATATACCTATAACACTAGCTAATACAAAAAAGTGAGATCGTATCCTGCCAATACAATTGAACTAACAAAGTCAATCCCATTTTTGTTATATTAATTTGTGTGGTATTCTTATTTTCAAATATAACAAGATAAATTTATTGTAATTTTAATGATTCGGTTAATTTGTTAATTTAAAATATATATTTACGTTAAGATTATCATTATATTTTATTTTGATTACAAATCTTGGTTAGAAAACCTATTTAGTGGTTTATATAATTTGAGTTTCTCCAAGTTTCATTTTTTCATTTTATCTATTTTTAATTAAGCTAAACGTCTTATTTGATATATCATGTGATGCCCTGAACCACCAACAATACCATCTAAACACGGTAAATTCAACTGGGCACAAGATTTTAATTAACCGCCGATAGACAGTCCTGAAGTTCTCAAAGAAAGAGAGCTCCTGTTAGATAATGAATACATTAGTGAATCATAATTAAAGTTAAAAACAATAGTAAGGAAAAGGAGACAGGAAAACAAATTCAATTTTTAATATGGACTGTGTTTTTAAAGTCAATAGTAAGGAAAAGCAGACATGAAAACAAATTCAATTTTTAATATGGACTGTGTTTTTAAAGTCTTTAAACAGGTCTAGACGAAGCTTATCCGACTTGTCTTTATACTTTGTTAAGTAGTTTTTACGTACTTTGTGTTTCTATACAGAGCTACCATACAAAGAACAAATACTTAAGTGATAATTGGTGTAATCTTTATCTAATATTTTTAGCTGGTAAAAGTCCCCAGTACAATCAGTTTACTTATTGCACCACATTTTGATAAGTTTCAGCACACCTTGCATCTTCAAACTTATCGGTTGCTATAATGGCTATGCCATCAACATACGTTAAAATGGAACAACCTGCTTTATTACTTGTTATTCATTTGTGTGCAGAATTTTTATAACTGCAGGATAACAAATATTTAAATAATATCTAAATAAAAATGCCAATACTAAGAAATTAAAATCTAAATGTAATACAAGACTTTATCACCATGTCTATGTAGAAACTTATGTATCTATATTTTTCAGTAACAATAGACGGTAAAATAAATACGAGCAAATTATACTGCATATTATGTTACATTATTTTATTCAATAAGGCACTATGGAGACAATAACATTCTTCAATGTAAACCGAGACGCGAAAATAATATCCACTCGCCTTCCATATCGATCGGTACAATTTAAATGAATTAAAAACTGTCGATAGTTTTTACGTCTCCCGTTTCCACTGACAGCTAGACTTAAATAATGAAAATGTTCATCACTGTAGGGCGGAATTTTTCCGTTATTGACAGTTGAAGACCGCTATATTTTGCTATTTGATTTTACCAATGCAGTACGTTACAAATTATTAAATATATCTTGAGTTGCTTCTACTTTCAGACTAAGGAATCGACACGATGACAATATAATGAGTTCAATTTATTTCAGAATACAAAAGTGTTTTCATATTTCTTTAGTGGAATAAATTGTATTTTACTATGATAAGTATTGAATAAAGTGGAGCTGGATAATGTATAAATAATTTGGTTGAATATTTTACAATCTATTCAAACTACTTTTAATTTAAGAAAGTACTATCTACACTACTGTTCGGAAATATAAAAGCACTCTTAGAACAGGTAATTTTTATTAAACTATTTGCAATTAAATAAACTTTAATTTACTCTACTAAAGTAGTGTCCACAAATTGTGTTGAAATAAATTAATTTAACTGTATCATTCGCTTAAATGTAACACCAATTTAATTTAATTTAATAATAAAAGTAATTCTTATGTAATTAATCTCACATCGTGATATTTAGTGAATATTCATTTAATGCCGACCACGTAATATACATTACTTTTCAGAAGTAATTGGACATCGTCAAGCGTGTGTAATATTGACACTAAACTAATAATACAATACAACCAGTGTTTCTATGGAAGGTACAGTTTTGCGACGTACCACCATGTCTCGTTAGCGGGAACTTCGGCTTTAATTATGACTAAGGGCAATTATAGGAGATTACCAGAAGTTTAATAACGATATTTCCAATGAACTACAACATCTGTACGTGATTCTACATAGCAAATCGTGTAATTGGTATATCCACGTAAGAGTATGTATAATATAGTAGTAAGAATTATACATACATATGTAATGTAATGTAGGCGTACGCTTAAAGCGATATTACTAAACCTTCCCTTTATAATATTCCTGGTAAAAAAAATATCTGAAAACTTCCACAGCAACTTTTAATAGTCACTAAGTTATAATTAATATATAATAAGCCAATAATTATAAAACTATTTCCAGGAATGGACCTAGTCATTTCAATAAATAAATATAAATTAAAATGAAAAATTACAACAATTACAAACTTGTCAGTCTTTTTACCACCGCCTTCAAAGTACTTTTTCCCAAGCATGGCTGATTAGAAACAAATTTTCGATTTCCTCCTAATTCAATCATTTTATGGTAGCGTTTAATTTTTAGCTTTAGGAACTGTAACGGGACGCGATATTTCAAATTATTTTATTTTTATAATTAATTTAATTAATTATTTATTAAATATATAATAAAGAATGTTATTTATATTTTAAGTAATGAAATGCACCTATCTGAATATATTCCGTGACTATATGTATATAATTTTCCTATGTTAAAATGTCATATGTTCGTAACATTTTAAAATTGTAATAGTTTTAACGGACAACGGTAAAATATGTGACTTATGGTGAAGATTGTACGTGTGTATGAATTCGCATCGCTTCCTCCGCTAAACGAACACTTTTCGCTCGATCGTCAGACAGTGTAGTTCGCTTCGCAGTCGTATCTTTGTCAATTTAGGGCCAGTTAGTGTTCTTGTTTTAATATATTTGCTTAAATAATTAGTATTAAAAGGCCGCGGTTACTGGGATAGCCAGCGCGTAGCTGATATATAAATAAATAAAATACTGACAAGAAGCAAACAAGAAAGGACACGCCCGAAGTTTACAATATGGCGGATTCGAATACAATGAATTCAATCAAACGAACCCTCGATAACAATAGAAAAATCTGTTGTCCTTTCTGGTTATTCTGTGCCCGTAGCTGATATATAAATAAATAAAATACTGACCAGAAGCAAACAAGAAAGGACACGCCCGAAGCCCATAGACAAAGCGAAGAGAGAAGCGGACATCTTGGCGGAACGAACCAGCGCTAGCGTAAGCGAAGAGCGGAGAATTCGCAAAGGTATTTGGCCAAAAGTTATCATTTTGCATTAACACGAGCTCGTAGCAAATAGAATTATTAATTATTATTATATATAAGATTTGCCGTTGTTGTTTAAATTCATATTTATTTAGTTTCGTTGTTGGTTTGTTAGCAATTTAATCGCGTAGTTGTTAGATTAAACTAAGAAAGGTGCATTTATGATTAATATTTCGTTTCACTTGTTATAATAATGTAAACGTCCATACTCATTCATTTTATTTAATATATTTGTTATTCGTTCATTTGTTGCATTTTCATTTGTTCAGAACCAAGTAAGATTGCATATGTTTTGTGTTATTATTTATTGCTAAAATACTATAAATCCTCCATTTACCACACGCACCTGAGAACGTATAAAGAAAAGATTATAAGAAACTTTGTAAAGTAAGTATTTGTTTTCTTTATTACGTTAGAGCGATTGCGACCGACATTTTGCTAGTCAGGGAAATTAATTTATTTATTTCGGTATCAGTAACGTCCGTCGTTGTGGGTTCACAGGAGGTTTTGTTAACATACCGTGGCGCCCAAGATTATAATCTCATATTAGCACAATTAAAGACCGTTCTATCACAGAACCCAGTGCTTATTCTGTCACTTATTTTCCTTTAATCGGACCTTCACTGGCTGTTGTTATTATTCTTTATACGTTAATGTTTGTTACAGGAGTTTCGTTATTAAATTTATTGCAATGGTGATGCGCTGCTTTGTCTTTTTATAGTTTAGATGGTTTGCTTCTATTGCGATTTTAATCGCAATTTTTTCATATTTAAAAATGTTGTTCACCTCAATGGATGACATTTTCGTCATACATCTACATGGTGACGACGAAATTTAGGAAAGTGAAAAGATAAGACAATATCCCCTTCCTAGATGGCGTGGTATAAAAGAAAACGGATGGTTTACACAAGACCAAAGTAAACAGAAAGTCATCACGTAGAACCAATATTATTTGCTCAGGCAAAACAGACATAAAAGGGAAAACACACAATATAACACGCATTTAATTCAATTGGATATACAAATAACGCTTTTTGGAAAGCAAGAAAGGAGCACGCAACAACATGAGAGAAACCATAAGAATAAACATAACCTACAGATCTAAAACTGCAATTACAACAATAAAACTTAACAAAGCAATTCTACCCAGAACAAAACCAGACAATATGAACAAAATGATGTATGACTCTGGCAGAATACACATTGGAGAAACTGGTAGACCTCTTCCTAGAGGTATCTCTCCTGTCTCTACAAGGCTTCTACAAGGACGCTAGAGAATAGTTCAACACTACAGAGGAATTGCACATGGCACAGAATAGAATGGAACGAGGCCCCAATTTTGATCAAGGAACACTCCAAAATAAAGCATTTCTTATCTCTTTGGAACTTCTGAAACGTTCTTGTATGTATATGCGTTCAATCTGAGTCAAGAACAGCAAATTTTGTAAACTTTTGTAGATGATACGGCTAGCAGTTGGTATAAGTCTTTATACGTGTGAGAAGAAAAATGTGTAGAAACGTGTTTATAATGTATTAGATCTTTAAAACAGTTAATCAGTTTTTGTCTCCTGAAGATGATATTATCGCCAAATGAAAACTAAATTTGGTAAAAGGTCATTGCTCAGGGATAGCGACTACCAAGTGCTCAACGCGATTATCAGATGAAACTGTATGGATTAATACGCACATTATTCGGTACAAAATCAAACTTTTAGCCAACCTCTCTGACTTAAGCGCAACTACCATGGGATTCTGGTCGACCTGTACTATATCAGGTACTGCACATAGAGGCTGTACCCACTCAAATTAATGATAAAAGTTCAATTAAAATCGTTCAAACGTTCGCCAATGCAACTATATTTTGTGGTTTGATTCAGCTGAGTTGACCTTTAACATTAACTATAAAAAATTCTTTACTCAAATCTTCCTAGGGGGTGGCGAAGATCAACGGGATTGTGACAAGCTGGATTGTTATTAACCAGAATCGTTCAATCGTACACTAGGATAGCCAGTAACTAAGTACTGGACTGAATGCCGATTTTAAAAATCTGTGTCAAGAATTGAATCTGGTATATCCAGATCTACGGTTGAGTACCCTCTACTTATCACGCTGGGCTAATTAAAACAAAAACAACTTGTTATGGTTTATTAACATTTTTAGGCAGACATACTCTGTTATGGTTATTGAGTTCCAAAGATAAATATACCACTTGAAAATGGCGTGGCTTTTTTTAAACGATAACCGTGCTTCGGCTAATTATTCTGGCTATCTCTGGAAAGATATTTTTGCTACAGCCATGTAAGTAGTAATGTAGTAAAGATATTCTTTTGTCATAACGTCATCTTGCATGGTACTGTTATAGTTAAATCCAATATCCAAAGAAATTTGTAGATAATCTCTCTACAACTGTATGCATCCTTCTAAAGGGCATCATTTTTAATCAGGATAATGTTTCATTTAACTCTGCATGCAACTGATATCGCCGTACTGATTCAATCGAATTATAGTTTTAATAAAATTATAGCAACTTTAAGAGTTGCCTCTAGGAAGCGGTAATACATTTTATTTTAGAACATGCACGTATCTTCATAGATGGCATACAAGACGTCAAATATAAAATATGCAAATTCCAACATCTCTCGCAGAAACTTCTCTAAAAGTATGTCACTTCAATAAACCATCAGGCTAATAAGTAATAAAGGAATAGAGCGTATTGAGGCAAGTACTTCTCGAGAACTAACTCATTATTCACCAGCAAACTTATTTATGTTGAAATTGACGTCTTTAATTTAAAAATTTAATCAACACAGGGTATAACGCACACATACACTCACAACCTTACATATTGCCTCTCCTTCGAACTCCTTTCCAGCCAGTTTTAATACCTCCACTACGAGCAGTTTCATTAAACTTTCTAGTAATTTTGTTTCAATGATCCAATCTAGGCGGTATCTACTGATCTTCATTCCTGCATCTGGCATGTATTTATTAATTTTATACGTCGACGGTCTTCTCTTGCTCTTATTAGTAATAGTACAAGCAGTATTAGTGTTAGTATTTTAATTAGGTAGTTTTAAAACGGACAAAAATGGACATTCTCCACGTTACCTCTTTCGACTTAACGAGAAAAGATCGTATCGCTAGACGACAATATGAATTTTCTGGTCTGTAAAGTTTAGATATTCCAGTTGCACGGTAAATAATAACACTTTTTGCATGTATGTATGTATACTATGAAGCAATAATTATGTCTCTTTCATGTATTTGGTTTAAGTATTGTAGGTTAAAAATTATTCTCAATTTTTGTATGAGATAAAATACAAATTGATTCTAATTTATTTTTATTAACATAAAAATTGCATTATAAATTAATGGTCTTAATGTATCGGAAGGGGAGTATATAGATGAGTAATAAGTGTTATTGCAGATGGCATTACAATCTCCACTTACATATTATCACAGAAAACCTCACGATCAACGCAGATGATGCCTGCGTTAATTGTTCATAGAAATATTGCTTTGACAAGTGAAATACAGTTGTGCAAGAAGCTACCAGTTTGATAAAACTGGTAGTTGTATCTAATTATCTGTATGAATTATTTTGAAATCTCTTTATTTACGGACCCCCGAGATATGTAATATTAGTTTTTAATCATAGCGGTACTAAAGAGGGTAAATATCCAATACCCTTCAATCTATCAATGAGGTTCTTTGTTGATTTTGCTATCATCGCCCCTTTACATTTTATATAGGCGCATTTTAATTTTCCTGCACAAATAAATATTGAAGGGTCGTAAAATCTAATAAGGGTATACCCTGCATTGGATTTTATGTTTTTGAATTGATTATCTTTACTGTCTTTTAACTACTTGTTACGTTCTAAATCATTTCTATTATTATATCTCTGCTCTATAACTTTAGAGCAATAATGAATCCTTACTTAAAAAAAAATACAAGTACATACTCACAGAAGGTCTAAAATTCTGACATCAGTTTTACGGGTGAAAACGCTCAGTGGTCTCAATTTCTACTGAAAAGAGATTGATTTTGACTTTTTAATTTTTATAATCATTGGAGATGCATTACTTTTTATTATTGGTTAGCCTACTTTATTTGTTGTTGAGACGTAAATGTGGCTTTGTAGATTTTCTGCAGCTGTGTTTGCGCTTTAATTAATAGATGGGATTGCTTTATTACTGGCAAGAGTTTCCACGTGGATGCCTGCCAATGTTCAAGATTTTTATTATGGAATAAAGGTGACAGCTTCAGTACGCAGCAGAGACTCGTTATTTTATTGATTGTGTATTTATGATGAACGAGTTTTTGATAAAGAAATGATTGCATGTACAGTGGAACGTCGCCTCGCAAACTCAATCTGTTTATGAACTCGTAGCAAATTGGTCATTAATAAAATAATTATTCTTATTTACATTATTGTAGCTGAACTGGTCCGTAACCTTTGGTCATGAGCAAAATGTTTTACACCAATCCTGCCACTATTCCACTATTAAGAGTTTAATTTAAATAACAAACGAGTAGGGACATGTACTATTCTATCTGAATATCCTCATAAACTGCTTGCCAATTAATGTAGCTATGTTACTATAAATTGGCACAGACTATATACATGTATCATAACTATATCTTATTCGACATAGGACGAAATGATAGGACCAGCGCATATAGAACGAGTGGAAGAGGTTGGCAGACAGGGAAACTGAACACGCAGAAGCTGAAGGAAGCAACTAACGATATTAAAAGCGAAACATCCACAACACCAGGGGAAGATTTCTCTAAGAATTTGGTCGCTATCTGCAATAAAGCCATGCCGAAGAGGAGAGCCGCAGGACATAGAAAACCGGTGTATTGGTGGACCGAGGATATTGCGGAAGCTCGCCGTATATGTGTTAGCAGAAGAAGGCTCTACACTAGGAGTAGAAGAAGGGAGCCGCTACAGTTATGCCTACAACGGTGGGAAGAATACAAGGTGAGCCAGCATGAGCTGAAAGTTAAAATTAAGTCGGCTAAGAAAGCAAAGTGCTAGCAAGCTCTATGTGATAGTGTCGATAACGATATCTGGGGGGACGATTATAAGATCGCAATGAAGGTGATGCTAGGGTGTCCGCAAACATCTAGTTTATCAATGTCGAAGACGATAGAGATCGCAAATTTTCTGTTCCCCGTACATCAGACGGTAGCGTTTAAGTGCGCCAATGACACCAGTTTTGAGGATTTTACAGCAGCGGAACTCCAGGCAGCATGCTCGAGACTCAAGACTAACAAAACACCAGGTCCAGGAAGTGTCCCAGCAGAAGTCGTCAAGCAAATGGCAGTTCCAGCGCCTACAGAACGGTATCGGCAGAGGCTGTTGGTGTGATCGCCGGGGTCGGTCCTATCGAACTTCTTATTCGCGAAAGGGAAGGTGGAGCGGAGTACCAAGAGGAGACGCAAGAGCTCGACTGAACCTAAGGTCGCAGGAAAGATGGAGAGGTACGGCGCATGGACTCGGAGGCTGATCCCGAGCGTCCAACAGTGGGTGGAGAAACCGTATGACGAGGTCGACTATTACGTCACGCAGGCGTTGTCTGGCCATGGGTGCTTTCGCAAATACTTATTTGACAGGAAAAGGCAAACTCCGATGCGTGTGACTATTGTGGGGCTGTGGATGATGTGAACACACACTATTCATATTTCCGGAGTGGATTCAGATTAGACGAAACTACACCCGAGAGACTGGCAAGGTATTTAATGAAAAGAGCATGATGAAGGATCTGGTAGGGACAGAGGAACAGTGGAAACATACTTATGCTGCTATACGTAGCATAATAGTAGTAAAGAACAACATCAGAGACAATTGAAACGGCACCACATTGAAGTAATGCGAGAGCAAGTTCCGGTGTGGAAAGATCAGTATGCCGAAGAGATGAGGTTTTTTAGTCAGTAGAAATCTGACACAAGCCACAAACTTCGAACTGTGTGGTAGTCTCATGTACGATTTTTCCTCTCCTCTATAAAAAAAAAGACTATATACATGTAATCAGATAAAATAGGATCTTCCATAAATTGACCCTAACACATGCATTAATGATTTTTTTTTATATTTGAGTGTTGGGGCCATGAGATAGTCATATAACTCTAATTTGTCGGACTTATACTGTTTTATGGAATACTATATTTCCAAAACAACGATTAAAATTACTGTTACATACAAGAAAGTTTGTGCCAATTCAACAACTGAATGTTTGGAATAGATTATCGGCTCAAACCGCCAATCACGACTAACTAAATCAGAGCAACATGGCACGTCAATCCTAAGACATATCACTGTAACTTTTTTTTATCTACAGTTGGTGCTAATTATAGCGGTTTGTTAAATTCTGTTGCTTGTATGACTACCTCTGAAACTATCGCGGAAGATGAATATTAGAAGTTATCTATAAAATCCATAAAGTACCGTCAAACGGGAGCGGGGGAGAGGGGAGGGGGGATGACTTAGGAAAAGAGGGTGATTAGGCATAACACTTTTTCATATTTCGTTCTATTGCCGACAATTTAGGTATTGATGAAAATTATTATTACCTAAAGTTTTGAAAGATGGTTATTAAGATTCGATACTTGACGACTATTTGATTATCAGAAATCTTCGGATGGATTTTTGGAAAAACATATCTTACAAAATTAAGCAATAGGTAAAAATCCATGGGGAACACGTTTCCCTACTAAAGCTGTCGTTATTGAAATATTAGTGACATAAAAATAAGGGAAACTGGAAGCAGTAATAATTGATTTAAACTATATCCCGCACAACTTTTACGAAGATGCATTCGCAGGACTGCAGGCGCACATTCCTTACAATATTCAGGATATAGGACTAACAAATCGCGCGCCTAAATAATAATGATACACGTACAGGAAGGCCTGTTTCATGTAAAATTGAAATATAAATTAAAATTTGCTGATGTAATTTTAGCTAGCAACACGGGGAACAGCAGGTTTGATATTAAATATTTTTGCGTATTTGTATGTGGGATCGAAGGGTATTTTTTTTGTACTTTAAATGAGATTTTATTACGCTTTGATAACGCTGGTCAACAGAGTTTTTTATCTTACACTCTGATACGTGTACGTTATGGACTTTTTCATTGTAATTCTGAAAATATTTTCAAAAATTGGCTATCACGTCAGGTTTCTGAGAAATATTTTTTTATACATACATATGGTATATGTATTAAATGTACTGTATGTCTAAAGATATTTTTTATGGGTAAGTTAAAAGAAACTATCAAGTTATTATCATGCTAACGGGCATGTCTGAATAGGATTTAACATCTTTAATTTCGTTAAAGCATTAGACAAAGAGGGACCAGGATTTCGATACCTTAAACAAAAATTTCCTAATATATCTGAGGCAAAACTTAAAGAGGGGATTTTCATAGGACTCCAGATTAATCTGTTACATCAGGATCGAGAATTTGACGTACTCTTGGACGCTTTAGAACGGACTGTCTTGGATTCATTTAAAACTGTGACAAAGAATTTCTTAGGAAATAAAAAATCTGAAGATTACGAGGAAATTGTTAGTGAACTTGTTAGAAGTTACCATGCATTCGGCTGTAATATGAGTCTTAAAATACATTTCTTGCATTTACACCTGAACTTCTTTCGCCCGAATCTTGGCGATGTCAGTGACGAGCATGGGGAAAGATTTCATCAGGATATTTCCATTATTGAAAAACGCTATCAGGGCAAGTGAAATGTTGAAATGCTTGCTGACTGCTGTTGGAATTTAATTTCGGAATGTTCTTCATCCCAATATAAAAGAAAAGTGAAAAGAAAGACTTTCTAAATAGGTCCCAGAATAGCATAATATACTTAATTAGTGTTAGTATTGTATGATCAATATGAATTTCATTTGTTTATAATACCAGACGTGATAGAAGATATATTTGTTTTTATAATAATTATTAGGAATATAAAACAAAATAAGTTTGTATATAATTCAGAAAGAAAATTAAAAAAATGAAAATTTGTTGTTCTGTGTAATTAGCAAAAGTCAATAGCTCGATAAGCAGAGTGTCCCCCTTTTCTCTTTTTTATGTTACTTAACACCACAGCATTTACGTCAATTTAGATATGAATAAATATTCACAGATGCCGCGTTATTATTTTACAAACTTAAGTTAAAGTTGTGGTTAATGTAATATGTGTTCTTCTCAAGTTACCCCAGTAGATATATATTTAAGTTTCCATTATCGACATTAGTTTCATTGCCAACAAGCATTTGCAAAAGTTTGTTTGGATTGCGATGCTTTGTTTAGTTTGTTGATTATATTTACAAAAAGGTTCTTGCTGTATTACTAGGAAAGTTTTAGTTGCTTTACTAGAAACTCACATATTGATAAAATAATACCCAACTTTACTTGAATGTATTCTTTAATTGTATATATGGCTATTTCGTTACATACTGTGTAACATCTTCAGCATGACTAACTGAAACAGAACATTTTTTCCTTAAATATACGGTACGTATTTTAGTGGGTACCTGGTAACCTGTGTTGTGTAATGATATCTGAGGGTGTAGAAAAATATAAGTACGTTTGAACACACACGGAAATTCGTAAAGTAGGTATCTTAAATGACATTTAAGAGAATGCTGTGTTAAATAAGAGGTGACAGGTCATTTATTCATTAATACGTTTCTGCATTTTTGCATGTATATTGCCTCCAACATATCTAAATTATAACTAGAACTATTTTTTAATAATATAGCATTATGATTTTTGTGGCCTGTATCTAAGTCATGTCTGGCGATCGCGGACTTCTCTATTTCCGTGTTTTTCAAATGATTGCGTTGCTCCCTGAATCTTATTTCTAGGTTCCTTTGTGTTTAGCCGATGTAAACTTGTAAAATCTATACAGTGGTCTGAAAGAATAATAAATTTGTCTAACAATGGAACACCGGCGGGTGTACCCCTCCGATTTCGATGAAACTTTACAGATCGAAAGAGTACCTTAAAATAAGAGACAAGTCTTTTTTTTATCGGCGTATCCGCACGATTTTGGGGTACAGCCCTCTCCAAAGTTTGGACGATTTTTCAATTTTTGCAAATATTTCCTAAATTATAACAGATATTAAATTGTCGGACGACGCCGCCCTTAGGGCCATGCAATATGCTGCAAATTATGTTAAGAAGCTGTGGCTTAATATGTACTACCGACGTCGTCCTCAAACCCTGACTCTATATCATAAAATACTTTCATTGAAAACACCTCCATATCTTTATTGAAAGACTCGTTATAGAACGGATGTTCACAATTTGCTAACCAGGTTTCGGGGCAAATTATCTCCGCCACTCCACAAGTCAAGCTTATACCAGTCCTCGTTTACTTACCAAATACATATATGCTTGCTATAATAGCTTACTTGAACATTTTGTATCAGGATCTTTAAATTTGTTTAAAAGTAATTTGCGAAAACTTCTTTTTGCTGAGCAGGGGCGTTGTTGATGCATGCCTGCCGGAGTTTTTTGTTTTTTTTTACGTGTGTAGTTAAATTTTCATTTAATGTACATATTACTAATGTTAATATTCAAGTTATTGAAGAAAACCAACCAGTAGTGTGTGGTAATGTATGAAGGCTAAGTTGGAAAGCAACCTGACTGAACTGCGCCTTCAGGTTGCGCTAATATTTTGTTTTCTGTTTTGTGTATATATATTTATTTATATGTATTTTAATTTAAGATTTGTGTCTTGGTAATTAGCGGTTTGTCGTTTAATTAAAAATAATAAAATAAAATAACGTTTCTTCAATATATATATTGTCTTCTTCAGATTAAAAAAACTAAAACTAAATACAAATTGACATTAGTATGTGTATTGCTGGTGCTATTAATTATTTAATGTGTTTCCAATTACTTATTTAAATTTTTTTGTTTGCTATTGCTCACCTTAATTTTACTTCTAAACATTTTATTAATTATATATTTTACATTTTGTTCTTAAATTTTGGCATTTTTAAATAATTAATATTATTAGCCTTGCGTGTTTGAAGAACATATAATATTATGTATGATTCTTATTCTCTAGTAAATCTAAAGATCTTATCGTATGCAAGTACCTATTTTTTACAATTTTTCTTATTTTAACTTAAAAGTATTTATTCGTTTGTGCGTATGTCAGTGTCGTCTCTCGGGAGGTCTTATATTATGGAATAATAAATGGATGACAAGTTTGCAATGCCGGTGCTGTCATTTATTGAGTTTTTATTTTTTTGTATGTGGATGCTTTCTAATATGTTTCTAGATTTGTAGTTTGTTTCTTTAGTTATTATTGAGGTTTCTTTATAATTAAAGGAATGTTTTGTTTGGTTTTCATGATTTTTTAATGCTGTGGTGTTTTTCGAAAATTTGTGTCCGTTTATACGACCATTTAAATATTGTTTTGTCTGGCCTATGTATATGCCATTACAATTGTTACATGGAATTTTGTAAACGACATGTGTTTGTTTATTGTGGGGTATTTTATGTTTGGTTTTGGTGAATAATGAGTTTAGGTTGTTACTGTTTTTGTGGGCAATTGTTATATTATGTGGTTTAAGTATTATATTTAGTTTTTCTGATAAATGTCTTACGTAAAGAATGGATATGTGTTTTATATTTTGGTTTAAGTTTCTTGTTTCAGTGGTATTGTTGTAATATTTATGTAATCTTTTATTAAATATGTCGTTTATGAATTGGAGGGGGTAATTGTTTTGTTGTAGTATTTTTTTGGTGTGAGTAATGACTTCTGGTATATTGGCTATATTTTGCGCTTGTTAGTTTTATTGTTCTATCTGCAAAAGCTACCGACCCTACATTAAAATATCAAAAATTAAACAATAACCTTATTAAACACTGGAAAGCTAACACATTCATTTCTAAAGAGTTAGGCCAACAATTAAAAATCAATAACGCACATTCACTAAAAATATATGGTCTGCCAAAACTACATAAACAAAACATCCCCTTACGACCCATAGTCTCTTGTATTCAAAGCCCATTTTACAAATTATCAAAATACCTCGCGAATGCAATTTCCAAAATCATAAAACAAAATGAATTTCATATTAAAGATTCCTTTCATTTAAAAAATGTCATCGATAAGATAACCGTTCCAAATAATCATAAAATAATTTCATTAGATGATACCACCGACACGAGGTCTTCAATATTTTAATTTAGAATTAAAAATTGAAGATTTTGCAGAAACTTACTTTTTTGTCAAATAAAATCAGTCTTTTGTAAACAGCTATCACTGTAAACCTCTTGACAATTCTATGTCACAAATTTCCACAAATCATTCAGAAACTTTAAATAGTAGAATCATTAAGAACAAGATTTTAATTTACATGTTCTAGAAGAAAGAACTGGTTGATTTGAAGATCTAGATACTAACAGCTATTGGAAGTGTTGCTCAATCATTTGCTAATAGATTACAAAATGTAAAAATGTTTGCAATTATGAGAATAAACGTTAAATATTTTGCGGTATTATACAAAGGTAAACGGATGCGTTTCGAAACAGAAAGGGAACTGTTATACAAGATCGTTCAAGCCAGTAACTTTTTTTAACATGAAGTAATTTTTCAGCACGTTATCGATCCTCAACATCTACATCCGGACAATGCACACATGCACAGGTTATGCAGTGACATACATCATACTCGCTCTTGATAAGAGCATATATGTAGGGAGGAATCCCCGCTGAATGGAGAGAAAGGTGGTAGTTGAGGGTAAACGTCGTTAGGCGGAGAAACGCCGGAATGGAAGCGCGTGATTTATACACAAATTAACATTAAAATTCAGTCGGCCGTCGTGATCGTACAAGTTTTGATAAGTAAATACAATAACTCAGGCACGCACTCGTTAAAAACCATTTCCCTCAGGTATAATTTCGGATTATCACGTCGTCACTAACGGGGATACGCTCTTTTTCGATTTTTCTCTCCTAGCTGTTTGTTCTGTGGTTTTTTTAAATATGCTCTGCTTGTGTAGCGTCGTTGAATTTATTTTCTTCTGCGTTGTGTTTCATTTAAATGTAAATCGCGTGGTTGTTAAGATGCAAAACGAAAACACGTTGAAATATGTATTTAATTGTTCCGATTAAGCGAATGATTTTATAATTATAATCCTAGAAGTCGTTAGTTAGAGTCTTGTTGTGCTCTGATTTCGACGTGTTCGTGCTATGGAAAAATAAACTTTATGATCGGGCTTAAGCTTTTTGTGCCAGTTATAAAATTACGTAGCTAATTTCTAGTTGCAAGCTAGCGCTGGACTTTGTAATAATGAATTCCATTTGTAACTTCACCTGCAAGTGTTACACTGATTACCATAATTATTTCGAATAAGGAAACTGATATAATAGCAAACACGAAACTGGGTGAAATTACGTAACACGTTGATATTACAAGCGAAGTCATAAAATAGTTAGAACAGATATAAAGGGAAGTTTTAGCTGTAATTAACCATGTGAAAAGATCGAAAAAAATCGAAGAGTATTAAATAAAGGAAATTATCATCTTCAGGAATACAGTTCATGCGATCGTAACCCACAAAGATACTTTATAGAATCGTTATATAAGCTTGAGAAGTTTGATCGTTTTTTGAAGTAATATTAAGAATTTTTTTTACCATTTTAGTGCATAAATCGAAACAGAATGACTTGGATTGATAATAGCCACCTCCTTTTTTATACAGCAACGATAAATTATACATTTTACTACCATAGAACGCTTCAGCGCTTTCTTTACGCGATCAAAATTTTGCCGAGTTTCTTCTGAGTCTCTAGAATGTAATCGTTCAGGAGGAAATATAGTACATAGATACATTTAATATTAGTTTATTATTACTTTTTGTACATAAAAAATATACAGAGTGGGATTGATTTAATGTGAGACAGTTTTGTATGTAGAGTTGAACATGATCGTTAAGAAGTACCACTTACAAGGAGACACAGGCAAGTGGTGGTGACCGATTTAAATGAAATTTGGTGGGTTTGTAGACTGATGCAGTGTAAGAACAACGGTAACTTCCATAGATGCTAAATCGCTCGTTTTCGGGGGTGGGGGCGACCAAGATCCAATGCTACCTATTTGCTTCAATATCCCCAAAAGAAGAGACATCAAAAAAAGTTAACACAAATATATAACTGTTTTATGAGTACTAAAAGATAGCGACAAAAAAAAATAGGGGGTGGGGGTTGTTTCTGGAAAACAAGAAAAAGGCAAAATTGTCGCTATCTCTTAGTACTCATAAAACAGTTATATATTTATCTTAACTTTTTTTTGATATGTCTTATAGTTTTGGAGATATTAAAGCAAATTACGGAAGGTAGCGTCGGCTCTTGGTCGCCCCCAACCCCGAAAACGAGCGATTTAGCATCTATGGAAGTTACCGTTGTTCTTACACTGCATCAGTCTACAAACCCACCAAATTTCATTTAAATCGGTCACCACCACTTGCCTGTGTTTCCTTGTTAGTTAAAAACTTAGCCAAACATACGATAATGAAATAATTAAACTAGATACGCAGAAACACAAACTGGGATTGAAGTCAGAGTGTGGCGAGAGAAACAAATGAAGAAGAAGTGGAAGGTAGTGTACAAAGATGATATATAATTTTCAAATTTCAAATGCAACGAAACATAAACGGGATCTTTGTAGGAAAGATATTGAAATAAAGGTGTAAAAGCATTGGGAGACCTTTTGATTTATAACAGCATGGGAATCATTATTCATAAAGATGAAGAAATAAGAAAACTGGAATTCTATATGACAAAGTATGTCTAATAAAACTAAAGATAGATTATAACAAAAATGGTAAAGTAATAACAAGGAGGCAAAAGAGTGGTTTTGAAAAAATTGTAACAATAGGTAAAGATAGAAAACAAATCTATTGTAGTAGGAGATCCTAATGGAAGGAGGTTTCTGATAAAAAAAGCAAATCTAACGAAAGAAACTAAGTCCACGAAAACATAGCAGTCCAGAATAAGATAGAAGTCTAGATAAAAATAAATATCAAAAGAACAACCTATAAAACTATTTAGATTATTGCAAGAGGACGTGAGGGCTCAACACGAAATTGATAGTCCTAGTTGGAAAGAGTTGAATAACTTGGCTACCCCAGGTTGACAATCTATGAACAAATGATGAACTAATAATTGAAAGATGGTATCGACCTTTTAGGACAGAGAGTGTAGTCAACAAAACTGAAAAATATCGGGAGTTGGAAATTCAGGGAAACTAATTAGAGATGGAAGAGAAACATAAAAAGATAAGCAGTGGTAAAGCCTCAGCACAGTACCAAATTAAATCGGAGATACTAAAATATATGGGAACAATCGGAATCATTTCCGCTTCAAGATCAAATTTATGGATATAAATTTTCATACCATAATTTATTAAACTTTGTCAATATTTCCGTTTCAAAATCAAATTTATTAGTCTAAATTTTTCATATCGTAATTGATCAAATAATCGTAGTCAGGTTTTCGTTTCAAGATCAAATTTACTGCTATAATTTCTCATACTGTAATTGATTAATGTCGGTCTAATTATCAAACTGCAATCAACATTTCTCCATTCTAAGGCCCCACAACTGTGTCTAGTCAAACTTAATCTGTTTTTGTTTACCCAAATTGCAATCACACCGTCAGTTTTAGCTTTCTTAGTCACATACTAACAACAAGTAAATTCAGAGTAATTAGCAGATTTCAAATAAATATGGTCTCATCGCTATATCATCGGCTAAGCCCTTTTATATTTTATTTTAATTACTTTTATCCACGTAAAACATGAGTGTCTGGCGCCTATGACCCAAATTCAACAAAATGTATTTTTCGATTCTCCCTTGAATTTATCTACGATATTTCCGCGTACGACGTTTACAAATAGCATACTATAATGTAAATAATTACCTGACATTTGTCTAAGACTCAGATATCGAATCATATTATTAATCACGATGTATAGGTACAGAATACGTTTTTTTTTCCGATTTTTACTATCTTTATTTTCTGCAATGTTATATAGTTTATTAAGCTTCTTTTAGCGAGTTTTACATAGTGCATCTTGTTGCATAGCTTTTGTCGGGTCTGATATGTTGAGAATTGTACGTATGTAATGTAATTCTATAATGTATTACTATATTTGTTTACGTTACATATATGCGGAAATTATGGATCTACTAAATACTACTTGAAAAGTGTTTATATGTAAATCAATTGCAAGTTCGAGAAGCTAACATATAGAGAGACATATACACCATCGAGCACCAAAGATAGAAAATAGATACCGATACAAAGTTCAATAGTTTTCCGAAATTTTTTCGTACATCAACAAGAACGTAGATACCTTTATTGGAGGAGACGCTTATAATAATGATTCAGGTCCTATCTTTCCCCATCAGCTTGTGCCAATTACATTGAATTTTGGCTTGAAATGCGTTATTATTACTCTTGAGCAGACTTAAGCGATTGCCTTTCTGTATCTCCCAATGCATTTGGTTATAAAAAATTTCTTTCGATGCTTCAATGTGAAAGCTCGAATTCTTTATTGTTTGGTTCAGTAATTCTGGACCATGTTAGCGTAAGTCAGAACGTTAAGAAATAAAGCACATCTTATTCTGATGTTGTAGATTTTTGTTTCAGTGCTTATGTCATTGTGAGTACTACACTGTAAGGGATATAGTTTTGCAGTAGTTGCCATAGCTTTGACGAGGCTTTGTTGTTAACTTGAAAGTTTTAGTGCTGGTTGCTCTTAATGTGCGGACTGGTCACACTTCGTAGTTTTTGGTTTCCTTGGGAACTAGCTTCACTTGTTAGTTAATTGTTTTGGTATTGAGATGATACGGGGAGTTACAGAGGAAGATATTGTATAGGAATGGTTTAAGACAGAATCTTTGTGGCATTCAAACTCTTACTACTACTGTTTTGATGTGTTATTTCTATCTCTTTCCATATCATACTTTTGGCAAGCTTCTCTGTAATTTACCATTATCACGCCATAAGTGCGGTAAATTCAAAATTCAAACTTTGATATTTTTCTTGGCATATTTATTAATAATATAATAAAAAGAAAATACGTAGACACTATAATTTAATGTACACTTTAAGAAAAAAATATTTAAAAAAATCCGGAACGGCCCTATCGCAGCGATTTCTTAAGCTGTATCGCTGGTCTGATTACCGATGCAATTCTTGCCGTGTAAGTTACATCTGGAGATGGTGTTCAAATGATCTTGTTACAGTACTATCTCGTCTTTTATAGTGCTGCGCTGTTAAGGCAGTTGATAGGGGATATAATTCCGAAAAAAAACCGTCTCCTCGTAGAGTTGAACCGCGGCTCTCAGCGTTCTGTCACAACAGTGGGTAGCCACCTAACCATGAGCTAAGCACTGCGGCTATCGACCCGTAATCAAGTTACAGCGTTACAGTTTAAAAGTGAACTTTCTTTTTAAATCTCATTTAAAATAATTATCCACAATCATGGCTTCAGATAATAGGATATAAAACAAAAAATGGCTCACCTCAATAAAAGATGCTCGTTTGGGTATTTGACTCATCATTTCAGGTTCAGATGGTCGCTCAACTCTGGATGATGCTAAATGACTTCTGCTACCCGACAAAGATTGTCGACTGCCCACTAATGATGTTCGACTACCAGCTAGAGATTGCCTACTACTTGTCAGAGACATTCTAGAACTAACAAAGACCATTTAAAAATCCCAGTCAGTTGCAACAACAAAACAAGTATCATCAAAATATGTAATCATGAACATGGCCCATCTTTAATTTAAAAGTTTTTTCTTCTAGACACCTTGTTAATATCCTGGTTAGCGATAACAATTAATATGTGTGTGCAATTTTGTAAACCAATAAGTACATAGTGCCAGATCTTGTCAAAAACTTTTCCAGCGTTGAGTGCTAACATGGCGGTAATCTGCCTCTTGTTTCAGAGCTAAATGGTGGGGTGTGTGGTTTGGAGTAGAGTCCTGAAGTTAAGCTGCTGGTTTGCCAGAGTCCTGTAAATGGAAGTTCATCCTTTGGACGATTATCTCCTCTGTCTCAATATATTGTATATGGTGGAAAGAAGGGATATTGGCCTGCAGTGGTACTAGATAGACCACTACATTGGTACTTTCGAAGCAACAGGAAGTATATAAATATATCATATATGCAACAGATTGCTAGTAACTAACACAAGAAATAATGGTATTGTAACAACGCTCGAAAATTAAAACGTTTTCGAACCAAGTTTTGGATTTTGCGGCATCATCTTTTAATGGCTTCTTTATAGATCTTTTCTAAAGCACAAATTTTGAATATGAAATGTAAATTATTACATTATTACTATTAGTGTTTGCATAGGTAACGAAATAATTATTGACGCAGACACTAAACTAGGCCATTAATTTTAGTTGTGTAGTTAAGGTCTCCTACTCCTGCGGCCATAACAGTTATTTTAAAATCATTAAGAAAAGAAAAGATGAGTATCATGTAAACGAGTACAATTTTCTATGATGAAACATTAGTTAGCACGCGAACTGCAGCAGCAAATGCACATTTTTATGCTGCAAAAACTCATTTCCTCTACAAAAAAATGATGCTAAAATACGTAAAAATCCGACACGGAAATGATCAAAACAACTCTCTATTACATTTAACCAGACATGAGGACAATGTTTTTTTAACAAATCTACAAACGATTCCTCGATGTGTACGTGGATTATGATATTTACATCAATTTTATCGGATTAATGAGTTGCCCTCTCGTTTGAAACTAGATAAAAATATTTCAGTATCTGCTTTTACAAATACGAAATTCATAAAGTTAAGGACAATATTGCAATTATTAAATATGTGTATATATGTATATGTTTTATTTTACATCTGCAAAAAAATTATGAAAATATTTTCAGATAAAGCTGTAGTGGACAACCAATAATATTTTGAATGTATTCTCATTTTTCTTTCCTGATTTTTCCTATCTAATAAAAAATATTCAATTACATATATAAAAAAATATACAAAATTAGAATCACATTTTGTTCAACATACCGATGAATACACACTGGCAGACGTAAAATAATTACGCTAAAAACAGTTACATTTATTTTAGCTTCAGGAGACCACCCACTCTGAAACAAACAAGCTGAGAGTAAAACAACGTACACGGCAGGAAGAAAATGTTTAGATAATATATTTTATACGCCTACATCTAAGTAAAATTTAAATCAAGCTCAGACGAAAATTGAAATTTGTTTTAAAAATGCATGTTTTGTTTTACTGCTTGTAATGTATTATTAAGTATTATTCTATTTAACATTTTTCTTATATTCATTACGTCCTTAAGAGTGTCCTATTGAATATTTTTATATATAATTTTAAAAAAGAAATTAGCGAGAACAGTACCCACGATCACATCTTTAATTTTTCACTCGTAGAACAATTTAATAGTATTAAATTGTTAGAATCAATAATAGGTACGATAGGAGAAATTAAAGAACAATACAATAGTAGAGTAACAGCGGCAATGAAGTTGTCATTCAATGAAGAAAAGCTTGATCAATAAGTGTAATATTAAAGTTTTAATCAATTGTGTTTGTGAGTTTTGATTAACACTTAGCTTTATACTTTGAGAACGATTTTTTTACACGTGTGTACTTTCCATTACAGTTTCATTGCAGGTAATAGTTTTTCAGTCGACATTTCTCATATTTCAACAAACGTTTAAAGTGGATCTATACCACTCTGCAATTTATCTTCATTTTCAGCAATTATTCCGAATTTGTCTGATTTAATGTTGTATTGTTATCCAAATAGGTTGCTAAATATCTGAAGTATATCCTAGGAATTATAGCTAACAACCAGTAATTTAAAAGGAGATTTATTCGTACTTGAACCGCAGCGTGAAATTTCCACCACGATAAGAGAATTTTGACCGAAATGTTAACGGTATCGCGGAACATGTGTCATCGCATACAATCGCACCCCATTCATTATCAGATTTATTCCTGTATTTATTAAGAGAAAATGTCTGAACAGCATGCGACAGAACCTTCAGAAAAAATTCTACCATATATTACGTGTATCTTGTGAGGATCATAATAAATTTTAATCAGGATCGTATACCATACCACTAGTAATAAAGATTACTATTATTTATGCGATAGCTACCTACGGTACTGCAATATTTTTAATATGGTTATACGAGAAAGTGGGTAGATTGTCGGTAAAATTACACCTAGTTCCGCATACACGCAACTTAATAATAATGAAACCATAGATGATTAAGATATAAAGAAAAATACCATTTGATAAAACCAACTTTGTGCTAATTCAATGAATTCAATTTAGGTTTTGTATCCCTTTGATATTTTCGTTAAGCTACGCCATTGACTGAGCAGATCCTTATTTAGTAAAACTGAATTACAAAATATTTTGCTCCATGATCTTCAATCTTTAATGGTGATGGAGTTGTCCTCACCAAAGTCAAAAGATTCCACTAAGTTATAGTTAAAGTAATCTGTTGAGTAGCCCTATTCAAGTTACATTGTATAGTATGACAATTCCTTAACGCAAAAAAAAAGAAGTAGGTATTACTTTAATCAATAAAGAAAGTGTATATAATAATATGATGGAAATTATAACAATTCATACTAAACATTCAACTACACTCAGATCCATTTAAACTGCCTTCTGACGTTGATTTGTACCGGTAAAGTTAAATAGAATACTGCATGATCAAACACTGATCTATTTATAGCTAGATCCATTTATATTTACATGTCTACTGTAATTGAAATATGTCACAATAAACAACGTAATTTACAGTAGTATATGAACTAACGAACGAACAAATGAGATCAAAAGCAATTCGATATTATAAATGCAAATATAATGTTAAAATTAGTTAAACCGATTTAAATGTCACGTAGGTTATGGGACTTGACTCTCGAAGCCAAATTAATATACATACAGAGTAAGACTCGAGCTCTTTAACGAATGTACAACATACATACATACGAACTCTAAAAAGCACAAATAACAAAACGAGTTACAACTTTAGACATGTATTTGTTCGTTATATGCGATGCATACGTAACAAACACATCGGATGAAACACGAGAAGAGAAGCACAAATTAAATTTTATGGCGTAATGGTAGGAGCCACACTATTAGATGGATTCGAATGTAGAATGTTACAGGAAGGCAACCTAGGAAACGAAACCAAATAAAATTCGCTCAGAAAAGTAAAACGAGACGTAGTAGTAGTGCAGTCACATTTTACATATATGTATGTCTACAGAGAGAATATAGAAACAAGATCCGAACTCAAATACAATAAATTTTATAGAGCGAAAAGTATCGGAAAGACTTACGGGTTAAATAAAGTTCTGTAACCTTTTATATCTTTCGTATTTTGCAGCAACCTCATGTTATGTAGTGCTGTAATACTTGCTCATAGTCGCTTGCCTTTTATTATTAAACGGCTCTTATACCTATTTACATTGATTTTCTGTAACCTATGCATCGCTGATTGAGTAACACACAGATTCACGTCCAGAGAACGGAGACTAGTCTTAGGCTTCCCCAGCTGCGTTGACGATCTGCTCACAATCAATCTTTGGGGTTTACAGAGTAAAACGCAGTGGATATAAATGATTTTCTACATCCAGATGTGTCGAAAACGGCGAAAAACACGAGCATTAAAATCTAGAAAAAAAAGGAAACAGATAGTGATACCATCAGCTCTATTTTCCAGGTAGCCATCCGTAACTGTAGCAGCCATCCAACGAGCAGCCTGCACGAAAATTGGTCGGTGAAAATGATACCTGCATCAGGAGTAGTAGGGTTTGTTCTGCTAGGTTTTGTTCCCAAATGATGTTGGGATGTTACATGTGGCTCAAACAACTAGATGAACTTTGCTACCTTATGTTAGATTGAGTACCAAGCAAATTAGAAATCATAAGACACTAAGCTGTTGACTTTTTAGCAATAGATGTCACCAAATGACCATGGACATGTCCTGAACTTCTTGAGGAAGTTATGTGAAGATCAGAGAGATTATCTAAATCAATACTAAAGTCGGCGTTTTGAGCGATCTTCTCTTCTTAAAGTTGAATAAGTTCAGATACCCGATTTTGATAATCTTTATATGTACATATGTAGCAATAATGATATTTACTTTTAACTTTTTAATTGTTGCTAAAAACTTTTGTTTTAAAATAGTCCCAAACAAATTAGTCTATTGATAATAAGTACGGGCTACAGTAATGATGTGTCTACTGTCTAACACTGGAACAACAAGAATTCTGTACCGTCTCAGTATTCAAATTAAGAGGATGCTCCTCTAATTTTCATAAGAAACGGACCAAATATGCCGTTTGCAGGTAATGCCGGCCATATGGTTCTCTTTAATGCGTGAAATGGCTTCTGGTGATTTTATTTGCAGGTTAGTGTCACTCCAATATTCACAATTTTTCCTGCTTACGTAGCCATTTATGTCAAGGATTATTGTATCTCGGAAATATCCTTGTATGGCCCGTTGTCCCACCATACATAAAAAATTGTGTACGGTGCATAGTTTACTGTTTGCGAAATAGCATTGTTTCAAAAATGTACGCTTCTAAATTCTTGTGGCTTTAAATGAAAACGACTGGCATGTGTCAAATCAACATAAGACACGTCCAAAAAGCTGCCATTGTGATTATTGTTACCCTTTTTAATTTCCATGTCGTTGGGCAAATGAAATAGATCAATTGATTTGAATTGAATTGAATATATGAAACAATATCTGAGTGCTTGGTGAGCTTGGTGTCACTGATCTATAATTTAAACTGATCGAACCTTCTTGCTACTGTATTAAGCACTGGAGCTGTACGGACATTTGTCTCATCAAACAATCTTCAATTTGCCCTTTGAGTGTTTATTGAATGATTGTGTATGGCCTATGCTTGAAATGTTTTAGCTATAAACAAACATAAAATTAAAATTGAAAAACAGCAATAAAGACCTAATATAGAAGTTAGTTTGAAATAATAATGGTACTTTTGCCGCACCCTGTATAATATATGGCTATACAGGGTGCCCGAATTTCGTAGGGACAACATAAGTAACTTTTTTACTTGAAGACATAGAAAGGCGGTTAAATTAGCAAAAAAGTGTAGATTCAAAAGCACACACAAAACAAATGAAGCACGACAAGTAAAATTTGAAAATGAATTCTTAGTGAGCTTTTGAATCTATGTACACCTTTTTGCTAATTTAACGTCTCTCTATGTTTTTAAATAAAAAAGTTACCCATGTTGTCCCTACGAAATCCGGGCACGCTGCATATTGAAAAAAAATGTTGTTTGTATTTCAGGATTTCGATAAAGTTACCATTGGTTGTTAGGACATAATTAGTGGAAATATTACTGGCGGCTATAGTAATGCAATGAAAACACATTTACACTGGCTAGAAATACACAGCAAGAGTTGCAGCAATAGTTTGACAAACAATACGGTTTAAAAATGTATTGTAGCTACACTCACTGCAAAATAACATGATAAGACTATTACAGTTACCGTTGCTATAGTATGGATAGTTTCAAATGAACTGACAAACACAAAAAAAATAGTTAAAAAGCCCGGGTTGATACTCCACTAGCTTCTATAAGTTTGGTTTTTATTGTACTTCTTTAAACTTAGTTGCTTACAGAGTATTTTGCATTTTGCTTTTTCCCAGTTATAATTATTATGTCACCTAACAATATAAATGTACACGTCATTGTCAGACACAACCTCTTAGTCATCAATTATTGATCACATTCGATTCAGTCTCTCCTACCCTAGACGCAATCATATCTTTGATATGTCACTCTAATTGCGTTAGTTATAGTTATTGGAAAACTTATGACGACCTCAACAAGTATACGGACAAATGGAAAGTTTCGCCCTCCGCTTGCGAAAAAAGTATGTAATTTTCTCCATCGGTATTTTTTCTACTACATCCACCTTCCAAATCGTTTCATGATAAATGAAACACAGCTGTGTACGGTTAGGGCAAATGTCATCCCGTCATTATAAGGGTAGGTTAGGGTGTGCAGTGACGAAGGCGTCGGCCACGTCTCGACCGGCTGGCAGACGTTAGAATCACGCACCACCCTCCCTCTCTTGCAGATATCCAACGCATCACTGGGAATGATTACAATTTGCTCTACCTAAACGTCCGCTGTAGTGCTAATTAAGATAGAGAGATGTGCGGTGTCGAATATATTCAGTCATGTGCAGTTTTATAGCATTGATAAGAATGTAACCTAGGGGATAAGCTGCAAGTAAGGGGGAAAGTTATCGAAAGGGGTGGATAGAGATTATGTAGAGTACGAACATATTAACAAAGGAAGTTATTACAGTTATTATCGATAAATCATCTTTATGGATACTTTAAATCAATTACATCGTTTGATATAGTTAAACCGCAAGATACAAATTTGCCAGAAGATTTGAGTACTACAATTCAAATCTTCAGATTATAGAATCGCGTAAGAATGTTTAAATGAAGACCAAACCTTTATCTATCATAAAACAGTGATACAATCGTTTTATCCCAATACGGACTAAGCTCTTAAGGGCTTGTCCTTCGGCGTCGAGAAATGTCGATTACGATAGATGTAATCTCCTAAAACTTTTCAGATTAATGGGACTCTCAAAACTGAAACTGAATAAGCGAGTTAGCCGCGTAATCATCCATCTGAACTGCCAATATATTGTAAATTAGGTGTCCTTATTAGTATTTTTAAGGATATTCCGTGTTTAGGGCTGTTACAAACAGATGTCACCAAGAAAAGGAACTTAAACTGTTTGATACACACGACATTATACAAACACAGGTAGTAATCGAAATTATTCTTTTAATACGAACGTGACAAAAGATTTCAATTTGCAATTTAAACACCGTTTTGACAAAAGGAAATTTGTATTCAACATAATCTGCATTGCGGGCTATACAGTTAGTTTACATTCCACAAATGGTACGAATTACATTACAGTTGTCAGTTGTAATTAACTCAATTGTTGGTCGAAATTTGAAGTTTATAGTTACCAAAAAAGCCTGCATCTCTTACATCACAAGAGACAATGGGTCGATGGTCGAAGCAGCAATGTAATGCACCAGTGGCATTGATCACCACATGATACTTTCGCTGAAATTACAGTGCACTGAGAGAGTTCCACTTTTTTGGTATTCAGGTGATAAGTCTCACGTGTAGGTGCTTTTCTGTATGAATCTTGCAAGATGGCAAAATATTCTAATAAAACAGATAACTGACTGATTGTCTATCTAAACAACTAGTCCCTGGTCAAAAGTCCTCACAGAATCTCTTAATACAGTATTCAAGCACAAAACGCATCTACAATACACTAAGCCATCAACACTAAAATTTAACTTAGTCATAACTTAAAATCATGAAAAAAACTATGTATATACTGGCTTGATGGCCCCAGAAGCAGTAGTGCCCCAGAAGGCTCTTTAAAGCCTTACTTGAAGGGGATAGGAGTCCGTTTTCGTGCTCTTAAATTTTCTTGGCTATGTGTTTTCATTTAATTTTGGCTGCTGTTATTTCCTTTCAATTTAGTTCCTTGTATTTATGTCAAGCTGAGCCTGTTGTCTTCCTGCTTGGCTTTCTATTATCGAACGTATGATTTCTTTTTTGTTTAATCCGTAATTTTCTAACTAAATCTTGTGCGATTTTGATGTTCAACTCTATATTTCTTCTTCTACTTCTTCTGTAATTTTTGATCGATATCAGTAATGGATCGTGTATGGTTAGAGTTTCGGTTTTTGGTTTCTTAGTATTTCTTATTGCGGTTTTTGTCATCTTTTTTTCTGTAGGTCGTAATTACATATTTAAATATTTCCTCCAATAATTTCCTATCTGTACAAAATGCTTTTTACATGCCATTTTCTTCTCCTCTAATTCGATTTTAATAACTATAGAGAGGTTTTTTTCTTATATGTGCTGTGTAGTTTTTTGTGTATAATTGTATTCAACGACGCTTTGCTCTCTCAGCAGAGAATAGCGGGTCAATCGGGATACAATTCTTCGAAAAAGTGTTACCGTCCTCTAGAAGAATGGAACCTCTGACCTCAGCAGTCCACATCACCACATCACTGGGTAGTCATCTAACTACTGCGGCTATCGATCTGTTAAATATATAAATGGTAATTAACCAAGAAAAGCGTAAATACTGTATTTTTTTGCTAACATAAATAACGAAAATGTTGTTTATATACGAGGGAGCGTTTTTATATTCGCGGAATGGGGGATAAGGGGTGGAAGTAAAAAAACCAAATTATTTTTCTTTTTCAATATATTCACCTGCAAGACGGATACATTTTTCACATCTTTCAATTAATTTATTTATACCCTCATAAAAAAATGATTTCTCTTTATCTGCAAAGTACGCCGAAACTGCCTCCTTGACTTCATCATCGGCAGTCAATTTTTTACCCCGCAGCTCTTTTTTCATTTTCGGAAACAGGTAGTAATCACTCGGGGCCTGGTCTGGGCTGTAGGGTGGGTGATTCACAATTTCGAAGCCCACCTTATGCAGGGCAGCTAACGCAACGCGGCTCTTGTGGACGGGCGCGTTGTCGTGCAAAAGCAGCACACCTCTCGTCAATTTTCCCCGTCTTTTCTCTTTAATGGCTTCTTTTAGTCGCTCTAATATTGAAGCGTAATATTCTCCGGTTATAGAAACACCTTTATCTTTATAATCAATCAACAATATTCCTTCCCAGTCCCAAACTACCGTTGCCATGAGTTTCCCAGCTGATTGTGACACTTTAAATTTCTTGGGAGGTGCTGTGCCCTTTTTATGCCACTGCATGGAGTCTTGTTTGGACTCAGGTTCATAATGATGAACCCAAGTTTCGTCTCCAGTAACAATTCGACTCAATACACCATCCTTGTCTTCATTACAGAGGTCCAAAAATGCACGCGAACACTCTACGCGCTGCTGTTTTTGCGGCGGCGTGAGCATTCTCGGCACCCATCTTGCGCTGACCTTAGACATCCCGAGATGATCGTGTAGGATTTTAAAAATTGTTGTATCGGATACTCCAACCATTTCTGCGAGTTGTTTCTTCTTTAGTTGAGCATCTTCGAGTACAATTTTTTCAACTTTTTGGATAAGTGCTGGCGTGGTCACCTCAATGCTCCTGCTCGGCCTCGGGTCGTCTTCAAGAGATTCCCTTCCTTGTTTAAATAAACTATGCCACTTGTACACCATGGTTTTTCCTGGGCAAGAGTCGCCGTAAACCAATGACATCTCATTCATTATGGTCGCGATTGATTTTCCTTGCCTGGTAAGGAACTTTATAACGGCACGATATTCACTTTTTCCATATTTCACTTTTCACTCCTGATTATGTTACTTGGTTGACGATAGCTCAAAGACTAACTGTCTAATATCAATGAAACTTCGTATTTATAGTAATTATGAGTCGCTCCACAGACCACACCCTCAATGCGCCTAATCACCCCCTACAACCCGCTCATTCCACGAATATAAAAACGCTCCCTTGTATGTACATAAAAACCCTAAAACGCTTCACAATCACGTTAGCTAAAAGAATGAGAGACATTTACTAATTTCTGCCCTTTTCTAGTTCTTCGTACAGTTCTCATTCAATTGAAAGATATTCTGCTTCATGCGGGTGAGTAAATATACTTGCACTTTCAGCGCAGTTTGACCTTTGACCCCGCGAAGGAATTTACTTTCATGTATAAATTATCTCGTTATTATGAAGGTTGTTCTTGGAGAAAAATAATTTTATTTCACTGATAGGTGTTTAAAGAACGTGATCAACTTTTTAAAATATTTGATCAGGTATTGAACGGCTTTGATCAGGTATTGAACGGCTTTGAACAGCACCGTGCTGTTCAAAGATGATTACATTCTTTACCATAAATAGCTAACAGTGAAATGGAATTAATGTTTTCCAAGAACAACCTTCATAACAACGAGATAATTTACACATGAAAGTAAATTCCTTCGCGGGGTCAAAGGTCAAACTGCGATGAAAGTAACTCAATACACCTACTCAGGTGCTAGTATTTTTTTTATCTGGTGGATGCTTAGTTGCAGTGACTCCGTAAACTGTATCGCTTGTCTGGCTATCACTGCAACTCTCGCGGTGTAGTTTTTGTGTGTGTATGTTGTGTTCAATTGGCTTTGTGACAGCATCATATCGCGTTTTATGATGCCGCGCTGTTAATCACTTTGCTCCCAACATCGAATGGCAAGTCGATCCGGGATTAAACTCTCTGAAAAAATGTCACCGTCCCTCCAGAGAATTGAACCCCGGCGCCTATCGTCCTCTCACAACAATAGTCAGCCGCCTAACCACTGCGGCCATCGACCCAAGCTATTTTGAAGCAGTAAGTCTTGAAAGTCAGTAAAAGGTTATCTAAGTTACCTATTAATAAGTACCTATAAGTTATCATATTAGTAAGATATTGAATTCCAACTATGTATCTGAAAATCATCTAACTGGAAAGCATAGACAGCTGCATTAGTTTTAAGTTTCTGCGATGGTGGATTATTTGTTGATTTTATTTTGCTTAATGTGGTTTCACGTTCTAGAAAGCCCTATAGATTGCGTTTAAACATCGCTAACTACTGCATTAAAGTTGTTGTAGTTTCTGTTTCATCATATTGTGCAATATTAACATAAAGTTGGGGCTTTTAATACATTAGATGTTATGCTCACTCGTATATATTTAAAACACAAACACTCTTTTTCTCATATTAACAGCTTAGGTACATCAAAAAGTGATAGTATAATTTGCAGAATATAATATTTCAAATGCTACTGCATTTTAAAGTTAACTTATGTTGATGATAACATCAAATAAGAAATAAAAATAACTAAAACTTATGTTATACAATCGAAAAGTATTTGCCTTCGCATTTATGCGGAGCTCTGCCGCTTTGGGTTTCTGTTTAAATCACTCTTTTTCTCGGCTCGCCTTCCGTCGAGAAGGTCGAAGTTGCGCAACACATGTCATTTGAAATCCAGTAGGGTCGTGTCTAAGTCATAAATTCAGCCGTGTTTCCGTCTACTCCCCTTAATGGACACAACCTATTTCCTGTCGACTGTATTGGCCCTTTCAATCGAGCCCTCTTTCGCCAAAAAGTGTTAGCCCATGGTAAGATAAAGTGGATGTAAACAAACGGTAAAAGATAGATTCATGCACTCTCGAAGAAATATCGAAAATTTTACGACGAACACGCATACGAGATTAAAAAAAAACGGGTACTGCCCATATGTAAACAAAAAAAAGTAAAAACAAAGACTTTTATTTAAAGCCTATAAACTTTTTTGTTTATTAATTAAAACAAAATGTTAGGATTCGATATTGTCAAATGCGCAGCTTCATGTTATTTAGACGATATTGATGTAATTATACATCAACAGAGACGTTGAAAATAAGAAAATTTCGATCGAAACACTAAATTGTATTAGAGTGAGTAAACTTCGGGCATGTAACGCTATTGCTTGCATTCATTTCTCGCTTCGTCTAACACGAATTGGCATTACATGATTAGGAACCTATCGGCAGTGTTTTATGGAATTTACATGTAAATACGTAATTGTAGCGAGTTCCGAACATGTTCAAGTAAAAATATCCCATTACTCTCAGCTGAATTAGCGATTCCTCTTAAACAACAACAGTATACAAACAACATACGGTCTATTCTTCAGTACAAAAGATACAGGACTAAATTAATTAACACTAACGTTATTACAGAAACAAAATTCCTAGAAACACACCCGCCCACTAGACCTCAATTTCTCTTTCGCACGTTCTTCAAAATTCATTACCTTCATTAAGACAACTTTATGTTTTCTTGACGAAGTGCTAAGCTTAAAGAGCTTGCAGAAAAAGCATTTAAGAAAGGGTGTAATGTCTAGACTAAAGTATATTATAATATTACTCCGTTAAAGTTGAATAAATTCGCTAAAGAATGCCAGAGGGAACTTTTATAACTTAGTTGATCTTGTTATAGGAAACTTTCGAATTATATTAAGTAATGTTAATAGGGTACCAGAAATCTGTGTGAGAGCGCCTAGATTAGCGTAGAAGTAAAGAAAACAATAAAAAAAATTTAATTAAAATTTGTTTTTATATTACATGATAGTTCTTAAACTAATAATCTACAAAAATTTAATATAGTTTGGTAAACCAAATCCTTACATCACCCTAATGATGATTAGGTTTGGCCCTAACCAAAATAGTAAACAACAATTGTCAACGAAAAGTTTTAGATATTTCAGAAATACGGTTTTATAATAGAACAATGTTCGTGTAAGATTATTATAAAATTAAATCATTTACTACTCCGTAAAACTCACACTAATATTAAAGCTTGCCGCGGAAAGGTGCTTGTTACGACAACAGGAGGTCATTGTAGAAGCACAACGCGTGTATAATCAAAAATAGTACAGGTTCAAATTAAGGATTCGGACGGACAACACGCACACTTGCACGTAAAATTGGCGGAAAGCAATTTAAAAATTTCGCATGCAGCCAAAGGTATAAATTATTTAGCTTTTTTGCCTTGGTTATCACGTAGATCGGGTAAATTTACGGAAATAAGATGGTATTATGTACGGTCTTTTTTCGGAAACGATTACAATGTAGATGGATAGGAATCTGGTAGGTTGCAGAATTCTTAATGAGGGGAATAATAGCCTAATTTAGTTTTTAAAACACGAATTCTTCCACAGTCTGGAAATGTTTCTTTTTAACTCTTTGTCTAGATTCAGTCTATATTTCACGACTGAACAGTTACTTTTGATGGATAATGCGGAACAAAGCATGCATTAACGTTATCTATTTTAAGCTCCAATTTAGTCACACTATATAATGTCATTATTTGACATTATACATTATTATTACACTATTGAAAAAAAGTGACGAGCACACCTTTTATAATCTGAACGCGTAAAGATGCATAATTTTAGCAGTGCATGGAAATTTCGTTTCGATGAGTCGATGTAACAAGTTTCGAAGATTTCTATAGCTGAATTTTTTACTGAGCGGCTCCGAAATGTACAATATTCCGCCTGCATGGAAATCGAAGCGAAAGGGTATTATATAACCGTACGTTGTGCATAATGGAAGACCGTTCGCGTTAGCTGAGCGAGTTTGAGCGAGGAATGGTTGTAGGTATGCAGATGGGAGATGTATCCTTCAGTTAAATCGTGCGCCGTGTCGAGGGGTCGTTGTCGGCAGTACAACGGGGATGGCAAGGACAGCCTTCAGCTAGACGGCCTCACGTGACCACAGCACGCGAGGACCGCGCTCTTGTCTTCAGTGCTATAGAGTCGCGTATGTAGTCACTACGCGAACTTTACGGGGGCGTTGTGCAGACCTTTGTGGAAGGGCACCACATACGAATGATCCTAATGATCAGCTGGTTCTTCGGATCTGAGTCCGATCAAATATATCTTGGATATGATCTGTTGGACAATTCGACGTTATCCGGCTCCTCCGGCTAACATTGAAGAAATATGGTGGGAGTTGAAGCAGCATGTTTGGTCATAAGTTATTCCGAAAAACTTAATTACTCAATAATGTCCAGGCTGAATGCATTTATAGATGGCTCTTGTAGGATTACTTGTTGTCGTAAGTTCCCTTCTATTATTAAGAAGCAACTAATAACTATTTTCTTCAGTCAGACATAGCCTTAGGTGATCATACACATGGTTGCTATTCACTCAAATGGAAACGGTTGAATTCGACTAAATTACTATTTTGTTTTACTGGTGGAGGGTGTTTTGACAGAAAATAGTAGAGTTGAGAGTAGTATTGTGTTGGCAATCGTTCCCAGGCATTACTATTGCTAAATAACATTCAAGAGATTCCGCTTTTGGAAGTGGACTTTAAATTATGTTGTTGATTGGTTTTCAATTATAGGTGCATCGCAGCATTTTAGTCCAGGTAACCTATAATTTTTAAGCTGTTCAAACAGAAATGCAATGAATAAAAGTATAATGTGGAAAATATATTTACACAATTTATGCATTTCAAACAAAGCATGAAATGAATTTCGATTATATCATTTCAAATCTGAAAAATACGAATGTATATATTATATATCGATACGCAGTTCCATATTGGAGTCTAGTGTATTACACTTGCATCTGTACTGCGTATACGTATGTTGTATACACATATGAACAACAAATTTCGCGTGCCATGATTTATGATCTGTAATTTTCAGCGTTAGGTACACATCATTTTCTAGCCGAAAAAACTGCGACCGCTGATATCCATGTAAACATTTACCCCAATACATAAAAGAGATTCGATATTGAGCTGTCAAAATCTATTGTTTACGTCATTGCCGGCTATAATGGATAACGTTATGCGAACTAGACGGATTAATCATTATTATTTCGTATTGTACAGGTAGAATTTGATTCCGTGGAGACCTATCCTATACTATAACTGATTATTCGCAATCTGGAGCAGGCACTAACGATCTGTATCTCCATTTGAATACTGACAATGAAACGGTTGTTAGTTTATGCAAAATCATTTAAAATAAGCGGTTAGTAATTATACAGCAATCATCCCTTCGTTTTCACATAATGATGCTCTTTGATTATTATGCAGCCTGTACATATATTTCTAAATTAATTAACTTATATTTCATATTATACCTTGCCCTTAAATGACAATTTTGAATTGATTTTCACAATTGAATTTCACAAATAAGTGTTTGTGTTTTCAGTACGGTCGTCAAGTATAGCAAAATCAGAACAATCACTTAATGATTCCTTCTTACAAATTAGCTTTTATATTATCGGCACAGAAATAGAATCTAAACCGTTTTGTATAATCTGTAGTCCTAGTCAACAATAGTTTCAAACCACAAAATCAGACGTATAAGAATAAATCTGTCGAGTGTTTCAAAAGAAATCTGACAGGTAAAGATGTAGTGTTTATTCTTTTTTATCAGTTTAAAATGACCTGGACAAACACATACAGTGACAGAAAATTTGATTGAACCGTGTGTAATAATGCAGTGTCGCGAAGGCAAAATCTATATGACAGAAGAAGTACTTTTCGATATCATTAAGATTATTTTGAAGTAAAAATGGATTGAACTGGTTTTTTTGTTTGCGCCTGTACAGCTGGTACAAAATCAATGACCGAAACATGTTCTGGATTTGTGGCGCGAGTCAGGAAGATCATTAAATGGACTCATTGCTGTATTCATAAAGAAAAGAAGTACACACAGAAGTGTATTCCTGGAGACTTACTAGTACTTCAAGCGAATCTGTGAAAATTGTAAACTTTATAAAATCGTGTTTTACAAACTCATGCGATCTGTCGCAAATTTGGAAGTTTCACGTTTATTTACAACTTTATACACAGGTTAGATGTTCTTCCGTGGCAAAATTTTGACCCGCTTCGCTTATTGTATTGATCATCTATGTAATTTATCTTTTTGTATATTCGGTATTCTTCTTGCATACTTATTGTTAGCTGATATTTTTGCTATACTAAATGATTTAAACTAAAATACACGCAGAATATATTGAGTTGACGGATAAATAAAGTTATCTGAAAAAGTTTGAAAAATGAACTAAATAAACATTGAAACAGCTTGACTATTTTCGTAATAGACCTAATATATCTATATCGGACAACTGGATATGCAGTGTGTTTCATGGAGATGTTAGTTTAAATACTTTTTAAGATTACTGGAAATCTTGATTAATTATTTGACAGGTCCGCGAAAACCGTGAAAACTGTTTTTAAAGACCACTTTGATTGGCTCAGTGTAAGAAATTAATATGCTATTTTATTAGAAGAAGTTAAAGATTTGTTACTCTTTTATTCTTAGATGAAATACAAATATGGAAACAAGTTAAATACATAATCTAACCTAAGACCTTCAGAATTTTCAATCATGCAATTTCATTCAAAGATTACTAATATTTTAAATCCATTAGAAAGATGTAGAAAATACAAAGTTGATATTTCTATAATAAAGAATTATTCAGAATTATTAGCATTAATAAAATCGCATAATTTGAGATAATACCTTAGATGCAAATATAAACATTGGCAAATTTAACTGCGTGGCTCCTAACACATCCAACATAGGTTGTGGAAATACCTGCTTCGGCAATTAGGCAGCACACCATTATTTTATCTCAGAACTTTGCCTTCCTTTGGATTTAACATTATCAGAAGTTCCATTAAAAGCATTCCTATAAAATTCAACATTTATATTTATGATTTTGTTATTAGAAACGTATAAATTTGGTAAATCACAACAACATCTTGGAACACAATATTATATTTTTTTGTTGTTATAAGTTACAATCAACAATAAAAATTGAACAATACGTCTCTTTCTACGAAGATATAGATACCTATGTATATAATATTTTTTCTTAACGAAGTATGGGGAATCGATTGTTAATTATAGAGTAGCAAACCAGAAAAGAACAAGAACTAATCTACTACATCCATTATTATGGACAAGCTAAAATTAAACCCTGCCAACTTGAAAAATAAAACTAAAAAGATAACTATATTACATTCATGTTTTTTATATAACACGTCACGAATTGTCTAGTCGACTTTTTACATGAACTCAATCTATTTTACAAGTTGATTATAATGAGGTTTTTGTCTGATAAGTGAGGTCTACCTGCGTCAGAACACGCAATAGTTAGGAAATTACCCTTTCTTCTCAGAAAATCATGTAATAGCGGTACCTTTCACGTATACTCAGGTAGACACTAAAATGATTTGTTCTAAAGGTAGAAAATCTAGTTTTTACATGCCTTTGTTTAAGAAAAATTATCGGTGAGAACAACATCTATTGTATGTAAGTTACTATAATTTAAGTTGCAGACGATAAATGAATTAACCAAAGCAAGCACATTGAAACTGAAAAAATAAATAGAATCGACAAAAAAGCAAATGTCATGGGAGAAAGTCATTTTTAAGCACTTCTACATAGTGGGTTACTGGTAACATTTCGGCTTCTAAAGCAGGAAAGATTTTTTAAATACATGTCTATATCTTCAGATAAAACTACAATTTAAAAGTAATTTTTTATGTTAGGTTGAGATTCTTCTGAGCTATTGCTGCTGCTAAACATTCACACCTCACATCTCACCACCAGGTCACACATCTATGGGACAAGAGAGAAGTGATACATAATGTTTATAAAGCTCTTAACTGCTAAATTTAACATTAGCTGTATTTTCGATAAACACTTTAGCAATTCTGATTAATTTCTAGTTTTCATAGCTAAAATGCTGAAAAAGAAATTACAGTGTAAGTTGTCAATTTCCTTAAACTGTTACACTCAATTCAATTAGGAGCAATAACTTTGTAAAACTACCTAACTACTAAGGTCTTGTACTTTTGACTCGAACCTAACATGGGATTGCTTAAAAACCATCAACGTTCTGGTTGGAAAAAATAGCTATACTAAAACAGCCATTGCAAAGAAATACGCAAATTTATTCAGTGGACCAAAGCGTTTGTATGGTCGATGGAAGGCTGAACAAAGAGCCTACTTCAATCAGAAGGCCCGAAATCTGGGTAAATGTCTGCCATAGAAATTCTAAACTTGTTTACTACTCAGGATAAATAAGTAATTAAGTTATTTTGAGGTGAGGAAAGTATTCCAATCAACGGGTTGTATATATATGTATCTATAACTGTAATTACCAAGTTGCAACTAGTTCCATTTTTAAGTGGTAATGAAAAATTAATATGCGCCTGTCATACATTACTCATAGTCCGTATGTATGTACTTCAATCAAAATGTGGGCATTAAAAATTTACGATTTTTCAATTTAATGACGTCTACATTAAAGCGAGTCGCACATTTTATGAGCCATACAGTTTTTAAGCGAATTGAATTCGATCCGATTGCCAGAGTATTTGTTCTATTATATACGGCAGCGTCTATAAAATTGACTGCGCTTGGGATCGTAAAATATGAACGTCCTATAAAATATCGAACAACTTGATTTACAATTAGAATGGATTGTCGAATCTCGCCGACTAGTCATGTCAATTTTCGTATGCACATGAATTTGTATTTCTGCATTGAAATATGCTTGGGTCTTGCATTGCCTTTATTATGACAATGTATTTGCTGGAGCAGCTTATATTGTTCGCAACTAATGTTAAATGCGCTTTACGAGAAACGATCTTGACAAGCTGGAAACGCTTGAAACTTCTGTGCTGAGCAAATTTAGGTTATCGATTTCTTTCTTCTATTAGAATAACATACTCTACTATAGGATCACTATTATTCGATATCTATTTACATTATCTCCAAGCACACAAAGTATGTATTACTTTTACAATGTTAAACATGTTGAATAATTCTAAAGTAAGAGTGCTTAAAATAATTTCCCTCTCTAGGTAACTTTTGGAAATATTTGGGAGGTTGGGATTTGATCTTTCAGACGTGTAAAAGCCAGAAATTATTAATAAAGGTCGTGAAAATGGACAGGCAATTTAACTTCGACGAAAAGTGTCACATCTAAGCACTGCAAATTCTGAAAGACTGGCTGCAAAAAACACACACACAAAAACTACGTGCAATTGCAATATGTGTTATGATGTCAGAATCATATTTCAACAATTGGAGGTTAATAATTTTTGAATGTCCACTTTCTCGCTTGTTCAATTATAATGGCTTATTATTCCAAATTAAAGTTAAAGTTTTGATTAAATATGTACGCCCAATGTACATAAGTCGTATTGTATAGTACTGTATTGTGGAAGGATGGTTCAGGTATTTGAGCACTTCTTCTCACTGCTATCTAGAGATCTATTGTGATTATCCAGCCCCATTAGTACTATTTCAATATCCTTCGCAAATCCTAGAATTGACTTAAGTCTGTGATATCGGTTCTAAGTTCGCAAAATCAACGTACGTCTTAACCCGTTTTGTCCATTATTTTGGGTCCCTGATTCGCATGATTTTTGCATTCTACAGTTAGTCATAAATATGTACTTTCATACTGTCATTTGGTTGTTTTCATTTGCTGTAATTTTCTTCTTTTCATTTGCTGTCATTTTGTCGTTTCTGGTTGCATATTTGTAGATTACTGAAGCAGTATGCGTAACCTTTACAGAATCTATCAAAACAATTTATGTACAAGTTAGTTTGCGCTATCATTGCTGCCAATTACCCACTGTTCCCAATTGAAAATTTTAGATGACTCACCTTTCCCTTGACTTTATTCACCCTGTATCTTAGAATGCACTGATCAGTTACAAAGTCCATAAGTCCGAAAAGCTTCTTATTTCTATTTGGCGAGAAGTTTATAAATTTCTTTACATGAGTTTGTCCTAGTTTTGTTCTACAGAGGTTCCTGTCAGTTCATCTGCATTAGCATTAAAATGAGCATAAATAGAAGTGCCCGGAAGCCGATATTAGAGACACTCTGTTGTTTGTGGAAAGCTGCGTAAGATGAATCCGACATTCCTAAATCAGTTTCCAGATCTAAAGCTCTATGAAGTAAATGTATGAGTAGTCTGACTATCGCAACAAATATAGATGTTTGCTCCTTCCATAGCTTTGTTCAGACATTTTCTGACGCAGAGATCGATGGCGTGTATGGTAAGTAGTGGTGAAGTAGTTGGTGAAATTAGGAGGAGACAATTCTGAAACTTTTGAGAGAGTAGCGTTGGACTGATAATTGCAACTACCACCAGTTGATGAATTTGCGATCCGTCTGTGTATCAGACAGAATCCATTTTGGAATTTTGATCTAACGGAACTCTGGTACTCACGGCTAGGAAATAGCACTGTAAATAGTGGTTCATAACTCAGTTTGATAAACATGCTGTATGATAGCTTTTCTAGAAGTCAATTCTCTCTTTTTAAAACGGTACAGTAATCTTAATTGATATGCACTAAAGGCAGTAGTTTTTTTGACTAGTACACCTACACATCGTTCCTACGATTCTCAGATAAACAAACTGTTACAGTATATACAATTTGATTTATGCTGTCTTTCCGTTGGTTTTTGTTCACCACACTAGAGTAGCATAGATGACTGGGAGTATTACCATTTAAGCTAACCAATACTTCATTTTCGGTTGAGAATCCAGGTTTTTCCAAACACTCTTTGCCATGTATGAAAACCTGTTGCACTTTTTTTTTAATTCTCTTCTATACATGAACTGAAAAACGCTTGTAATAAGTGCGTGGTATGAAAGAATTTCTATCAGATATTATCAGCGTCACTTCAAATACTAGATTTTATATTCACCTCTTTTGCGTTACTAATTTGTCTTGGGCAACAATTCGTTTATCAAACTAACTCTAACCTTATTTCTCTTATCGGCCAAATTCAGAACTAGTGCGAACCGACACGAACGAGAGTCGACAAGAACAAGATATTTAAAATGAGGTTGATGAGGCCTGATACGCAGAAACTGGTCTATGTCTAATACCTAACCTGTTTTATTGCTTCTGTTAGTAAGTAAGATTTCTGCGATTATGCTGCATGAGTACTTATTACCGGATTTTTTTGGTATTAGCCTGGCTAAGTTCACACATTTTTTTGATTGTCTAATAGTATGAATGAGGTATAAATTTAGATTTGAGATATATCAGGATTCTCACAATTTTCATATGATACTATGCAGAAATATTATTCGAAAGAAAGTGGAAAACGTAAAGTAATAAATTTAATATCTGGCAATGGTGAAGGTGTGCTAAAGTCTACAATCTCCATATTCTACTGTAGTTTCCTCTGTTCCTAATTCAATTTCTTTCCTCGTGGTGAGTTATATTTAATTATAGGTAGCACTGGCCTTGAGAAAGTTACGAAGTAGTTTTATAGCTTGCACGCGTACGGGTAGATTTATATCCGCTAGTATTTGCCACTGCTGTGGCAGGAATCCCAAGCCTCAGCGGGGTACTGACTTCACATCGTTGTCCTCGACATCTCCCAGTGTCGACTTGCCCGAACATATCAGATCGATGCCATTAACAGCTTCATCGTAGCAACAAAGGGTATATCGGAAGTCTGTATGTATATAATATCAGTCTCTCTGGATAACTTATTCTCGCTCTGGGAGGAAGTTTAACTTAGTTTGCTTGATCCCCGACGCGCCAACAGTCGCCGTAACAAATCACTTTAATACCATCTACGGGTAATACATGTTATCATTTGATATCTGGGTGTTATCGAAATATGTTCTAGCTTCTTGCAATGTAAGATGCAATAGTATACGAAGCCCTATTTGCATTTTATTGAATATTCTATCGAGCTTCTATAATAATATTATAAATTAATAAGCGTCTACTGAAATTTAGTTGCTCGTTAAGGCAATATCGTAGTAATTTTAATCATTTTCTCTAACGTAAATGATATTAAAATGCTGTATGTGACATTACACACTACAGTATATAAATGTTATTTTAATATCCTACACTTTAAGTAGTGTCATGTTATGTCATTTAGATCAGTTCCAATAAAATTCAAAAACACTATAAACTATTTAAAAAATTTTTAAAAAAGCAGCTCAAGAAAAAACAAAAAAAAGAAGAACGGTTTTGAAAAGTTGATTGAAAAAAAGAAAAGTCAGGCGAAGGAAAAGGTTCTTTTTAAAAGAAGAAAAGACATAATAAAATAGAAAGTTAAAAGTTTGAAAAGAAAATTGAATATTAGAGAGACAGGAGAAAGAGAAACGTTTTTGAGAATTGAAAGAAAAAAGATTTGGATTGATTTTGAAAAAATGACGGATGAGAAAATATAAAAGGGAAAAGATTTTGGATAAGATTGAAAAGTGAGAAAGGGAAAATAAGAAAGAAAAGAGTAGACGAAGAAGAAAAGATTCAAAAAAAGGAAAAGGAAAAGAAGTAGCAGCAGCAACAAGGTGTTTTGAGGATAAAAATATTTACATATCACACACAAATAATTAAGGTAAGAGAGGATAGGTTTCAAAATTATTATTGTAAAGTGTTTAATATATGTTTTGCTTTTTATTTTATTTGACTTTAATATTGGACGCTGCAACTGATATGCTTTTCTGAAACTGCAAGCCCTTTCAGGTAAGATGCCTTCGAATAATTTCATAATAACAAGGTATTGCCATTAATTTAGTTCTTCGTCAAAGCAACATTACAATTACACGTATTGGTTTTGGTCATACTAGTTAGTACAAGTGTTAAAAAAGAAGTACAAGAAATTTGATGCTAAGTTTTGTGTCAAAATCTGCGACAAGGAATCGAGATCTTTGTAGTTTGTTACTGTACGAACAATAAAATAATTTTGCAAATTTTAAAATAATTAATTGTAATATGTAGAAAGAAGAACTTGATTTAAAAAAATCACCTGAAATTGTTTTTTTAATTCCGTTTTAAGTTTATATATTTGATTTATTCTCTGCACTTCAGCCAAAGATAAGTCAAAATTTACCAGTGCACAAAGAATAACTACACAATTTCATTAAAATGAAAAATTAAATACCAGAAAATTAATAAAAAATCATATATAGGAATTTATTCTATTCCATTTATTTTGCTAGTTTGGATCAATTTTATGTTTGAAATAATAATAAATAATTATAATATGTTTCAATCTGACTAAAACTCACAATAAAAAATTCAGATATCTCTGGAAAAGTATTCAAAAAGCTAGAATGTTAACAAATATCGAAAAATGATGAGTGTGTTTTTTTATGATATGTGATATTTAAAAGAAATCATTCCTGCATTATTTTATTTTTTAACCCTGTTTTTAATATAAGAATATAACTGATTGTTGCATTGATAATTATCCGGATTTGTATCCTATCAGAGCTTTGTGTGCCTGCATATCGAGAATTAATAACAAATGGTACACCTTCTAAACCATAAAAATGTGTATTTAATGTGAGTTGAATGTTGAGTAGATGTTTGTGATTCAGGTGCAGGCTGTCTAATCAAGCGAATTTAAAATTTCATAATCATGATCACCTTTGTTTAACACCGGATACATATGTTGACTTAATTTCAGCGGTCTCTCTGGCGACCTCACACTTAGCGATACATATCCATTCGGATTTGGTGGTGCAGCTTCAGTGTCTTCACGTTTCCCATTTTGTAACAAATTATGACACCGTTAATTTCACCACCAAATTCAAATCCTTCCGGAGCTCTTTTTAATCTATTACAAATTATAATGTCAATAACTGCTCTAAAAGTAAAATTCCTATTTGCTAAAATATAAGTTAACTGTTTTTTTTACGCCAAGCCTTCTACTCGGAATCAGCTGTTTTTGACACTAGAGATTTTATTTACTTATACGTTAACCTATAATACCAATTGAAAGACTGAAAAAGTATATAACTAGAACAACGTAGAACATCCATTATAAATCCAATCAAAACACTAACTTTGTTTTCCGGTTTTGAGATATCTATGGTACCTGCTATAAAAGATAGGAGAACAGAAAACGAACTGAAATAAGAATTTAAATTTTCAATAATAATGGCTAATTTTCGTTACTATGAGTATAATATTCACATCCATTACAGTTTTAATTAACCAAGAATTATGGGATTCCAACATTTTAAAAATACTATGAAAGAAAAGAAAATGCTTTTTGTAAGAATGTTCAAGACATCTCAAACAATCTGAAACATCCACTAGAATTTAAACTTTCAAAAACTAATAGATTATCAAAATTTCGTGTTTTTTTAATGTTCGCACTACTATAAAAGAGAGGACCCTTATTTTCTGGAATAATGTTCAGGAATGGCCTACAAACATTTCGTATTTTGAGATATTTGTAATACTATGAAAGATATCAGCCATTTTTTTAAATATTTAAAACAGCTACAACAACTTAAAATAATGATCTGCTAAGCTTTCTTTCTTTTGAAATATCTCTACTACTACAAAAGGACGCCATTTGTTTGTAAAATGTTCAGAACAAGTAAAATTACCTGGAATATTCATTAGAATTGAAGTAATGTGGACCAACCTTCAGCATCCGCTAAAACACCACCTTTAATAAATTGGATGTTCCACAGCATCACTTTTTTGTATGCTTAGCATTTGTAATTTTCTGGGCGTTCAATCTGAGCAGCCTTTCACCATTCGCTAGATAATATTATCAATATATTCTTCAGTTATTTTTAAACATGGCCTATGCTTACCGCATGCATGACAGGAGATATTTCCAGGGTTATCCGCTTTGCAAATTTGAATTGAATTTTCTTAGCTAATGTATAATTGGTCGTGAAAATCGAGAACCGCCTTCCTCATCTATTATAATTTAGGAATCCATTCTGTAACGTAATATAAAAATAAACGATTAGTTGTAATAAATATTTTCATTAAAAAAAGAACATGTACGTACACGTGCATAAGCGTTTAATAGAAAAGTTATTGAAATGAATTATGAGGAAACAACTGATTACTAAAGAACTTCCTATATAACGCAATCCTAGTAGCTAATAGTACTAGTTGATCATAAAGTACGTGATGCATTCAATTACGAAGATTACTACTATCCTATCACCTTACTATCTGGAACAAGAATTTAGTTCGCAATGAAAGTTTTCTACAGTACGAAGAAACTACTAAAACTAAAGTAAAGTACAAAGGCGGATGCAATATTTGTCCGTGCAGCTATACACCCACACATGCAAGCAGGCACATCTAGACAAACGTAATTTGAAGCATAATAAAGCACACGTTATTTCACATAAAGCTTTGGTGAAATCGAGAGAATAGGAGAGACCGAGACACGCTATTCAATTCCATACTGCATTCCCATCGCAGTAATAACTTGAGAACGGAAACTACGTCTACGTCTCCGTGTCAAACTGTTTGTATCTGGGATTGTTGACGTAGACTGTAAGCGAAAGAAAAACACAACTTACGAGTATAAGGAGAAGTACTAACGTGGATAACAAAGAATATTGTACGACCTTAGTTCGATTGTTTAGTTTTCATTAAGATTCAAACGCTGTACGTATTCACCTAATAACTATTCCTGTAGTAGCGTTGAAGTCAAACGTTTAGATGTTAAACTTAGGGTAAAATAGTGATATTGAAGTAGATATGTTAAATAAGTATAAATATCTACTGTCTATCGTCGTCGCATTCACTTAAAACACATGCAAAATTTTATATGAAGGTAATTTCTGCTTGGGTTTACATTATTTAGTTGATATCAAAATATTTAGTAAAAACTCTAGAAGCCTACAACACTTTGACCTTGAAACGTGTGGTGATCTTGTTGTTGGATGCCTCTTTTGGGTAAAACTAGAGGTTAAATATTATTGACGTAGGCAAGGTTAAAGGTAAATAAGATCAGATATCACACGCATTGACATTGATGTTTGTCTTAGCGGTGTTTTAACATTTAGATAAAAATGTTCTGCATCATCAGGGCTTGAACCGGGCATGCTATTGAAAGATGTAATGACTGATGTTTACCACATTTAACCACACACCAGGTTCATGCTACTGATGTTATATTCTCCATATGTATCGATCATACTTACTGCACCCAACAACAAGGGTCAGCACAAGTGTCAAGGTCAAAGTGTCATAAGATCCCGCTTGCTGTACTACTCACAAGCTAATTAAATCTGGATCAAAGTATTTTTCTAAAATATTAAAGCTGTCGGGAGATAGAAAACCTTTTTACTACAACCTGCAATCTCTTACTCAACAATTGAAATAAATTTGTTGTGGAGGTATAGCATTAATTTTTAATAGTGGAACATTTATGTTATTAGCCATTCCATTCCATTCATCTTGTTAATTTTTGAAACTTGATTGCATTCTTTCTAATTCTTTTGTTTTGCCTTTGATTGTTTTACTTTAGTTTCCTTTTACTGCAATATACTAACTATTTCCCCTTCAAAAAACAATGTTTCTTAATATTATTTGGCGCATTATGTATACAAAACTTTTCATTTCATAAAAATCATGTAAAGGAGCAAGTGTTGGTGTACATTTCAATTTCTTCCAAAAGGCTTTGTATACTTTCACGCAATCTTCTATTGAATACAAATGTTACCACTTCTTGTTAACAATTGACCGGAGATATTTGGTTTAAATTTTCAACATGTGCTACTACAAATCTTCCGTGGAATCCTTGAAGTTGGTGCCTGTAAACTTGGACCTAAAAGAGTTGTTGATAAAATTAAAATAAAGTTTCGTAAAAATAAAAGCAGAAGACAATGTGAAAATGTGAGGTATCAAGTTCAAAGGCAGTACGTGATGACAATCTAATTATTTATCTGAACGCTTCTAACATCCTTAGAACTCTTGAAGTGATATCCAGAACTCCAACAAACAAATTAAGATTTGTAAGTTAATTTTTTTCGTTAACTTTTTGAGGCAAGAAAAATCGCGATAATTTTCAAAACATTGATCTGATCCTTTCAAACCTTAATAACTGTAAATAGAACTCTTTAGGGACTACTTAGAACTCAAACAAGAAATTCGAAATTAGTTTTTTCAGAGATATAAGCGATAGCTTTCAAAATATTGATCTGAGCCTGTCGATCCTCAACGAGTATCTTTTCAAGGATCTTTCCACAAATTCTTAAGAATGTAATGTAGATATTATTATTATAAGAAAGACGTAATTTTTTTTAAGTCTCGTAGACGAAGTTTAACAAAGAAAACAATATTTCATCTGTATCTATTCCTCATCGCATTCAAAAAAAAAAATTAAAGGTTTCTTTTAAATAAAATTAAATACTTAATAAATCTTCTATGAAACTCTTAAACTGACATGTGTGCTTCTTGAACATCAATTAAACAAATATTAATAGAATTTGCGACTCAATATACACGTTGGGTTCAAAAAAGAATGTCCACTAAGAGAAAAATTAATGCTTGGGCATAAAAATATGATTCAATATAACTTTGATTGATCTTTGCAAAATTTTGCTGCTTCCTTCCATCCAGCTCGGTCTCACGAAGCGGTATGTGAAAGTCCTCGCTCAAAATAGATAATACTTCAAGTATTGGTATTGAAAATTGATAATTCCCGTCGAAACAACGTTAAATTTGTGGACAAACTCGTAGGGCCTAAAAGAGTTGTTGATAAAATTAAAATAAAGTTTCGTAAAAATAAAAGCAGAAGACAATGTGAAAATGTGAGGTATCAAGTTCAAAGGCAGTACGTGATGACAATCTAATTATTTATCTGAACGCTTCTAACATCCTTAGAACTCTTGAAGTGATATCCAGAACTCCAACAAACAAATTAAGATTTGTAAGTTAATTTTTTTCGTTAACTTTTTGAGGCAAGAAAAATCGCTATAATTTTCAAAACATTGATCTGATCCTTTCAAACCTTAATAACTGTAAATAGAACTCTTTAGGGACTACTTAGAACTCAAACAAGAAATTCGAAATTAGTTTTTTCAGAGATATAAGCGATAGCTTTCAAAATATTGATCTGAGCCTGTCGATCCTCAACGAGTATCTTTTCAAGGATCTTTCCACAAATTCTTAAGAATGTAATGTAGATATTATTATTATAAGAAAGACGTAATTTTTTTTAAGTCTCGTAGACGAAGTTTAACAAAGAAAACAATATTTCATCTGTATCTATTCCTCATCGCATTCAAAAAAAAAATTAAAGGTTTCTTTTAAATAAAATTAAATACTTAATAAATCTTCTATGAAACTCTTAAACTGACATGTGTGCTTCTTGAACATCAATTAAACAATAGAATTTGCGACTCAATATACACGTTGGGTTCAAAAAAGAATGTCCACTAAGAGAAAAATTAATGCTTGGGCATAAAAATATGATTCAATATAACTTTGATTGATCTTTGCAAAATTTTGCTGCTTCCTTCCATCCAGCTCGGTCTCACGAAGCGGTATGTGAAAGTCCTCGCTCAAAATAGATAATACTTCAAGTATTGGTATTGAAAATTGATAATTCCCGTCGAAACAACGTTAAATTTGTGGACAAACTCGTAGGGCCTAAAAGAGTTGTTGATAAAATTAAAATAAAGTTTCGTAAAAATAAAAGCAGAAGACAATGTGAAAATGTGAGGTATCAAGTTCAAAGGCAGTACGTGATGACAATCTAATTATTTATCTGAACGCTTCTAACATCCTTAGAACTCTTGAAGTGATATCCAGAACTCCAACAAACAAATTAAGATTTGTAAGTTTATTTTTTTCGTTAACTTTTTGAGGCAAGAAAAATCGCGATAATTTTCAAAACATTGATCTGATCCTTTCAAACCTTAATAACTGTAAATAGAACTCTTTAGGGACTACTCAGAACTCAAACAAGAAATTCGAAATTAGTTTTTTCAGAGATATAAGCGATAGCTTTCAAAATATTGATCTGAGCCTGTCGATCCTCAACGAGTATCTTTTCAAGGATCTTTCCACAAATTCTTAAGAATGTAATGTAGATATTATTATTATAAGAAAGACGTAATTTTTTTTAAGTCTCGTAGACGAAGTTTAACAAAGAAAACAATATTTCATCTGTATCTATTCCTCATCGCATTCAAAAAAAAAATTAAAGGTTTCTTTTAAATAAAATTAAATACTTAATAAATCTTCTATGAAACTCTTAAACTGACATGTGTGCTTCTTGAACATCAATTAAACAAATATTAATAGAATTTGCGACTCAATATACACGTTGGGTTCAAAAAAGAATGTCCACTAAGAGAAAAATTAATGCTTGGGCATAAAAATATGATTCAATATAACTTTGATTGATCTTTGCAAAATTTTGCTGCTTCCTTCCATCCAGCTCGGTCTCACGAAGCGGTATGTGAAAGTCCTCGCTCAAAATAGATAATACTTCAAGTATTGGTATTGAAAATTGATAATTCCCTTCGAAACAACGTTAAATTTGTGGACAAACTCGTAGGGCCTCAAATTAAGTGATTGTGGAGGGACAAAGTCGTTGAGAAACATTTATGGTTTACGAAGAAATAATGTTTGGAACTCTTTTACACTACTAATTGAGAAGTCATTGAGAAATTATACACACTACGACTACAAAATATGACAAAAAACATGCTCAGTGATTTTTAAATTTTGAGATGTAACATAAGCCCTAAAGTACATTTCGTGTTCCATATCAGCGAAAATTTTAGTGTATTTAATGAAGAACAACAGGAGCGACTTCATCAAGATGTTACCAACATACATGTGTTATTACACTTTTGTATTGATATACGAAAGAAAGAATGAATTAAAAGATAACCAAAAAATTGACTTATTTTTCTTTTATAATTTGTACATAAATCTTTGTTTAAAAGTATTAACGTCAGAACAATGCCTCATAGTACCGTATGCGGTAATTATTATGAAAGAATGAACGGTTATATTTAATGGCGTAAAATTTGTATGTAGTGTGTTATGTGTGTAAGAGAAATACGATCAACCTCTGTAAGTATAATGCATATCTTAAAACAAAAAAAAGTTCATATAATTTACACAAAATATCCAATACAATTAACTTTATTTACTACTCGAAAAAGTCGTTAAAGATATGACTGTAATTTGAGAAATGTTTATGTTTATTTCTAAATATATGTAACGCCATAAGAGAATGTTAATAAACTGTGAAATAACCCTATGCGTAGACTAAACAACCCGAATATTCTGTCATCTTAAATGCGCACTCTATTCAAATAAATGAGTCTTCATTCTACAAAAGGATTGTATAACATTTCCATAAATAAAACAGCAACCCCAAGCTATTTAACACAAAAATAATAAACAGACCAATAGTCGAAATTATTTTAATGGGATACATATAGGAGCTTAATGGTTCGGAAATCAATCGAATGCCATAGTAGAATAATGGAAATTGATTCTATTCCCACACAAAAACATATACCCTTGATTTACGATTATCGTACCGTAAACGATTCTACCTGCCTTTATCTGAGGAAAAATGTATTTGCTTATGTTACGTAAACATGAAAAACCGAAAAAGCAATCAATTTATCACAGTACAAAGGAGTAATTCGACGTAAATGTATACCCCCTCCAGCGTTAAGTAATAATCAAAATGTGATGATCTTCACTGAAATAAGTTAATGTTTAGGTGTTTGAAATACATTGTTTAGAATTCTGCAAATGGGTGAATATCTAAATATTTGATGCTTACTGAAATAGCATTCCTGTGTTACGTACAGACAACATTAGTATAAAAATTCCATGGATACATCGGTGTAAAATGCAAAGGTTTGTGTCGATTTTTTTTTTAATTTGTTTGCCAGATTTGTTATAACTGTGTAACATATAAAATACAAATCTCTGTGTTTCAGTTAAAATCTATAAAAAGGATAAAAAAAATCCGATTACGTTTATAAGGAACGAAAAATCCATTATTACTTAAAAATATTTGGGAGTCGCGTTAAGGTAAGAATCAATGACATATTTTCACAAAACGCCCGTTAATCCTTGTGGTACAGATTTGTTTTTAGGCGAGGTTTACTCGTGAATTATTCGGAGGCTGCTGACATTTCTTCTTCTCGAAGTCCTTATTCATTTTCCGGTACCTTCTTCCTACCCATTTCGTTCTTTCTCTCGTCTTAATTTCTTCCCCGCATCATTCCTTTTTTCATCCGCAATTCTGGAATCTAATCAGTTCATTTCCTTCTTGGTCTCTCTCTCTTCTTGCATTTGTGATTCTTGCTTCCATTACCTTTACTCTACTTGTCTTCATTCAGATTATATGTCGAAACCATCTGAGGCGTGTCTTCTCTATTTTCCACACAATTGGTTCATGGTCCTGTCCTTTGTCTAAATCTTCATTTATAATTGTGTTCTGGATGTGTATGATCAATTTTTGATTCAAAAAGTTTGCTTTGTATCCAATTCTTTTTATTTTATCCATAGTCAATATGAAGAGTAATGGACTTAGATTGTCAGCCTGTTTTATTACCTCTTTCATACTGAACTGATTTTTGTTTTGCAATTTGTGTTCTGGTCTTTATCGTCTCATACACATATGTATATGTACTTCTGATAGCTTTTACCAAATTGCTTGCGACTTTTAATTTTTCCAAAGTTTTCCATATCTCTCTTTTATCCACTATTCGAATGGAGATTTTAAGTTCTTCACTGGATCTCTTGGTGCAGAAGTAGAACACTAAACACTTTAACCCACTAAACACCAAACAAGTTTTAACTAAAACACCGAGGCGTTTCAACAGCAATGCTGTCATTATCAAGGCGATAATAAAACTAAGTTAAAACTTGACTGATTTTAAGTCAGATTTAGGGAATAATCTTTCTTTCTCTTATATTTTTTTTAACAAATTTGTTTGTTTCACTGGTCTAAAATCTGTTTATATGCTGTTATATACGTTCCTCCTCCTCTGTCTTGGAAGTACTTTGTAGCTGGTTTATGCTCGGCGTATTGCTTTGAGTTTGCTTCCCTTTTTTATATATCGGTAGTATTAGATTATCTTCCCATTCCTTCAATATTTTTTGCTTCTTCTGTTATAATATTCCACAACCACTCTCTACCTTCTAATTCCAGTCAGTCTATCATCTGCGGTTCGATCCTGTCTCGAATTTTGAGGTTGTAGGTTTATTTGTTTTGTAGGTTTATTTGTTACTCTAATTCTCCTCTTTCTGTTCTTTCTCTGGGGTTATTGATCTGCTGTCATTTAAATATTGAATTATCTTTTTGTAATTGGTGTTTACCACAAATGGGCTCGTCTCACTTCATTTTCTGCTTTGGTCGGTCTACGATAAGAGTTCTTGTCCTCCTTTTAGGTCAACTACAATGGCTTGAATGAGAGTTTCAACGAACTAGATTGAATAATATAATAATAATGTTTATTATATCTTATATATAATAAATAATCTTCATGTAGAATTAAGGAAACAATATTGAACGGCGGTGGTTTAAATTCCCCACACACTTTAAGATTTCAACTTTGCCAAAGCAAAGCAAAACCTACAATTTTTATAGATACATTTAAAGGGGATTGTAGTGGGGGTTGGTAAAATATAATTGCTGTACTGTAAATATCATAATACAATCTCCTGTAATTATTTTACCGCATTTATTGCAACTTTAATTTAATTTACGAATCGCACAAACGTCTCCTATTCGTTATTAATGTTAGAATAATTAGAAGAAATGGCATATTGACAACTTAATTTAGGAAAATTAACGAAAGTAATTCATCAAACCGTTAATACACCGTACGTACCACTTTCGATATTAAAACGTTCGTCATTTGTCTTCAAGACACACGACTTTTACACAAATAAGAGAAAAATGATTAATAGTCTATAGAAACGCCAAGACGAAGTATAGAGATTCTATTACCTGACGGTTTATAACTAAAGTGAATATTTCATTTTCTTGGGAAGAAAATATTAGGATGTTTGTTAAAGTTTAAAAATTATTTATCTGTGTAAATTGTTCAATAAGTACGTCCCTTTGGGACATCTGATTACTGAGTAAAGCGTGAAACAAAACTATTATGTTAGTGTTACCGATAAAATCAAATACGTTTTGTTTAAATAAAAATATTGGCGTTAATTGTAAGCAATTACAATAGTTATTTCGACGTAATGGAAAGATATTTCTTTGTTCATTTATGGGCTATTTATATCTTGTACTTTTACCGGATTGAGAAATATCATTGTTCTTGATAGTAAATCAATGGTTGAACAGCACAATAGAACACCGTATTATTCTTCGGAGAGTTCTTAGTTTTAATTAAATGAAAGCCCACCTATCTGTAGGGCGCAAATTAAATTAAAACAAAGGAACCGTAGTGAAGCAAGACTGAAAATAAAAAGGATTAAATTAGAGGAATACTGTTGTTGTTGCTGTTGCCACAGCGAATGTATTGTTACGCAAATAGAATATTAAAATGAAAACATGAAAATCAAATCCAATTTATGCATTCATGAATCAAATATGTATCCGTTACATATATTTAAATCAGCACGAAATGTAAATGCATCAATTTGATTTCTTTCATTATGATCATTCAAAAAAATGAAACTCAAATATCCAACGACATGTTTTGTGCATTACCCGCAAATTGACAGTTATGTAGGTAAAAAAAAAACTAGAGCTAATGTGGTCGTGAAAATAGTTTAATTAAAGGCATCACAATTTGATTTATGCAGTAAAAGGCGCCGCAGGAATATAATTAGTAATAATACAATTATGGAGATTGATATCTTGTTTTAAAAGCACACATTTTTGTTAATATATATAGCTTCATACTAGGGCCTAAACTATATATGTCATTGTCATAGTTATTTAGCGTATTTGTTTAAGCATATGTATTTAGTTGTTTCCTCATTAATCGTTAAACTCATTTTCTTCGCCTCTGCCCCATTTTGCCGAAAATTTCTTTTAGGGTGTTTCCAACAAGGTCGATGTCATTGGCATATGCTAGCACCAGTTTTGGTTCATTGGCATTGTCAGAAGTTCTCTTCTAATTTGTACTGTTCTTACTGTCTTTTCCAGGATTATGTTGAAGAAAAAGAGTGACAGTACGTTCTCCTGTCTTGGTTGTCTACCCGTACTCTGGATCTACATCCATTTATACATGTTCCACCATTGCGTTCCACTGTTGGTCTCTTTTTGTTGTCATATGCTTGTCGGAAATCAATGAAGATATTATGGACGGTCTTATTTACTTATTTACGCACTGTTTCGAGTAGTTGTATTATCATAAAGAACTGGTCGATGGTCGATCTATTTCTCCTGAAAACCGTTTGGTATTCTCCCAAGAAATTTTCTACAAAAGGGGTTAGTTTGCGTAATAGGACGTTCGATAGGATTTTGAATGCTGTCTTGATTAGAGAGATTCCTCTGTAGTTGGAACAATTAATTCTGTCCCCCTTTTTATGAATGGAGATTATTATACTTTCTCGCCATTTTGTTGGTATCTCTTGCTCGTTCCAGATCTGTGTGATTAGTTTGTGCAACTATCTATGTAGGGTTTATCCTCCATATTTAACAACTGGGGCGGATATATATTGCCGGAACCCGGAGCTTTTGCGTTCTTTAGTTTACTAATTGCTTCCAATGTCTGGGTCTTCTACTGGCAGGTCCTAGTCTAGGTACGTGTTTTCTGTGTATCCTCTTTCATGCTTTATGCTTAGTAGATTCTTGGAATACTTCTACCATGCTTGGACTAGTTCCGCTTCATTAATTATAAGCTCACCATTATTCTTTCTAAGCACAATGATAGAGTTTACTCCCGTTAGGTACTAGCTTAGCACGTTTCACGTTCCAACATTCATAGTCCTTGTCCGTTGCGATAGTTGTTTTCCATAAACGTTCGTCCGATTCCGAGGCCGGTGTACAGTTTTCTTATGACAGACTAGTTTTTTACGACGGTAGGTTGTTGGCCTTCCGCTCAACCCTCCTCCATTGTCCGGGCTTGGGACGGCAGTGACACTCAGAGCCAACCCACCCTTAGAATGCCCCAGGCGGAGTTAATAATAATAATAATGCCTTTCTTGAAGTGACCATTATATCAGATCACAGAAGGATGATCGTATAAAATGGCGTTTTATCCACTTTTATCACTGCAATTAATTGTCTCTTATTACAGTTGGAAATTGTGTCACACTATTATGTAAGTTTGTAAATTATGTTTATAAAGAATTGATGAATTGTAAAATATCTTGAAAATATTTGATGGCAACCGATAGTCTAAATTTACAATATTAATTGTATAAGCTGCTGCAAAAGCGGAATGGCAGAGAAGGCTGTGGCATGTTTCAAAGGTCTGTAGTCGAAAAATAAACAATAACAAGAACTGTAGCAGTAGCCTCGGCAAGCAATACTGCTTAGGAAGACGCTGCAAAAAAAAACAGAACCAAACAGTATGAACTGCGATGTGAAAAATGTTGTAAGCAATACCGGCCTAAATTTAGAGCTTTTGGTCCGCCTGTCGAAGAATCCCTTATTAAAATGATGGCCGTGTAGAAAACAGATGCTTTTATCATTACTATAAAAAGTTAAATTAACGTAAACTAATCTAATCTCCTCAAACAATTTCTATTGTTATCCAAACTACAATCGCTTAATATACTTGTAAGACTAACATAAATACAAGAAAGTCAAACAGGAATTGTATTACATATTCCCAAATCCTTTATTTGGTTTGAAGTTTTTCCATGTACGCACCTACAGAATAATAAACTACCCACTTACAGAATACCGAACAAAGGACACAAAAGGCGCATTGTGAATTCATATAGAGCACATTGAAAGGTCAACTATATATTAATTAAAGCAGGTACTAGTTGAGATGTCTCGGTTACCATCGAACTAATACTCTATTTCAAATTGGGCATGTAATGATACTAATCAATACGTTACCATTTAATATTGCCTGAAAGTCGTAACATTATACCTGCAAGCGCTAATTACAGGTTTTAGGTAAGTATTACGAAAGGAATATTATTTTAATCGGAATTTGAATACCCAACCTAGCATACAATATATGTATAATAATTAACGTTGATATCGAAATAGCTTCCAAATTAATTATTAATTGTTCGACGAAAATGTTTCGTTTCTAAAACGTCAGGCTTCGATTCAATAATTTTCTTTTACTATAGATAAGCTTTTTTTGGCATGCTCCGCTTTAATTCAATTTCATTAATTAATGAAGGAAACTCTGTTACAACAACTATAAGTTAATTTTGATTGCTTTAATTCTTAAGATTTTATACACTACGAAAAGACTACCACACAAAAATCAGGCTAATTTTCGCAGCAAAAATGTAATAGAAACAACTCGTTGAAGTTAAAATTTTAAAATTGAGGATTACGTTCCCAAGCAAAGAATTTGGTAAGAGTTGGTCATCTACAACAAAAGGGCTTATATACCACCGTCTATTATTTTCAATGTATCATCCACAAGGCTCCACTTCAAAAATTTGAAGAAGGTGATTGTCATATTTAGTTTAAATTATCTTCTACAATGACTGACGTCCCAATTAGTGATAAAAATTATAGGTGTAGTTAGAATAATAACTACAGATCTCTGTCATTACTGCATTATTATGTTCATTACCACTCTAATAATGATGGTATACATAAAAATGAATAACCTCTCTGGGTGAGACTGCCACAGAACCTCTATAGCAATATATTGGCACTATATAACCAATTTTAAATATTCTATAAAATTGTTTTTCGTTTCAGATTCTAAAAATCCGTTTCTGTTATTCCAATTCCGTGCATCCCCAACAACAGCATGAAAATCGCTTCGACTACGTATTTCATATATTGTCCGAACTCAAAGAGAAAGCTTTCACTTTCAAATTATTACTTAACAGGTAATTTCACGCCAGTGCGTTTCAGTTCCAAGATTAACCGAGTACCCCTTTTCAAGAAGCAGTAAATACGAATATCCCGCTTTGAAAGGGAATTTTTACGCTTTTAGATTAAGTGGGTGTCAACTCAATTTACATTTAAAACCCTGCGTTGCCTCCTAGACCGTTCTATTCGCTTCGGAATGCAGATAGGAAGTCTCCTTTAATTCTACCTGCCGAATTTTACAAGATAACGTTGGGATCCCTTACGCTTTACGACCGAGCTCACGAAATTTATCAATACAAGACACACGTATAAGGAGCGAAGTTTAGAAGGTATATATAGGCCGGATGAGCGATAAACGAATAAGGAATGGCAGAACACCTTAGGCCTACGGCGCCATGCGGGTTAATTGTGTCGTAATAGGCCGATAATTCTAAGAAACGGCGAATTTATGCCCAAAAGCGGTATTTATACGTTTTCTTTAACCTTTGAGGATAGCCAGCACGTTAAATTAAAGGTTTTTTTTTCGAAAGTCGTGTAGGGCAGATGGTGTAGTTTGGAACCGCCGTTTATTACCTCTAGAATCGTTGTTTTACGTTTTGGCAACGCCAATGAATGTACTATTGCAGCCAACCGCCCAAAGTTCTAGTTAAGTGTGCATTAGTACGAAACAGTTTTAACTACCCTTTACTGTAATTTATTTATAGCAAGAATTTTTAATGTGAGATATCATTATAATAGTTGTTAATAAATTACATATTTTTATGCTTAAACGAGACTGAATGGTATCTCACCTGGAAGAAGATAATACGAAAGTAACTCGATTTGGAAAGAATCTTCGCATTAGAATTGGAAAATAATAGAATAATAGAAAATGAACCAAGCAGTATTTTTTTTTTTTTTTTTTTTTTTTAATGTGTGGTGGGTGCTTAGTTGCAGTGACTCCGTAAGCTGTATTATTTCATTGCAGATCCGGGATTAAACGTCTCTGAAAAATCGACCGTTTCATTTCCACTTTACGTGTATGTACAAATTGCATTATTTTTATGTAAGAGCGATTATATCAATTTGCTTCAACAATGCAATTTGTTTGCTCAATAGAATCAAGATCTTATATGACCTCGCGTGAATGGTTTATATTAACTGCTTAAGGGATAATTAGTTACTATCATGTATATTAACAATAAATAATTATTACCAGCCACCATCAGCACATACATCAAATGGAATAAATTCATTATTTCGGTTACTGTAAATATTTATAAAAAATCCCGAAACACGTCAAATTTAAATTATAAATTTATCCTTTGAAAATGCGATTTTCAACCCCTTCGAATGACAGGTACAACCCCCAATTTTTTAAATGGGAAGTATAGGCTTGTGATATATCGTTTGAAAGGTCTCTTCATTCTCTATTCAAAAATGTTATCGTTTTCAAGTTTATTGCAACAATTAAGATAGAATAAAATAAAATCATGTGATTTCATTACAATACAATTAAAATGTAATGCAAATCGTAATAAAATGTAAAACACTAAAAATAACTATGAATGTCAATGAAGTAGATGTTCAAAATGTTCATCAATAATCTTAAATAAAAGTGTCTTCTAATATTATTTTATCAGGTGTTATCGACCTAATCGCAAGCGTTATTCGTTCTTTTAAGTCATTTAAATCAGTTTTGTCTTCACATATATAAAAGAAATCTTGTAAGATCTATGGCCATTCTATCGATCCACGCCTCCCTATCCACCGATTGGGAAATATTGCATGGAGGTACTGCCGGACATTGAGTTGGTAATGTGGTGGTGCTCCATCCTGCTGAAACCATATCGTATTCACTGGAACGTGAGGGTTTCCTGCATCAGGATATAAATTTGCCAAAGTTGGAATGACATCATTTTGAAGTAGTGCCAAGTAATTATTGCCATTCAAATTGCCATCAATGAAAAAGGGACCAATGATATGGTTTCCAACAATCCCTGCCCAAACATTAACCTTTTGAGGATATTGCGTGTGTTCTTCTCTCATCCAACGAGGATTTTCCGTTGACCAGTAGCGGCAATTTTGCCTATTAGCATGACCGTTCAGTGAAAAAGTGCACTCATCAGAAAACATAACGTTTTCTAATTGGATAATATTGTTATCCAACATGCCCATCATTTGTTCACAAAAATAAATTCTCCTATCAAAATCGTCTTCCATGAGCTCCTGAGTAGGTATCATTTTATAGGGATGCATTTTACTTTTAATATGTTTACTATCGATGTATGGCTAACATTAAATGTAGTGGATGCCTGTCTACTCGATGTATGTGGGTTTTCCTCAAACTCAAGCATCACATCTAATTTGATTTCATCACTCAGTGCATTGGCAGCTGGTTTTTTTATCTGCCTTACATGACCATACTCGCGAAACTGATTCTCTATTTTACTAACTGTTCCTTGGGATATAGGCGGTAAATCAGAAATTTCTCATGAAATAGGCGCGTTACTTCCTGTTGTGTTCGGCTTTTATCTCCGTAACCAATCATTTGTAACACTGTTATTTTATGCATATCCGTTAATCTAACCATTTTTCAGAATTTCAAACTTAAATTATAATACTGACAACTTAAATGACAACTTATGTATAATTACAAAACAATTTACTAAGGCGTTTTAAATAAACTGACGTTGCCACGGAAACCCTCTAAAGTATTTTTAATGGATACCATCTAAAAACACATTGCTGTGGTTTTTGCTTACTTTCTTATTATCAAGACCTAAACGGGAAATAATTTTTGATTGTATTGTAACGAATTTCTGTGATCACATGATTTTATTTTATTCTATCTTAATTGTTGCAATAAACTTGAAAACGATAACATTTTTGAATAGAGAATGAAGAGACCTTTCAAACGATATATCACAAGCCTATACTTCCCATTTAAAAAATTGGGGGTTGTACCTGTCATTCGAAGGGGGTTGAAGGTAGGGATCGCATTTTCACGTTGAAGGATAGCAATTTATAATTTAAATTTGACGTGTTTCAGGATTTTTTATAAATATGTACAGTAACCGAAATAATGAATTTATTCCATTTGGCTTTTACACACTGTATAACTATATAATTTATTTTATTTTATCGAGGCAACCATGAAATTATTCGTATATTAATATTCCTTGCATTATGTTCTTATATTTAAGCCAATTTATCAATAAGTTTCAATTTTCAAAACATTCATGTTATTCGACAAAATCAGCTTCCTCTTTTTATACTTTGCTATGGACCAGCTTACATACCAATAAAATGGAGAGAGAGAGAGAGAGAGAGAAAGTGGTATTCATACCTTAACCAGGCAAAGAGGTGTATCCCAGATGTTTACCTAACATCATATCTCCAAAAGATTTTGGAAGAATTGTTAGAGAATTAAAATAGTAAATAAAAATATCCCGTGAGTTTATCGTAGGTAACGACCGTGGTGGTTAGTAAATTGGAGAGCACTCTTCAGACCAGAGACCACAGCTCTATGAACATTTAGAGAGATCGCAAGGTCGTCTAATAACACATCCCTGTTATTGATTAAAAGCACACTCGAGAAAAGGAACTTCCATCAAGTTTTATGTGAGTGGAGTTTTAATATTCTAAAGAGGAGAGAAATGTAAGCTCTAGTGAAACTATGGTACTGTCCCCTCTACTGTGATTCCTAATGACGGGCGGATTATTAAAAACCTTCCTAAAGTAGGCTTCAAGATTGTTAACTATGCTAACGACATAATAATTACAACTGAAACATTTGAAGGCACCATGTAATTCAATGATTGTATCCATTATTATTTATGCGTCTTTTGTGTGGTGGCTTTCTATATGAACACAAAGTAGACTTGAATTCCAACCATTGCTATGAAGGCATTATTACACATATATCACCCTTCAGCAGTGGGGAGGGGCAGAATTCGAATTACAAGTAAACTCGTCAATTGTTGAATTTACCTCACGTTGTCCCACACTCAATATATAATAGCGAATAGGATGAATAGTACATCCGCATTCGAAGTTCGTACTCCAAATAGGTAGTAGTGCAGTAGTGAAGGCTGTCAAGCAAAAATAGAAACGCTATTAGTAAGTACAGATGGACTTAAATATGCAAACAGATCTGTTTTGAAGCATGATCAGCGAGAAGGTATGAGCTGAGGCAATCTTCTGACCTGGGGCAATGCTACGGTATACACATTAGTTCACCTCAGAGCGGGCCATAGCAGTGTGAATTGCAACAGCGTATTCCCCCCTTCGCGTTGTAGTTTGCGTCTGGCGTCGACACTCATGCATACACAATTCAGTTGAATTTAAATCGAGGAAGAGTATGGTCGGTGATGTCGTGATCGACGAGCGATCTTGCGTGGCGCATGCCTACGCGTTGCCACATCCCACTGCATTCTATGCGTCTAGTGTAACTTCCCATGGCCCGCTCTGAGGTGAACAAATGTGTATATGTATACATAGAAAAATATGCTAGAGTAATGTGGCCCATTTGCTATGGAAAAGGAATCAAACTAGTAGAAGGATCTTCATAGTGACAGACAGCAAACTGTGTCTCACAACGCTGAGATCTCACAAGATCACTTCAGGATTTATTATAGAGAGGAGTTAACAGCAAGACTATAAGTAGTACTAGTAGTAGTAAACTTTATTCATCATCAAAGATGGTAAAATATTACGAATGTTATTACATATTTAAATCTAAATCTTACAAATATTCTTAACATATGTAGAACAAAAACTTTTAAAAACTCTTATGTTAGTAGATTGTTTAGCTTCTTTATCCATCTCTCTATATAATATAGATTGCTCCGTGAACATGATTTCTTAGCCAAAGGTAACCTAAACGTATCTGCATTTCTAAAAGTCCTATCATGAAAGTCTTTAGTATAAACAATAAATTTATTTATATATGTATTCCGGTACCATATTGTGTACAATTTTGTAAATAAGGATAATAGTATTAAAATAAACTCGCTGTTTAACACTGAGCCACTGCAACGTCTCCAGCATTAGCATTATTGGAATATAGCGATTACAGCCCAAAATGATTCGCATTCCCTTGTTTTGTAATTTTTGTAATCTATTTAAATCGCCGTTATTTGCTAGAAACAAAACCGTAGCACAGTATTCAAAATGCGGAGCGATAATAGTCTTGTATACCATAATCTAGCCCATAAAGTTAATTTATTACTTATTCTCTCTAAGAAACCTATCTTTTTTGTTAGTTTTTAACATTATAGTCTATGTAATATTCAAATGAGAGCTTACAGTCACCAAGATATTTTGTTTCAATAACTGCATTATCAACTACAATGTGAAAGTCTGGAGAAACTACAGGTCTACTACTAATAATCATCGCTTTTGTCTTCAATGTGTTTATCTTTAGCTTATTTATTTTAAACCACTGCACAATCACCTTTAGGCCATCATCGATTTTGTTTACGGCACGTAGAATGTCATCATTTGCGACACTTATTAGAGTGTCATCTGCAAACACCTTGATCCTACAGTCACCAATCACACTTCCAATGTCGTTAATGTACAATATAAACAGCAATGGTCTAAGCACCGATTCTTGTGGCACACCCGAATTGACTATCCTTGCTTCTGACTCTTTATTCTCATATCTAGTTATTTGATATCTGTCGTGTCAGATAACTTTTTAACCAAGATAGAGCTGCATCATTTATTCCATACCTACTCAGCTTCTTAACTAACCTATTTCTGTCTATCGTTTCAAAAGCTCTCTTCAAATCAAGAAAGACTGCAATCACCTTTTTATTCTTTTCTATTTCTTCCTTCCATTCTACTATCACTATATTTAGAGAGGTTTCACAAGAATGGCCTATTAAAAATTCTGATTGAACATCAGAAAGTATATTATTCTTTTCCAGAAAAGCTTCAAGTTGTTCTTTCGAAAAAGTCATTAAACTCAACAGCAATCTTTTTTAATTCTGTTTTTCTACCAGTTGGAAAGTCTATAACATCAGAATATATAATGGTTTTATTATCAACCAAGTTCTTTAACTTTTGTCACATTTTTTTGGTATCTCCTTTAGCAGAATCAATTTCATTTTCGTAATAACTGTTTTTAGTTTCTCTTATTAGGCGATTATAATAATTTTGGCATTTCTTATAATTATTCCAGTCAATTGTTCACTGTGTTCTTTTAGCAACTTTGTACAAGCTATCTCTTTATTGTTTCACTAGACTTACTTATAGTGGAACCATCTGAGACGTGTTACCGGGATAATAGCAGGATAATATAAGTACTTCCTAGGGCTATCTATGGATAAGAATAGTAGTATTTGACAAATGTATGCATGAATTACATTTGCATAACACGACATGATTTTTAAACACAAGAAGCTACCCCAAATTATAATCTAGCTTTATTAAACTTTTCTTTTAGGATATTCTCTTTGTGGGAGCAATTTAACTGCAATGCAAATGACTGGAGTTTGAACTGTCATTAAAAGCTCCAAGCTTGTCTATTGCAATTAGAGTATTGTTAGAGTAAATCATATTTGATATTGTGAAAATTATTCTGTACTCGTAGTATGTACTTTAACAGCTTAGCCAAGTACCTACTAGATTGCTTTGTAGGTGAACAAACTATTGGTTACTGGTGTTACAAAAAAATTCCTCACTGTATCTCTCATGTAATCATTGTACTGTAAGATATTTCCCAATTGAATTCTCTACGGCAACAAAACACAGGTTGTGCACTACAGGCAATTGTACTCTAATTTACTATTTTGTATAAACAACTCAATCACAATAAAATATCTGTTATTAAATAAAAAACACTTTGTTTTATATTGTCTATATATTTTTACATACTTTTTTGTTTACATATTTTCTATAATCCTAGAAAATTGAATACTTTTTATACGCACATGTTTACCTCACAAAATAAAATACATATATCAATGTACAGAAAAATTCAGTGATGTTCAGTTAGCTGATGTTTTCGATGAAATGCGCCAATATCGCGGTTGAATGGCACGCGAATGTTCCAGCTTTCATTCGCACACATATTTGTTAACACATTCGTTAAATTACAAAATAAAATTAGTACCATTCTTGCATGATTTCTAACAGATATTTAACCGGAGTAATATATTTCAATCGAAATAAATAAATGAAAGAATGTCATAGAAATAGTGGGATTTAGTGCGGCAATTGTGCCTGTGTAAGTTGCATTGCATGTTTGTATGTGGCTCAATATAAATTTCCTGCCGTGTCAAGCGGCCCACTTCAAAAAAAACCCTCTATTTTTACGATGGAATTAGCGAATAAAATCCTATTTTCTATGTAGCACAGAAAAAGTACGAACGAATACTGTACGTGTACAGCGTCAACGTTTTGAAGAGGGGGAGGGGGAAGGGTTATTATAAAATAACGGCTTTGATGCTGTGAAAAATCGCCCTCTCCGGTCGTAAATAAATAAAAGATAAATTAAAATATTCAAACCGTTAAAAGATCGTGTGTCGCGCTCGCCCTTTCAATTTGACCCTTTTTACACGATTTTACACAAATGGGCCTCGACATTAGAGTCAGCGATATCGCGCGCAGATTTAGAATTAATGTGTGGAAATTGCCAAAACAGTGTCCACGATCTTTTTTCCGACGGCGGATGGTACTCGGTGTGAGTACAAAAGCGGGAAAATGAAAGTCCAATAAAGGCTTACATTCACACCAAAAACTCGTATGTACAGAGATCAGTATGCGGACACCATTTGGGCGTATGTATGTATGTATATACATATATGGTAATGGTGATGGTTAATACAAAGATGATATATTCAATTGTTTAATTACTCAATGTTATATCATGTTTGTGATATTTAATAGGCAATGCGGTTGTAATAATCGTAGCAGTAATAATAACGTTCAAAATAGTTTATTTCCTATAGCTTTCAGTATACAGAAACTATAGTACTTATCCAGTATTCGAGCATGTTTGCTTCATTGCACATGCATATACGAGGCAGAAAATGGGAAATTATAATTCGAAAAATTGTTTGCAATTCAAAACAATTGGAGCTGTTTAAAATAACAAGAGTATGGAACAAGCATATACAATAAAAACAATTTGACATAATTGTTGTATAAAGACGCCATTAGTGTTTCCATTCAATATTCATACAATGGTATCGTGTTGTATATGTATGTAGGAATTAAATTATCCTAAATGATAAGTTTTTATTTTTTAGGATCGAAATCTCAATAGTTTGTTCCTAAATGTTTTAGAAGAGTAAATAAACAATCGTTTTGATAGTAGAAGTCATATAAAATTCATTTCTCTATTAAAATATGTTATAATACATAAATTCCATTTATTGGCACCAAATTCATTCCCAATTATTGGCACTATTGTAAATCTAATGTTTGGCATATATAAATGGGGCCAGCTTTAATTGTTTTCCTTGACATAAAATATTGTTTGAACAGAATATTTTAAAGAATTTGTCTCACTTTATGTTAGATGACCTACACTCAATTAAATAAAACACTTTTTTAAAAGTTGAAAGGCTTTATTCCAAATTTTTTGAACAGACTTGACATGTGAAATAATCTGTATAAAGATATTTTTTTAGGCATGAGAAATGATAAGTTCTGGTACATTTTTGACATTGGATACCGATATTTGTTCTGTACATATTGTTTACACAAATGAAACATAGACCTCTTTCATAATTTTATTATTTTGTGGGAGAGATGGAGACGTCAATGATTCTTCGGTACTGAATAAAGTTCGAACATGAGCTTCGCTTGAAATGATTTCAGTCTTATTTCTATTGCCTTCAACACAATAAGCTTTTTTATTTTTTGAATTGTTTTTCAATTTTGCTAAATTTTTCTTCGTTTTCTGTTCGTCTTTATATTTCTTCTCGTCTTCTTTCTCTTTCTTTTTCAGTAATCTTTTCTTCTTGTTTTCTTCTTTATGGATTTCTTTATCTTCTTTGATCCTTTCTTTCCCTTCAACAATATTTTTATAAGCAGACTAAGTGATAACGTATGGAACTGGATGATCTTCTATCCTGGATTTTTCGTTATTCTCTTCATCTGTTTCAGTGGAATTTATAGATTTTAAATTTTCAGGCATGATTTCATTGGGTGGAGTGCATGATACAGATGGTGACAATTGGCTTGCAATATTATTTTCGTCGTCTCCTTCATTATCAATAACATACTTAGAAATATTTATTAGGGTATTGCCATGTATAATTATTTTAGAATTATTACTCTCTGGATTATTCGAGCACAATATATTATCGTTAAAATCATCATTATCACATTGATTGGACAAAACAAGAGGCATCGTATCAAAATCGCTTTCTGTGTATAGTGTGGAAGTTGTAAAAAGAACGTCGTTGTTATTTTCGGTTTCATTATTGAAATTATCTACGCCGATTTCATTGTCTTCAATATCAAAAACTATTAGCGATTCATCGGCATTTTTTGTTAAATCTTTATTATTCAAATGCAAATAGACACGATATAAACAATCGAAATTTTCGCAGTTATTGCAATCTTTGGAATTAATCTCCAATCTCTTATATTTTTCTTCGTCAACAATTTTTCTAAATTTTAGTAGATCAAGATTGGAGGTGGTGTCACTTACGTTTATTATTATAGTTTCATCCTCCTTATTGTGCGTTGCTAAACATTTAGTAAAATCAATTGCCTCTGGATTCCATGGTTGAAGACTTGTGACACGAAAGTCGTTGATTATAGTCTCAACTTTCAGACCTTTAATAGCTTCTTGAAGAACTGGGGCGAAATGTTCCTTTCTGGTAGTATGGATTCTCTCTTCGCCATTTTAAAACACTTTTCTACCATAGTGATTTCAATGGTTTGAAACTTGATACATCTGCTGGCTGTATATTACAGCCAGGATGTATCGAATTAGGGTAAAATGCTATCAAGATAATTTTCAAATTTGTACAAAGCTGACTTAGTTCATATGTGAGGCGTGTCTTATGACGAAACGAATAGAATAACTGGAAATACTACATTTTGTTTCTGCAAATTTGGATGTAGGATATTGGCAATATAATCGTGAAAAATGTCGGTGGTCATCCATCCTTTATCACTGCAACCAATGCCCCAATCATCAGGTATACTGTTGCTTATTGCAGCCCTCAATCTTTTATTGAGATAGATAATCAAAAGTTGCCGAGAACGTAAACATTACTGTAAGATTTTGTTTTGCTGGCCCTTGGTCCACCTCGTATACATTTCTTGCACCTTTTGGTGCAACCACTTTGCCCAGCTTTGGGCAAAAAAGAAAACATGTCTCATTCGCGTTATAAACTCGAGATGGATCTTCCAGAATCGTGAAAAATTATTTTTCCTTCAGATAACTTTCTATTTCGTTGTGACCATTTCTTTATATCAGGTTCAGACACATTAGCGGATGCGGAAGTGACTGCTTCTGTAGTTCGTATTGTGAGAATTGGATGCCTTTTCAAAAAGAGGCATACCAGTGGTCACCAGGTGTATTGTTCTTGAATGGATTTGGTTTTTGATTAGCATCCATAAAACAGAAATTTGGATATAAATTTTTCTTCTCGGAAACCCCTTCTGATAACATTCTATAATCCACTTCACTAGTTTTTCTTCTTCTTCCCTAGTTAAGTAGGTAGGAGAACCATGTTCACTTTTTTTGAATTTGGAACTCAGCCGAAATTGTAAAATCGATCTTGGAAAGAATATTTTACGAAAACGGGTATTTTCGGCACACCGGTTTTTATTTCAGTCAGAGCTTTTTGTATTGTATTCTCATCGTATGTTTTCTCGTATTCAGGATTACTTCTTTTCACTTTTGGCATCTAAAATAAAAAGTAAAAACAACTTTTATTTCAAATTTCAAAGGGTGTTCATATTATAGAAATGCACTCTTTAACCTACGGTTACAATTTATGCTGCTGCTGCTATTTGCTAATAACTAGCTTGTTCATTAAAAAAAAATCTTAATTATTGACACGGTGCCAATAATTGGAGTTATTGGTAGTTGAAATTAGCAATAGTTGACACCCCAAAAATTAATGTTAACCTTAAAAATTTAAACTCTTTAGATCCAAATACGTGTTAAATAGTTCAGTAATTTCGAAAAACATTATGGCAATCACTTTGGTCAAAACTGGGTAACATTATAGGCAATCGATTACGACGATTACCTTGTTTTAGAGTCGTTACATTTCAACCAACACTAGGCAGACATTATGTGAACATTGACGCATGCGCGAACTAATGAAGAATTGATAGTGTTGCTCAATGTCAATTCCACGAAAATCTTGAAGAAAATAACTACTGGAAGCTTATAAAATAAGAAATTATAGTCTTTGTACCAATAACTGGTGGAGTGCCAACAGTTGGGTGTTTTACCCTACATCAATTAATGATAACATAATTGTTACGTGTCCCTACTTCTGTTTCAAATACTTCTAATTTTTTAATTTAAATTAGAAAAGTACGATTTGTATGTGATCTGCGATAAGGAGAAACTAATTAGAGAAATGAACGTCCCGGATATGTCTCTCGACCTTTTTGATACTTCTATTCAGGCTGAAGATTCTGTTGATCAACTCTTTGGTTACTATGTGTGGCTTCAAAAAGAATGTCCTTCAACTTTCGGCTAAGATTGATTCCACAATAGGGAGACTGAGCTTGCTCGCTGTTGGTGAGACTATTACGTAACTCCAACTTCTTTAGAAAAAGTCCCTCACCCTCTCCTCCGTCTCCTCCACCCGTCTCGATATGACGTCGTATAAGTACAAGATGTAGGAATTAATAAACTCCATGTTTATCATTATAGAAGATGCACATTGGCCACCTTAACTAACCTTTACGGTTACAATTTATATTCATCCACATCTGATCAAAGGTGTACATCACTTCTTTTGTTGCGTTATAGTTATGATTCATTTCTGGTTTGTGCGTGGATTCAATTACTGGACTTGCTAAATGCATAGATGATAATAAGACCACCAATTTATTGTATTTTAGGCTTGTGTTATATCAGAGATATATTGCTGCAACTAAATTTGAATAAAGACGTGTTCACTTGACGTTCATTTGTAAGGCTTTTGAAGTAATTTTTTCTGCTAGAGGGATGTTAAAAAACAATAACAATTATCCAATGAACGTCTAGAAATATTAGTAAATTTACTGAGATATAGAAGGGTATCAATAAGATACTTGGTTGAAGAAAAAGAGAGTAGAATAAGTTTAACGTTTATGCTTGTCAGGAAGAAACATGCAAAGTATACATCTTGCAATCGAAATACTACCAATTGCTCTCATCTATTGTCATATATAAGCAAGAGTCTCTGCATCCTTTTATAAATGCTTCCCAAATGATACAATAAGTGTAGTGACTTCAGATAAATTCATGCTTGGATTTAAGGCTGCATAAGCTTGGTATATACGAAAAAATGCTAAATAAATGTCAAAGAATATAGAAATACCGTTAACTGGTTAACCTCATGTTGACAGTTTTTTGAGCGACGACTTCTACATTTTGTTTAGTAACTTTGGTTTTCTATTGGTTCTGGACTATATTTCTTCTGTTCCTTTTCGTTCTTCCTCAAAAGTTTATTTATGCATTTCGCAATTTCTTCTTATTCGTCTTCAGGTAACCACGCATTTCCCGACTCATCACTATCTTCTACAACTTCCTGTTTGTTGTTTTTGGAGTCAATATCACTATTTTCATATCAGTTGTTCAAGCTCTTCATCTGTTAAGTCTTTTTTAGCTATAATATTTGAGAAATATCCGAAGATGTTTGTAGAATTATATTGCATAAGTTGGTCAAAACAACAGATTTTCCGTATAATTGTACACAATTTTGGTTGAAGAACTAAAAAAATTATAAATTTGTTGTTTTGAAGAAACAAACTTAACAGAACCTCCTATACATAAACAGTGACCCATATAAATAATATGTATATGGCGCCCAAGGACCTCATTTGTTCTGTTCAGAGAATTAACAGATGTCGTACAATTATGTACAACAGCTAAAAAAACAGAAGAATATTGATAAGAAATGGACATCATTATTCTTTTTGCAGTTTGTTATTTCGTTGCAGTTAAACTTAATTTGTTAATTATATCTAATATATAAACCTTATTAAATATTATGTTTTATTTTTATAAAACATGTTCCGTATGGTTCTTATTGGAAGTAGTAGACAATACTGGACAAGAAACAGCTAAATTAAATTTTTTCATAACGTTTAACAGAGTACATTGTCAACGGCTTGCAGTACTTGCCCACATGTTTATTGGATTGTATGTCTGTTATACTTTTAAGCGCTACAGTTTGGGCGTTGCGTTGGTACATTCACTTCCTGTTTTAGATTTATCTCACTGACAGCGTTAACAAATACATACACAATGCACTTTTATTAGATTTTCTGATGTTATATACTTTTTATCAACAAAGGAAGCTACATAATTGTTTGTGCCATATTATCATAGATAAAACAATAGTGTTAATGTATACCAGATTGCTGTATATTGCCGTGCTGTATCTATTAAGAAAAGTGCTTTGTTTCGTTGTAGTCCTAATGATCTAGGATAGAAACTAAACTCGTACAAATATGATACTTCTAATGAAGCTAAAGGTATTATAACTTTATTTTTCAGCTCGAGGTATTCTTCTATATAAGACACCAAATTGATATGGGTATTGGAGTAAGCATGTAGGAAGGTCTAGAAAGTCACAAAATCGCCAAAAACACAATCAGTATTTCTTAAAATTTTTTGAATTTCATGGGGAAACTGATTCTAGGGCTACTGTGTTCTTCCAATTAAAAATAACTACTTCATAACTTCATTAATTTTATCTGTTGCTCTTGCTAGAATTATATCTTGGTAGTTCTAAGTAACATTCAAAAGACACTTCTTTTCACCAATGTGTAACATATTAGTTTGCACGGGTGATCTAAATGTCGATTTATTGAAGATAGACTCGATGCCTACAATACATTTCATGGAAACTTTAGAAACTCTGGGGTTCCAGCAAGTCTTCGGTTTTCACTCATAGATCTAATAATAGTGTTCATTTATTCAAGCAGCTGGGGTAATGTCGGATCATGACGTGATCCACTGAAACAAAAATTCAATTACTTAGCAATTACAAAATTGATTCTGCCGCAACAATTGCTATTGAAAAATATGTGCCAAGTAAAAATATGTGCGTTAGAGTTTGCACCAAGTAATTTAAAGCAATTTCGACTGCTCTTAACTATGGTTGCAATGATCATCTAGGCACGCTTTTATGTTGTACAAATTCTTATGTGCAAGGTGTATTTAATATTGACAAAATACTTTCTAAACCAGCCAGATTAGTTCAATGGTTACGGTAGAGTTTTACCACGGAGTTGTAAATTGCGCTTCAAGATGGTTGATTTAGATAATAATCCAATTTTTTTCTTGCTAATATCTTCAACAGTAATTCTAAAGCGATACTCGTGATTGTAAAAAACCTTGCCGCAGAAATTGTTTTTACAAACACCACACTTAATGAATTTCCACCGTCGGGGTAAACGATCATACGGGGTAAAAGGATGAAGTGTATATTTAAAGATCTTTATTGTGATTGATTTCTGAGTTTTCTGTTCGATAGGTTGTAATTATTAACCAAAACAATTTTATATGGTTGCAGTGATCATCTAGGCAGGTTTTTATGTTCGACGTTGAACGATCTATTGTGCTTATACTTTGAATCTAACATACACGAACGTAAGGTAAATTGTCACCTCGGATAACGCGTGGAGTTTTCACGAACGCACTCTTAAGTGAAAGGGTAGCGGATATTACATGTACAGTCACTGACAGAAGTAATGTCTTTCGCCAAATAGCGCTGTGTATCAAAACTGTATTCCATTTCATAATCGGAAATGTTCGTCGTTGTACTATTACAAAAAGTACAGAACTCCTGTTTGCGTTTCGAGTATTACTTACTGCGTTCTGTATTCACATAAGCCGAAATCCTGTTTTTGCTGTTATAAAAACTGTTGTAGGTATTAACACCAACATATTTGTGAAATTTAAATTTAAGTTAGATTTATTTTATTTTCAGACATCAGTTTAAAATATATTAGCTGGCGCATAATGAATACTGCTTTATTCTTCGTTATATGTATTAGCAATGTAAAAAACTTCTATTTTCGGAGGGGGGGGGAGGGGAAGGGATTGGGAGGAAGAAGGGGAGGGAGGAAGTGAGGAAGGGCTAGAAAAGGGAGCTTTCCTTCTAAATTAAATCTGGTTATAATTAAACCTATGTTAAAAAAAAGATATAAGCTACATAGCTAATGGCTAGGGCTGGGCGATACCGACATTTTTGGTATCGCATATCGATACCAATCAAGGTATTTTTATTATAAAATACAAATATATAATAGAACTAAGGCATTGTGGACAGTTGTCAACAATTTAACGAATAACACACAAGAAAACAAAAATCTCAGTTTTAAGTTCGCTGTGTAGCTTGTTCCACTGAGTCACTATGTTCGTTTTAACGAACTACTTTTTTCTTAAATACTTAGGGCTGGGCGATAAAAAAAACATAGATAGTGTATTTCCATTTTGAATTTTTTTCCTTTAAAAACAAAAAGTCGTGACCGAAAGGGTAATGTCTTGAGGAAAAATATTGGGCCAAGACGTTTTTGTGTACCTAAATGTTTCAAATAGTCATACAAAAAAAAATGATTTCAAACTATGAGACCGATCACAAAAAAATTACAAAGTGTGGTTACCTCGCAAATAAAACTATTTTATGTATTTTACAGAGGAAGAACGTTGTAATCAAATATTTATTTTTTTGGAATTTTAGTACACACTGTGCACCGAGATATTATGGAAAAACTTCTATGTTTGACCCACTTTACCACGTTCGACGGCATATATTTTAGTTCTTATATACATTTATTTCCATAGGAATAGATTAATTGTCAGCAAAATACCTATAAAGAGAAGTTACAGAAAATGCAATTAACATACTGAAATTTCAAAAGATCCTTTCTTATTTCAGAAAAATAAATACAGTACTGTTGGTAAGGCACAGGGTTATCTTTTCTTCTAGGAAATTTGTAAAGAAGCATTATTCCAGTTAGAAAGAAGAATTGAAATTTGTACATTAAACAACAAGTTTCATGAGGTACCTACTATTTTATCGCAGTAGTTCAAGTTTAGAAAACAAAGCGCGTTGTAATGAGCGAGTGTCTATATACTACCATTCTAAGACTTTGATACGAAACGCAATTTGTCAGTCATTATAATAGGTGCTCAAGATATATGCACCATTCCGATATATCATTTACTACTGTATTATAAATGCAAATTAAATTTGATAATATTATTTTATACAAACGATGTTTAAGTAACATTTCTATTAAATATATTTGATGATAGCTAAGGTTAAGTCTGGCTTATATCTGTATTTAATACTACTAACTTATAGATATGAAAAAAGCTGCTTCATTCACACCGAGTAACACCCCGTTGACTTAATTTCACACCTATAAAGTCATATACACTGTTACTGATACAAACTAAACCGCTCACGAGAATATCCGAAAACATCGTATATGCTACTGTACCTCGAATAAAATTCCATCCCTCAGTAACGAACGCATAAAAATAAATTAGATGTGCTTCTGACTGCGGAAGTTTATAGCTACTACTCACTCCTACGACAAAATTGCGACATACGGACTACGTATACAACACATTTCACGCGAATTGTAAGGATTGTTATCGAACTACGTAAGATGAAATATGCATGTACGTATTAAAGCAAATTTTCATAACTTTTCAGATGCAGTGCGGCAGTCAGTTCACGTTGAGTCACTTTTAAAAATGGGATACGTTTTTAAAGTGCAGAAGAGAATTATGGCTCACTATTATAGATGCTTGTATGTCGTATTGCACATTTATGATCTATAGTGTCGTATAAAATTGTCGGTATATTCGCAAAGTGCATCACGATTTTTCAGGCGTAGTTGATTAAGTGCTACCACTTTTTGCTGTTCAATTATCGAACGCGTATACTATTATAATGTAGATGCATGTTTATACGAATTCTATTAAAATTGCACCAAATTAGATATACATATTTCCCTCTCGAGTTTCCAAGAAATTTATTCCACTCTGCTTCAATTATAAATGGAAAAATACGGTTTCTCTGCGATATATCCGTTAAATTTCTCTGCACGAAATAATTCACGGCTGCTTCATTAAATTATTATTAATTGTCGTGTACAGCTCGACAGACTTCTTGTTTTACCAGCCAGATGACTGTTGTAGATTTGTTTATCGGATACTGGCGCTTATGAAGCTGCCTTCTTCAAGTGAATGGTACCATGGTTATTTTTCTGGAGTTTGCATTAAACTCTTCACTTGCGACTTCACTTCCACCTCTCCACGAGATTGAGTGCAACTTTCATTCTTTTGAAAACCATGCCCTGGAACTTCCTGCGGTTCAGAAAGCAGGTCGTCCACCACAAGGCACCATAGCAAAGGTGACAGGACTCCCCCCATGGACAGTCAGCTACCACAGTTTCCTTTAGAGGACATAGGTTCAACGACACGTGAACCATTTTGTTTTTCATCATGGTGTCGATTCTCCTAAAATATTCTGTTTATTAAAAAAAATTAATATTATTTTATACAGGGTGCCCACCTAGTACGCGGAAGTCCAATATCTTGGTTGGTAACAGAGATAATTGATTTTTTTTATTTCACGTGTCTAGTTTTCTCAAGATCTACAAACCTAAAATAATGCCGATTATACAGAGTGTTCAATTTTCTCTGCATAGACAGCAACTTTGTTTTTTTAAAACAAAACTATACTTTTTATAATTTATTTTGAATATACATGAAAAATAAAAGGGACTTTATGTATGGTACTCATATGAAAAAAACTGACGGTCATTGAGATATTTGGCTTACTATGTTTTTCTAGTAAATTTTTGTCAATTACAATATCGGAAATTTTGCGGTAACGCAAATTAACAGAACAGCTATTTTTAGACCAAATGTTAGGCAATAATGGTTCTTCAAAACACCATGTCAGAAACTAACCTACAGTACAAGGGATGCCCAGAAAATGTTGTCAAATTTGACGGAGCAAAATATGAAAAATCTCTGTTAATTCAAATGGAACAGCCTGTATGTTATTGATTAGTAAAACGCAGAATTAAATATTCTACAACTTTGCTATAGCATTCCCTCTCTAAGTTCAACATTTCAGGTAAAAAACGCAGTACTATAATAAAAAGTGAGTAAATTTATGCATTATTCAAATTTACTCCATTCAAAAAAAAAAAAAAAAACTTCAAAAATTAAAAATACAATTACAAAAATTGTTCAAACTGTCCCCTGTGCAAAAAATAATCCAACAAGTTTATAATAGGTTTTATTATCATTAGGTTCTTATGTATATTTTTATCCATTTTACAGTAGTTTTTTTATTGATGCAGGCTTGTTTCTACAGAATCTGAAACATCTTTGCATTACTATTTGTTATGAAATCGCATTGAATGCGAATATTTCTGTAGGCCATTCAGGTAATTATTATAAACTTAATAAAAACCCAAACAAATTAAAGAGATTGTTTGAAGAAACGAATGTTGGACATGGAGATTGTTTGAAATATCCGCAGCAATGTTTTCTCAGCATAAGATAATTTGGAATTTTCTTCACATTTGCTATGTTGCGATAATCATCTACTTGTATATCTGGCATTTTAATGTTGCCTAACCTGAAATAATAATTATTGTGAAGAGTAAATATCAAATTCATGAACAAGATTGCCAATAATGTGAAATGCAAAGGAGCATCATTATGCTGAAACTAGTGTCGATTATTAATATCTGGGGGATTGTTTATTAGCAGCATCTGTAACTAATTTTGCAAAAAAATTCAAATTTTTTAGTTAAATTGCGTTTGTTGAGAAAAAAACGATGTCCAACATTCGCTTCTTCAAACAATCTCTTTATTTTTTTTGGGTTTTTATTAATTTTATAATAATTATATGAATTATTCGCATTCAATACGATTTCACAACAAATAGTAATGCAAAGATGTTTGAGTTTCTGTAAAAACAAGCCTTCATCAATAAAAGAACTACTGCAAAATGGATAAAGATATTATACATAAGGACCTAATGATAATAAAACTTATTATAAACTGGTTGGATTATTTTTTGCACAGGAAACATTTCGAACAATTTTTTAATTGTATTTTTAATTTTTAAAGTTTTTTGTTTCTTTTTAATGGAATAAATTTGAAGTAATGCATAAATTTACTCACTTTTTACTATAATACTGCGTATTTTACCTAAAATGTTGAACTAAGGTATAGGGAATGTTATAGTAAACTTGTAGAATATTTAATTCTGCGTTTTACTGATTAATAATATGCAGGGTGTTCGATTTGAATTAACGAAGACTTTTCGTATTTTGCTTCATCAAATTTGACATGGTGTTTTGAAGAACCATTATTGCCTAACATTTGGTCTAAAAATAGCTTTTCTGTTAATTAGCGCAACTGCAAAATTTGCGATATTGTAATTAAATGTAAAATTTACTAGAAAAACATAGTAAGCCAAATATATCAAAGATAGATGATAAAAAATATAGGTTTGTATTTAAAAAAAAGAAAGTTGCTGTCTGTGCAGAGGAAATGGAACACCCTGTATAATCGGCAGTATTTTGGGTTTGTAGATCTTGAGAAAACTAGACACGTGAAATAATAAAAGTTTCAATTATCTCTCTTATTTTAAAACAATTCTAGCATTACATATTATGTATATACGTTGATATTCAGCTTAATAATTATTTTAAATACATATTATGAACACACGTAATTTCAAGTTTCATTCTTGCTTCATCAACTATCAAACCCTTTTTAATCCTTTTTCGTTTTCCTTCTTTTACAAGCCTCTACCAACAACGCTAATGAATTTATATTAGCGATTCCTTTCTGGATTCATTTTACGTTAATTGGCACATGCGAATCCAATTCACGAGATTTACTGCGTGATCCTACAAAGCGAACCGACTGAATTCTCTGTGTACAATACGAACAAAGATGGAATCAGGCGATCGCTTTTTTACAGTATCTATCGAATGGTTACGTGTTTCGCAGCCAAATAGGAACAGTGCTTGCAATTTTCTGAAGCCGACAAAGATACGTTTGTGCTATAAAGGGAAAGACAAATCAGTAGATGCTGCTTCTTTATATTGCAAACAGTTACTGTTACGCTATTTACATTGCATATAACAGCATTATTTTACTATATAATCTCGGTAAACGTTACAGACGTGTTGTCTAATTTTATAAATATATATTACTTTCATTTTATCCTAACTTTATAAAAGATCGAAAAACTATTTCATACTAGAAACGCACGGCTAAATCATTAATATTTAAAGAGACTGAAAATATGCTTCGGGATGCCATATCTGTTTATAGACATGAAAAATATTCCTGGTTTTATTATTGTCTGATCTCGGTTTAGCCCGACATAGATAACTACCACATAGTGATTCTGGCAAGCGACATAACCGATACATATTATACGCTAGACACAATTTTTCGACCGTCAGTCCCGTTTTCCAAATTCATTTTTCACGCGTCCACTGCATAAACTCGTTATAGGTATTGTAACGTTGTACGAACTACCGCGACTACAGTTCAAAATTAACTGTCAGTGACAGACCTAGTAATTTTCAATTTGCTGCCATGAAACTCTAATTTAAATAACTCTCCATAAATAATCTGCTGAATTACAATTATAACCTCTATCTCTAAAATATCTATTTTCTTACTTTGACAGACCAGTAGCACTAGTAAGAGTTAACAGCTCCTAGTAAAGAAGGATAGTAACATCATTGTGGTCTACACAACTGCACTGTTAAACTATTAACAATAATACTAAATTGAATATACGCAAAGCTTCCCTTTCTGGGGGATTTTCAATAAAAGAGATCAATCATACCCATACTTTTACAAGAAACGACAAGGCTTATAGAGATGAAGGAGAAACTGAACAGACTAGGGTGCTGTATTAAATGGGTGGGAAACTACATTTGCATTCATTTTTCCATTTGATTATCGACTAGGGGTTCAAAATGTACTCGTTTGAGCATCCTATAATATAACCTAACTAATTTTATCCAAGGCTTTTCATTACTGGAATTTTCTATCATCAAAGAATGTCTGTGGGGGAGCCCTACAGTAGTTGAGTGTTTATTTGTGTTAAACCAAAAAAATTAATCTACTATAGTTTCCAAGATATTTACAAAAATTTTAGAATATGTATTTGGAAAGTGAATTACTAAAAATGTGGGCTGTTGTTATGCTAAGCTACTTTTTTCGTGTAAAGTTGTTGATGTTTTATGGACAATAACTACAAACTTGGCTTGCAGGTCAGCCCTGCTAGTATTGTGTCTAAGGCGTACAAGGTATACTAACCTCATCCATCTTCGTCATTGATCATAGTAGACTTTGCTGGTTTCTAAGTTTTCATTTGATTTTTGTTTCGCTTTAGGTGGATTTTTTATCGAGATTGTCTGAGTGATAGAGCTGAATAGACGAGTTAAAAGAAAGAATTATTAAGGTAGGGAGGCAGGAAGGGCGCGGTCACTTCAGGGATTTATTTGCAATTGTGTTTTGAATTTGTATTTTTTTGTAGTTTTTTTTTACGGATTGTTATGGTTCCTTTTAGGATTACCATTAAAATGTTTAGGATCCTGGTTTGGTTTGATTTTAGAATTTGTATCCATAGTTATTTAAAACCCATCAGTGTTAGAAACGTCTTGAAAATACCCCATTCTAAAATGAAACAGACAAGTAGTCTTTGCCGTTGGAGTTCAATACCGGAACACAGGACTATCGGAGAATCCAGCTAATAAAAACCAAACTTTACCAACCAAACAATATTTCTCACTGTGTTCAGTGCTTCATCAGGGCACAAAAGTTTAAACTTTTGAGAGAAAATATATGACATAAACTACTATAAAACACAGGATGAATATATATTCCAACATGTTGAAGTTGTTAAAATTTAAAATTAAGGGCAATACAACATTATACGTTAAAAATGCAAAAATAAAAAAATAAATATATGTGTATTTTAGATTACGTTTACGAGTTTTGTATTTGTTGGATCATTTTTCTGGATTTGGGGCTCTATTTTGCGAACATTTATTTGGATGTTTGTTTGGATTTATGTATTGTTTATTTGAGTAAGTATTGGATTCTTTTCGCTATTGGATAACTGATTTAGCTTTAGCCAGCAATTTTTTCTTTAGATTTTTTTTATTTGGGGTAGGGGTGGTATTATTTTTTCTATTTAAGAACATATACTCAGGACATTTATTTTTGGTATATACTATTTTTGGGGCCTAGCGTATCAATCTTTTGTTAGAAGATTATCAATTGAATTTTTGAACTAAAAGGAATCCACCTATATTTTTAACGTTTTTAACGTTTTCAATTTTTTTTTGAGAAAATTGACCAGAGGCATGAACTATTATTTTTAAAGTACTTTCGAATCTTCTGGCGTAAAAAATATAACTGATGTTACAGCTATTATTTAAGCAATGACTTCATCATCATGCCTTCCATAAGAATTTTTTCAAGAACATACATTTACCAGTCGTGTAAAGAAATGAAATCTAAAAAGTTACTTGTGTAGTTACTATCGTTTATACTGCGGTCAATCTCTCCTTTGGTCGTAGTACAGAATATACAAAATTATCTCTATTACATTCAAAGATATACTGAAAAGTGGAAATTATCAGTTAATGCAGAAAAATCCTCTTTTATAATTTTTTCAAAGATAACTCAGTCAATACGTTTCCCTTATTTTCCTAAATTTAATAACATTCAAACATTTCAAGTCAATAATCAGATGTGGTATCTTGGTGTACAGTTGGATATACAGCTAACATTTAAGAGACAAATAGACTTCAATATCTCAAGAAGTACTGCTGCATTAATTGAAAAACCGCAGCACCTCTTTTGATAATAAAAAAATAATTAGTCCTATTCTAACTTACATAGCACCTGCATGATAATATAAGTTGCTGTTAATACAACGTTTTCATAACAAATGCCTGAGGATTATCTTAAATAAAGATAAATATACCACTATAGTCGAGTTGCCTGAATTGGCAAAGGTTCAGATGATTGAAGATAATGTTAGAGCAATTGCAACGAAATTTTATGACAATACAGTTAATCATAGTAACCTCCTAATCAAGAACATAACAAGGACTAGACAGGAGGTTGGGAAGCACAGACATCAATATCAAGATTTGGACATGTTCCAGCAACCATCCCCTGCGTAATCGCAAATCCCATTTGCAATCAACAATCATTGATCTAGTTGTGGATTTTGTTTTAATTTCTTACCAGTGTTTGTAGAAAGTTTTTTTACTGATAATTTCCTCCTAATATTATGTCTTGTTAAAGCACTGTAAACGTCCAAAACAGTTTTGCTGTGAATGCGGCATTTTCTCAGTAACGTTTATGTTATAATTATTTTATTTAATTTAATAAAAATCTGATGAAGCCGAAAGCGGCCAATCGTTTGACGGTTCAATCATATTAAAATAAATAATCTCTTTTGAAATTAATGATAATAGTAAAATTGAACTAAAGTGAATATATAAGCGGTGACAAAGTAAGGATTAATTAAATCTAACGTCAGACAGATTGCTGATTGAAGAACTATAATAATTGGTTGCCAAATTTGTATAAACTGGAAATGGGCAGCTATTTCAGATCGCGCAACAGCATGTGAGGGAATCTAATTCAATATATATTACTCGACGCTGCAGAAAATTCTTACGTTTTACAAATTAAGAAATTTTTCAAAATAACACTGTACACATACTTTTTCATGACGTTTTCTTAAAAAAGAATGAACATTTTTAAATCCCTAAATGGGTCTTTTAAATCCCTAAATGGGTCTCTAATCACTACAACTGCAGGTTTTGGTCACTGATACTGCAATCAGGAAGATCTTAAGCGACACTTAACTGCTAATCTTTATTTAGATGTCTTGTAACTTGATTGGGTACTTTCTCTTATCTTAAAAATCATGAAGATACTGATACTCCATCAACGTATTAAGTTTCAGCAGTATGATTGCCATAATCGATGTTAAAAGACTGAATACTCATTAAATATCTTCAGGAAGATATATAGCGCCAAACAAGACGTTTTTGTCTTCAAAATGTTCTAAATATTGATTGCTAAAAAGTGCCAAATAATCCAAAAAGTAGAATTTTGTTTTTTTTTCCTTTATACAAATTTAGCGAGTAGGAATATTTTTCCAGTTTTAAAACGATCCGTTATACTCATATTCATGTTAAAGCGGGTTTTGAAAAAACCTATGAGACTAATCTTCCTTAAAGAACTTCTATTTTTGATCCGCTTTACCCTGATCGACGTTATCTGAATGAAATACTTTTATAAACATTGATTGGATAACGGGGACCAATTAAATAACCAGCATGCAGATTGAAATCCCCAAGATTTGGTCAATGAGATTATTTTAAATCAGAAATCTACTTTAGCAAGCCTAACACATTAGATGTGTATGACGTAGAATGTGATTTTATTATGTGTACATATACAGGGTGTTTAAAAACGATGCGGCAATATTAAAGGGGGTGATTGCCCAGTTCGTTTTATACAAAAAAGTTCCTATAAATATAGGTCCGCAAACGTTTCGTTACCGATCTACAGCGTGTTGAAGTTTAATTAAAAAAAAACAGTAAAAATTAGATTTTTCCAAAACGACTTGAGATATCATAATGAAATTTTAGGCGTATTAATAGCTGTGGGAGACACATACTTTGCAGTACAAGACGATGTTTTAGTCGTACCAGTGGCGCGCGTATTGGCATGTCACAGGCTATTTTTCAAGAAAAAAATGGGACGCCGCTGATTTCTCTACAAATAAAAATATGTTTTTATTCTTTGTTCAATTGTGAAGAAAAAAACTCTCTTAACTTTTTATCGTACGACGTACCGTTTTTTAATAAAAAAAACATTTTAGTGCATGTCGATTTATAACAGATATATTTTTTTTTTTTAAAGAACAAGGGTTTTATTCAAGGGCAAAACAAATATTTTACCAAACCAACAATTTTACCAACCAAAAATTACAAAAAACTGTGCAAAGTGACCATCTCGAGCTGGGATGCAAGAATCCAATCTTTCTCATTGACTGGCGAACTCTCTCAAAAACACCAGGATCGGTTTTAATTGAGTTGCACCCAGCAATGATTCGATTTCTTAAGTCGTCTACGTTTTCCAATGGAGTAACGAACACCAAGAACTTCAAATGGTCCCACAGGAAAAAATCCAGGGGATTTAAGTCCGGAGATCGTGTAGGCCATAAGTGAGGTCCACCTCGGCCAATCCGGCGATTTCAATATGCTTGTTTTAAGAAATCGCGAGCTACTTGACTAAAGTGGGCTGGTGCGTCATCGTGCATATACCACATTGCATCTCTAATTGCTAATGGTACGTCCTCCAGAAATCCAGGGAGCGTGTTTTCCAAAAAGTTGCGATACACCTCTCCGGTAAGTCTCCCTGGTAAAAATACCGGTCCAATTAGGCAGTCACCCACAATCCCAAGCCAAACGTTCAAAGAAAACTGATGTTGAAAACGATCTTCAACAATTTCATGTGGATTTTCGTCACACCATACATGGTTATTATGGAAATTGCGTATTGCATTTCTTGAAAAATTCGCTTCATCGGTGAACAGAATCATCATTAGGAATTGAGGGATTTGAACCATTTTGTGCAAAAGCCATTGACAGAATGCAATGCGAGGAGGCAAATCAGCAGGAAGAAGTGTTTGAACGCGTTGTATGGATACAACAAATTTTCCTTCAGAATGTGCCAAATAGTCCCATTACTTACATCCAAAGCGTCAGCAATTTTTCGAGTAGAAGTACCCCGATCTTCTTCAATCGTGTCTAGCACATCCTCTTCCAGCTCTACCGTTCTTGCTGGCCTTGGCCTTCCTGCTCCTCCATTTCGTCTTAATGTGCCTGTTTCATAAAGACGCCGATGAATACTTTCGAAAGTTTTTCTATCAGGAGCAATACGACCAGGAAATCTTTCAGTATACAACCGCCTTGCTTCTAATGCATTGCCATCAGCAAGTCCATAAATGTAGTGCGTGTCGGTCATCTCGGCATTCGTATAGCGATTCATGATAAGGAACTTGAACAAATACGACACTTACAAAATTATTAATCACGAGACTCATTCAATATGTCATTCAATATGTTAGTGAATAAATCAGGACTGTTTAAAAATATTTTTGTACGCATGATAAATGGATATGCACTAAAATATTTTTTTTACTAAAAAACGGTACGTCGTACGATAAAAAGTTAAGAGAGCTTTTTTCTTCACAATTGAACAAAGAATAAAAACATATTTTTATTTTTAGAGAAATCAGCGGCGTCCTATTTTTTTCTTGAAAAATAGCCTGTGACGTGCCAATACGCGCGCCACTGGTACGACGGCAACATCGTGTTGTATTGCAAAGCATGTGTCTCCCACAGCTATTAACACGCCTAAAATTTCATTATGATATCTCAAGCCGTTTTGGAAAAATCTAATTTTTACTGTTTTTCTTTTAAATTAAACTTCAACACGCTGTAGATCGGTAACGAAGCGTTTGCGGACCTATGTTTATAGGAACACCCTTTGATATTGCCGCATCTTTTTTAAACAACCCTGTATAAATAGTATAAATTGCAAAAAAACGATTTACTCTTTTTATTGTTTGACTTTAGTCATAGTGTAGGTATTGCCTAATTGTATACAAACAATTATTGAAGGACAACACAAGGAAGGAACACTAATTTTTGCAACTAAATGGCAAAAGATCCTGTCGTGGTGCTATCAAAAATTTAATACTGCATATGCATCATTACATAAGAAAAACATTGTCTATACGTTCCTTTAAATAGATTCATCCTGGTATAACTAGCCCACATCTCGGCGAATTTAGTCACAAATTGGCCTAGACGAGTTTATATAGACGTTCAGTAAATAAATAAATTTCTTGGCTTTAATTTTATAATGGCATGTTCACTTCCTACATTCTCTTTAAAGAGATAAGCTTATAATAAACGAGAATGTACACAAACGGCTATTATTCACTAACTCTATACTCTATAGCTTTTAAGGTAAACCGGCATTCGGTGATGCTAAAACTTCGCCTCGGGCGGACGCGGAACCACGGAATTGGAAGATTCGCCCGCCAACCGGCTTTTTTCGTCGTAAACGAGGCGTCGATGAGGTCGCGAACCCTTCTAACCGTTTAATTCGTCCGATATTAAGCGATTTCTTTGCATTTGTACGTCCGTCATCGACGAAATTGACAAAGGAGAAGCGATGCAAGAAGAAGGAAAAAAATACAATCGCCGCGAGAGAGACTCTGAAACCGGTTTTCAACCGGTGAAATACTTCTATCTCGTTCTCGCTCGCGAAATGTAACTACGGTCCATTTCAACTAAGCGAACGTAGCGCCGCGCGGTGTACGCTTACCAGAAACAAAGTTGAGCGCACATTCCGTTTCGGAACCCATTGAGGTACGGATGTAACCCGAACTTGTGCAGCTTTACGCGCTGTTTGCCGTGTGTCCTGTCACAGAGAAAGGTTTAAAGCTCCTGTAAGAAACTGAAAGGAAGTGTCCATCAGTGCAATATAGTGTTTTTGTTTTCTTGTTTTATGAATTTACTCCAGTATTATGTGTATATTTTTCAATAAGAGAAAGTTAGTTCGAAACATGAAAGAATGTTTCTACATCTGTAAGTGAAGTGTTTGAGAAAAGTTTCCTGAAAACCTATAAACCAAACTTTACGCTTATTCCAGTTATTATGACTGTTTGAGTGTTGTTTTTGTGCCTTATTTGCTACCACTTCAGGATTGTTTTATTACTTTTTATTTCTGTTTCCTTTTTTGTGTGTGGACTGAGATTCTTTCGCTAACATCATGGATGTTCGTGCACGTTTTCTTATAAGGATTTTTCTACTAGCATCACTCGGATTAGGTAAGTATTCCTGGCATATAATTGTACGGTATTTATATACCTTAACAGGATTATCACCGTATGGTTTCTTTGCTTGTAAAAACGAATTCCAAAGCGAAAACTTGAGCAATTTTAAATGGAAAGAAAGAGGAACAAAACAATAATAATAAAAATAAAAAGTAACTTGACGTAATTCTTTCCGAAAACGTTTTAAGGTGGTAATTACCGCTAACTTGGTTTGAATGTTTGAGAATAACTTCGTCGGACGCCTCGAGGTAGGGAGATGAAAATATACTTAGGCGAAGCAGTTTCATTCCACCATCGTTTCAGCGGGAACCTTTTTGGCATTTTTGTTTTTTCTCTTTGTGTGTGCCTTCTCTTTACACCGTCTTTAACTTCTAAAACTTCTTCCTTAAATCAAAACGTCTTAACTTCCATAATATCCTTTGATAATAGTTTTTTAATTAATGTTACTTTTTATGAAAGAAACATTTTTGAATATTGTTTTTGAGACGAGCCTTGGTTGGAATGTTTCTTTTGTTTCAATATTTTTTGATAGATATTGCATCTTTTAATTTTTATACTACCAATTTGCTCAATGTTCAAATAAAGCTTTCACACAATCGCTTTGTTATCTCTTCATGCTATTGTATTGCCTAGTATTAACATACACCTTTGTTTGCTAATACTCCCCAGATGTTTGAACGGGGTTCGTGACCCCATTGCATACCTTGTCTCCTGTGTTTAAGATAGGGTTGAGTTACCAGTAAATCTAGATCGTTTGTCTGAAATTTATTTATCTTTTATTCCTAAAAATATTTCCCGTTGCAGGTGAATAAAACAAGAATAAACTGACAGTCAATTTATTTTAGAACACAATAATTATGTTTTCTTAAAATTACTTTATTTGTAGAACAAATTGACAATTAATATGTGTTAAATAATATTAAAATATTAACACGAAGTACATTGACACACTCACTAATGTAAATTGAATATAATTATTTCAATAAATGAAATTATTCTTATGTCAATTTATTCCGTTTTTTCAAGCTGTTACAAAAAACCTTGTCAGCAGTTTTATTTAATAAAATAAAATAAATCGAAATTAAAATCATGTTGTCTATTTTGTGCTTAGACAGGGGCAGTTTGGGCGGTTATGTTCTAGGAAACAGTGTATTGGTGGTTCTACACTCGTTTCTTTAAATATTGCTTAGTTTGGCCATATAACATTTGTCGTATAGACAACGTTACTTTGATCATCTATTGTAATTGTTGCTTTTAAATTAATAGAAACGATTTTTATTATTGTTAGACATAAATGTTATATTATTGTTAATAGATAACAACCATGCGAGGTCATTTTTGTGATGAAGTGATTCTGTTACAAACATTTGCTGTTAAAATTACTGTCAAGCTAGATCTAGTTGACTTTTAAATCTTAGGTAATATTCATTATTTTTATATTTAGCGTATTATGCTACAATTTGATATACAAACTTTGTTTGACGATCTACACAAAATGTTAAATGAAACGGTGTAAATTATGTTTCTTTCAGCTAACTAGTCAGTCTTCTTAGTAATAATTCATGTTGTGGCATGCCAAATAGAAACACGACGTTTAATGTATTCCCGATACCAGAGCGATTTACTATTCATGAATGTAATTAAGAAATGTCATTATCTAACGAGTGTGTTTGAGGGTGTAAATGTCAAATGTCATCTAGTAGACATCGTTAGTTTTCATGTAATCTTCAATTAAAGACGACAGTACTGGCTGACTCGGGAATGATGTAGTAACTAGAATATCGCACTTTGGTTTCATTAAATAAAAAATAGTGCCAAGAAATTAAGCGAAGAACTGTTGAGTGTTTACTAAGACGATGCTACTTCCTTATCGACCTTGCTCAAGTTCACTGGGGATAGGATGGGCAGATTATGGTTACAATGGAAGAAAAATTTGAAACCTAGTATTGATAAATGCTCGAGTAAGTGCAAGATCAGTATCGCGAATGCTCATTGCACTTTAAACACAGACGTGGATAAACTGTTCTTAAAGTTGTATGGTGACGATGCAGTAACTGTCTCCAACATGAAACGTTAATTCATCATTGTGATACAAAAAAAACAGAAGTCCATACAATGATGAGAAGAGATCGGACTCCCAAAGAAATTTGTCCCTCTATAAGTGGAAATTATCCTGGCAGAAATCTTTGGGAATTCCAGAGGAATACTGATTGAGTATACAAAAGAACATAACTGTTAACAAAAACATGTTTGCATCAACCTTGCGTAATTCTGTTGTTTCTCCAGGACAATGCATCAGTTTACACAGCACTTCTTGCACAAGCTACTATGCGAGTTTACGATTGAAAGGCAATTAATCCTTAATTGGACCTTATAGCTCAGACCTGGTTCGTTGTGACTATCTCTTATTTTCAAATTAAGACTGTTGTAAATCGTTTTTCCAGCGATGAAAAGCTTGAAAAAGTCATTTTTTTTTTGACATTTGTTTAGAGAAAATAGGACGACTTATTTTTCAATCGAATAAATGTATCAATGTTATGCGTTTCTTACATGGTACTTTCCTACGTTTTAAGTGCGTTTTTAAATTTCTCACAAGACAACTGAAACTCACACACAGTACACAATGTTTTAAACTCTCTGTAGGAATAATTATCTTGCAATTATTCAATTTCTGTCTCTCACCTTGTTTTATTGGCTCTCTTGAAAAGTGGATGAGTGGAACAGCTGTCTAAAAGAAGTTTTTGCTTTGATTAATGATCCATTCACGCTGTTGTTAAAACAATCAAGTGGCAAAGACCTCATTCTTCTAAAGTTTAAGGTTTTGCCACATTGAGTTTCTTGACTTCTTGACGCAACTTACAGTAGACCTATTGTACTGTCTTTATCAAACTAAATGCGATTTTTTTAAAGTAAGGTTTGTGTATTTAATAAATAACAGCTTTAATTACGCTGAAGCAGCTAATCAAGCTAGTAATTTCTTGTAAAGAAATACATACAATTAAAAAAATTATTTACTAAATGAAAATTTCTCGCGAAATAATTCGCATTTAGTTTGAACACGATTGTACGTCCTACTTTATTAATTTGTAAAATTTATTTCGGATGTTACCTTTCACAAATAATTAATAGTTGTTAAAACGTCATCTCGAAGCGTGAGAAATTAGCACGAAAGCATTATGTATTGTGACTGAATAATGCTAGAACAATAGAAATAATTTAAACTTAACTAGACCACCTTAAATGTTAGTTTTGTTTGATGAAACATAAGCGGCACTCACTGAGAATTCACTACCGGTAATACAGACACGACACAATTAATAATGTCGACTAGAATAAATACGTATAATATTGAAAATATTCATGAAATTTAACAGCAATGAAGTGTTATCTCGGAAAACGGTTCAATGTTATTCAAGTTCCGATTTGATGTGAAAAAAAAATCACGTATAAAATGACAATATTGTTACTGTTGTCATTTTATTTCTATGTGAGCGTTAGTCCCCAGTATTGCTTTTGTTATTCGTTTTGTTTTTTGTTCCAATATTTACTTCACTTTGTAGCAGTATATTATTAGTAATTTAAGACGTAATTATGGAAGCTAGTACTACATACGATTTTGTGTAACAGAAAGTGGTTAACCCATATTAAAAATGTATGAACTAATTTATTTTTTATTTGTTTATTGTTTCATTCGTTCGCTACCATTCCATGTATTGACGATAACGTTCTATATTTTGTTTGAACTACACTGACATTAGAAGTGTACACCTAGAAGGCGTAATTTGTTCAAGAGAGATTCATGTTCATGAGAGCTGACTAATGTAGAAAAGTTTAGCTAAAAATTATCACCGTGTTAGTGACTGTGAGAGGGATAGAATTGTTGCCTATCGAGATATTGGTTTGTCCTATCGCGAAATTGGTCGTCGTGTTAGTTGTACTGCAATGCCGGTAATATGTGTGTGTCATGCGTGGACAGAAGAAGGTAGAGGAACACGAAGAAGGCCAACGGGTCAACCGAGGCATACCACAGAGCGTCAAGATAAACGCTTCAGACAACTAGCTATACGAGACCGTTTTGCTACAACCTGTCAAATTAACCGCTGACCAATGATTTGGAGAAAAAGGTAAACCTGTTACTATGTGTACACTATATTGCCGCATTCGGGCATTCGGACTTTTTTCATACCGTTCACGATTATTGCTTCCTTTAACTGCGCACCACTGTTGTCAACGCTTGAACTGGTGCAGAGAACGGCAGCATTGGGAAGCAGAATGGCCGGCATGGAGAGCGATGCGATACTGGGTTTGCTGTTGAGAGGTGTTGGTTTGGGAGGCTATTGCTTATGGTAGCCGAACACCACTTTTGTTTATTCGAGGCAGTGTGACAGCTGCGCGTTATGGTGATGATGTCCTACAAACCACTTTACTACCTTATCTAGATGGCCGTCAACACGGCCTTTTTCAGCAAGACAATGGACGTCCCCATATTGCTCGTCGAACTATAGACTTTCTCCAAAAAGCAGGCGTGTGGGATATCATGGGGAGGAGACTGTCCACTTTGCACCATCCTCCACAAACTTTGGCGTAATTAATTACCAAAGTTCAAGTTGCTTGGAACTAGGTGCCACATCGACCATCTCACATTGTCGATGCCTAGACCTGTACTGGAGTGTACTCAGCTCGGGGTCGCCAAACACATTTTTTTTTTCGTGTTACATGCTAATAAAATTTCTTGCAAATGTTATCGTTTCATTTTTGATGTAAAACACATTGCCAAAAAAACAAGTTAATCAAATGATTCCTTCTGGGTGTAACACTTCTAATGTCAGTGTGTATAATTACAGTCATAAATCTTATGATTATCCGATAAAATATTATCATTGTTTCAAAGATGAGTGAATCATACAAACAAAATGGACCAAGAAAATATAAACATGATACAAAAATTGTAGAAGCCAGAATGTCAGAAGAAATGAAACGAAATTACTGAAGCTATAGCGTTTAACTTCTTTTTAAAATAATTCATTATGTGGAAACTGTGGAAACAATTCATACAAATTCTACATAATTTAGAATTAATTTATATACACAACGTTTGAAAGATAATCTTTCTTTTATCCATCAATATGTTGTGTTTAAAATAAATGTTATTATTATTCTGAGAGTTTTGTTGTATATCATGTAACACTCGTCCATCTGGAAACCATTTCGCCTCGAAAGTATATAAAACTTGTACATATTTGCATTAAGTGTTAAATTTAATATTTTTGCAACAAGTAAATATTTGGTTTTAAGCTAAAAATATTCAAAATGATTTTAAATTTGTTATAACTTTTCGATACTTTGCTCTTCTGCTACTGCTGCTACTTTTCAATTTTTTTATCATTAATTGTTGAAAATTAAGAGCTTACTGCAGTACCATTATTTAGTAGTATTCATGTTTCTAATTCGTCTTTTATTAGAGGTATTTATGCTGATATTGCAGTCTAGAGAGTCTAGTACTTCATTGACATTATAGAAATAAATCGTACATTTAAGTCCTATAGCTACCCACTTGTGCTATTTTCATTTCAGAACTTTAAAGATATGAATAGAAGAGTGAGAAATTGTAACACCAGCCTTGACTAAATATTCGTATTTATTGGTATACATTTATCGATGTGCGACTTTGAACACTAAGATTTTCAGCTAACAAAAAACCACGAAAACTGATGGTTACTTACTTTACAGTTATTACTTATCCCAGGAACGATTCAGGTTTGGATGGACAATATGAACACAATTCATAGAACAGAATAACCATAAGATTTACAGTTTAATGATTTTATTATCAACCAGCATAAGCAATATTTGCACAAAACAACTAACCATTTTTTTTAGTTATACGCTTTTTTAATTTTAATTACTACTTTAAAAAACGCTCTCTTTGGTAGTAGAGATGTATGTGTTATGATTATTAATCTTGACATCAAGTATACAGCCGTATATACTATTAGACCAGGTTATAATTTCTCAGTACAATACTCTGTAAGCATCTTTTTTGCAAGTGCAACAAGTTGCAATAGGCCGAAAGTCCGACAAGTTGCAGTAATTGGAGTCTTTAGAAAAATAATCTTCTACAGACAGATTGCCTAGAGAATCAGAATAATTAACTTTATACGATTTATACAGGTCCGCGAAGTTGGCACCACAAAGTGGTAAAAAATCGACTAAAATGCTAGAAAGGATTGATCATATATTGACTACTGTTGACCATTAGCGATTTCGATTGACTACCTTTTGTTTAGGCTACAGCCGCGCTACCCATATATTGGGATCTAATGGCGAAAATGCTAAAATTAGTCAATATAGACATTTTGTTCATCGGATACGATTGACCATCGTTTGACGATGTTTGACCACCCTTCACATTTTCAAAAAAAATTTTTTCGAATTTTTTCTTTTTACTACAAACACTAACATTTTGTTGCAGTATAGGATTGACTAACGTTTGACCATGATTGACCACCAAATAATTTTTTTGAAAACTTAACAATATTCGAAAAAAATGAAAACATCAAGTTCATATCTCCATCTCTCTTAAAGTTACATATAACAGTTTCGAAGTTTATCGCACTTTTCACAAATTTTGAGGGGTGGTCAAACGCTGAAAATAATAGAACTTGTTGTCTCGTGTCTGTAGACCACAGAAAACTGAAAATTATCGTTTGACCACCCTGCAACAGTTTCAAAGTTTATCGCATTTTTCACAAATTTTGAGAGGTGGTCAAACGCTAAAAATTACAAAGTTTTGAAACCACAAAAAACTGAAAATTATTGTTTGACCACCCTCCGTTTGAATTTTTATCCGATCTTGAAGTTACACATTGCAAAGTTTTGAAAGTAAGAAAGTGGACGTCACAAGTTATTAAATGGGGTTAGCAGCCAACCCATGCTGCTAACCCCATTAATACTACGTCAACCTTTCTACGTTTAGCTAAAGTTTTGAAAGTCACAAGACGAGAGTGTTACATTTGTTACTAGATACAGTCAAACATCTCTAGTTCGACTTCCATAACTCAAAATTCTCCGTAAATCAAATTTTGGTGGCAAATGTTTAACAATTTATATAGGTACATGTACATACATGTTATCGTAATTGGAAGTTTACGTAACTTTTATTATTTTTGAAATACTTGCTAAATTAGAGCTACTGTTAGATCGCAACCACTATACATATTTCGTAATCGTATCATTTATTTAGATGTTCTAGAAGCTGTAGGGCAATGGACGTTTTATTCGCAAACGTAAAAATCTAGTCTTTTTGACGATGGCTACACTAAATTTTGACTTGATATTTGAAAAATTTGCAAATGACATGTAAATTTGAAGGGTTCAGTTTAACCTTTGCATTTGTTTAACAATTTATGGTTACTTATTGTTAAATTTATATTATAGTTTTCACAGTTTTTAATACCTAACCTAGTCCTTTATTTCATTTGCTTGAGACTTAAAGTTAGATACCTCATTAGGAAATTTGCAGTGCAGCAAACAGCATTGCGATGAAATAAGATATTGAGTAAGTCATTGCGGTAATGTATGTATACTCTACCTCACTGAAAAAAAAATCACATTATTGGATCTTCTGTTAGTATTGTTTTTCTTGATAAAACTGTGAAAATATCAGTTTACATGAATACATAGGTTGTTTGAATACAATATTTTACAATTTATGTATTATAGTATGCAATATTTTTTTAAATAATTTTCTTTTAACAACATTTTGGTGTACTAGTTTTTCTATTATGATAATTGTGTATATATTATACAACCAGTCTTTATTTCCTTTTTCTTTATATTCTGAACTTTTGATAATTCCTTACATATCGTTATGTATCTCCCAGACATCTGTTGCCTCTGATCTGAATAAAATTTAACCGGAGGGTGGTCAAACGATAATTTTCAGTTTTGTGAGGTCCAGAGACACGGTACAATAAGTTCTATTATTTTCAGCGTTTGACCACCTCTCAAAATTTGTGAAAAATGCGATGACATCATGACATTATCTGTCATGATGTCATTTCATTGGAAATATGAACTTGTTTTTTTTTTCATTTTTTTCGGATATTGTTAAGTTATCAGAGAAATTATGTGGTGGTCAATCATGGTCAAACGTTGGTCAATCCTATACTGCAACAAAATTTTAGTGTTTGTAGTAAAAAAACAAATTCAAAAAAAATTTTTTTTGAAAATTTTGAAAATGTGAAGGGTGGTCAAACATGGTCAAACGATGGTCAATAGTATTCGATGAACAAAATGCCTATATTGGCTAATTTTAGCATTTTCGCCATTAGACCCTAAAATATGGGTATAGAGGCTGTAGCCTAAACAAAAAGGTAGTCAATCGAAATCGCTGATGGTCAATAGTGGTCAATGAATGGCCAATCCTTTCTAGCATTTTGACGATTTTTTACTTCTTTGTGGTGCCAACTTCACGGACCTGATTTATACGCTAGCTGGACCTTTCTAGTGATAATACCGAGCTAATTGTTTGCCACTTCTAATTTATATTGATAAATACTTTATAACTTTGTAAAAGTGTCAAAGTGTATTCAAAACTTTTGCGAGGTCCCTACATTATCGACGATTTCTTGCAAATTGAGCCACTCCAAGAAACGGTTTGGGGGTAATTTTTTGATGTTCTAGCATCTAGAACGATATCTTACCAGCGGAAGATTAAAAAACATTACACACACCTGGACATGTATTCCCGACATACTAATGTGTACATCAAACAGACAGCATCACTGCCCATAAGGGCAGATAAGATCTCGCCCAACTTCAGTTTTGGTGGAGGATACAATGTAGACATCTCCAGCAGGGAGACTGCCTCGTTCGCAAATAAAGGCGAGGATTTTTTCGCTGCAATGACACAATAATTGGAATTTGAAGAGATGGCGAGGCCATCAGCTTGGAGAGCTCGCCATCCATCTTCCAGACCGAAATAATTGCAGAGTGCAGTTTAAACTGTCCGCAGGTAAACGGATCAGTAGAAATTTTGTCTGACAGCCAGGGTGCCCTTAGAGCATTACAGGCTGTAAGGTTTGATTTTGAGACGGTACTTGACTGCCACAGGAAGTTAAAAAAACCAGCGGCACTTCATAGCACTACACTCTGGAATCAGAGGCAATGATCACTCATAGCTCCAGAACCAACGTATTATAACTAAAACAGCAAAGGATGTAGATATTAAAAAGAGTTTGCTGTTTTCAAAACGTTGATCAAATCAAATTGTCTCCCGTATTTCATTTTTTGACAATAAAGAGGGAAATTAGGCTTGCTTTAAACATGTGTGTTTACTCCAGTTCGTATTCTATCTGAAAAGAGAAACAATTACTGCTACTGTAAATATCAATGTCCAACCCTCAATTTCGTATTATCAAGAATATTCAAGATTGAATACCTGACAGAATATTAAATGAAGAATGAGATTTACAATCCTTAAAACATATACCAGCAATATACATATTTACAGGTATGTGTTTGTTCTGTTAAATATTTATATGGAAGAGACCTCGCCTCGAGCCTTTTCCTTTTACTTTACTTTGATATTGATATAACACATGCATATTTATCAAGATTGAGTCATTTAATATGTATTATAAAATATTTAATTTAGAACGTTGTGGTTAGAAAATCAAAGGCAATCGTTAATTAGAATACTTAGTAATTAATACGAATATGAGAATATATTTATAATTCAGTTTGAGTAGTAGTGTCACATACTTCAATAATCATTGCAAATGATTAGGCAACTCTATCTATATTATAACAGTTTCTGTTCGCTTAATCTCTAATCTAAATTTATCAATACGAACCTAAAGCAACATTCAGGGCTCTAATCTTATATATAATTCCGAGGGTTTCTACTTTACAATGAAGAAGAACAATTAATATCTTAGGCGGCGAATAATAGTTGATGGTTAAGTTTATCTTACAGATTTATTATAACAGCCCCAATAAGGTGACCTTTGGTAAATTGTTACTCTTTTAGGAATATTTACTTGCGAAACCTCTATCGTATTCAGTATTTACATAATGCGGATTATAATGTTAAAGGAAGTCAATGTCCGTGGTATATTTTTGTTACAGTGTCGACTGCTATTAGCTTTTGACACAGAATATCATGATTTATGCAATGTCATGGTCAAACTTTATACATTTGGATCATTTCCAAGCTAAATAAAATCTGTTAAATCGTTTTGTAGTAAACCTTCAGTTCGAGAATAGGAGACCTCCCCAATATATTTTTATTTGCCGAAAATACATCAATTCTCGTTGCAGTTAAATAAAGTGAAATATGTATTATGTTAGCTAGAAATTGGCGCAAGTTTTATTTTAAATCAGCATACTTACCTGTGTACTTTTTAGCTTTTACTACATTTTGTTTTAACAAATTAATTTAGTTTTAATTGTTTATTATTTTTTACCTGGGTTTCGTTTTTATTTCTCAGTTTATTTCATGCTTGAAAGCAGCACTAGTATCTTTTTTTTAACGCTAGGTGCGGTTTAGGAAGGCACGGAAAAACGTAACGGTAATAGAATTTTATCTTTATACTGATCTATTATCTCTCGATGTAAGATCCAGTGCTTTTATATGGAAGAACATATCTTAGGTTTCTAATACGGTGCTAAAAGGATGAAATGGTTCTTTTTGATAAAAGAGAGCCAAAAATATCCTCGCCGTATCTGTTATACGTTTTGCTTCACTTCAGTTCGTTAAAGACTCTGCCGGTAATAGTATATATGAGAGCGTATGCGAGTCTATTTTAATACGATTAATTTCAACCTTACGAAGTCGGCAATATCTTCAACCTCCGAAGAAAGCAGCATTCAATTAAGTGTATTCAACTGATGACAAACAAAACAACCTTTGATTATCAGGAAAACACGTCAATCGGATTCTCTTAATAAGTTGCTTGTTATTATTACTAAAATGTTATAATTTAATATCTGAACTTCCAGCGTTAATACGGGAAATAATACGGTATTATTGAAAACTCTCTCATTATTTATCGTCTATATTACGCTCTCATCGTCTTCCTTTATATTGTTTTATGTGCCAGATACGTTAATTTTAACGGATTAATTTCCAAGGTTTTTATCATCACCAGGTTGTTCTCAACTTAACGAAACGTGGCATGTATCCCATTTACGAGTAACTTTGTAACGTCTACGTAGTAGCAACTATTATACACCTGTGCTTTTCAATGTTATACGAAGTAGAGATATAACGTGAGTATAGTGTAATACCCCTTATCCTACTTGGCTGTTAGCATCCGCATACTTCATTTTCTCTACCCTATTTCTAATAGAAGACTTTCAGAAGTTCCTCTATGAGAGTGTTAAAATACGTGTATTATGTACGCTATTAGAGTTTTATAGAGCAATTAGAAGTTTGTGTGGCAGTTAAAAGTTTTTAACGTTAATATTGCAACATTGTTTTATGCAAAAAAATGTTCGTAATCGCGTTTTATTAACGTGATAGCTACGTTATTAGAAAGTATGAATTAATGTTACCGTCAACTACCAGATTTGCGCAATGTGTAAGAGTCGATATTGTCGCAAAAGTGCAGTATTATATACATTATTTAGCTCGTAATATTTAGAGTGCTTGAGGTGCTTTACCTAACAATTAATTTGGCTCACAGTAATCATGTAATCAGTGTATTCAACTTTTTTGTTATCAAGGAAAGTCAACCATTCGAAGAACACAGAACAGGTGCTGAATGCTCTTTCGTGATGATTTAGTGAGCCACCCTTTTCTCATTTGGAAAAATTATATTAAAACATAAAAACTAAATTTTGGCCCTACAAATGCGCTTAAAAAACTGGCCATATAGTAAAAATGAATAAATTTGTTCGTATCATTTTTATACAGTAACACCTGAGCGTATTAAGAACTTCAAAGCACTTTCGATGAAAAAAAAAAAAAAAAATTTATATCAAAAAATTACTTTTGCTGCAGTTGTACTCAAAATGTTATCCCTAATCAAAATATCGAAAAAAAATCAGGTAGTCCCATTTAGAAATCGAAAATCAAAGTCATTTCCGGTAAAAGCGGAAGTGAGAAGAATGTATCGACTATGTCAAGAAATGTAAATTAAAGCGCCGTACATAATTCCCAAATTTGGTTTCTCTATCTCAAATATTTTAGAAATTATAGGGGCGAGCCACCTCTCAGGGACATCCGGTATATACGGCGTGGGGCATTAGTGCGTCAAAGCTCAATATATCCATTAAAATTAAAGATATCACAAAATTTTGTATACAAAAAACATAGATAGTCTTAAGCTGCAAATTTTAAAATTATTTTCGTATATATAGGGTGTTTCATATTGCCAGGGTGAAGCAAACATACATTTTCTGAAATGGGACACACTATATATTATTTCAAATTTAAGTTAAGTATATCTTCCTCATTCCTTCGATATAAAGTTTCATTAAGTTATACTGAGTATTTCAAAAGTTATGGTCAATTTTGTCTGAAAATCATTGCGTGTTCAACGTCCTGTGCATTCCACACGAAAGAACTTGAAATTATTTTTGTACTGGAATGACTTTTTTGTATTGTTACCGTTTCATAACAAAGTGATATTTTGCCAATATTGCGAAAACTGTGTAGAGGGCGATTCAAAACGCAAATGCATTATTTTCTCAACTTATTTAAGTGGAACACCCTGTATGTTATATTAAGGAAGGGAAGGACATGCATGCATGGACTTTCATTTTTGTTAACCACTCCCTATATCTAAAATCGATCATTTCTGAGATATTTAATACTTTCGTATAAAAGTTGAGAAAATAATGCATTTGCATTTTGAATCGTCCTGTACACAGTTTTCGCAATATTGGCAAAATATCACTTTGCTATGAAACTGTAACAATATAAAAACTCATTTCAGTACAAAAAGAATTTCAAGTTGTTTCGTGTGGAATGCACAGGACGTTGAACATGCAACGATTTTCAGACAAACTTTACCATAATTTCTGAAATACCCAGTATAACTTAATGAAACCTTATATCGAAGGAATGAGGAGCATATGCTTAACCTAAATTTGAAATAATATATAGTGTGTCAATTTCAGAAAATGTATGTTTGGTTCATCCTGGCAATATGAAACACCCTATATATACGAAAATAATTTTAATTTGTAGCTTAAGACTATCTATGATTTTTGTATATAACATTTTGTGATATCTTTAATGTTAATGGATATATTGAGCTTTGACGCACTAATGCCTCACCCTGTATATACATATATTTAATGTAATTAGGATTACATTCACGGTTTTTATGTGTGGTGGGTGCTTAGTTGCAGTGACTCCGTAAATTGTATTACTTGTCTGGGTATCATGCAACTCTCGCGGTGTAGTGTTGTGCGTGTAAATTAGGTTCAAATGGCTTTGTGACAGCATCATATAATGCCCCGCTGTTAATCACTTTACTCTCAACAGCGAATGGTAAGTCGATCCGGATTTAAACCCTCTGAAAAAATGTCACCGTCCTGCCACAACGATAGTCAGCCGTCTAACTACTGCAGCTATTGACCCGTTCATAAAATATTTACCCCTGTATTTTTGTAATGATTGAGAATAGAATCTATGTTTATAGGAACTTATTATACGATATTGACATATTTTCCTGAATCAGCCAGTATATGAAAAGTGAATTTAAGTTTCATCATAAAGTATCTCGTTTAAATTTTCACGTAAAAAAATCAGTTATAATTTACCATGCAATAGATTCTGTAAACGAGGTGCTAAAAAGCAATCATGTATCATGCCTGTCGAAACATTAATGGAAAACTAAAAATCGCAATATAAATTATGAAAATTAAAAATGTCATTACGTATTAAATAGACTTTGTCTATATACATAATAAAATTAAGAATTATCTGGATTTTAGCTAACTTCGTGTAACTAACGCGTTAACTAATAATGCAATTAACCTTGCATGATAAAATCGAACCTAAAGCAAATTTTGTATTCGTAAACAATTGACCGTCGAGCGTAAATATTACTTTTTATTTTTCATCTTTACTATCACCGAACAACATATAAACAGTTCTTTTTTTGGGACAATATTCAAAACAAGTACTTACAACAATGTCGAATAGCTTTTAATCAAACCTAGAATATCCACGAACGACTTCCGAAATTTCGAAAAAATGAAGTTAAACTTTTGAAATCAGAAATTAGTAGTAGTAGTGTAGTGAGTAATTCTGATTCAATTCCATAGAGTCAATTCGAGATTGATGAAAGTTTTTATGATCACAATGATTATTTTGTTTCGCGTTGTGATCCTCATGAATTTGGTAATGGGATAATGGTGGTGTGTTAGTAGGTGTGATTTCCGTTATTGTGATTCAGTCTCATGTCGGTCCCGTTCTATATGTATATAGACTGAACGGTACAAAGATTCATATCTGCTGAATATAGCCTATCCTCTGGAAATGAATTGACATCATCAGCATATTTCATCAATAAGTTGTGCCAAATGTTGGAAAAAATTGTAATGACCTTGTTTTGATTTGTGAAATTGGTATCGACTTTTTGATGAGCTATAGGAGTATTTCAAGCTTTTTTTATGTGTGGTGGGTGCTTAGCTACAGTGACTCCATAAGCTGTATCGCATGTCTTGCTATCACAGCAACTCTTGCGGTGTAGTTTTTGTGTGTTTCTAATTGTGTTCTAATGGCTTTGTGACAGCAACGTAGCGCCTTTTATAATGCCGCACTGTTAATCACTTTGGATTATTACATTTGGATTATTTTATGTTGGACTCTTCACGGAACTATTTAATTTTCTCTTGTGCCATATTTTAAAAATTAAACGTTTGAGTTTTTCGATTGGAAATTTACATTTTATAAATGAAGGTTTTTTAAAGGGAATTGAATTTATCTAAAACATTCTCATATCTCAATTATATACAGGCAATTGATGTCTATAAACAGTAATTATCTTATTTTTAATCCCAAATATCTTTCCACTTGTTGAATACAATTAAACACAAATTCACAACAGGACCCATGTTATTTATTACCTTTTTAATATATCTAGAAGTTGTTGCTAACATTTAACTAACATCAGTAAAACAATATACTCGTATTAAGTCCCTAGAAACCGATGTTCTTAATAATTCCTTACAGTATCATTCGGAATCATAAATTGTGCCACTTCGTACTTAATAATGCTTAACGACATAGCTGCCAACGGTTCTCGATCTCAAGCTCTTTTGCAAACTTTTATTGTAATACCCAACCATCTGATGCTTTAAATTACAATAATCATGAAAGTATTTAAATTGTCAGTAAAGAAAGTAGTACAAAATTTAGAAAATGAAGTTATAAGTGTACGAATCCATCACAAAGCTATAAACTCGAATTGATTTCAATCAATATTTATTATAATTTGGAGTGCCATAAGCCTACCACATTGAACATCTGTTTTTACTGTTTATATGTATTTTTTTGTGGCGGATATTTGTAGCGGTAACTAACAACAGCGAACAAGAAATATATCACCACGCCCGTCGGAGATTTGGATTCCAAACCCCAGCGATCTCTCACATCATTGGATAGCTTTGGCTCGCTTAAAGTTACTTATAAATATTTCTGTTGTTCAATTTCGTAATTACTTCTGTCATGCGGATCATTTAAACTTATTTTCTAAAACGTTGATAATATGATTGTTGTATGTAGTACAGATGACAATTACTAAAAAAAAAAACAAAATCATGTTTACAGAAGTTATAATTGATCTCTACATCAATGTAGATGTACCAACTTTTGCGGTTACGAATTGTACATAATTAAAAATCTACGCACCATTTTCATTTTCATACGAGGCATACAAGCTGCGGTAGTATTTGATTTAAATAAAACGTTTTTCACAGCATCACATCAGAAATGCGGCGATCCGAAATACAAAATGTAGGAAATACAAAACATGGCTTTAACATTTATGTATAGATGTGATCTACCGCAAACAAGTGCTTACAGCTCCACAAGAAATGTTTCCCACATGTCAGAAAAAGCTTTCAATGATTCAGCCGGAAGGATCCGCATTTATTTTTTTGCAAAAGACATTTTACGGGAAATGTCGACAAAAAGCTTTCATCGGTCGTATTCGATCGATTTTAAAGCTTCGCATTGGTTCAATTTTAGTTTTAGTACAATTTTTTTCTAACGAACAAACTGATTATGCTCTCAGGAGAATTAAGCTCGCAAGTAAGTATCTCGTAAATAAATGTACCCGCGGCAATTTAGTATTACTGATAGATACAAATTCTCTGTACTTCTCAATCCATTACATTCGTTCGTGTAAAGTATATATAATGTATCTGTATGTACAAATGGGATAGTATAAAAATTACTTTATCGAAATAGACTGTACTACACTGCGCACTTGTTTTAAATTGTTACCTTGAAATTGAAGAATTGTTACATTTTCATCATTAAATTGGTATTTTCTATGCCATTGGCTGAATTTATGGAACCATTTTATGTTATTGGCATTAAATTCTTCAAACGATTGTTTTGTCCTATTTATACCTTGTTATGATTATTGCGCCTGCAGATTAGCGTTAAATGATTTACATCGAAGTATAAGCCATTAAGTACTTGAAGTACTAAAATTCTTCAGTGTCGTCACAATGTAAAAGTTATAAGTTCAGGAAATAGTAGAACATTTACTAGAAAGCTAAAAGCCTGCATAGTTTAAAATTGAATGGAGAAACATCTGAATGGTAGAATAAAGATCTGGAGACATATAATGTTATTTTTATATAAATTTAATGTATCGGGGAAGTTCGTCACATATATACAATATAGTTTAAGCAAGATAACTTTCGGTAAACGCGAGTGTCTGGCATCTATGTATGTATGTACAACATTTTGAAGAACATGTGCTCTGGTCGCCTCATTTCGCGTTTCGGTGGCATTTCGTGGCCTCCGAGATTACCGAACTTTACAGATCCCGTATACTTTAATGGAGCTGAAAGATGCTATTAGTGAAGGCGGTGCCTTTGATCTACCGCAAAACATCAAGCAAGCATCGAACTGAAAGCTGTATTCAAGATTATTATCGCCGTCTAAGTGACATAATTTTCCATTCACCTCTATTTAATTTTATGAAAATAAAATAATTTTTTATTGAAAATCAAGTAAATATTGTTATTGATGATTTGTATATCTTTTCAAAATTCTCTTTACTGTCAAAGCTCTATTGGTTGAATAATTTTTTTCTGACAAAAAATCGATTTGTTTTTTCGAATTGCAAGCTTCCAATCTATCTCCTAACTTCATCGCACATTTCTCGCAAAACTAGAACGTGAACGATCTAATTGCATCGAAGAAAAACATCTTCTTAATGCTTGGGTTTGAGTAAAAAAAAAATATGGTCCTGTGGAAGCACAAATGTTTTGGACATCAGTAGGTTATGCAGCTTGTTTATTAAAACGAAATATCATAGGCGCTTAAAAACACATTTTTACACCTTTCGTGTTGAGATTGAGTTTAATTTTATTTATAGATGGAACCCAGGAATTTCATCGTTACATTGATTGTTGCTTCGATTCACGCCTTACATAACTGTCTTCATGCGTCATCCTCCGCAATTATATGATACAATAGTTTAACTAATTCCTGATCATAGTGAGTGAATGATATCAATACAGTAAACAGTATGTTCTTTCAGCATTTTTAAGAAGCAACCTCAGAATTGATTAAGTTTAAGTATAGTACTTAAATCATGTGGTTGTCGTAAGGATTTGCGAATGAGTTCTTATAAAGGTGATGCTGACCAAAGTTAGGTACATGAGATGCTAGTGGGAGCATTTCGTAAGAAATTTAAGTATTCATATGCCATAGTCGAGCAAACCCAACTTTGTTTGAATGCTTGGATTTCTACCGTAAGTAGTGTGAATTGTCGGGTAGTTCAAAATATTCTGCAAAGAAAGAAATATAAATCATGATGGTGAAGAGCTTAAGAATTTTTGTAAAACTCTGCTTCCGGTCATCTTATTAACGGTCCACCCACCATAAAATAGCCACCAAGACTTCTAAATTTAACTCTAAACTATTTCTTTTTATGGGGCTATGTCAAAGGCAACATTTACTATTACCAACGGACACAATATTTAGATTCCCGTATTCCTAAAATCCAAGAGACTACCAACAGTATTACATCAGAAATGGTAGCCAATAATACCGAAGAACATGATTATATGAAAATACTCAAACTTAAACATAGATTAAGGAACAAATTATCTGGTATAGTTAGTCTACAAGCATTCCTTGGTTTATTCAATTGCAATATAAGTTGTTGCATTATACATTTTCAGATGAACTGTTCAGATTTATTCCGAAACAATTATGTATTAATTTAAGTTTAACTATATCTTTGCCATTATTTAATTTTCTTTTATTTTTCAGAAAAAGTTTCATAATATTAGTTTCATACTAGAACAATGAAATGAACATTTTCCTAGAGATTGCGAACACAGAATTGTATCATTCAAGTGTAAAACTTTTACATCTTGTATATTGAAGTTGTAGCTGAAATCACAAAGAAAATCTCCACTTGAATAGTTATTTCAACAGTTAATGATCCATTAAAAGATTTTTAAAAGAAGTTATACCTATTGTTTATGCAGTTTCTCTACTCTTCCGTTGATTTAATTTGATATTAATCATTCAGTTTAAAATGGCCAACTTCCTCGACACGGTTAATTACTCTCGCCAATAGTTCAATTGTAATTGTACTGTAGAAAGTGCTACAATATAACAGACTACTGTTACTTTATCTCAATGCAGCTTCGAGAGAAATATCTATCTTTCTCATTTCTCAACGCGTGATAGTAGCATTCTTTATAGAACAATTTCATATCGAGTTCTACGCTTTCGAATGCGACACTTCCCCTCCTGTTGTAAATCATTGTAGATATTCACGAAGTAGAATTTTTCCGGTAGATATATCCACGATCGAAAGACGAAAACAAACCCGTTTTGATATGCAAAAAGGGTGGATGTAAGGGTCAAAATCGAATGTATTCATAAGCAATATTGGAAATGTGGATGTGCACTTTAAGAAATATTTGAATATAAATATAAATATATATTTATGTGTAAGTAGTTTTGGAGGGTGTTATGTTTTATAGCTGGTTATTGACCTTTACAGATTTATTTTTGTTTTAGCTCTTTTCGTTAAGATAATAATATATACTTATACATTTAATTATCATAGATGGTTAGCACAAAAATTGCTCTTTTAAATTAAATTTGTATTAGTATGAGGAAATCCGAATCCTAATGTATAATCCGAATGCTTCCTCCAAATGAAAACAAATGCTTCTTGATCTGGTAAAGTGAACGGTAGATTACATAGAATAAAACAAACACCTATATCAAATTTTTAATTGTTCGCTGTATTGTTTCACACACAGCACTTACAACGACCAGTGGAATAATACTGAACACGTGTACTTTGATACTGTCGCTTGAGTTTTCGTGCCATCCCCTACGTTGCTCACCGCACTGCATTGGAAATTGCCCTTCTTTGCCAAGTCTAGTCATTACCACGGTGGCAATAACTAAAGCAAGTCGAGGAGAAATTTTGCTGTAAAAAGTATAGTAATAGTACAATTGTTAAAACCCAGGCTTAACTTTGATAAGCAGTTTGAGTTTGGGTATTCCTCTAAAATAGATACCGGCAAGAATGCAAGATTTCGTTGGTTTTAAACATAATCCTAAACAGATATTCACGTAACTGACCTATTATCACATACATAAATAAATAGCACTAGTGAAATATTTTGCATTTTTTAAGATCTAACACAAAACAGCAGTTATAGTGATGTGGATATCAAAATGTCGAGGATACAAAGATGAGCTAAACCTCTTACACTGCTTTTTGGCAAGACAATCGACAAAAAGCAGTGTAAGAGGTTATCTATAACTACACATAAGCAGTGTCACGACTTCAGCCACTGTTTACAGCCTTCTGATGTAGAACCTCAACTATATGGGCAAGACAAACTGCGATGAAAACGGAAGATGAATTGAAACTAAACCTGTAATTCCTTCATCTTTACCACAATGTAAGGTGATGGAAGCATGACGACCTAAGGATCTAGGTTCAGCATTCAGGGGTTTATAAATTGGTTACATGCAGGTAAAGAACAGAGGGCTAATCAGACGTATTTTTCCAAGAAACTGTGTCTGAAGCGATCTCATTGTAATTGGAATCTTTTGTCAAATATATTTTGTTGAAAGTCCCTTATGGTTGTGGTTTTACGAAGAAAACATGTATAGGCAATTTGTTGTCTTCCAACAACTGCCAACACTCACATTATATCAGTTTTAAAATGTATTGCAATTTAAGATTGTTATAAGTTCAAGGTTTTCATTTTCCTTAAAGTAAAAAGTAAATATTTGATCAGGCTTGTATATGTATGGAAAAACGGTCTCAATGAATGATGGAAGTACTTTAAATTAATGAGGTATAGTACCATACGTACCTAGTTTATTTTAATTAAAAATGTTAAGACATGTGTATGGTATTACATGCCTATACATATCTAGCGGTTTTATTTTAAATAAACAGCTGGAGAAGACCACGCATGTACATACAACCCCATCGTACTATTGTGTGATCTATAAGAGTATTGTACACTTACAATAGAAAAGTGCTCTTTAAAGGATCACCCTTCTGTTATAACATCAAAAATTCCTGCTCTTCTTCGTTTTACACTTTTTACAGTGCATATGTTTTCAGAGATATTCATAGTTTTGAGATGGTATTGATTCATTTTCAACCTAGTACATAATTTACGTTTCGTTGTTGATCGTTACGTAGAGTGCAGATGGCGCCAACGATTTTATCATTTATCTATGTATTTCTCTTGCACGCACACAGAGTCACATGTGCAGATAATTATCATTTAATACGTGGTAAAAAATTGTATATATTATATTCCGAGGTGTATTTTCTAGATATCATGTGAAAAAGTATTACATTACATTACAGGTAATCTATCATCGTTAAATGCATGAAATATAGGTATGTTTGTCTTTAGATCTTAAAATCCGGAGTCAATGTTCTCGAAAAACCTTAGTAAATTATCATTGGCACGTAACACTGTCCAGTTGGTGATATTTCCTTCATGGCATTACCACTCTTAAGACGTCCATCGATCTATTGCATTCTGATCTATTTAAACCTGACCAATGTAGCAAGTAATGATATATTAAACTAAATTCCGTACCAATTTGTACATCCAGAAAAAAAAAGCCCGAACTATGCCTTTTAATTAATATTGTGTTCGTGAATTCACTGCTAATTCTCCCAGAAAAATACTCAACCAGGAACCTAATTAACAACGTCGGACAATTTAGGTGCCAGACAGAAATTCTATATATCCACTTCAGTTTAATTGCATTTATTAGGGTATCGCCCTAGGTAACATATTGGTCCAAGTCACCTATAACTAACGCCCTATCCAGGCCGAAATTACGTTTAGCGTTAAGATAAATTAATACGGAGCAGTTTGCGCATAAACTTAGGTATGTGTACCAGAGACTACATACTTGTATTATATAGATAGTTGTGTACGTACATATATTGCGACGGCCAGAAACGGTCATAAATTAGAGCTAGTGACATGTCATGTCCGTGTACAGTTCTCTCTAGCCGCGAACCGCTTGAAAGGGATACAAAATACTGTACAGCTGGATGGAGATAATTTAGATTTCGCATAGCCAACATGCAAAAACTAACAGAACATGCATATTCGTTTTAAAATAATAAATGTAGCTACAGAAATTTACATGTTCATTGTGCTTAGTTGTGGTTTTTCTACGTTCTGTAGTGTATTTTTGAACACGCGATTAAATGTTGTGTAAAAGTGCAAATGTACTTGTTAGCGTTTCCATAATTCCGAATTTATTAAGATGAATATTGAGGGTTCAAGAAAATTAAATTTCTTGTACGTTCCTCCTAGTTTTATAGGTATACTTATTCGAGATAATATTAAATTATGTGTGGAAGAGAGAGACAAATACATATTTCAACAACTGTATTTAAATGGATTCATATTAAGTATTAATTGTAGATATTGTCGAGATATCGAGACTTCTAGATATAGATACAATATAATGAGCGTCTTTGTTCAATGCACAAGTTAAAGAGACTTCTTAAATATACGTATGAATTGTTCGTACGTCGCAGAAAACAATAGGAAAGCTTGTTGTTTAAATAGCACCATGATATATTTTAAAAGATATAACAGGAATATAAAAATCAAAGCATAGAAAATAGACTTCCGCTTTTGATAACAATGTAGGACTTTGACCCAAGTATCAGACGCAGAATGTGGGCAGCTAAGTGACTGTGCAGTAAAATGAATAATCATTTGACAAGATATTATTATTGCAAGATCAATGAAAGAATGTTCATGGAAAACGTTTCTTGGTGCGAAAGAAATCATATTAGTACGCATATGAATTGAAGTATCAATTTTCCCAAAACGGAGAAGACGCCGAAGATACATTGATAATGAATTACTGAAACAAAAAAAAAAAAGAAGAATGAGCAATTGGAGAAGACAATGTGTTTATTGAATCGCCAAGAAACGACAACATTGGACTGGTATTGATTCCTTTAATTTAAAAGGTTAAAAACAGTAGGCATACTAATTGTTTCTCGTCGTTAATGTTTGAAGAAATTGTGAATCTAATATGAAAGCATGTGCATCAAGAAATAATTGATAGGAAAAGAAAGTAGTAACGTTCATGTTTGCCAACTATAATTTTTACTGTGTCCAGAATGTAAACGTATTTTTCACAGTATCGATTAGAAAATATTGCCACCATAGTTACAGTATCAAATGGGTCATGTCAAGCATATGCAGTTAAAAGCTACTGGCGCTGTGATGTCAGACGGTGGATTGGTATGGAAAACAGCCTCCTTCAGCAGGTGGTGTTAGGTCTGGTAAGTGCGATGAGTATGGGAAATCATTGCCACGCGAAATAAGGCGATCCTCAAAATGATTATGCAGCATTCGAAGAGATTCCCTAGCCGTGTGACAGGTTCCCCCTTCTGCTGAAACCATTGTTGATTAACGTGGTAGGTTCCTGGCACGACAAAATCGCTGAAGATCATGCAGAAATGGTGTGATAACCTGTTACCTGTAGCGCTCTTAATTAACAGTTAACGACGTTCCATTGTCTGCTTCAATGAAATACGGGCCCAATATGCCATGTGCGGATACAGCACACCAAATCGTAGCATGGTCACTAGGAACGGGCTGCTTGATGATTATGTCGGGGCGTTTAATGTTTGTTGATGTATCCATTTAAATGAATATGGCTTTCATCGCAAAACTAGACATTCGACAAGAAAGACACGTCCTCATGATACGTATAGGCAACACACGTACGCAGTATTTGACTTCTACGCGCTTATCAGCTGCAGTTAGACCCACCAATATTCTTGAACATTCGATGGAGCGATCAATCACTGATATTCAATTTTAATCATGATCTTAGGAGGCTTCGTTTCGGCGATTGGTCACTGGGCGACCCACGTGACCTTGACGTTGGCAAAGCACACTTCCCGTACATGCGACGAAACTTATCAACAACTGCTAACATAACGACGTTGCTCGGAGCCTGTTTAATAAACTTAGACCTAAATGGATCGACAATTTCTTTTAAGATTGAATCGCGTCCTTTTCCGTATGACCGAAAATAATACCCCACAATAAAAACGTTTTCTGGAACAGTGAGAACCATCCTGAAGCAATTAACATTAAAAAGAGATCACAGTGTTCACCCAATTATTTTTTAGACATTACCAAACTTATTAATGACCTAAGAGCGATGGATGTTGGTACAGAAATGTATAGGATGAAAGGACATACTGGAATTCGAGACCACGATATAGCCTATGAACTGGCAAAGGAGGTATGTGTGGATGGGCGACCATATGAACCTGTACTTACACGGTGGGACCTAATTCATAAGGCCGAAAGATTTGACCTCTATGCAAGATACTCTCCGGACAGCATGCCAAGAAAATACATCACTGTACTAACCACTAAGAATGACAAAATAGTATTAGTGATTGACTTTTCGAAGATTGGTATATTATTGATAATTTTAATTAAAGAAAGGCAGATATATTTTTTTAATAGAATTGAAGGAAAACCTTTTCCGGTTGCATTTATCTATAAAATCTGGTATTCGTAAATAGGTATTACATATTTGCCAAAGGTATGGTATAAAATTCACTTTGTGGTAAAACGCTGGCTTAGTAAAATATTTACAGAACAGTAAAAACCAAATGTAACGAAATTAATGAAAGGAACCAAAATTATCGAAATTAAATAAATATTGGCGGAGGCGCCAATAGTAAGTGATTAAAATACTGCGTACAATCATCATAAATGGGCAAACATTTGAGAATCAAATTAACAAGAGTAACAAGGTACGATAAGTAAAGCCAGCCGCATATTCGTAACAATATCGCACTACACAGGCGAAAAAAAACCGCGCGCACTTTCCAAATATTTATACAAGCTCTCTGATTTTCCTGCCAAACATCACTTAATTGACCATCAATACGTTACGAAGCGATTTCGAATCGAAATTGTATACATTTATCAAGGGTTTGTTTACGCTTTTCGGAGAATTCATGCCCGCTTTTGCATCCGAATCAAACATTCCGAAAAGAAAACCAATAAATGTTTGCATTTTGCTATTCGTTGTTACATTGATAGCTCTCCTATTAGCATCTATGCGGCAATATTTAATCTAGACCAATAAGTTTAACATTAAATATCGTTTGATTGCTAATTAGTGGTGCAGTAGCTAATAATTTACTTAGGTCTTTCCCACGATACTTCTTAATTTATATATATTCACACAACTTACCTAAATTCTTCACCAATGTCGAAGTAACTTTGCTATATACATTTCAAAACAATTTTCTTTAAACACTTACAATTACATTACGACTAGGTGTCATCGATTTGGTATTTCCCTTAAAAATCTATTGAGAAACAATAGTGACATCTACACGTAGACGAACGATATAAAAGTGAGAGATAACCTCCTCCTAACCGATTACGTCAAGTTATTTCGGATTTATCTTCCTTCAAGAAGGAGAATCCCCTATTCACTAACGGGATATCTGAAGCGCATTTAAAATCATTAGCAACTGTAGAAAATCTTGTATGGATGGAACCTGATATGGGAAATCATTTACAAGTTGAAAAGGGTAGGATATAACATTAATGTGGGCTCGTGCGTATACGGGCATTAGACGCAATGAGAGGGCGGATCTGTTAGCAAAACAAGGGTAACAGAAATCATGTGACACTAGTTCGATGGCAAGAATTAAAGTCACTAGATACTACAAACTTAAATTAAATTGCGGCTTCTAAATTTTCCGCTCTGCTTTAGTGAAGAAGAAGAAATAGATTTTTGGCTGTCACATGCTTTCATAAAAAAAAATCAATATTTCGTGAGCTGCGATAGAAAATTGTCTTGGTATTTTTCCAGTTTCTTTCTAGCTTAACTTCGATAATTGTGAATTTTAAATTTTTATTTTTTGTTGTAAAAACTATTCTTGTAGTTCAAGCTTACATTTAACAGCTTACAGACATGAATATACGTTTAACTGCAGCAATAAGTTTTAATTACCAAGGAATGTGTACTAATTAGCTTCACAAAATATTAGTATTAAAAATTAATCTGAGGTAGCGCAAAATCCGCTAAAATCCCATTAAAAAGAGACTCAAACAGCAATTTCCACAGCTGTGCGTGTATGTCCCGTTACCTCAAATATTATCCACGGAGATTATTTCGCATTACGCTCACATAAAACATCCCACAACGGCACGTGCGACATTAATAAAATCCATTATTCAGACACCATAAATTAGATTATTTTGCAGCCAACTTTCCCAGCAACCGGCGTCACTCACTATTTGCCGTGCAGAACGTCATCGCGCCCCTTTTCTTGCTTGAATGGCACCCACGTGTTGTCGTTCTCCTAATTCCCATCCATGGACAATGAAAAATAGTTTTAGGGATTCCGCAGGGATCGACGTTGACGCTGGACCCCTATAGAACGGTTGCAACGCAACAGTCACGTGTCCGACGCTTGAATAAATTCAACCGGTCGAAATGGCCGGTAAATGTCCGGTCAAAAATAATTTAATTTTGTTCGGGCACTGAAAAATGGTCAATTCAGCGCACATTTTGAAAGGTTACATTATGCATACGTTTTGTAGTAAAAAATACAAGGTATTTTACAACGTACTCGATCGAAATGGAAGTTGATGTTCTGATTTATTATTTTTTTTAACGTAGATAATTTAATTTAGTCTGCACTGATTTCATATTGCAAATATGAATAAATAAGTATAGATTATTGAATTCGCAATTAGACTCTTTTATTATTGACCAGCATAAATTTTCCACGCTGCTACAGATCAATACTATTTAATATTTAATTCTTTGGTGTTAGTGTAGTAGTTTTACAAGTATCGCCATATTTTAACCTATATTTTCAGGTACTAGGAGAATTTTGTTTTTAGACATTCTTTTGTATTTTGTGATCAAATTATATATATTATATAGTATATAAAAGTTTGCTTTATCCTGCTAGAAGTTCTATAGGAATAGGGATTTGAATACTTAGCTACTATTGAATATTTACTACTGAATGAAATCTTCCGCTAGCTATACAATGTAGTACTGCCAACGTGCTTCGAAGAGAGGAGAGTAAATCGATTTATTATCTTGACCGAATTCTCGACGAATGTGCTTAAAGCGTCCTAAAATCACTTGCACAGAAGTAATCAATATTGACTTTTCTTAAAATAGGTTACCAATTTCTTTTACCTTGCTCGATTTTGATGCAACTCTTTTATGAGGGAATCAAGCGTTATTGGAAGGCGATGGGACGTTGGTATCGCTTGTTTTCCTTGTTGTCTCCTCACAGCTCTAATACTATATTATTATTGGGTTTGCTACAAAACTTGATTACATTTTGACATATTTAATTTTAATTACGTTAAAACGAATTATCAAAGCATTTAAAATGGTCGTATTCTCGTAAGGTCTAAGACAATTTTAGAAGGTTACAAAAAATTACTATGCTAAGTGCGAATTTGTTAGCCCAAACTGCTTTGAGTCCAATTTTTCATTCAAGGTGATTAATTAGTTTGTTTATTCTCATAAGAAATAAATCAACTGAAAGTATATTTACTTGTTATGCCGGATGGAGAGTCCTGTGACGCCTCAAGAGAGATCCTGCGGAAGATTTTTCTGTATCGTTAGAATTTTTTCGGCATAAAAAAAGCCGGCTGAAACTAGACTTGGGGGTAATTTTATTATATTTTAGAAATTTTTGTTAATAAAATAAATAAATAAATTTCACCGTTCATGTTAATTTATAGTTTGTGATGTATCCTTGCATATTCATGACAGTTTCCCACCTTGCACTTATAATTAAAGCCAGATTTGATGATTGGTTGTTGCCGAAAATACATATACAGGGCGGTCATTACCAGCTTTTAAATCTAAATTTTTTTACAGTATTTTAATATTGACAGTATGTTACCTATCTTTCAATTCCTGAAGTATTTCCACGTGTAGATCAATGAAACTGCAAATTAATTAAATATTAATTTATTCCAGAACATATAAAATTATGTTTTCGTTAATAAGACTTCTTCAGTGGAAGAAATTGACATTTAATATAATAATAATAATAATAATAATAATAATAATAATAATAATAATAATAGACCACGTACCTTATTGATATAGCGGTACCAGCCCCCGTAAACATCGCAGCGAAACAAAGCGAAAAGATAGAGAAATACCTACCTTTGGCGCAGGACCTCCGGGAAGTATGGGAACAGGATAGAGTCATCGTCATGCCAGTCGTCATAGGAGCCACTGGAGAAATCCCGAAGAAGCTTCACGAATCCCTCCAAATACTACAGCTGCCACCAAACACTTATAAACAGCTTCAGAAGGTAGCCATTCTGGAATCATGTAGTACAGTGAGAAAAGTGTTAACAGCGTACTGAAAATAAAATAACATTGTTAAGTAACATTGTCAGTAGTTAGCATACTCCGGAACCACAACCCGGACAAGATGGCTGTGGTCGTGTGACAAGGCGTATAATAATAATATAATAATATATGTATACTAATAAGCTAATAATACAGGTGGAAATACTTTAGGAATATATACAGGCTAACAACTTGAACTAGTCCGCGCCTCTTCCCGACGAAGGACCGGGTCGTGGGTGAAAAGAACCACAACCCGGACAAGATGGCTGTGGTCGTGTGACAAGGCGTATAATAATAATATAATAATATATGTGTACTAATAAGCTAATAATACAGGTGGAAATACTTTAGGAATATATACAGGCTAACAACTTGAACTACGAAAGCCTATTGATAGGAGAGGGTGGTGGGAGTTAAAATTAAATGTATCCATTTTACTATTGTCAACTTTTTATGAAAGGAATGTCAGTGGTTATGTCAAATACTTTATTGAACCATCAAACTTTATCCTATAAGTGTTATTAAAACGTTGCTGGTTGCTTATTTAGATAATTATAATATGTTTTTGAATATAAACGTGTAGAATGTGTTAAATAAAGTGTATGTAAAGAGAGAGAGAAACGCCCGTATTTTGCAAAATTATCCTTGTTGCGATTAATTGTATTTAAACAGGGAACAGGACGATTAATGAACTAGTTCTCCAAATATCTACAATTGATGAAAGTGTGTGGCCTCCATAAAACCACTTTCTAATTTGTACTTTTTCATTAATTGTGTATTCCATCACGATAAAGTTTGATGGTTCGATAAAGTATTTGACATAACCACTGACATTCCTGTCATGTAAACAGTTGACAATACTAAAATGGATACATTTAATTTTACCTTCCATTAAGTTCGTAGTTCAAATTGTTACCCTGTATATATAGAATATAGATAAGTATATAAAGGTAATAGATATATTAATAGTATTTTTACCTTTTAAGTTTTTTACTTATAATTTAGAACTGTAGAACTAATCCATAGTTATTGAGATTTTATGTACTATATTCTTTTGATTTCGTCTGCCATTTGTCATCTGTCATTTTTCATCTATCATTTCTCATCTCTCCTTTGTCACCTGGTCACTTGTCATCTGTCATTTGTCATGTGTTATCTGTTATTTGTCCACTGTCATTTGTCATCTGTTATGTGACATTTGTCATCTGTCATGTGTCATAGTCACCTGTCACTTGTCTTCTGTTATTTTTCATGCGTAATCTGTCATTTGTCCATTGTCATCTGTCATTTGTCATCTGCCAATTATCATATCTGTCATTTTTTTGTCATATTTGTCATATCTGTCATTTGTCATCTGTCATCTGTCATCTGTCATCTGTCATTTGTCATCTGTCATTTGTTTGTCATCTGTCATTTGTCATCTGTCATTTGTCATTTGTCATCTGTCATTCTGTCATCTGTCATCTGTCATTTGTCATCTGTCATTTGTCATCTGTCATTTGTCATCTGTCATTTGTCATCTGTCATTTGTCATCTGTCATTTGTCATCTGTCATTTGTCATCTGTCATTTGTCATCTGTCATTTGTCATTTGTCATTTGTCATTTGTCATCTGTCATTTGTCATCATTTGTCATCTGTCATTTGTCATCTGTCATTTGTCATCTGTCATTTGTCATCTGTCATTTGTCATCTGTCATTTGTCATCTGTCATCATCTGTCATTTGTCATATCTATCATTGGTCATATCTGTCATTTGTCGTCTGCCATTTGTCATATCTGGTATTTGTCATTTCTCATCTATCATTTGTCATCTGCCATATCTGTCATATCTGTCCTTTGTCATATCTGTCATTGGTCATATCTGTCATTTGTTCTGTCATATCTGTTATTTGTCATTTCTCATCTGTCATTTGTCATATCTGTCATTTGTCATGTCTGCCATTTTTCATATCTGTCACTTGTCATATCTTTCATTTGTCATCTGTCATTTTCATATCTGTCATTGTCATATCTGTCATTTGTCATCTACCATTTGTCATATCTGTCATTTGTCATATCTGCCATTTTTCATATCTGTCATTTGTCATATCTGTCATTTGTCATATCTGCCATTTTTCATATCTGTCGCTTGTCATATCTGTCATTTGTCATATCTGTCATTTGTCATCTGTCATTTGTCGTATCTGTTATTTGCCATTCCATATCTGTCATCTGTCATCTGTCACTTGTCATCTATCTTCTCTCATCTGCCATTGGTTATCTATCTTTCAAATTTTGAGGATCTATGCTTAGCCGGCAGAAACAATTTATTTGGCGACTAGTTTAGTATACATACAATAGAGGCTGTCCACTATATTGGAATATACTCTCAGAGTTATTCCACCAATTCATTGATGTACACGTAAAAAAGGAACGGTTTCAAAACAGAGCGTTGTGGAATACCAACATTAATCCCCATCCTAACTGATTTAGAACCATCCACTTAAAAAAATGTAATTTCTAGCTGGCGTAAGATCGAAACCAATGTAGTTTATTCAACATTAATTTATTTACAGAGTCAAATATAAGGTCGGTGAACATACTGACAAACAAATTTTCTATCAAGCGACGATGTGAAATAATAAAGACATCGAAAACAATGTCGACGCTGTTCGGCTCTTAAAACCCATGTTAAAATAAATGCAAGATTTCATGCTTTTCAAAAAAAATGGCTAACCGTTCCACCACAATGCTCTAGTTTGCCTAAAACTATACATTAATGTTATGGCACGGTAATTCTCCGTAGTGTCCTTTTTGCCCTCTTTGTGTATCGGTATTGTGATTATTTTGAATCCTTTAATAAAGAGGTTGTAGAATTTGGTCCTTGATTATCCTGCTGTTGTACTTCGATTATTGTTGTCGGTTTTAATAGAGTTTTGAACAGATAAAATTTTACGTGTTACTGGCGTGTGATTTTACCAGTAGAGGTAATGCGCTTAAACTGTTTGGGAATCAAAATGATAAGTAAATGTAACTTTATACTACATTACATAAGATTGGTAACATTAAAACAATGTAAGCATTTGAATTTTAAATGTTATTCATGCGCTCGAAATGAGTAAAACTAAAACACACATATCTAACTACCAGACTATTGTTATCGGATTCTCTCTTATTCTACAACAGTATTTATATGCGTGTTGAGGTAGATCAGTCTTCTTGCACTTATAATACATATCACGCTGCATATAAAATTGCTTGTAAATTTATAGTTAGCTGTTGCCTTTCTTGTTATAAAATCTGTGAATAAGTGTGACACTTCTTATAATGAAAAATATCATCTCAGTTTTTAAATAAATTTATATAAAAATTGAGACGATTTTTTTTTGTTTTGGTTTTCAAAAATTAATATAACGAGTATGATATTTATATCTAGAAAGGATAGATATTTATAATGAAGTTGAAAAGGAATACTAGCTGTACAACGTTATTTATAATAGTACTATACTTCCTGCAAAATCATTCTATTTTAACATATATTCGAACAAATTGCTACGTCTACTTTCGTAGAGTTTTCTATTTTTGTAATATTATCGTCTCTACCGAAACGAGGAGAACTACACCCTAGACAGCGAGAAGTATCCGTTTTCGTCTGGAAGAGAATGCAGATACAATCATGTTGTCAAGAAAATACAACGCCCTGAAATCTTTATACTATTGTACATATGGATATTCATATCGATTTCAAAAATATAAAATCAACACAACAAGAGTTATATATTTGTAGTAGATATACATTGTTTATTTACGAATATTTTTAGTATGTACTGCAATTTCTCTTTTATTAATTAACGGTATTTGTAACGAACGAATTGAGTTTCTATTCCGCTCCAAGGTTAATGCATTAACCCAATTTCTTTTTAATATTACTCACGTTTCCTTTGTAGATCTACAGATACTGAATAGGTACATGTATAAATGTGTATGTATACATACAAAGATAATGTACACATATTGTGTCAAACAGTACCTAATTATTAATCAAACAAACCTAATTGTATTTATCATTGAACGCACAGTACACTTCCACCTACCAAAAGCTGCATTGCTCGTTAGGTGAAAGCACAACCACTGAATAATTTAATAATGTTATATTCGAAGTACACTAGTTGCTTTAGAAATTTCGAAAAGAATCATGTTACATATGTGATGTATTTGTGTACAAAGTTGTAGTATATATGGCAGTGTATTCTAAGTACTTATTGTTCCAAAATTGCAACAATGTCAGCTAGTATTCTCCTATTTAATAGTAAAATGTAATGCATGTCAAATTCAGTGAGGGTTGCCTAAAATAAAGTAATCTTATGTAGTATTTTCAATAGTATCCAATTAAAAATAGTGAGGCTACATTTCGTGTTACAAATTATAACTAAAACCAAAATAAAAATAACACCTTAATCATTATTACACCATCAACGATTATTAAATGAGTCAGGTCGTAATTCACCTAACAAAAGAAATATTTACGTGTAGATGTAGTTCGAATTTCTCTCTATAAATTTCCGTGGTTTGACAGACTGATAATTCCTATTGCTCTCTTGACACCGCGTAGTACTTGGATGTTTTATAGCATTTAAATCCGGCGATTCTGCCGGCAACTTCATAAGATTTATGCTATTCTCGTTATCCTGTTGAAGCATCCAACGTTGCCGCATCTTCGTCGCAGAATACGAAGGCATGATAAGGTTTAACGTATTAACGTACAAAGCACGTGCAGCATTTTTAACTTCACTCAAGAAATTATTTTTAGAAATACGAAAGTCCTTACAGCAAAACTCCTTGCTGTTCGAAGGACGTAATATTTTAAATAAGAACGACAGCCTGAATTAGACTTCATTTATAAAATCGATTCGTGAAGCAAAATATATTTGTAGCATTAAAAGAAGTAGAAGTAAAAAAATATCTTTTAATTAGTATATATATATATTGGGGAGAGTGGGGTGTGTTGGTGATATTTAGAAAAAAAAGCTAACATCACAGGTAAACTACCTTTTATTCAACAACATAAAAATTGCTAGCAACAACATAAACATGATTTCTATTAGCTGTATAGATTTTCTTGAAAAAAGTGTCATAACAAAATTTTAAAACCAAACCATTATATCTTCATTACTTTATCTCATGGTTGAGTAAGATGATTTCCGTAATGGGGTATGATGACGAATATTTTAAAATTCACATACATATATCGCAAACGGCTTCATGCCACCAGCAGTTATACTCACTACAAAGAATCAATTTCTCTATTGGTGGATCTACGAGTACATCTAGTTCATTGTAGCGGGAGCATGTTATATATTATTTTGACTTTTAGAACCTGGTGGCCAGTATTTCGCGTTGCTGTTGCACTACATTAGCTTCTAAGTTACATTTCACAGAATTTTCTTTCTTGCTTCTTTCGCTTTTTTTTCAGCATGTTCTCTTTCCTTCTCTTTAAACTGTTTTTTGAGAGGTAACGATGTTAATATACAAGCCTTTTCTGTTTTTCTTGTGCTGGAAGTTGCTATGTCATATTTGAGTAAAACCCTTATTTGCCATGGAAATTTTAAAGACTTAGTGCTGTTTCCAATGTGATTGATCCTGGTATAGCAATTGTGGAAGTGTTAGGTTTTATTTTTGCTGTTATCGAAGGAATTTTCAAATTACAGGGTCATCATTAGCAGAATTCCAGTAGCCATCTTCTTTCTCAGTGCTCTGCGCTGGTAAATGCATGCTCTGATACAATTGCAGGTGAAAATTCTAGGTCAGAGAATATATCGGGGTTGCTGTTTTGAAATAAGCTTCTCCAAATATTTGCTCGATATTTCTAAAGCCAACATCTAAAAATTGCATGCGATGTGTTATATGTATGGGGAGGGAGAGGGGGGTGGCGATAATCACCCTAATGTTTGTATAACAGTCTACATCTCTGGAGGGCATTTCAAAAGTCGCTCAGGTCTCATGCAAATATTAAGAATGCTATAATGAAGATCCATTGACTATTCTTAGCGCAAATCGTGTTCCTTCCTCGTTTAGCGGAAGGCATTTTAGGTACTCTTCTTTTTTCGGTAGGTGATTACACTGTTAGTACTTCCCAAGGTACTGTTCAAAGTCTGGACTCGTCTGCATTATTTATTCTATCAGCACTAAGGTTTTCAGCTAAGTTTCTTCAATAAATTAAGAAATATCCGACAGATAGTTTATCAAAACCGCCTAGGCGTCCTGTAGATATGGATTCCTGGGTTAACAATCTAATCTGATGAGTTTTCATAAATGCATAAGGTCAATCCTTGCCAGCAATCTACTACTCTTACTTACTGAATCTATGTAGAATCTGTTTAACTTCAGCAAACTCAAAGCATAATTTACATTCAGCTAACATTAAACCAAAAGTGAAGAAGCTTGCTTTGTGCTTGCCTTATTCTATGTAGGTCTAACAATGCATTTATATTGTACTGCACTATTTTCTTGGTTATATTTTTATAAACATTCCATTGGGCTGGTTCCAAATGATCGACCTCTAAATCGTTGTAAATAAATTATTTTCTAAGACCAGTAGTAATTTGAGCACTGCTGATTGGATCAGCTAAGTGTTTTCAAAAATAATTCCATGCTAAAAACTCAATGTTAGGTTGCCATTTGGATGAATATGTCAATAACTAATCTACCATGAAAACAATCTGCCACCATCTTAGGTCGTGAAGGCTTCTGGAGATAAGTTTTCTTTAGAATCAAATTGTAGTTTCTTCGCTGGTTTTCTTTGATTTATTGTACTACCAGTACCTCCAAGTTTATCAATTTTAAAATCCCTCCATGCTACACAAGTTAAAGCAATATCTTCGCTACAACTTACACACACTACAGAACTACACTGCAAGAGTTGCAGTGATAGCCAGACAAGTAATACAGCTTACGGAGTCACTGCACCCACCACACATTAAAAAAAAGTAGTAGAGTTTTCAGAAATAAAAATTTCTCTTGTGCAGAGTTATTTACGTTTAGCTGCCGCTAAAGAATAATTTCTTAATGCCGTTTTTACATTCACCATAACAAAACACACTTTTTAAGTCGGCTTGCATTTATTCAGGCAGACCATAAACCGCACAATTTTTCCTGACTCATGCCGAAGATTTATTAATTTATTATTAAAGTGCTTGTTCAGACTTAATAGCATCTATTACCGACTACATTACCTTGCAGCATGAAGGCTGGCTATCAATTTCCGAGATATTTTGTGAACTTTTATCATATATGAATTTATAGTTTCCTGTTTATTCCATGCGTTGAACTAATTTTATCAATTTCGGCATATCTTCCTCAGATTTCTCAGAACCTAAGAAAGAAGCCTCATAACTATTGGTAGGCTCCATAGCAGTTTATATACTGATGGGATTTCAAACTTATTAAGGAATATTTTGAAAAATGAAGAAGCTTTTGCATACCTTATGGATTTTCAAATCCTCAGAAACAAACACTTAAGTTAACAATTTAGTAATACTACGAAACGTTTTCTCAAACAACAGAGAATCAATTAATAATAGTTTCTTTTTCTTAAAGGAATGTTTCACTCTGATTTGTGACCTACCAAGTGAAATAAAATCTAGCAATATGTAGATTTTAGCTTCGATCTTAATTCGAAATAATTTTCTGAAGTCAGGTGCACCAGTATACCAACTACGTGCTTCGGATAACAATTATGATCCTAAATTTGGGACAATATTCTCAATCTTCTAATACGTCTAGGTAATTTAACTGTAACTCCGAACTATAATATGTTTATCGATCACATTCGCGTATGTACGGCACTAATATCATATTATATAATGTTCGTGTATGCAGTTCCAATATAACCAGCGTATCTTCTGTGCCAGATACACAAAACCTTTTCAAATATCGGGTGCATCTACATATTAAAATGATCCTCGATTGGTAAAGGTTGATATATGCAGAATGTTTATGCTAAATAGAAAATAATTTGTATATCGCTTATTACATTTAAAGAAAGTTAGAAATATAACGTTTAATAGTTTGTTTTATCATTTTTTAATTCCATATATTACTTGTGTTTTATATTTTCTTTCTTAATATATGTGACAAATTGCCAGTCGGAATTGTTTTATTTAGCATCGAAAAGTGACCTTAAAATTCACCACATATTTTCTCTTGCATTGGAATCGGTTCAATTTTGTAATGATATTAAAACTGGCTCGGTTCCGTACAAAGAATGCCATGTCTTTCTCCATCCCTGCGGATAATTATTACCAGACTTTGCGACTAATAAAATTATCCAACGCTAGTTGTAACGTTAGTATTTTCGCCAACCGTTAGCCAAGTAGCCAATTTTTATTACTTTTAGTTGACTATTTTTCCTTTAACTTTTTTACATTTGCGACTTTTCTATATTTTAAATGAAATTTTAAGCGAGTACTCTATGTAATAGGTTCACACAATTTATTTCACTTCAAAAATTTTTCCTGGAATAAAGTACGCCTTGAAGTTTCCGTTATACCATATCTTACCTAGAATGTTACAATAAGAATAGTACGTAAAGTACCCGTACATACATAGGTATACAATGAGGATATAACGTATATCTCACATACAAAATCACCTTCGTGCTGTGAAAGAACGCCAGAATTTCGCGCAGCGTGCTACAAGATGGCGTGTTACCTTTCCACTTAGCTTGAGCTATACTTAGAACTTACATGATGATTAGATACTGCTGCTCAAGCTATGTTGAATCACAAGAACGGGCATATAATTTTACACGTAACCGCAAACTGTAGCAAATTTTAGTAAGTGCATTTAGGTGTGTGTAGGTGATATTGGAAAGGAAAATAGACCGCTTATTATTGCTTACAGTTTTGATTGGTTTTCTGTTACTCGTGAGAAGCTGGGGGGAAACATATTTTACAGTTATTCCTATTACTATTAATTGCCTCTACTTCTGTTCATTAAAACGCAGCCGTAACTGAACCGTTATTCGTAATCCAAACACATTAATTTCAGTGGCATTTGAATTATAATCATTAACAGTACAGTATAGTTCACATTAAAATATAAATTACTGGCTTTAATAAAAATAAATCGGAGCTCGTAACAGTACGATAATGTGAAAGTAATAGAATATTATACACAAGTATAAATTTCAGTTGTAAACATGAGGAAAGTGAGGCAGGACATGGTAGTTAGAACTCGAACGCCTCAATGATTGTCAGACTTAAGTTATTTAGCTTCTGTTTCTTTATTTTTCATTACGATTATTTTCGTTTGAGGTTTATCATCACAAAACAATTTCCTATATTCTTGGATTTATAAATGTATGGCTTGTAAAATAGATTAGAGTTATCTGCAGCTGGGTCCTCTTCTTGTGTCTGGGGGTGGGTTCTGTTCTGAACCAACCTCAGATAGGGATGTAGTTATTGAGGAGCAACCAAGTGTCCAGGAGAGCCTGCTGAATGGATGAATCCTTATTTGCTTGGATAAATTTACTACAGTTTGCATTGCTGCTGTTTAAGCTCCCTACGTTAGTAACTTATTGAATAGTGACAATCCCTTCTGGATGTCTCGGATCCTATTAGCGTATCTGCTGTTGATAGTTTAAACACGCTAGGAGTCCTTTGGGTACAACAACGTGACATTGTTTTAATGGGCCACGTTGATCATATGCTGTGTAGTCCTGTGTGGATGATATAGCCGTCCAAAATGAAGGGAAATGATTTTCCAATTGTTTTCCAACATTCGAAACACCATGCCGAATACATATGTACCAAAATTTTCATTCATCCAGAAGAGTGGTATTAAGCAAAACTACTTGGTGGTGTCTCCTCAAAGAGCATGGGATTTCCTATCTGTTTCCAACATATTTCAGTAAATTGTGTTCCCCGCGCAAGCTATCCAATAAATAAAAAAAAATTTTTCAACAGTTTGTTTGCTAAAATTTATGGCTGTTGCTATTGAAGTGTTTAATGAAAATCACATAGAAACCTTCTTCTTATTTCTCGTTAGAAATCATAGTGTGTTGCGGTCATTAGGGAAACCTCTCTTGAACAGAGGGCGCTACGATGCAGGTGTTGATGCGCAGTGGATGCCCACCGAAGGGGGAGGGGGGGAGTTCTGTCGCCCCTACTGTGGGATCTTGTCATCGACAAACTGCTTGTAACTTTAAACGATGCAGGCCACTATACCCAAGGGTATGCAGATGACTTAGCAATACTCATTAGGGAAAAAAGTGCAAGTAATATTTCAGAACTTATGGGTAGTGATACAATGATTCCCAAACTCTCCTTCGATAAACCCTTCAAGGTTGTCCTAGACTGGGATAAGTGGAGAGATAAACAGAAACCAGGGGACCAAACCCAAATCTGGTACGCAGCTGGGTCAAGAAGAGCCACAGTTTCTGGAGCAGGTATATATGTATAGTGAAACCCTAAATTATAAAGAATATATGAGACTAGGGCAATATACCACCGTATACCAAACGGAAATACTAGCAATAGACACATGTGCTCTAAGGGCATCAGAGAGACAACCAAGGGGTCAGCTGATTCATATCCTGTCGGATAGCCAAGCGGCCCAAAAGGCACTAGCAGCTTATCAGATAACCTCGAGGCTAGCTTGGAATTGCCTGGAAAACCTAAGAACCCTGGCCAAACACAGCAAGGTAACCTTGGTGTGGGTGCCGGGTATAAGGCTGTAGCATGTAACGAAATAGCAAACAAGCTAGCAAGAAAAGGTTCTTTCACAGAACCTGAACCGTGTCTGGCGATAACCAAGACTGCGATACGCGGTGCAGTGGCTGAGTGGATCATTAAAACACACCAGGCACACTGGAAGAGCGTTGAAGGGCAGATTCATAGCAAACGAATGATGAGGCAGCCATCACGGCAGTTGGTAGCAGATGTGCTGGCTCTCAACCGGTTACAGCTTAGAACAGTCACGAGCCTGATAATGGAACACGGCCGTCTAAGGAAATATCTACATAAAATTGGCATCTTTAAGCACGAACCTATATGTAGACTATGCAATGAGGAAGAGGACACAGCCTACCATGTTATATTCGAATGCGTTGCGTTGGAACGACGGAGACTGTCACTTCTGGGACCAATTAACCTACTGACAGGTCTACCGGAAAAAGACCTACCACACAGGCTACTAAACCTAGTTAAAGGGACTAACCTGTTTACATAAAGAAATACACTTGATATCGAATAATACAATAGGCCATAGGCCGCGGTGTTAAGGGGACGCTACTAAATAAAACTTGGTCGGTACCCAGTGTTCAAATCAATCAATCAATCAATGTTGCGGCCATCATGGTTTCATCGCTTCTCGTATTTTTTTCCAAAGTTCTACGGGGAACATTAAAGCCGTTTTTAGGTTCTAGTATCCTTTCATTCCTGACAACACTCATTCTTTTTGACTAAGAAAGTATAAGTCAGAGTTTGTCTGCTACGTTACTGATCTAATAACACCTTTGTAAGAGCACATCTTAGTGGCTAGCGGACTCTTCAGCAATATCCTCTAGTTAATGCTGATGAGTTATGGAGACGAGTTGATGCTGTTTGATTGGCCAAATTTAATTGCGCTGCGAGGCATGCTCTCGAATAAATTCTAACAGTGTGTCTAATTTTCGAAGTTTTGGCAAATTTGCAGTTTGAAACCAAGCTAATTCCACTGATTGCTCCAACTAACTGATGCTTTCCGGAATGATTTTAAGAACAGAGGTACTAGTAGGATATTTTATTATAGAAATTAAGCAATCCTTAAGTATTTAGGAAAGCGCACAGATCACTGATTCTCAATGACAACAATAATTGACTCACTAGAGACATACAGAGAGAGAGAGGAGCTCTAATTTGCCACCAATTCACTACAGATTACCAGAAAATTCTGGGTAACAATCAAATGAAGCAGCTCGCTACTTTTAGAATAGAATGATCCAATTTTAAGAGTAAATGATGGAGATAATATTTCTTATTAACTTTATAGGTAACCTATTATTTATAACATTAAGTTAGATAGTTTTACTGCATAGTGTATTTTCACCATACATATTATATCAATGCATTTAACATTACACTACTTTTATTTCAAACATAAAAATAACATGTTTTGTTTCGTTTCAGGTAAGGAAGACGCTTTCGAAATCTATAAAATAAGTTACGGATCCCATATAAAGGTGGTAAGATTCTATTCTTTTAAAGCTGGAATGTATTATCATAAAGTTGTACTTGTTCTACATCGGTTTGCTTGCCTTTATTCCTCAGAGAATTTATAAATTTGCATACCAGTAAACAATAAAGTGTTAGAAGAACTTATGCAGTAGGAGAAAATGCTCTGATGAATTCATTACACATAAAGTTCAGTTATATTATTCTGCGTTCTCCTTGTATTTTAATTAATGTAGAAATATTTCAACAATAAGTAGTAGCCCAGTCATTCGTTGCACTTAACTCACAGAGAGATCTATATATTTGCGATAAAAAGCGAAGAAAACAGGAATTAATTTTCCGGTAAGTCGTCGAAACAGAGTGTAGGTGAATTAGGTGTAGTGTCGAGGGTGACAAAATGTTCAACCGACGAGTTCGGTGCGTATGGTCCCATTTAGTGAGCCAAGTGATTTATCAAATTGATGGATGGTGTCATTACGGGTAAAGGTACCTCGAAACGATCTCAAGAGCGGTGGAAGAAAAACTGAGTAAGCTGAAGACGAAGTGTACGTGAAAAAAAATGGGGCAGTCAAAGATGTTTTCACACTTTTTTCCCATGTATCATCAATACTGTCGCGGACGAGAAAATTGTTTTGCTTTTTATTTTCGTTAGCGGGAATGCTCGTATTATTAAAACAAATGGGATAAGATGAATTTCAGGAACGTAGCGGAAAATATTGGATATGTAGACGTAGATAAAATTAAGGTATTTCAGCTTTTCATGAAACGTAAGAGGAAGTAAAACATTTGAAACCCATTTATTTGAAAGCAAGCAAAAAAGCTCAATTATATCTCTTTTTGGTTTAAATATATCTAACATCTGTGAACATTTTGATGGATGTGCTATTTTCACTCGTTGCTCTAAAGCACGACAAATACTTGAAAGAAAAACGATTTTAATAAAGTTGAATCGATTCATCGCTCAAATTTTGAATTCATTTAGTCCTAGATTGTTTTCCTAATTTATGTTACTGAAATTAGATGGAAATTAAAATGAAAAGGATAATTAAATCATTCTCGTAAAATTTCGGCAAAAAATGTTCTGTTAGTTTCAATTTAATATTCAGTATTATCTAGACATCCTTCGCATTAATTTAAAAAATCATAATCATACTCTTTTTTTTGGAGAGCAAAAAAAACGTAACTTTAAAACGTGCCATGACTTTATCATCTCTTCCTATCTAAATATTATATAGAACGTGTGTTGGTGCTAGGTCGGACACAAACTCGATTGGTAAACCAGAGGCGCTGCAGCGGCTGAAGCGAACTTTTTAATAAGCCCAAACAGCATAAATTAATTAAATGGGTATATACTTCATTTGCATAATTTCAATTTCTGATGGGGCGAAGTTCTGCAATCAAGTTAAAGTGGACGCCGTCGTCGAAAAACGATGCGCGCTTAATTACCTGAAATACGATAAACACTCCATTTATATTTATTTTAGAGTACCTATGCGGGGCAAAAGACTACAAGACCTCTGCATTTGACAACTTGAACAGTGCAATTTCTGCAATGAAAGTTTTATATGAGTCGACTAAGTCTAAGGGATTGGTAGATAATATATATTAATACAAATAAGGCAGACAAGTTTAGACAAATCAATGAAGTAATTTAATATTTCATATCGCATGACTAAATGTCATATATTACAGCGCTAGTATAATGGAAACAAAGTTTTCATATCTATTTTATTTAATGTGTACTAGTTTTTATCGTTGATTTATTTAAGCAGTTCAATATAGCAATTACATTGTAGTGTTTCTATACAGGTAAATATGTACTATATAATAGCGCTAATATCAAATAAAATGTGCAAGTTTAATAGTAAACATGGACTTTATCGAGTTGCTAAATACATCAGGTCTTATTAAATCTCCCTACACTTTTCTAATCATGTTGATTGTTACCTCTGATCGAATGTGTACTTTGGAAACTGAGAACTCCCGTAATTAATTGATTGGAATTTTCTAAACAATATAATTTAATTACGGTCTTCCTCAATTGGAAATTGTTATAACCTGAAAATGTGGTTAATCTAACAACTGCCAAGCAAGCTAGAAAAGTCGATGTTTTAGAAATAATAGAGAGTAATAATAGCAATTGTTTAAATATTTGTTTATTTATTAATTAAATAATGTAAATCTTTTAAAGTTGACCCACAACTTTCGTTTGAATTTCGACCTGTAAATCAATCTATAGTGAAATGCGAGTTTCCGCTGTAGGGTAATTTTACTCTAAGGTAGTGTTACACTAACTAGAATCTGAGAATGTTCTTTACTATTATAATTTTGTCTAACAAGCAGTACCTACTAAAAGTTTTCTTGCTTTATATCAACTTCGTTAAAGATCCAGTGCTCCAACATATCCACTTTAGATAATATGTTTCCTTTGTCTTTAATTTGTTGAACACACCGTTGTATGCAATTTACTAATTCACACTACGCTTATCATTGATGTATTCCCGCAAATATAAATCTAGAGAATTGAGATCAGGTGATGCAATTATTGTATAAATAATTAAATCATGTTTATACTTGCTCCATGTACATACTCAGTTGGGTTTGATGTAAGAATAGACGTATCGCTCTTATAGTTCTTACGCACGTAGTTAAAGCTAGTTTACGTTACCAAAGTTTGAGTAGAACGATACAGGGACATATTGTACATTTCACACATAAATCTACATATTTAACTTTCGAATACTTCGTAATAAACGTTAGCTCAGCAAACGTGTTTAACTTTTGACAAAGTATGTTATCTAGTCGATTCACGCAAGTTTCCTGGAGATGGGATTATTGTTTTCATCACAAAAGTTAGTTAAACAGTTCTAGTTTTAATTAGTTTCTATTAGCCATGGATTACAGATTCGACAAGAAATAATATTACATGCATGTTAAATAGACTGTAGACAGTGGCAAAACAAAAATTCCTTTGATAAACGTGTTAAATCTCTCGCAATATATAATCTTCAGTGATCGGTCAGTCTTCTAGCGGCAATGTTAGCGATGAGTTCCGTGTCCGGAGCTTCCTTGATGACATTGTTTCTTGGGCAGATTAGATAGCGTGCATGAAAGCCAATTCCAAAATGTGCGTGCTGTTAAACAGTTGCTTATATAATTCTCTCGTGGGACTTTCCCAAATCCTGCCAGAGATACAATTTTTGTTTGAATACGCTTTAATTGACATAGACAAATCCCTCCACATTTAACGTGACCGTTTCTTCGATAAGGGTAATAGCGTATTTTTCGTAGCATCCCGATTTCGAAGAAACGGTCACGATTAAATGTGAAGGGGTGGACTGACAACGACAGCACACTGTCGCTTAATAAAACCGTTCGAAGACTAAGTCGTGTCGAGTGTATGCAGGAACTTTAATTACTACAACTTGTTTAATGAACTTCAATCCTTAGTTAGGAATTTTAGGATTGTGTGGAGTTGCGTTAATAAAAAGTAGGTATTCTATACAACCAGAATTTTTTATGTTATCTAACTAAGTATTAAATAAATTAATTTCAAATCGAACAATTTATTTTTCAACGTAATAACTGTTAACATTAAGCACAAAGTACAACCCTACAGCGTTTTCCACATCATCATTCGAATAAATCGACACTCTTTCAAACGATTTTTGAGTTTTGGATGTTGCGCAGATTCTTCTCCGCATCCACCAAAACTGTGGCAATCAATTGTTTTGTAGTCTTTTTTACGTTTTTTACGTCCCGAGATAAAATTGTCAAATTTGTCTTCTACACAGTTTTTGCTAGCAACCTAGGAATCCATTTTGCTGGCATTTTGCTCATTTTCAAATCTTTGTGTAGAATTTTAAAAACACTAGTTTCTGATATTCCTACTTGTCTATCACGAACTGAAACTTGTACTCGGTGGTCAGTCAACAACGAATCTTCAACTTTGTGATGGTTCTTCAGTTCGTGCTTCCAGAAGTCTTTCATACTTTCAGGCATTGTAAATGGATTCTCAATCCTGTTTGACATGCTATTTTCTCCATACACTCTGACCATTAACTCATACATTATTCTTCGAGCTACTGACTTCTTTTGGTGAAAATTTCATTACATTTTTGTGTTTAAGTTTCAAATCACACATTTTCTCTTTTTTAAATGAATGTAAAAGTAGTAAATGTTAAGCGATCCGAAGGTAATGATCTCTCTGTTATTGTCACATTAATAGTTGTAGAAATTAATTAAAAAAGCAGCACTGCATAAAAGGCGAAAAATCACTAGAAAATTACAAGAAGTGAGGCACACTTTATGCAAAACAAGTCACTTAATTTAATATATGTTATACGATGTCGAATACGCTGACAAACCATATCAATTTCAAATGGCACCCTGAAATAAAATATGCAGCTTAGTTTTCACCTGACCGTTGTAAATATCTTAGAAAAAAAAAACCTTATATCAACGAGAAAATAAATTCAATACGTTCTTCGAGCCTCGTATCCTCACTCAAGAAGATTTGCCTTTCTTACGAGCCTAATATTTTTCGACATGTCTCGATAGCAGCAGGTACTATGTTGTACAACTCTAATCCAGGCTGGTCACTAAATAAAACAGGAAAAAAGGTCTTCCTATCGGACATGGTGGGCTGATTTTTCGAAGTACAAAAAAAGAAATCCGGTCGACAGACATATCAGGGTTCCACGGTGACATTTCTCCCCTTCGCTGTCGGACGGCGCACGGCAGTTTAAAAAGCGGCAGGTCTACAGTTCTCCGGCATCTCTGATGTACAGTGTGCATTAACTTGAAAAACGACACGGAAGAGTCCCCGCACAATTGCAGGTGTACATATACTTTTCTCTCCCTCTCACTCTCTTTATCGCACATGAAAAAAGCGGCTTCTGAGTGAAATGAACGCACCAGATAACGGCGTATTAGCCGGGATTTATGCGCAATAAAGGGTGTAGTGTTACTACGGTGCCGTTCGCGCTCTACGGCAAGAATTTATCACACGGACGCTCTAAATTTTTAAAGTCGTTTTTGCGTCCGTTTCGCGTAGTAGGCAGGTGGTGCTACTGGTTCGTCTAGATAGAATTGAGCCATATCTTCAGATTAGGCGAGCGTTACTACTAACAAAACGATAGTGCGACGTTTAAAATTCGACTTGCTTTTTCATTTTGATTAGTGCACGCACGAATCGCTAGTTTTAGCACTTGACACTAGACGGTTGTTAAACTTAATAGTGTAGTTTGCTAGTTTTATCTATCAACACGAAATAACTTTTTATCGCATTCTGTTATATCGTTGGAAGTTATACAGCTGTGATATTTACTAGATAACTTTTTACGAAGGACAACGTTAATTTTTGGTTTTATTGTTTTGTTAAATATGTATAATTATTGAATACAATTTCCTGTTTAAGACCTGAGTATGATGAAAAACACTACTATATTAGGAAATTATTAGTTTAAATTGCAGAAGTATGTACAGTCTGTTCCAAAATTAATGTCACCCCCGCAATTAAAAGATCCAATAAAAATCATCTTCCCTATAACTCGACACAATTTTTGATTGACGAATATCAATATTGTAATTGCGCTCTAAAATAAATGTCGGTCAAACCTAGTGCATTCGTTTCGCAACAGAAGTTATAATGTATCTTCCATCACATCAAGCGACATTAATTTTGGAATAGACTGTACATTTCCAGTGCAGACAACTTCTAAATAGATCCGGCGAATAGGATAATAATACATAAGTGAACATTTTGTCGTAAAACAAATGATTTTTACTAATAATTGATAATTATTTGGTTGCATTAGTTAGAACCGGCTTCGTTTCGCTTGTTTTAGTCAGATAATGTTATTGGTAGAACCATATCTTTCCATCATTCGGTGTTTTAAGCATTTGATTATTCTAGATTTGTTCAAAATAATATTAAAAAATTAATAAAAAAACTTTTGGCTTTCTATCGTCTATAATTCGTGAAATAATTGAGAGAAGTAAAAATCCTTTTGAACGTTTGAAGAATGTTTGACTTATTATATAGATTAGCCTAGAGTACCTTTAGATTATTTCAGTTTACCGCTTTCCAGCTTTTTATCGTATATACTCTTCTTGAAATATTTAAGAATTGCAAAACTCTGCATATGCAAACTTGATCCAGATTTTTCGAAAATGAGAAATTTTTGTTTGTTCCAGTTTGTTGCAAGAATGTACTACATATATTTTAAAGTTTTAGGTCTCTACCATACATAGTTTGCGAAATATCCAAAATTTTCTAATTCTCCGCCCGACAGTAGGAACAACGGCTCTCACTTCGCGACCTCGTCGTCTCACCCTCACCGGCCGGCCCGGGAGGAGACCAGGAAGGGAGGGGGAGGACACTGAAATTTGTAATTGAAAAAACAAAATTTTGTTTGCCGTAATTTTTTATACGAACATATCAGAGTAGTTTCAGGTCGTTATATTTACCAATGATTTGTTTAAGATACATACTCAGAGAAGGGATTAAAGGTTCGTATGAAGTAGTTGTTGCTAACTAATATATACTTCCAAAAGTAAACCACATGCAATTGAGGATCTTCTGGTCGAAAAGGGACCCAACTTGTATATATTAACACTTTCCTGCAAAGCGGTTCTCTCTTTCCCACCCTTTATTATTATATAAAAAGTCTTACATATACATAAATAGCAATATAGAGTTTTGAAGGTAAAAATGCTCATTAAAAGATGTAGCCATGATAAGTGCCTGCACAGATTCGCTTGAAAGCGGCAAAGTGCCAGTCAAGGCATACGCACATGTCTAATAGATCAATTGAGAGAATTTGGTACTTTATCTCTTACGAGCAGATGGGCCATAATTATTCTATTAAGATCTTTGAATTGAAACCATTGGAAAAAAAGTTATATAGTCAGTGATAACAGAACAATGGCGAAAAATTCGATTATAAAAAAACATTAGCAGGGGCGATGGGGGGCATATTGAACGTTATTGGTCATTTCATAATAGGAAACTAAAATTTTGGAACAATACTAAACAAATTAGAAAAATGAGTATAATCTGGTCTTTTAAAATTTCAACCTTCAAAAAGGAGTTCATTTTTCTCAATTACTTCGTAAAGTAAAACAAGATGGTGGGAAGAGGAGATCAGAAGGGGAGTAGAACAGCCAGAAAGACGAATTTCGTACAGACTTGAATGTACCCAGGCCCCGTTTCAGTGTTCAGTATTACTACTTTTTATATTCCTTAGTCAATTTCGTTCTAAAAACGTGGTTCTATAAGAAAATGCATTATCGTCTCATTTTGCGAATTTTTTTGCTAAGTTGGACTAAGTTGAAGTTGGCTTAAAAGTTCAGTTTTTGCGCAGTTAAAAGATAGTTGGAAAAGACATAAGTAAAATAGATTCGTTAGAGTCATAAAAGATTTGTCAAAAAAGAGCATTGAAAATTATAGAGACAGGAGAAAAAGTTTGTTTAACAAGAAGAAAAGACATATGAGAAAATTGAAAGAAAAAAGTTTTGGATTGATTTTAGAAAAATGACGGATGAGAGAATATAAAAAGGAAAAGATTTTGGATAAGATTGAAAAGTGAGAAAAGAAAAAGAAGAAAGAAAATAGTAGACGAAGAAGAAAAGATTCAAAGGAAGGAAAAGGACAAGAAGTAGAAGCAGGAACAAGGTGTTTTGGGGTTAAAAATATTTACATATCACACACAAATAATTAATGTAAGAGAGGCTGGGTTTCAAAATTATTATTGTAAAGTGTTTAATATATGTTTTTCTTTTTATTTTATTTGACTTTAATATTGAACACTGCAATACATTTATTAAGACGGGCGACATGATCAAATTCGCACACTCCTCAATTTTGTTGTGTTTATGATTCGCTACTAGATATATTTTAGTGTTTTTACTGCTCATTTTTTTTTCATTTGTTGTCAAGCCCTCTTTGCATCTACATCACTTGCTGCTTCTGTATTTCCCGTAAAAATTACGTATGTTTCATGATCCTGTGTGTACTCTTTATTTGGCCGGTATATACCTACTTACTGTTAGTGCACTATATGATATTCTATTAAAATGTAATTTGCGTCTGAGAGGATATTTGAAAGGTGTTCAGTTTAAAAATCAAGCTGTTTTATTTTAAGTGAACACAAAATCAATTAAACAATAGTGAAATATACAAATTATTTTAATTAGGACGTGATCATAATAAGTATAGGCTAATATTTACGCTTTATGTTTTACCAAGCGAATAGCTAATGTTAAGAACATTTCGTTAATTATTTGCCTAATTTAATGCGTAAATATAGATATACCTCATTAGTATTTTACTAACGGTAAATCCTTAAAAGTAGCCAGCCTTATACGGTAATTTCTTTATTGTTTCCTCGCAGGTGTTCAGTTTGCAAACCGGTCAAACAGAGCACACTAGCTTACTAAAGTATACCGGAGGTAGCGATCAAACTTTATCACAATGTAAACAACGTGTTGTTTATTTTTGTAACGGAATGTAAACATATTCTAACCTATCTTCGTCGCCGCGCTCGTCAATATAAGCATAGTAAATCACTCGTTCCCAAAATCCATATACCTATAACAAAGGTAAGCATGTAACCTGGTATTACATAACATCAACTTTTATAATAATAAAGTCTTAATGATATTCTAAGATTGTGTGGAATTTATATTTCTTTGTAATTTGTATCACATATTGTGCAATTTATAATAGCAAATAGAAATTAGATTGCATTCGTTTCTTTCACATTATGTAATTGTTAAACAGATAGTAGATTGTTTTTAGTGTTTTGATGCATATTAAAAAATATCGGAGCGAAATAAATATCCTTCATTCTGAAATCGATTTAAATAGACGAGCTCTTTGTGGTAAGTGCAGCTGCAGCGGCTTCTGAAGCTGTCTCGATTAGTAGTACTGCTGCAGTTCAGATTGTCCCGTACTCTACCATTTTGATTGAAGTATTTGCTTCGGTGCCAAATAGACAAAATAAAAAGCGGAACTAACAGTACCAATTGTAAGTTTAGGTACGACATATAATAATTACTAAATAAGAACTAACATAGCGAAGAAATAATAAAAATGAAACCCAAGAACTATAGTAACTTTAACTATTATAATAATGAAATTTTGAATGAAAGTATTATGGTTCCAAAATTACGACAGATAACCGCTAATGCTTTTAATAATGCATTTTAATAAATAGAAATTGTTTCAGAGTATCGTAATAATTCTAAATGGTGTAACATAATACTACAGACATATTACTCTATTTCATTCTCAGTTAAAATTCGCTCTCTCATATACACACGTCCCACATATAAAAGCGCTTTGTCGCCTTCTCTTGCAACAGTGAATTTAAAGATCTTGCTGCCATGTCGTGTGATTCTATTCCGATCTACTAAATAATTGAACAACTTACGTAGTTACAAAACGCTCAGAAACGTTTCTATGATAGAAAAAGTTGTCGACTGCGGAGCGGTGCCATTTAAATTTATTACATTACCTTTTACTTAACGTAACTCACGACATAACAATTCGTACGCGAGCGCTTTTCTATCTATCCACTGCTGCAATTGTACGATTTCGTAATGACACTTTACCAACGAACCGAACAACGAGTCTTTAAAAACCACTCTCATAATGGCACAAACGTTGCTGCGCCGCACTAATGGATTATTCATTCCCGCGTTTCATTGTTGCACAACTCGTTCAGGCGTGTGTGCATTCTGATTGACAACAATTAAATATCTCTCCTTCCTATACTTCCACTTACGAACATTACTAAGATACAAATTTTTTGTATAGAGGTTTTAAATTGTTTGCAAAATGCATACACAGTAGATTACAAATGGAGCAGCAATTCGTCAGAATTTCATTTCATTATGGACTTATATCATTGTTTAGAGGAAATAAACTTTAAACGTATCTACTTTCTTCTATACATTTTCTGAAGAATTTCTTTTAGAATATATGTATATTTGTGTCTTTTCACACAATTTTTCTGTCTTCAATTTTGAAGTGTCAATAGCAAATGTCCTAGTATTTCTTTTCTGTACACACGATAGCAGTTTTTCATTCATATAAACTAGTTTTCTTAAACACCTGAGAAACACTGTAAACATGACACAATTTCTAAATTTGAATGGATTATTTCATGTATATGCTATAATTGCACTTATTCTAAAAAGTTCTTCACTGGATCTCTTGGTGCAGAAGTAGAACACTACACACTTTAACCCACTAAACACCAAACAAGTTTTAACTAAAACACCGACGCGTTTCAACAGCAATGCTGTCATTATCAAGGCGATAATAAAACTAAATTAAAAGAAAATCTACAAATACAGGTAACCTAAATGTTTGCACGGTCAATCCGATACGCATCATTAATTTCCGATTAACGAAAACAATGACGAATGCGGGATAGGTCCGTTGTCCCAGTTCATTACACATGACTTATTCTTATATGTTTCTAAATTTTCGAAAACATTTAGAAACTTACAATTGTTTATTTGTCTAATTAATTTAACATTCGTATGATCGATGTTGTGTTCTGATTCAAAAATGTGTTGGGCAACGCTCGATTTCTCAATTCTATTAAATCTAAGATTAGCCATATGCTCTTTGAATCTAGTTGAGCTCTCCTGGTTTGCCCAATTGTTTACCTAAAATTCACAAACCTGGCAAGTCGGTAAGGCCAATTGTTTCGGCAATTGACGCACCGACTTATAAGGTTTCCAAATGGCTGACCAATGAATTTAATAATTTGCCAATACAGCAACCTAGTTTTGCAGTAAAAAATTCGTTAGAATTTATTAAAGAAATTCAAAATATTCAGTTGCTGCAGGGTGAAATATTGATTTCATTTGATGTTAGTTCTCTCTTTCCTAGTGTACCGATTCCAGACACCTTGACATACCTCGAGGACTTGCTGCTTCAAAATAGTTTGAGTCAACAATGTGTCCAGGAATATATTCGCTTAACTGACATCTGTATGAAACAGAACATTTTTCAATTTAACGGGAGTTTTTATGAACAGCTGGAAGGAACGGCAATGGCTAATTCCTTGTCGCCCTTTTTGGCTAACCTTTTCATGAGCCGTTTTGAAAAGGACTTAGAATCTGAGAGCGAATACTTTCCTATGGTTTGGTTGAGGTATGTGGATGATATTTCCGCTATATTTGACACTAAAAAATGTAATATTGACGATTTTCTCAATGGATTAAAAAACGGTCAGCTACCCTTTCTAGATACTTTAGTAATTAGAAATAACAATGGATTAGAGTTTGACGTGTATAGAAAGCAAACCAGTACACTTCGCTACATTCCTTCAGATTCTCATCATTGTGTTCAACACAAACTGGCAAGCCTGAATTTTTTGGTCCACAGACTTCTCACTTTTCCCTTGAACAAGGCGAGGTATGAGAAAGAGCTTAAAATTATAAAAGATGTGGCCAAGTGTAATGGTTTCCAGCCTCAGCATATCTATAAGTTAATTAGGAAGTTTAATTATAAGAAAACTGTGAAAGAATCTACGACATTTCGAGAGGATGTTAAGGCTTCACCCGTTGTGACCCTCCTTTACGCTCCCTTTATCACTAAAGGTTTGAGCAAAATCTTCAAAGAGCTAGATCTCATAATAGCTTACAGTTCTGGGACTAGTTTACGAAGTCGAAGAGCGTTGCCCAACACATTTTTGAATCAGAACACAACATCGATCATACGAATGTTAAATTAATTAGACAAATAAACAATTGTAAGTTTCTAAATGTTTTCGAAAATTTAGAAACATATAAGAATAAGTCATGTGTAATGAACTGTGAGAACGGACCTATCCCGCATTCGTCATTGTTTTCGTTAATCGGAAATTAATGATGTTTATCGGATTGACTGTGCAAACATTTAGGTTACCTGTATTTGTAGATTTTCTTTTAATTTAATTTTATTATCGCCTTGATAATGACAGCATTGCTGTTGAAACGCGTCGGTGTTTTAGTTAAAACTTGTTTGGTATTTAGTGGGTTAAAGTGTTTAGTGTTCTTATTCTAAGAATTAATCGTGGACTCAATTTAACCGAGTAAATATAGAGAAAACAATTTTCATAAATACTACATACATACATATGTTATGTACTTGCTTTGCGATGCAGACGCTGTAATATTAATAAATTTCCACGTTATTTATAGAAGGATTAAAAGATTGTTTTACGTATGTATAACCGTCTTGAAGAAAAGGAACCATTAAGTTTAAGGATGCTCTGAATAAATGTGTTATGAGATGAGAGCTACAAAGGAGATTGATAAAAGAACAGGATAAATTAACTCGGATCTATTTAAAGCTTTCAATGACTGAACAGTACCATCATTTTTTTAAATAATCCACAATTATTGTTACAATATTCCATAAAATCTCAGTTTGTCGCAATACTAACAATCGTATAGCGAGTTTGCAATAATACATATAGAGTTTCGTAAGCTGTCCACAAGGCGGTGCCCTTTCTATTTATCATCACGTAACACGCGCGTCCAGTTGCCGGCGACAAAGTCGTTTTTCCTTTTTCCGAATCTGTCGTATTTGCGGATAGAGCAGCTGTGGCGCCCCCTGTTCGTAACGTCGTCCGTTTGACCATACGTTAATAATTTATTAAATACTATGTAAGGGGGTACATACGATATAGTCGGGTGTATACATCGACGACGTAACATAGCGTTGCGTAAACCGTTGTTTGCGTAATATGTTGCCGCTAATTTATTGGGTACCTTGTATCGCGAACAATAAAACAAAGGAAAATCGGTCGCGCCCACTTCTTTTGTCTTTTTTTTTTGGTCGGGCGCTTTTTTCGTTTAGCGGCGCCAGCACTTCGTGCGAGAACATTAGAAAGCTTTTTGCATTCAGGCCGACACATCGGATGGTCAGGCACAACGGTGAAAAAGGAAGGATATGAAAAAAGTTCGGTAATTGTTAGGTTGCGGAAAGACAGAGTGTTTTATTTTACGATTTGTCACTAATTTCTGTTTCTGATTTTTTTTTCAACCATTGTTACCTACCTATACAATATGTTTTACGACTTTTTTTAAGTGTATATTGCCAATTTCAATGAATGATGGGATTATACTTGTGAAAATGTCGACAAATGCCACGATAAAAACCAAAACAAAAATGCCTGTAATAGGCGCTCATGGTTGGAAATTACTCTGAAAAGGAGTGTATTAGAACCAGATCACGTGATTTCGATCTGTCCAATTTCGTCAGCGATCCTCGAAATGCAAGACTTAATTTCCTCGCAACTCATCGCTCAACGTTAATAGTATAATACTTGCGTGCTCTCTAGAAGGCTAAGTTGGCAGTAGCACCATCGGGCATTACACGACACAAGTCGGTAACAGCAGATACAGATCTAGCTTGGAGAATTTGTGGGTTGTCAGTTTCGCTAGACGTATCGATCTACTGGCAGTCTAGTGGTGATTCCATGTATGGTTTAGCATAACGTATTTCTTGTATTTACATCATTTAGTTACAACTAATAAATTTTCATATTGCGGCTAAATTTGTCTAAGAAGTACATCGACAAAAAGTATTTAAGTATTAAATCTAGCGTGTATTTTCACCCGGTACAATACACCGTGTATACATGATTATTACTGCAACGTCATGAAGACGCAAATTTACTATACACCCATAAGAATGTATATATCCTGTTCTTCTATATGTTCTTTGTTTCTGCATTGCCAATTCACACGCGACTTCTTGAACCATAAAGTTTATTACGCATACCCTCTTATTGTTATAACTGTCGCTTCTTTTCCATATTTGCTCTTACTTTTTCTTTGTCTTATTATTAATATTTTTATACGTTTACACGTTTATATTATAGTTGATCATACCATTTAATTGAGCACTTATATGTAGTTTTTATTATATGTATATACTATAATGAGACTTGAGTTGAGTGTTGTTTAAATTGAAGAAATTAATACTTACAATTCGAACACATAAGTGGAGAAACAGACAAAAACACAAAAATTCATTTTAAATATTTCCTCAAAATGTCAAATGTTTAGAATCGAAAGGATATCCACGGTGCATTATAGTTTAGTTTAAAAAATTATCAGTCAAAATTAAAATCATTAAAATAGAACTATGTATGTCATCTTTGAAAAATTAAATTGATAAAATTATAAAATAAAAAGTTTTTTTTATAAAACTGACTACATTTAACGAATACTAAACACACAATGGTAAAAGAGCTTGCATGTATTTGAAATAAGAAAAAATTAGATGTGTTTTTAAAGGGAAAATGTGATACAGAGTTGTCCAAAATGAAATAAACAATTACAGTGTTCTACAAATTGACGTAACAAATGTGGTTAAGTCATTTTTTTCTGATTAAAAGTTAATAAGTATGAATAAATCAGGTATAAATTATCTGTGTCTAACCTAAAGTTCATAGAGTTCTTTATGTGAATCATTTCTAAGAATTCCCTCGCTCTCTTGTTCTTTTCCATTTGCAATATTTTAGTGTTATCAAAATCGGAGTTATGGTTGCTAAATATCATATGTTGACTGAGGGCATATCTGGTTTTTTTAGTTTTAATATCTGAGGGATGTGTGTTCAAACGCGTGCATAACCATATACATTGTCGGCCCCGAGAGAGCTTGAATCCTACTAGTAATGTAAAATATCGACACAGTTGCCACAGCGTTATACTTAACTATATATACATATGAACAGGTAGTACGACGTACGAGACAAGGAGCCAGTGTCTACTGGTATCGCTTTGATGTTTGACGGAGGTTGCATGTTGTCGAAGAAAAAGCATGGCGCATAAATTGCGTGAAAAATGCGGCACATTAAGTAAAGCAATTACTATTGTGTATTTAATTAATCATTGCGCAATGTCTTGATAATTTTAAGATTGATATTCGCAAGTAAACAAAAGAATTATAATTCTTTTCAGCTTTATAAAGCAGATTAGAAAGAAGGACAATACTTTATTCAGAGACAGCAATTTATTAGAATACGCTTTCAATAATGCAAAATCAAAGTAAAAAGCTTAATAATAGTAGCACATAAACCAAAAAAATGGATGTGTTATTACATTGTATTAAAGATACCAAGATAATGATAATAATCTAATCTAATAATAATAGATTTCAAAAATAGTAGAAAATAATACTGTAAATTAAATTTTAAATTCCAACAAAGGATATTTTTAAAATAAGACTTGAATAACGCCAACATAAAATATTTTATTACGATATGAATATCCAACTAGCTCTAATGCAAAAACGAGCATACTTTCGAGTTTAGAAACTTTTCTCAGTACGTGATAGTCTATTCGCGCTGTTGGTCAATATATTTTTTTACAGTTTTCAGCATGTTTTTAGTTTCATCAGTCAGCACGGTCAACATATTTTTCCATCATTCAATTCCGATTTTTGATCGTGATATCGTTTATCGCTTTTGTCTTTGAATTGAAGAACAACATGCTAAACAGATGCTGCCGATTTGATTAAAAGTTACGCGACTTATTTATCATATGTGTAAGGTTAATTTACCTAGATCAGTGTCAAGAAAACGATTTAAGTGTTTTGCCAAACGTGAAAATTTTCAGTTCAGTGTTATTTTGTTAGAGTTTATTTGTTTTTTCAATGCTGTGGAACAATTTTCTTCGACATGTATTACGCTTTTGGATAATCATATGGGTTGCAGATACTTACAATAAAATTCTATTTTACCTAACGTTTGTGCTTTATATCTATATTTTTATTTATCATAACATAATCTCTATGTAACGAACATTATTGTAAAATACGCATATTATTGCTTAAAATTCGTGCGTTGCAATACTCATGACATATTTTACATGAAAATTAAAAACATCAAATCTATTCAACTTTCAATTTAAATTTACCGGATGTAGTTCTGGGATATGGCGATTAACCTTTTTAAAGCATTAAGTTTTTAGTAACTGCTACGCCTGCTGGGATATTCTTTTTACCCCACCAACGCACTTTTCCCACTTCCATTTGTCGTGCGTGATCCATGATACGGATATGGCATCGCTGCTCGATGAAATGCATTACTTATAGACGCCTTTAAAGTTTCAAAAATTTCAGGGTGTTCCTAAATATAATGTACATAAGGAAGGGGATAAAATTTTGTGCCTAAAATTTCATATAAACATAGGTCTGCAAACGCTTTGTTACCAATCTGCAGAGTGTTAAAATTTCAAGATTTTTTCACCTTTTACTGTATAGCTCCTACAGTTTTGAAATATTTTGCTCAAATTTGGAAGATAGGTTACGCTATAAGGCCTGGATCATTAGCCATGCCAAATGATGATGTAAATCTACAGGGCAATAATTTTTTCGGGATCATGCCCTCTTTTCTCACCCTGAACTTTTTTGCGATGCGCCACTGCTAGATTCTAAAATACGCAATAAATTTTCTGTCTTGTTTAGAAACTTTTTGATTGTATTTTTTCTTATCTCTGACCGTTATCGAGAAAAAAAAATAGTAAACAATTTTTTGTAATTCGCTTTATTCAGATAATCACTTGAGTTTATTAATTTGATAACTGACATTAGAAATCGTAACTTGTGTCTGTATAAGTAAAGTTTTAAATTGCAAACTGTAAGGTGTAAAAGTGTTTTAAATACTCGTTATAATTTTGTAAATATGCCAAATTTCACTAATTCTGAAATGGCTGACATGCATTTTATCTACGGCTTTGCGATTGGAAATGCAAGAGAAGCCAGGCGTCTGTACATGGAGCGCTATCCCAATAGAATGATACCCGATCATCGAATATTTTCAAATATTAACTGGAACTTTTAAAGAGAATACTAATGATGCAGGTAAACCACATACTGTTAGAACACCACAGATCGAAGAGGCTGTTCTGAATCAAATAGACAGATATCCTCGCACCAGCACCAGAAAAATCAGTGAACATTTAAATATTAGTCTTCAAGTTGTTTGGCGTATTCTACGTGTTTCGCTGCTATACCCTTATCACATTCAGAGAGTGCAGGCTCTTCTTCCCCGAGACTTCCCTTTAAGGATTGATTTCTGCCAATGGTACCTTAATAAGCTAGCAGCAGACCGCATTTTTAATTGTAAAATCCTTTTTACCGATGAAGCGAATTTTTCAAGGACTTCAATTATGAATTTCCACAACAACCACACGTGCGCAGATGAAACTCCACATGAAATGGTACAAACGCATTTAACAGTTCTCATTAAATGTATGGGGTGGTATAATTGGAGATAATTTGATTGGTCCTTGTTTTTTGCTTAATCGACTTACTGGTCAGTCATACAGGCTGTTTTTGCAGAATGAATTGCCTTTATTACTTGAAGACTTGCCCCTTTTACTTAGAAATCAAATGTGGTATATGCACGATGGCGCCCCATCACATTTTTCTATTTTGGCTAGGGAGTATTTAAATGAAGTATATGAGAATAGGTGGATAGGACGAGGTGGACCTCAGCCTTGGCCCCTAGGTCCCCTGACTTAAAATAGATTTTTTCCTATGGGGACATCTCAAATCTCTAGTGTATACAACACCTGTGAATACTGTTGATGACTTACGAAATCGAATAATCGATCTACCATTCGCTGTTGGGAGCAAACTGATTAACAACGCAGCATTATAAACGGTCAGATAGTGCTGTCACAAGGCCGCAGAACACAATTACATACACGCAAACTACACAGCAAGAGTTGCTACGATAGTCAGACAAGTGATACATCTTAAGAAGCCGCTGCAACTAGGTAATGAAACTGATTACATAAATGATAACATTTTTAATTTATTAATTGTATGTAATGTTTTACAATTGGTTTTTCACGTCGACTACAAATCAAGGTAAATTACTTCAAATCAAGGTAAATTTACTTATTTTTTAAGAACATCTCCTCCTATTTCGAAATCCTTCCATACTCATTCACTGACACTGCCCAACAAAAATTAGGCGTAAATAGTTGTTTCATCCAAAAAGTTTTGAAGAAACATCATATGTACTCTTACAAGTTCATGTTGGTGCAAGACCTGCCTACTCAAGCTCCTACGCTAGAACAATCCTATATCAGCTATATGCTTTTTGTAAGAAGGCAAGCATAATACTTAAACTTTTTGTAGACTAGTAGAAAATTTTCTGGACAATCTATCACTAAACGTAAGGAGAAGCTGTTGGGATCAACAACCAAGCCGTTAGGTCCTCGGAATTGCCTAAAAAAGTCGCCCAATTTGACACCCCTGAATTTCTACTCTCTACAAGAGAATGCTTCCACAATGTTTAATTGAGTATCGTCTTTTATATCGATAGTGATAAAGTAAATAATGTGAAGATAAAATGCGAATGCAAGAGCGAAAAAAAATATATGCTCTTGTACATTTTTACATTGCACTTTTTTCTTGCTGGTTCAATTCACATTTTTTTTATTAAGCTCTCGATCCATTTATCCTTTTTAATTATCTCCTAAAGAGCATAAAGGGGAAGGTACAATAATGTTTCCCCATGGTGATCAGAAAGTGTACAATTGTTGGAGCGTTTCGTTTTCCGTTTGGTTGCAAAAGCTCTATTTATTCCAGTTAGTTTTATATCAAAAATTTTTTATCACGTCCGAATTGTTTCTGACATACTAACATTTCTGTAGAGAATGAAATAATTTGTACCGCTTTTCCTTCACTCAATTCTCTACAGATATATTTAAAACATTCTAGATCTAGACAAAAATAATATAGTAATTAGGACCGCCACATACAGGTGGTGACTTGTATTAACTTCTTTAACATATTAGTTTAGCTTACAATAATTTCCGAGATACAACCACAACAAATGATGAAAATGTTTCGAGCCAAACCAACAGGTTTTCTCTATAGTTTGGCACATAATAGACGGCGAACGAGATAGAGCTCATGCGCTTCGAGCGATCACATAATGACAACCATTGTCGCCTAACAACTGTACAGCTACATGACCAGACATACGGACACAACTAATATAGGTGCAAATTAATAGCTATTCGGAGAACAAAATACGGTAATATGCTGTTAACTAGGGAAATAGTTACGCGAGTATAATTGCCGCAACGGTAATAATCCGGGATACAGAGAAATTATTACGTTACATGGGAATAGGGGCTATGACATAAAGAGAAATAGTGTGATTTTGCCGATAATATGTAGGACACAACCAATAATTCTTTTTTTTTTACAGATTATATCTTTTCCAACTTACACTTAATTTAGTTTTAACAATAATGATTGATAAAGTTGTAAACTTACTGAAGTTAATATAATATGTAAACGTATCAAGTTTTAAGCTAGATATTTCTAGAAGTTAAAAGTTTCTCATTTAATGAGATACAATTACACGTACACTTTTATATTACTTCTGGAATAAAATCAGCATAGTACTGTTTATTTAAATTATTAAAACTGGTGTAGATCCAACTGAGATAAAGTTTATTTCAAGTTGTAAATTATGGTTTGTATTGTTTTTTTATGAAAATTACTTTGGAGAATACTTCTCTGGTAAGTTTTCACCGGTTAAGTTATTAACTATGGATGTATACTTTTAATACCTCTTTATGAGTAGCGCAGTACTTCATATTTAGAGAAAACTTCTTTTCAGGGCCCTTATTTATTTCTTTAAGAATCCTTTTACAAATCGAAGCTTACTTTGTATACTTCGAGAGGAGAGAAGCTTTTTTAATTCCCTTTATGGCCATACAACAAATTTCAGGCGCCTCTTGAAAACGTAGAGAAGGCTGTAAGAAATTCTTTTTAAAATAAAATGAATACAAAATGATGTTGGCGTATAAAAGAGATCTAAAACTAATAATAACTAAGTGCAGCTCATTTTAATTTGAATATGAAGCTGGCTGTATTGAAATTAAATCTAAATGAATACTTCATTAGGATATGAATATTACAACGTAGTTGGAAATCTTTAATTAAATATTTTTGTTAGGTACCTATTAGTAAAATTCTGAGATGTTTAATTTAATTTTGTAATGTTTATTACTGAAAGTTATTGTCAAAACGTGATGAAACAAGAACAAAGTATGAGTAATACAGTCTTTCAAGAAGTCTATTTGTTGGCTTCGACAAAAAATAGGGTTGTAATGAACACAATTACTCAACAACGCTATGCCAAAGACTGGTTTTGACATTTTGTACCAAGGAAGCCTCTCGCTTCATTATACTCAGACTCATTGACATAAGCTACAACTTTTTTTTTTTAATGTGGTGGGTGCTTAGTTGCAGTGACTCCGTAAACTGTATCGCTTGTCTGGCTATCACTGCAACTCTCGCGGTGTAGTTTTTGTGTGTGTATGTTGTGTTCAATTGGCTTTGTGACAGCATCATATCGCCTTTTATGATGCCGCGCTGTTAATCACTTTGCTCTCAACAGCGAATGGCAAGTCGATCCGGGATTAGTAACAGTTTTTCGAATATTAATAATTTATATCTGCAGTCTTCGAGCTGTTAGAACCAATTTTTGGTAATTTGCATGTAGATGTCAATTTCTACTTTTTCTCCACGCCCTCTTGATTTAACAACTCTCAACCTCCCATGTCTAAGACATAATTCGAAAAAAGTTGACCCTCAAAAACTAACAATTCGTAAAGTATGCAATTCAATAACTCCTCAATTGTTACAAAATGAATTCGAGAACATGAAGAAAAGAAGTTCAAGGTTCTCCTAAGACTCCTGAAATTTGCAATAAATTACAATTCCTAGTAAAAACTCCGACGTCTTCATATACTTCCTCATACAACATTCACAGCTAAGCCAATCGTGATTCATAAGATACTTCGTCAGAGAATAGAAAGCACAAAAAAGTATCCAATCAACCGTCGCAAGAGAAAACGCCGGTGATTGTAGTAATGACACGAAAAAAACAAAATTGTTTGTTTTAGCTGTACTGATGGCGTACTACGCCTTCTAGCGACGAAGAAGGAACGCTTCGTGTGTAATAAGTCGTGGAACTGCCGCTGCATAGTCGGAGAGAAAAAGAAAAATCAACAAAAATATTTTCGGTCGTCTTTTACATCAACGGTAATAAGACACCGGACGGTTTCTTAAATCCGGACATTCGAGTCAAGGTAATGAGGACTCATTTCGAGAATCTGTTTCCTCCCTTCCATCTCCGCAGGCTGCTGTGCATCTTGTCTACGCCTTTCACGAGCTTCAGAAATCTGTCTTTCTCGCTCTATTGCTTTTAGTAAACGTAGACTTCGTATAGTCCAAGACACTATTTTTAAAGAGCTTAAGGTATTATCTTACAATTGTGTCGTACATAATACGTGCGTATTAAGAATCTACTGGATCATGTCGGTATTTCAGATCTTTCTGTTCATTATCTAGTCGTATGTTTTGATTAATAAATTAATTAATAGCGTGCGTACACTAGATTTAAATTTTGATTTTTGAACTGGATTCGTATTGTTAAGCCACGACATAGGCAATCTTTCTTTCCTTTCTTTCTATTTGTTATTAAATTGCTTGCTTTCCACCTTAATAATTAATTTCCAGAAATGGCTATTTATATCTCCACTAGTTTTTATTATAGTATTTAATTGAGTACTTCTGCTTGTAGACTATTTCGATCAAACTTTCTAATTTTTTAATGTCATTGCTCCATGCACAAAAGATTCTTATAACTTTCTACAGCTGATTTGCTATTGTACAGTACAGGAATCTACATTTGTGTTTAAGTAAATTGTGAAAGCCTGTGTTGAAATTATTAATTTTTTATATTTTAGTGTGTGTCCCACGACGAGCTTGCGCAGAAAGTATTTCAAGCATCGTTTGCAGAACAAATTTGAAACTTTGAGCGTCTAAATCTAGTTCCAGTTGATCAATAAAATTAATTCTTTTATTATTTATTTATTTTATATTACACTTTTCCTCGTCCGAGTCAACTCTCTGGCGCACGAACCCATAAATGGTGAATGTTTCATTAGTGACCGTCAGGAATTTTAGGCCGCCGTCCTCCGCTTAATAAAAAGTAAAAAGTGAAATAACACCAAAAGATGCGAAATAGTGCAAAAAATAATACTAAATATAATGTTAAGTGCTATTAATTAATTGAAAAACAAAGTAAAATTAATTAATACCAACTAGCAATAAACTCAAAAGAAGCCAACAACCTTAGTGCAATCTATCTTCAAACTATATTTAAAAATTTGTTATATCCTATGGGTTAGACGACGTATGAGGTAGTTGCATACTGTTGAAACCGACAGAAGGAAAAATTATTCGAAATGTAATTCTTTTAAGAATCTTCAGAAAAACGTCATACAAAGATGATTGCCGGAGTACTTGGTAAGAGCCAAGTTAAGACATTTTGCTGCCTAATAATCTTATTTGTTCTCTATTTGATCTGTTTAACTCTTGCACTACCAAGATATTTTAAAACTTCACATTTTTTTAAAGATAAAACTATAAAGTATTGCTACATATTGTTCAGTTAATTACACCAGCCCACGTGATTATAACTGACTTAACAATCTAAAATATTTTGCATTGTTTTAAATATAAAAACAAAAAAAAGAAGATTGCTTTAAATATTTAAAATATTTAAATATTTAAGGGAAGTTTCCAAAGCTGTCTGATGCAAAAGATCGCGAAGGAATATTTGTTGGTCCACAAATTAGGAAGCTTTTCAAAGATAAAAACGTCCCATGAATAATTTAGAGCTGACAGTCCAGACGTCTTTTAAAAATGTTTCTAAACATTTTCTGAAAATCAAAAGAAAACCACCAAAATATCGTAGCAAATTTTCTAGAAAACTGTAAAAATTTAGGGTACCCAATATTGCTCTAAGTTAACTTTTGCATTTAGATTTATATTTCTTTCCTGCTGATTTAGTAAAGATGAGTGATGAACAGAGGAAAAGATAAAAATATTGCCGAAATGGAAGAACGATATTAGGATAAGTGAGATCACGTCATGACCGGAGATTATTGGTGGTTTTTCATTAGAGAAGTTAACGGCCATCATAAAAAGAAAGATATAACTTATGCAATAAGTTATGCAAATAAATTTATGCAAAACGATAATGATAGCAATTAAACATTCTATAGGTCAACCAGAATCCCGTGGCAGTTGCGCTTAAGTCAGAGAGGTTGAGTAAAAGTATGACGTTGCAGCACTCAGCTGTTATTGGCGCACTGATGTAAGACGCGGATCTAGTGCGCTCATTCACGCTTGTTATATTGTTACTTCAACAATATGTCAAGATTTTTATACTTATCTATTTTTTATAATTTCTGTTTAACAAGAGTTGTAAATACATACAATTATTATTTATCTACCAGCGGAGTACGGTTATAGCTCTAAAATTAGACGTGGTGGAAAAATTTGGTTTTTGGTTATGTTTTCAATTAAAGACCTTAAGTCCTGTATACCCATTTTTACAGCAGCTATTCAAAAAAAGGTGAATTTGTTAAGTTTCAGAATTTAATTCTGTAAAAACGATTTGTATCTTCTACAGTTATTGTTTTTCCAATAAAGATTCTTCACTCTTGTATGTGTTGTAGGAATTGAGAGCTGCAATATCCATTAATTCCACAAATATTCTCATCTTCGAATAGGATGAACTGACCACACCAAACCTTCTTTGCTGTTATCACTGACGGCTGACCGTCGTTTACTGCGTTGAGGCCTTCCGGTTGTTGTTGCATAGATACAGGTTGACACTTGACGTTTCGCTAATCATCACGTCAGCTTTTTCAGAAGGTTTTTAAAGACTACTGTTGTTGTTTTTTTCCTGGTTATATACCTGATTTCTTCTTCGCTTTACTGGTTCATTACAGTTCGATGAGCTGCATCTGTTTCGATACGGTGATTACGTCGACGATCTTGTAAAGTTATTAGCCAGGTGTTACCCAGCTTCTACCCATCTACTCTGTTAAAGTTACTTAGATTCCGCATAATTTCCAGTGATTCCAGTATCAATCTCTAATACGGTACTGCGTAGCTGTGGCTAAAACTCTTGAAATATATGTTCAGCTACTGGAGATCTTTCCGTATCTCCACGTTGGGCATCCCTTCGGTATTCCTTAATTCTGCAATGGATGCTTGTTGTCGTGTTTCACTAATACGTTGAGAATATCATCGTCCATAGTGCAGTTAATGTTCGTCTACTGCTTGTTTAGAAATTCATCCAATAGGCCTAATGAATAAAAATGTAGCAATTGCTTTTTCTTATAAAATCGAAGTAATTACTTGAAAGCCAGTGAATAAAAACTGGAGGAATTGCTTTTGCGTCCAGCAATTGCTTAAAAGTGCAGGAATTGCTTCGAGTTAAAGCTTTTTATTAAAAAATAGAAGCAATTGCTATCGTTTGCTTAAAATGTGATGAATAAATTAAGGAATTGCTTTTTCTAGTGTAGCAATTGCTTTCAACTTTTCAAGGTAGGTCGACCCCCAACATCATTTGCTTGATAGCAGTCAACTTTTGTTTTCCGTGGCATACACGTGAGCTGCTCTTAATTATTAAATTTGTGTCTTCAACTATGGCTGAATATATGAACGTCCGTAAAAGAAAAATCTACAGTGTACGTAAAAATTGCAGATATGATGATTTGAGAAAGTTATATCGATTTGACTGTGAAAATGTTGAGCGGTTGGCAAATTATTTTTTGACTGATACTGGTGAAAGGCGAAGGGGTGCACTATCACCTATAACTAAGATGAAAGTCTTTCTGCGAAAATTGTCAGCTGCGGGCTTTCAAAATTCTGTACGTGAAGAACTTGGTGTACACCAAACTACTGTCTGTAAGACATACACGTCTGTAATGGATGCAGTTTTGGAAAAGGCCAATATTTTTATTAAATTTCCTAGAAGTGCTGAAGCTGTTGTGGAAGCTAAACGGTTGTGGTCAGAGAGATACCGGTTTCCAAATGTCATCGGCGTGATAGACTGTACACACGTCAGAAATCCAAAGTTTCAAGAATTCGGCATCAACGTGCAGGCAACTTGTAACGCACAGGACATTTTTACAAGTGTAGACTGTCAATGGCCAGGCTCTGTGCACGATAGCAGAATTTTCTGATACATACCACATTCTTAAAAACAGCACAGAAGAATGCGTATTATTAGGAGACGATGGCTACTCTATATCGCCTTGGTTGATAACATTTTTGTCTCCGCAGTTTCAGGTAATTCATTTGATATTTTAATTTTCTTTCTAGGAGTAGTAGTACATGCTGCAGCTGCAGGAATAAGAAAGTCACTCGTTGATGTAGAGGGCTTAGCAAGTATCACTTCTTCACCAGTTCCAGCAGAAACAGCGCCTAAAAATTTATATTTTTTAGTTTAAAAACATTAAAAAAGTTTAGCTACTAATATACCTGGTATTTTTTTAAAGACGTAACGTAAAGACGTAACGACGTTCGTCCAAAATTTCCAGGAATAATTGTTCCCAAGGCTTATAGATCATTGATCATTGATGTAGAGGGCTTAGCAAGTATCACTTCTTCACCAAGGTTTAAAAACATTAAAAAGTTTAGCTACTAATATACCTGGCATTTTTTTAAAGACGTAAGGTCGTAACGACGTTCGTCCAAAATTTCCAGGAATAATTGTTCCCAAGGCTTATAGATCATTGGTTTATTACCTGTCCTGTTAACGTCAAACTTCTTTTTTATGTCTGCCTTCATATTACTAATTTTCTTTGATAACTGTTTTGTTGTAAGTGACACGTTAAAAATATCTCTATGTTGCTGTACTAATACGGTTAAAGCGGCCTCTTTTTCCGCTTTAACTTGCGGAACTAGTGATTTATTTAGAACGATTTTATATTCCTTTAATTTGTGGAATATCAATTGCTTGTCTTTAATTTCTTCATCACTCTATCACTTTCCTCGTTTTCACTGTAATCTGCGATACACAAATATAAGTCTCCCGTTTTCCACAAAATCGTAACAGATTACTAATTTGTACTAAATAAATAGACGTTGTTGTATTTACGTCAACTCTATTCAAACGGCACAAACTGAACAAATATCTATAATCTGAAAGAGTGGATAAGACACGTCTGTACTTGTCTTCAATAAGCAATTGCCACAGAGGTGCAAGAAAAGCAGCAATTGCTTAAAAATTTTATTCATATCCAGATCTAGCAATTGCTTTTACTTATAGCATTTGCTAGTCAAGCAATTGCTTTTGCTAAAAAGTAATTGCTTCAAGTAATTGCTTGATTTTTATTCATTAGGCCCAATGTTTCTCGTTCATGCGGCCATTTAATAAATGTATCGTCCACATTGTTCTTGCTCGAAAGCTTCCATGGACGACATTTTTGTTACATGGCAGTACACTTCTTTCTTCTTCTCTTCGACGCAGTCTTTGTCATGGTAGTTTCTGTTACATCTTTAGGATATAAATGTTCATAATCATCAATGTTCAATATTCTGCTACATTCCTCTATGTTATACTAAGGAGACATGCTCGGCTTTACACTAAAATAGTAACAATTATAAGATCAATCACACACAAACTCATTGGAGAATGTACTAACGTCACATTTTCCACAGTATCTATATTAAACTATATAAATATGTAATGTGGTAACATTAAATTACTAACCACTGTCTCTAACTTCCGTTTGAGTAAACATCGGGACTGTATCGTACTGCTCGGATGTTTCCCTCTCTTAAGCGGTCTATCGTTTATTAAAGTTAAACTTGAAATCTCTCGTCTTTGACTATATCAAACGATGACTCTCGAGAAGCAGAGATGTAAAAAGAAGAAAAAACGACGAAAGACCGCTTACTGGTTGACCGAGCGGTGCGGTAAGGAGGTTAGGCATCCCGGCTTGTCCCACTCTGAGGTCATGTAGCGGCCGACGTGTCCGCTAGGCGCTTGCTATACAGTCGAAAGATATCTTATACTGTGTATGTGTATGACGAGTTTGTGTTACTGACTTTTTCTCCGGGCGAACAAAGAAATCTGTTGCCCAGTAATACGTGCGATATTCGAGGGATTTTATGTGGCTTGAGTTTAGCACGGTCAGCGTAATTACCTCTATCGACATTCCAAAGGAGCGTAAATTGCCTCGGGCAGGATCGTACTATATAACTTGGAGCTATTAATCTCGGCATTTTACCACCGAATTCTGGTGTATTGATTATATCGCCAATAATATGTCTTACATTTAATGGGAACGTTTTATTTGTTTAGAAATGATCGCCGTATAGAACGTAACTTCTTCGCAGAAATTATCTCGGGATTATCACTTTTGTTCGTATAATGACACTAATCGTTGTATTTATGTTTATTGACAGCTGTTAAAGACTAAAAGATATATTACCAACTTACTTTTTTTGTTGTTTGTAATACATACAAATTTTTTTTGACCTACTGGGCCGGTTGTGCTGGTTCTTGGCGGTAACTGGACCACCCCAGCCTATAGGTATTCCATAACTAGGACAAAATTGCGGGGTAGCTGAACCACCCCTGCCAGGCAAAAAACATTAAACTTAGGAGTCCTATAACCCATATGTAAAGATAGAACCATTAATTATATGTATTTATGCAGTATTTATGCAGTAAACAAGTAACAGATAGGTACTTAAGGACACTAAATATCATATGAAAACAGGGCAGAGTCTGTTGTTCAGGAGAGAAGACAAGTACAAGTAGGAGTGCCAACGAATTGAGAGCCATATTCCCACTAACATAAGAATAAAATACCCCTAACTCAGTTACCTTCTGGGCCCAGAAATTTCGCAGAACCTTATATCTTTTCTAGTATTAAACCTCTCTGAACAATTTAAATTCACTCCAACAATTTCAAACGGCAATTTATAATTGTTGCAATAATTGTTTTAAAAACACGATAGAAATTTTATCCAATAACACCCGACACACAAACGTCAAATTGTACTCGAAACTACAAACTGAAGCCTCAGATATAATCGGATCAATTTCCTAGCAACTTGGTAGGACATACGCTACGAAAATTCATTCAATTATCGTCAACAGTTTGGAAGGATCTAATAATTCTAAACTTTCCTACGAGTACGCTCGGTATAAAACCATCACTATTCTGGCCCTATTATATTAAGTGATTCGGTACACTCCACCTCGGTTTAATTAAATCATTTAATTCATTCCGTTGTACGGGCGCGAATTCTAGGATAAAACGGGTATATGTAAGGACATAATATATTTTTAGCATTCGGTTTGGTATAACGAGACCCATTCGTTTAATTTGTGAAATGGGCGAACTTTCTGACCGAATAAATTTAATTCGGATCGATGATCCGATTGAGATGTTAATTGACCTCGTAAAGCAGCTACCTGAAAGGTAAGAATAAGGAAAGGTGATCCTATTGACCATCAGAGAGGATTTACTGAAAGGTAAATCTTAAAGATGATTAAATACATTACAAACGTCAAAGGTACCACAGAAAAGTTTTCATTGGGAGCAAATTCAACTTTAAGCAAAATTATGGATACCTATACATTTTGTTTATTTATGTATTCCTTGGCACATTTAAATGTAAACTTTTCAATTTGAATTAGTATTGAACGGTTACCTTTCGAATTAAATTTCGTAGGATGCGTCTCAATGCGATCAAATTAAAGGTTTGGGTACCTCATTATCTTTTCGTACAGACATATTTTATTTCATTTAATAAAATTCTTTGATCAATATTCGTAAAACAGAAAATAATTAAGATGTATCAAGCGTCATAGGATGAATATAACCGCAAATACAATTGAACGTTTGCATTTCATTTGTCATGAATCCTACGACAACTGAATCAACAGAAATTGCAACGCTTCCATTTCAATTGTTACAGAGCGATGAAAATATACCTTGAAACATACACACCAGTTTTCTAGTTTGCATTATATCGTGTAGGTGATTATCTAACATGCCACGCATTGATTAAACCGTCTAGATTGCTACCTTTCATTCTAAACGAACAGCGGGCATTTTTTACTTTTGTTTTTGATTTTCGTTTGTTTTTCTTGTCACCCGCATTTGATTGCGCGCAAAATGAAAGGAAACTGTTCGTTTTTTCTTCTCGCTGCGCTGGAAAAAAAACAGTTTACTCGTTTTTACTCAGTTGTTATCAACTTGGAACATCGATTGGACGTTCTTGCTAACGAACAACAGTACGGCACTGGAATATCCGATTTTAATTTTTTTCGCCGCAGGGTCGATGTAATTGATTCGTTTGCGGTTCTATTAAGATTTTGCCGGTCAGATAGGGAAATATTGTTTTCATGTCGAACTTGTGTTTCATTTATTTTTTGTATTCAACCACCTATCTGTTGATGAGCTGTATACTTTTTCTCACACACCCTCTCTTTGTATAACATTGTTCGTTTAGAGTATTGCTTCTCATTTGCTGCTGCACGTCATCTACAAAAAAAAATTCCTTTTGTTATTTTCGAAAGGGAACTCTCAGAACAATAGGTTTTTGTACCTGTAGGGCGGTGAAAATTTGCAAAATTTTATTTGTTTTTGAAATTGAGGGGGATTAAAAAGGAAATTAAAATTGTAAATAGTATATTATTAGCGTTGGCTAAAGTGTATGTGATGAATGCGTTGATATTGAAAACATAATAAGCTATTGGGGAAGACGAAAGGCCAAACTATTGCAAAGCTAAAACATGGCAAAAGATGGCATATTTTCTTCTCCAGTAATTGCATAAACGAAACAATACATCCTAAGATTTTATTTATTTCTTCTAAACATATCGTCAACAAAAATAATGAAATAGAAACTGCCATGGTTGTAAATACTTTAAATGCTTGACACTCTCTGTTTTCGAATTTCTTATAATTCTGTCAGACTATTCTGTTGGAGTACAATATAAAGTTACTCGGCAAGTTCTTTGGGCTATTTCCACCGACTTTTCCTTTGAGGCCGAGATATTCTGCACCTGTTAGGTTGTGGTTCACAATTCTTGATTTGGCGTTTTCTATCGATGTTTTTGTCGCTTGTTTTCCAATGGTATTCCTCTGCTGCCTCTGGTGGCTCGACTTTTTTTGCAGCTACTTCTATAGCAAGTACTATGTCTAATGTTGGGAACTTTAAACAAGTTGTTTGCTGGGTAGATTGATCACTGTTTTCGTGGGCTCTATTGTTCTTATTTCTGTTCCGTTTTTCAGTGATGCTAGTTTTTTTCTGATGTTTTTCTTTACGTTGTTTGTTAGTTCTTTGCTAGCTTCTTAGTACTGCTGTTTGTATGTCTTCAAAGTCTTGCCTATTGGTAGTGTCTTTGATTTTCTGTTTCTCTCTCTTCTTGCGATGATTTATGCTCTAATGCTTGCCACTGGTGGTTTTACTATTAAACCTTTTGGGATGATTTTGTTTTCTCTTGCTTTGTACATGAAAGTTAGATGATTTGCTTCCTTGGCAAGTTTGATCATAATCTTTTCGTATTATCTGAAAGACTTATTTAATTCAGGCCCATACCGAATTTTTAATTCACGACGAGAAGTTCTTTGACAATGGATGATTAATTGAAAAGTTGTTTGGTCTATTTCCATCGTCGGGCATGAATGAAATAGAATGAAGATCAATTAATCATCAACAACTTCTCGTTGTGAAATATAAAGTTACTCATCGGCCACAATATATTTATCAAACCAATTTGCGGACTTCAAACTTAATTTTTCCGACAACATTTTTAAACTTGCAATTTCTTTATGTGGACCAGGAATTGGTACCATATTTGCTGTCGTTATGAAAGAATACTGCTTTGAAGCTCATTTTTTAGAATCAAGTAATATCGCAAATGGTTTGTACATATCAGTAGTGTGAATGACAAAACTGCTATGTAGTTGTGTCATTCTATGATAAAAACTGAAATATGTACATAATTGATTAAAGATTTATACACGTTCAAGGCAACTATTGTTATGATGTTAGTAGATTCTAAGCTTCATTAAATCCTGTAGGGCCGTATTATACAGGGTGTTAAAAACGGTTGTCGGATATTTTACCAAATTATAGTACTGGTGGAAATAAACAAAAATGTCTTAGTCAACATGGGTCCGCAATTCAACTGTTTTTGACATATAGTCGATTGCATATTGTTTTAATAGGATAAAAATTTTCAAAGAAATTCTGATCGCAATGTAAATTAAACAAATAGTTATTTAAAGTAAAACCAAAGAAATTGTTCTCATGTCCACCGTTCATTTCTAAGCACGCTTCACACCTTCTTATGAAAGATCGACGCACTCTTTCGGAAATTGCGGGAGTCCTCCGAATTTCCACGCAACAATTTACGATTCGTTGCCTGCATTCTTCCAAATTGTTTACAGGTCGTGCGTACACTAATTGTTTTAGATGCCCCCAACCATAGAAGTCTAGAGGTGTCAGCTCAGGGGACCCATGCAGTTGGTCCACCCCGTCCTATCCATCTCTCGTTGTAATCTTGATTTAAGAAATTTCTAACTACGATGGAAAAATGCGCAGGAGCTCCATCGTGCATAAACCACATATTTAATCTGTTAAAAAGTGGCACGCCTTCCAACAAAACAGGTAATTCATTTCTTTAAAAATCCAAGTATACTTGTCCCGTTAAACGATTAGGGAGAAATACTGGACCAATTAAACAGTCTCCAAAAATAGCAAACCAAACATTTAGCTAAAAACTGTTTTGGTGATGCAGTTCAACAACAGCATGGGGATTTTCATCTGCCCCGACGTGATTGTTATGAAAATTGAATATTCCGTTTCTTGTATACTCAGTCTCGTCACTAAATAAAATCTGAGCCGCAAAATTAGGAGTTTCTGCCAGCTTTCGTAAAACCCAATGACAAAAATCCCTACGTGCATTATAATCGAGAGGAGCAAGAACTTGCACGCATTGAATGTGGTAGGGATAGAGCTGCTGTTCCCGCAGAATTCTCCAAATGAGAGGATGACTGACGTTCAGTTCTGCGGCAAGTCTTCGAGTGCTAATATTTGGGTTGTCTTCTACCCGTCTCAAATTATCTAATCCTACTGCGGGAGAAGAAACTGATCTAGGTCTACCAGAACCACCATTAATTTAAATGAACCAGTTTTGGACAGCCGGATATGAAGTCTTGAGAAAATCTTATCACTCGGTAACAACTGATTTAGAAAGTCTTCGGCATACATATGCCGTGCTTCAATGGCATTACCATTCGCACGACCGTACATAAAATGCATATCGGCCATTTCTGCATTTGTGTACTTATGGATAATTTGAGAACAACAAAAATTGACGCAAATGATAAATAATCTGATGACAGATGTCTGACAGAACTAATTTTAAGTCACAATCAGTTGTTTGACAAAGGGAACTATTCTTAAAACCGAAAAATGATTTTTTTTATTTTAAAATATGCAATCGTCTATATGTCAAAAACAGTTGAATTGCGGACCCATGTTGACTAAAACTTTTTTGTTTATTTCCACCAGTACTATAATTGGGTAAAATATCCGACAACCTTTTTTAACACCCGGTATACTTTGCTGTTGGTGCGATAAACACCAGGTCCGTGTGTCATTGGAAGGCCGATTGATGTTTCCATGGTTCATAAACGAGAAAGGGTTTATGCGAACTTATTTAAAAAAGCAATGATTTTGAATAGAACGCAACTACGATCTTTTTAGGTTTATATTTAGAATTAAATTTGCGAGATGTTCAAAGTATATGTTGGCAGCATTGATTTCGATACTCTGACTGCTGAATAAATCAGGTTTTGGAATGGAAACTAGGCATTAACAATCGAAAATACTTATTAGTAAGAGACTTCAACAAAACCAATCTGTATATTACTTTCTGATATTTTTATTAAGAGCATACAGTTGGAGATGAGCCAAAAGGTCCAATACTTGGACTTGGTCTTGGGCATTGACTCATCGTTCGAAACCAAATAAACTGTGTGTATGTATAAATATCAAATTACTGATTTATTCAAGATGTCTGCTGCCAATTTACCTCGCTCTAACCTCGCCGGGGTTAATATCAGAAACCTATTAAAAAGTTACCAGTTACCTATGGTATGCAATACTCTTTTAAGGAAACACTTCGGAACCCACACAATTTCTAGAAAACAATTCACTTACATTTGATGTGAATCGTCTAGTTAATTGTGGTAGACACGTAAAGATTCCAACAGCACTGATTTTATTTGTTCACAGAACGTACAAAGCTGTTAACGTTGATGCAATCCACTTTAAAATCTTGCGTGATTTACAGTTAATTGACTATACCGCTAACATTAAACGAAATAACACCATTTAACAATACAACTATTTAAAATCGATTCGATAATGTGTGTTGTAGAAAACTATAACGTCATCTACGCATAATAACATTTTATTTTTATATCACCATAAAACGCAAAATACTGTTGTAATCGTTAAGTATAGAGTTGAATTAATTTTTCGATCACGATAGTAGTTAATTCTCATACCAGGAAACATTTTAATTGACTCGCGTGTAATGATAATAATTCAGTACGATACACTTCAAAGACCGTTTTTATAGCTCCCCTATAAAAAAAGATTTAGTTTTTGTCATTAAGGAAATGGTTTCCTTGTGTATGCGTTAGTTCCCTTATCTACAATAACCTGTGAAATGTAAATAGAAGCGTTTTTTTGCTATAAATTTAATCAAACTATGCATATATGGTGGAACTGAAGTACATACAGTGTAATAAAACTGTCTTCTAAGTCAATAATGGATGAATAAATGAGATTTAAGCAATTGCTTCTGGTTAAATTTGCAGATCTCCTCTGTAACAGCTGTTATATAAGTATTTAATAAAATATTATCGCCAAAAAGTAATGTACGATGCCGAAAACGTAGGAATTATAATCTGTTCCCATTGAATAATTGTAAATTGTACACTTTTTCAAAATCTCTTAGCTGAAATTTTGCTTGAAATAGTCGTCTTTTATTGTTGTTGTTGTTTGAGGAAGCAGAAAACTTCAAATTGGGTTACATTTATACATTACAGAGCACCACAGCTTTATTCACAATATTTATATATCTGTTCCTCAAGTATTTAATGCATAGGTACTTTATTATTAGTTTTAAAACATACATGAAAGACAAATAAATCGTGTTATGATTAAGCTTTCTAGTGTTGGATTATACGATATATTCTATATTTTTGTTCAGACCTAATAAACAGCCCATCTAAGATAAACGAAAGTAAACACATTGTTACTTAATTGGCAAGTATTTAACAGACCGGAATAAAACTAACTTTACGTAATATTAAACGCCAGATATTACATAATGGTATACGTAACATTCAAGGTGGTATATATTAATTTTAATTTCAATCTAGGTAACCAACTTCAACTAACATTTGCTCTTGTTATCTTTCAATTTTACAGTTCTATAAACAATTTTCCCAAAGTGAAGATTGTTTCAAAATGATTCAGCAAAGTATGAAGTTGTGTTATCCATACTAATCCTTCAATAGAAAACAATGTTGAAATTGCAATAACTTGTAATTTGCATTTATTTGTAATTTATAAGCTTTACTCCAGTTATATTCCACGTGTATAGTTTTATAAGTTTAATTGCTTAATATTAAAGATTTTCAATACTTCGTATAGATCCGTATAGTTTCAATGAAAACTAATATGATACGACTAATTACACAGCCCAACACACATTTTGATGCCTGTGTTTCTGAACTGATTTTAAATAGTTTCTGGATGCACAATCCAAACTAGCCGTCAAATTTTGTCTATCACATCTAGTGTGTGAGAATTCAAAAGTTCGATATGAGTCTCTTTTACAATAAAATCAATATTTCTTCAACTTATGTACATTTCATTTTTGTACTATTACTACTTGCTCTTCCTGTCAGTTGAAAAAACAAAACTACAAAACAAGTTATTTATTTCCTAAAATAGATTAATATTAATTTATCAGTTCTGATTCTGATTTATATCACTTCCCAGCATGGAGTGTACAAAAACAGTTTTGCTCCAGAAGTAATTGGTCATTTTTCCTTGACAATGATCCTTCATAGTTCGAATGTCTTGATGGAATCTTCACTATTTTTACATCAACAGAAGTCACCACCTTATGTTCTTCATATTATTTTTTTTAGGACTAGTGATATTGTCTTATAGTCCTCTTCTATATTTAGGGATGGAAAATACGACACACATTCCAGTAGCATTCACAACAACATTCACAAAAAAATCTACATTAGACGGTTAAACGAGCCCACCGATCTATATACTAATTTCCAATTTGTTTTCTTTCATTCACACGGCTAGCGGCCGATCGCAAATCCGATAACTCTCAAAATATCTTTGGTTATGTATATGGCATAAATATGTCAGGTCTATATATGTTGCTAGAATAGTGTATGGCAATTGACCCATTTTCATTACAGATGTGTAAAAACAACAAAAAAACAACAGCAATCGCACTTTTTCTACTAGGAGTCCTCCCCTATCATTAGTTCAGTTTTGTTTTATTTTCTTCTCCTAAGGCTAAACTGCTGTTCCCAGGCCTCTTAGTCCTCTGGTTATGGCCCATCTGGCCAAACATGTTTGAGGGTATACAGTGTTGTGTCTCTTCCTATTGTTGAGCATTCTCCATGGCTAGGGCCCTTCTACCTCGAACTCTAGGTAGTGGTCTGTCAAGGTCAATGGTTGGCAAGGCGGCTGATGAACGACTTTCCAGATCTTCTGACGCCCTCAAAGGTTCTGTTTGCAAGATGGATCACATGGTGTTTCAACGAGGATAGTTCTCGCAGCTGCTGGTTTCTAACAAACTATGATGCATCAGTTACTAATCGACGATCCGATGCTGAACGGTTTCAAGTCAAATTTGAATTTGCCACACTAGACCACGAAATTGAGCCATAAGAGATTATCGGTCTCAAAAAGGAATAATATATTAAAATTTTATTTTTCAGTGAGAGGACGCTCTTTGGATATAATTTTCTATATGCTGCCTGAAGGTTAAGCGTGCGTCTAATGTCAGGCCCAAATAGGTGACCTTATATCATTATAGTATACCTGATTATTTCTCTGAGAGGGAGAGGACAGTAGATATCTATGTTACAAGAAAAGCTAATGTTAGACAACTAATTTTGATGACTTCTTTGTGAAGTCCAGGTTGAGGGTTTTAATGAGATTTTTCAGATCATATTGATTGAAACGTTGCATACTCGCCGAATTCGCTTCAAAGTCACTGTCATTCTCTTCTAGCATACTTTGAATGCATATGGGTATAAAATTTAACTTTTAGCACTAATATCTTCAATAAGTTCTTACTTTTCCGGTATCAAACCAGAAATTACATTTTGAACGATTTGTGTTGTTAGCAGTGCAGTTATCTAATTTTCGATTGTTTGAAAAGTACACTAAAAACCTTCACTGTTTTCAATGGTCAATCGTTTCAGAAAATATGGCTCCTGTGAAATATTTTTTTACCAAAAAATTTATAAAATTTCTAAAATTATTAAACCAACGAGATAAAATCTGTTTAACAATTCACTCAAGTTCTGACGAAGCACTATTCATGTTACATGTCCAAACAGAGAGCTCGTAGTACACATTTTTTTTTTCAGGAAACGATTTTGAGTTGAAGTTTTAATTTTTTTTTGATTGGACTAAAATCTTTGAATTTTCATTTCAATAAATCTAATATTTTCGTAAAGAAGAATGATTTCTGTTATAACTTTAACTAAAGTAGAGTGAAGGTGTAATTTTTACTGACAATGATATTTACTTCTAAACCATCCACAATAAAACTTTCCCTCATCTACATTTTCATAGGAAAATAGTTCAACTCGATAATTAAAACGCAAGTTCTCTCTTCAATTCGTGTCTTTTACTAGCTATAAAGACATTAATAGTAGCGTGCAGTACAGCCAATTATAGTTATATCGCCGTAAATGGCGGTACGGTTGCCCAAGTTTGATTCCTCTATTCAGGTTAAACACAAATATGCGACGACAGTAGTTCTGCGCTGTTATAGATTCTTACTTCTTACATTAAAATGTAAATACGCTATTAGAGATGCATACAGTCTATTAGACTTAATTGGTTTTAGAAATATATGACATTATACCCGTCCACATTGTTAGGCGTTTATAACTTAATATGAATTACCGCAGTGTCATCTAATTAACAACTAAATTGTATGAAATGTATTCAAATGCAAAGCTAATTTTAAATAGAATACTATGTATTATACACTGCTTTAATAATATTAACTTTCATTATTAAAGATATGCTATAGTTGTGACATCAGCTTTAAACGACATTGTCGTCAACAGTATAAACTAAAGTAATGCAGCAGAGCTTGACATTTTGTCGGAGAACGCGCAGCATTTCAAGCAGAGACAGGTGGATTGTAGCTCGCAAGAAAATGCCATTTAGACTGGATGACCTTTCGTTTTAATATTGTACAGCGGTTTCATTTTTTAATAACGGTTCAGGTGTTATACAATAAAAGTGCATACAATTATTTTATCTATAATGTCCTTCGCTACGGTTTATATCAAGTTGAGGTTACATTAATATACATATTTTTAAAAGTAAAAGTAAATTTAAATAATCGTTAGTTATTTTTAATCGAATTAAACAAATCTTAAATAAATACTTTTATTGGATCGGATGAGAATTTCAGAAATTTTAATTCTAGCCTTGGCTCAAATTGTTAGCTATGTTTATTTAAACATAAATAGAAAGATAGTGATGCATTTTATAATTGTTTTTTTACTAATGCATAACGTTTTGTTTCAGGTAAGAAGAACATTTTATAATTAGCACACTTTCACAATGAGGTAAGATGTTTCCTGATGAAATGCTATTTCAAAAATGAATGTATGCCTTTTCCTTCTACGGCTAGATGTGATTAATTTTAAAAGAATGTATCATTTCTAAAGTTTATATTTATAATTAATCTATCACGCTAGTTTCCAATGTCGAAGAAAATCAAAAGTACAACTCGATATAGAATTCGTACAGAATACCGATTTTATTAGAAAACGCTAAACAAAATTATACAGAAGCTGAAAATTTAAATAGTATCGCGCAAACATTCCCATACTTTTGTATATATACACCTTGAACACATGTTCAAACTCACCGTCAAAATGCACGTACAAGACGTTCTCCTGATCTATAAATACCAATTTCAAACTCGATGCAAATCGTAGCATGTCACATATGCGAATACCACGCCAAGGATAAACGAAGAATATTCCTTCCCAATGTTATCCAATCGTAGACTTTACAATTTGCTTCACAATTTCGACGTGCCAATTTCTTCAGATGTCTTTTCCGTACTCTTCTTTACATAAATTTAAGCAATACTTACGGAAGCCTGTAAGCAACGATATCAAAACGGTGTTGTTGAAATAGATACAGGGATTATATTGGATTTCTCGTCTTCAATAGTGTTAATTTTTTTCCTGTACAATACTAGCTCTAATTCCCTGTAGCTTATATCTGAAATCTTAATTATTTCTTTATAGCAACTTGGAGATATATTATATCAATATATTACTATAGAGACGTGGAAAATACTGCTTTAGAGAGAGAGAGCGAGGAAGAAAGTTAACTTTCAGGTCAATCGATCGTCATTACCGCTGAACATGGGAAATTGGAACTACGAAACAACTTACCGTTTGACATTGTTTAGATTTAGCGCTAATGACAGTTTTACAGACTTTGAAATTGAATTTGATCGTCTTTTCTCCTCTTAGATTCAATGAAAGACTATACTGCACTCTTAATCTTGATAAGAGCGGTAATGCAACCAAGAATGGCAGTTTATAAATGGGTGTTCTAGTTAATGATATTGTATATTTATATATTTTTTCTTTACTTTCAGTGTATATACTTACCTGTTAAAATTATAAAAATTACACTAATACGAGTTCCCTAAGAAGACGACATCCCTTTCTTCAATTTCAAAACAAATCAACAAAAACAAAACCACAAACATGATATATTATGTTATATACAGGGTGTTGCAGCTCTTCGACATGCTGGACCAACCAGTTCTCCGACCGCGCTGCCCTTTCTAGGATTTTCCTGGCCAGCGTTTTTGCATGATCGCTCAATAGTGGACCATCGAAATCCCTATAGATCTGGGCGTTTGTCACTAACCAGGTTGCTGCTGACTATAATGCGCAGTACTTGGTTCTGAAGAACGTTGAGCTTTTTGATTTGCGACTTACCTACTTCCGTAGGTATGTATCGGCTGGACAAGATCATCAGTTTCATCATCAAACTGAGGGAGCTCTTCCAGCAAATCAGGAAAGCCAGAGCCGACCACGCTCGGATAAAACGGGACTCCACCATAGAAAAATTGTGTCTAAAGATGAGCCTCGTGTCAAGCACCATCCCAAGATACTGCACTTGGGGACTCCAGAGCAGATCCTGTTACCCAATAACGATCTTAGATAGAGGAGGACTGCGTTTTCGAGAGAAGCGAATCGCTATGTACTTGTCAAAATTTATGACCAACCACCACTTGCGAGCCGGCTCGCACAGTTCGTGGTCAACCTTCTGCACACCAGTGCATCGTTCTCGACGAGGTATAAATCACCGTATCATAAACCGCCAGGCGAGTGGATGAAATGTCGCTGGTGTATAACATAAATAATTCGGGCCCAAGCAGTGAGCCTTGGGGCACACCAGCGTCGGCACGTCTTATCAGGGCATACTCGCAATAACGATAGTTGATTTGACTATTCTATTCTTCAAGAAAAGTAAGTGCTACACTAAACAGGAAATGTCCCACTGCCAGAAATTCTCTCATATCACCGAGCACTCCAATCTAAATCACGAATTTCTCCTACCTTTTAACACATATTCATTTGCTAAATTAGAAACTGCAATAGCATTGACCGTATAAATGGAAAACTATTTTCCTTGCAGTTAGCGCAAGCAAGGACGATTTTGTATTAAAACTATCTTTAGTTCAACTATTCAGACTTATCGCGATAAAGAAGCATTTACTTTGAACTGTTAGGTAATGTTAAAAAAGGACCGATAGAAGTAACACCATTCCAAGAAAGCTGCCGTCCTTTAAGACGTTTTTTGACGGTCCAAATACTTTGAATAATTCGCAAGAGAAGACAAAGTGCTGTTCGTCAACAATCGGGATAATAGATTTTCATCCTGAAAGATTTTAATTTAAGGTCGGGATCCTTTGAAATGTTTACGGTCACTGTTCACACAATTCGCTCTCTCGTCCCCAGTAAGAAGATATTTCCCATTTTCTCTTTTCCTCTGCTGTAGTTTTATACGTAAGATGAAGTATAGGGTGCTTTGCCCATAGTTTTAAAGTGACGCTTTAATTTATAGAATTGCGGAAATGTGTTCGGGAAAAGTTTCTATTCTAGTCTATTCAGAAGTTCGACTAAGTGAGGGAAAGAACGTTTAACCAGTATTGTATGAATGAAAAATGTCCGTCAATTTAAGATAATTTAGACTTTTATACAGATCGTTTCAAAATGTGCCCTCGATTCGGATTTCGTAATGAAATCAGTCTAGTTCAACACACTACTATGAAAACTTTATTTAAAGCAAAAGCAGTTTTCAGGGTGTAGTTATCATAAAAAATAAATAAGTAAGATATTAACAAAAAAGATATATAGATGATTGCTGATGTACGTAGCTAAAAACACTATTATTCAATAGGAAACTCAAACAGATTACTCAATAGACTATGGTTAAGACTAAAGCATTATGGTATTAAAAAACTAGTCAATAGTCGCTGTGATTAAGCTACTCATAGATGTGAGAGATAGCTGTGGTACGGGGTTAAATTTTCAGAGGGGACGGTGACATTTTTCTCGGAGAATTGTGTCACGGTCGATCTACCTTCTGTTGGTGATAAAGTTATTAACAGCACAGGGCTATAAAACAGAATAGAACAAGGTCATTGAACACATTTACAAAACATAGAAATTACATATAAGGAATAGCAACAACAGTCAGACAAACAATACAGTTTAAAAAGTCGCTGCAATTAGCATTCATCATAAAAAAATAATAACAATTTTCCGTTTTTGACATCAATTTACTAAGTTTAGTATTAGTATAATATTTACAAATCTATTACTAGAACTTCCGAAATGCAAAGTAAAATGCGGAAAATTGAATTATATGTATGCATGTATGCAGAAGCGTAACACAATCTTGGCTTTACTATTAGATTTTCGCATACATATCGTGGTATATAGAGAACTTATTCCTACTTCTTACAGACTTTGATATCGTCTTTTTCTAGTTCGCCTGAGCAATAACAGAGGAACGTATTGACGTTTCACCTTTCCTGATATCATTTCGTGTGTTTTTAAAGAATTTTCTACCTTACTTTCCAAGGCGCGCTTTGAGATTTCCACAAAATGCAAAATAAGTAGATGGGAATATCGGTGACGCAGTAATCGAACTCCCTAAAGGCATTCAGTATTTTATTTACAATGTTTTGGCAATCCACGTTTCTTTTCCAGAAAATTTCATGTTCCGTATACCTTTCCCTCGATTTTATTCGAATAGTACGGTAGACTGCTGTTGAACTGTGAAGTTGTTTTTCTGGCTGTGCCGCAAGGAATAGAATGAGCTAAAGTAGTAATCTGGTTTACACTTTAATAAAGCATGAAGTATTTGTAAATTGTTTGAATCTGTTCAGTCTTCTCCAAAATCTTCTTCAATTTTTGAATCAATATGAAGTGATAAGAGAGCAGCAACACGATCAGTGCACTTCAAATCTTTTATGATGCTATACTTAATTTTATTAAAAGAGGTGAATGCTACATTCTCATATATTGTGATGTGAATAAAGCTTTTAATCGCGTAAACCATGGAAGGCTTCTTCAGAAATTAAATGAGTACGAAATTAGAACTACAATATGAGAATTTCGCTTTGAAGCAGAAGTGTCTATTAATTGATATTGTGCTGTTGTGTTGTAGTATTTTGTACTAGAGTATCTTTTGAATAAATTTTGTATTTAATTAGCTGCTTATATTATCACATGGATTGTAACTGCTCAGTTTTATTAGATATTCATATTAATATATAATCCGCAATTACGTATATAATGACAACAATCCTAGTATTTTTCACCGAATATAATACAAGTGTGTCAATTCATAAAATGACAGGCAATTTTATGTTTCCATTTTACTAATTTAAAAAGCAGCAATATTTCATTTCATAATTAAAGGTAGAGCTACGACATGTAATTTTAGATACATTTACAAAATTATGTCATATGCAGTAATAGAAAAATCAATTCGGAATACGTTCAACATTACGGTAAAACAACAAATAAAATAGTGACGCACAATTAGCATGAGTATCTACATAATAGACAACACTCATTGGGCCACGTTTCTGTTCCAAATCGGGACTATTTAATAGCCTGCCGAATGACATGCTATACTCAAATTTGAATCATATATGAGGCAGATACTTGTATTCGTATAACACTGGACAATTTAAATAAAACAATCTAAAACACAATAATCTTAAAAACGGGTCGATGGCCGCAGTGGTTAGACGGCTGACTATCGTTGTGAGAGGACGATAGGTGCCGGGGTTCAATTCTCTGGAGGGACGGTGACATTTTTTCAGAGAGTTGAATCCCGGATCGATTTGCCATTCGCTGTTGGGAGCAAAGTGATTAACAGCGCGGCATCATGAAAGGCGATATGATGCTGTCACAAAGCCATTTGAACACAACTTACACACACCAAACTACACCGCGAGAGTTGCAGTGATAGCCAGGCAAGTAATACAACTTACGGAGTCACTGCAACTTAGCACCCACCACACATTAATAAAAAAATATATATTTCTCTTCGAAAGTTATCTTTAGTGAGTTTAATTCCATTTAATGAATTTAGATTCACCTCAGTACATTGCTGTTGTTGTAACCTCTACTAGTTTAATAGTTACAATTTTTATGTTTACATCCGTTTAGTCCCTAAAATAAGAATGTTCCTCTAAATTCTTGTTTTACATTTAAGACTTACTGCATCCCTTGCTCTGTCTTTTGTTTGAGCAGCCCCAGTTTTACTATGTAGTTCTTGTGTTAGCAAAGTAATAAAACGTCTGAATACAGTCGTAAATCCTCTACAATGTATTTATCTCAATATAACATGTCTCTTCTGCACACATCAACATTGTTCTATCGATACTGCGGAGCTATAAACTGAATAAAACTGAAAACTTAATTAGTAAAAATCAAGGTGTTACCATGTGAGTGTAAAATTAAAAAATCTATCTGACTTACACTAAAAGAAATACCACTTATTTCGAGATTTTATAATATTGAAATAATAAAAAAAATAAATTTTGGAATTGACAGCCAAAAGTATTTAACGGAGGGCGATGTTAGCATTCTATCTCTTATTGACAGAAACAAAAGTAGAGTTATATTTCAAAATTCTGTGGAAGAATAAAGATTCACTGTTTGATAAACCTTTTACTGGAACTTGAAAACTGAACAAAACATTTACATAGAAAGCTCCCAAAAGAATTGTATCTACCACCGCTATACTGACGAGTAATCTAGTTGCTCGTTCATTATGAAGAAAAATAGACTAAGTGGTCATATTTGCTGGCATATAAGTAAGAGGAAATATCAAGAGATGTTATAAACAGCTCGATAGTTCTACAAGTAAGAACGATTGCCCATACATAGGACAGTAGTCCGTAGGCTCCAAGATTCGAATCTTGCGGGGACGTTTTGTGGCAATGACTCGTTAGCTCGGTACTCCGGTTGAGCTACCATTTACTGTTGGGACATAATTAACAGCACACCATTATTTACGTCGAGTGCATGTTGCAACAAAGCCATGAAAGCACATTTATGTACACTAAAATACACAGAAAAACCGCAGTAGTAGCCTTAGCAAGCAATACAGCTGCAGAAGAACCTACCACAAAAATGAAAAACCAGCAAGTGTATATTAAAACAACCAGCTTTTTATTTCTTTCAATAGTACGCCTCATCCACACAGATTATCTTCAAATTACAGCATATCCATTGTATCTTTTTTTAAAAATAGGCACATACAAATATATATGCTTCAAAAAAGAAGAACATCTGCACGAGGACATAAGGTGTCAGAGCTTAGGTTGTTTTCGAAAAATATGTTACAGTATGATTTCTTTCAGCTTAGATCCTGCCTTCATAATATGAGTAATTTAGACCTGCTGGTTGCACTGACAAACTATACATATGTATAAGGCCAATTGTTAACGCTCCATAGAACAGGTATTTGCAAGTGTAATTGAGGAACAATAGGACGCAAGCAAGCGGTACCTTTTATCAGGCAGCTGGCTTTAAAACAATACATAAAAACAAAACCATGCCTCTGGGGAATAAAAGTGTTTTTATATGGAAAAAGTGATGAAGCATATGATATACACTCCGCAATATTTTGAAAGCAACAAGAAATTACTGCTGGTATATCAATAATCAACAGACCCTTCAAACTATCCATTACGACAGAAGTTGTCAATGATGAGGGTGGTAAAGTAGTTAAACCATAAAGTGGTGTGCCTTTCCTCCAACTGCATTGAAAATGCTCTTGCGAAGAACGTGACAAAATGGTAAAAGTAAGTCATTAAGGATTCTAATCAAGGCATCGTCAGTTGTTATAGAACCAAATTGAAACAAAACATTGTTTTTAAGCTTTTGAGAGTTAATTTCCTACGTTGATAGGCATCTATCCATCCATCTATTATTATATTTACATGCCAAAGAATCGTTCAGGTTGATACTTTTTTAGGGTTTGGTTCTCTAGTGTAAAAGAAAGTAATTAATGCTATCAAATGTTTGGATTTCATTTTTTTTAAGTACCAACTTCTGTTTCACACGTACTAACAAATCGTACAAACTACCATTCCCGTACTTGAGCATAGTATGTACAGCAAATATAAAACAAAGTTAATGTACCGTAAGGTATTTAATTTCAAACTGCAATACGAAAATAACTTTTTTAATTCTATGTTTAAGCTTTATTATCGCTCATTAACCTTACGACGCCTTTGTAGTTTTAAGACTCTTTACGAAGCAAGTTTTTACTTAAAAGTACACAGTTAATGTTTTCTCTGCCGATAAATATACGTTAGTTTTGTTACTTTTGAAAGAGTACTTGAACGCAGTTTTTCACGTCTATTTTTTTTATACATCAAGCGCCCGCGTTGTTAATTCAAACGGTACCTTTGAACTTTAATCCTCGCATCTATAGAAAAACAAAGTTGAACTTTTTTCCCAGTTTACGCGAGCTGCTGGAGTGAGCGCCTTCGCTACTGAAACTTGAATAAGGATAAGCGGATAGCCGTGCAGATCATCCAATGCACAAACGAATCGAGGGTAAAACAGGCCAAGCATATTGTATATCCGATGTCCATTCTCCTCATAGCTGTTGTATTTTATTTCGTACAGTTGAATGCCCGTTTATTGTTTATATTTTTGCCAAAAACCTGAGCTTCATTAGTTTAAAATAAAAAATTAGTAAGTTAGCAACTGCTTATTTTTATTAACTTTCATTGCAATAAATTATGTTTTTCTGATTATTATTTATTTCGTATAACAACTACCGATCAAATACTTATATTTCTACACATAGCTACTAAAGGTACACTTACAAGGTCAATTCTGTGCACATCTGTAAGATCTGTAACATAATCTGTAACGTCTGTAAGAGCTTACAGATGAAGTTGCAATTCTGTGTCCATATTTTGCTTACAGAATATTCGTAACTTTTACAGATTTCCGTAAACTTTACGCTAAGGAGCTGCATGTCCATAAAGTTGTAACAGAGTTGTAAGCAAATACTATGCAAACTTGTTTGTATATGGTTTTATGGTGGAATAGATTAGTATTTTTAGCGGTTATAGAACAAATAAAAATCATGAATAATGTAAATATAGGATTGTTTGTAGGTGTTTTGTTGGAAGAAGAGGCGACAAGTAAGTAAAGAAGTTGTAAATAATTGACAAAGAAAAATGGAATATGAAGTTTCACACCAAGGAAGACATGAAAGAGGTGTCTATATAAGACAGAATATTGTGTAGTAAGGACCCCTGGCAATGAAAGTCGTTTTGTTTTTTATGTATACAAGTATTTATTTTGTTTGAATTTTTTAGTTCATTTCCTGTATTGTTTTAAATTTTAATTTATATGACCAATTTTTTTCCATTCTTCCACCTCTAAATTCGGACCATCTCCAATTGAATTTAAACTATTACATATAGTTTTGTCCACTGGTTTTCTGTGTAGTTTTCGATTAACGTGGCATTTATAGTACCACTTCTAAAATGGTAATCTCTTTCCATATATTGTAAATAAAGGTGTAATTGGTCCTTGGTGGTATTTTTTGTCCGTTTACGTTTTTGGCTGCTGTTATAAATATATTACCAGCAAATAGATAGATTGCTTGACATAATTAAAGTATATTTCCTCATTATTTTAGATAATTTAATTAAGTATAACAGTTATATTTGACGAAATGTTTTAATAATATCAAGTTGAATTCTATGTCTATCGGGTGTCCGTAAATGTTTGAAGCTAACAGCTACTGTCAAATTTTGGTTAAGTTTGTCACACTACATCTGAGAATTAGCGTTAGAACATTAGCGTCCCACGCGGTAGTTACTTTCAGCATAATTATTAAAATTGTTTCTTAAAATCAAACACAGTATGCTTCCATTTTGAAACGCTTATTGCTAATTAAAATTAATAATTAAAAAATTACAACCATAAAAATTGCAATGGTAAAAAAACAAACCCAACAAAATCACAGATGTGCGACTATGGCCATAGAGGAATAAAGCAACTGACATTCTCAGGGTGGTAAACTTTAAGCACAGATATTGCATACGTTTTGAAAGACGTCAGCTTCAAACATTTACGGACACGGACTACACCTAACATAACAGATTTGACATACACGCTTACGGAGTCACACTACATAACAATAACATGAAGATAGTCGCTGGTCTTGTTTTTACAGAAATGTATACAGAATTGCTCCAATCGGAAATCTGTAAGTGTAACATTTACAGACTTTTGCAACGTTATAGATCTGTAAAGTTACAGATTCGTAAGGGATTGCACAGAATTGACCCATTAAACAAGATAAATCTGTTACGATTACAAGTGTATACATACCTTAATAGTGCCTTGCTTCAGTTTTGCACGTAAGTTAATCTCAGCGTCTAACATACTCATTATTATCATTTGGAGTGGTTTCCAGACGTTGTAACTGCTGAATTTAAACACGAGAGTAGTTCTATTAATAAGAATTTTCTGTGTTGTACAAGAGGATAAAGTCGTCAGTAAGTACGGACTATAAAGTATACGCTTTTATAACGGATTTCGGCCTGTAAAATTTCGTTGGTAAATAATATTCTTTTATTCGTTTTTAAGACAATAAGCCGCTAACTCAAATTATTTCAAAAATACCTGGCATGAAATATTAATCTGATAATATTCTTAATCCATTAGGCTCTTGAAAATAAACGTTATGGCGAGATAGCAAGGGTTGATTCGGATTTTATCTGATTGAAATATATGAGTGTATGAATTGTGTAGAATTAATTCTTTCTCCGAAACAAAATTATGTACACATATTATGTAGATAATGACATCTTCCGAAGAGTTTCTCAGATTTGAATAAAATTTGGCTGAAACAGTCAATTTTTTCTCCATCACCACACGAAAAATTAAATGCATCAAATCCAGTAAGATAATAATGAGTAACTCAAGTTATTTGTAAGTATAACTTGCTTTCCTTGGTTTGAATGGTAGGTGCGATTCATGATGTCTGATGTTACTGTACACCTCAGCTCTCTATGAGTCTCTTTTCGCTGTTCATTCCATCGAGTGTACTCAAAGATCATGCATTCATCGAAGTTATCACTGTTAATACGCTTTGCAAATGCGCTGAATGATCCATGTCCAGACAAGGCTCTGCTAGGTAGTAGTCTATTTGTCAATGTCTACGTATAAGTCATTTATCAATGCGCCCTATCAATTGTTTTTTTCCACTGTGCTATCACTTATCGTACAGGTAAGATCTGTCCTTAACCATAAGTTTAATCGGTATTACTCCTGTGATCACCATAAAGCTTAGCCACCATCTTCTTAGCGTTATCGGTTACCCTTGTTACATGTTCCCTAAAGGACCCTCATTGGTTCAAAGTGACACCCAGATAGGTCATAGGTGGCTCCTTTTTCTTCTCTCTTTCATTATTAATGCCTCAACCTTGTTCAGCACCAACTACAACTTATGATTCTTCATCCATACACTTATCGTTTCCAGACATGTATTGGTATTCTGGTGTGCTCATCCATTGTGTCATTCATACCTTAAACACATAAAACATTAAAACATTCTTCGAGTAAAGAAATGATGCTGGTAAATAACTTGTTCCGAAGTAGGGTTCATTTTACCATCTTTTTCTTCATCACAAACTCTTGAAATACAATACACGCACCAATCATTCATTTTAATGTAAACAGCACATTGGATTAGTGATCTGTACACTTCGTTTTAAATGTGTTTCCCTTATTCAAACCTTGTATAAACAAAAATGACTGAATGGTTCTTTTGTTCTTTTAAGATTATAAGAGTTGTTAATGTGGCATACCATACTATATGTCTAAAAGGAGAGAGTGTTTCTGATTGGTTCCTGTTAATTACGCGTTCTTTTATACTAGTTTAATTTAAATCAGAATAAATTAATTGCACTTTGTCTCAGTATCATAGTACGTACATAATTCACAGCGAAATCCCATCTAACTACAAACTAGGTAAGTACACAACAGTCTTTCAGAAGCTCTCAATTCAGTCCGAAAGAGCGGCCTAATTGCGCAACGTTCCACTCCGCTTTAACGATCTCAAACTTATTGTTCCAGCTTGGTCGGTACGGTATGAGAAGTCAATTGAGGATCGGAGACGAGTCGAAGCCGAAGGTAATCCCTGGGAAAATCTTTTTATTGTTTCATTAGAATTGTAAAGAGGTCCACAGTTACCACGGAGTTGATTCCCGCGCGACAAACAGCATAGCGAGAGATACGAGACTCTAGTTGTGATTCATTTAAATTCTACTTCAATTAATGATGCATTTTCACACGAGCAATTAATTTCTGGAGTCGAGCGGGAGTTTCGAAATAAAAAAATAGGCAAACGCTTTCGTGCATATTGTTGATAAAATGCTTCTACGCGTTCTTGATTCTTTGTTTGGTAAATTATATATTCTGGGTTCTGATTTAACGTGAGAGAGGTGCTAAATTGTGTGTTCTTTTTTAAACCGGAACGTAATTATTGCGGTTGCATTATTTATAATTGCTCCTGAGGATATTTTTTTGTTTTCAACGTTTCAACGCTTTGAATTATTTTTTTTAATCGTAATAGTGTTGGTACATAAGAAAGACAACTAATTTCAGTTTTAGTTGTAGCAAACACGAACTTAGTGATGTTTATTCATGATGTGGCAATATTTTTACGGCTAATTAGTAAACTTCGTCTAATCATAAATAATATCTGAGAAGATCGGTAGGAGGAAATATAGCTTTTAATTAATAAACCAGAGGTCGTTAACTTTACGTCCAATTATTAATTGTCGTTAGTCAAAGGTTACCGCTTTCTCGGCTCTAGTCGATAGATTTTTCATCGTGAACTTATCACCGCGAAAATCACCCGATAGCGATAGATTTATCCAACGCTCCATAACTCTAGCACATGCCCCCTAACCTCTTTGTTCGCTATAGTAGGATCATCAACGTTGTAGCCACATCCACGCGCAGTTTAATTAATAATGTATTACGACACCATTAGCGTACGAATTTACCATATAGCTTTCGTCTAGGATTTGCTGTTTATAGAGCGTCAAGGAGTAGTGGAGGTGGTCTAATTTATTATGGTAAAGTTTTAAATCAAGTAAATACATTCTCCTACACTATAACATTAGTATATAAGACATACGTATATTTATACAACGCATTCAACCACTTCACGTATTAATAATAGGACTTGATATCCGAGGATACTTAAATGAAATAAAAATATTAAGGTACCTACATAAAACAAAAAATACGCTGCGTAATTTACGGAATCAACACTTCCAATGATGAATTTTATCCATCTTTTGTTATATGATATCTACGAGGTTAGCGCAGGGTGGGCCATGTAACGGTTGTAATTTAAATTATTTTAAGAAACTAAATGAATATTCTTTCTCTTTACACTTAAGAATGAAACGCAACATTATTCAAACGCTGCACGGCTGGCTCTATAGTGGGCCATCCGATCAACCCCATTATCAAGTAATATTTCGATTGTTTTGACTTGAATTTCATGAATGACAATTTCGATTTCGTGTTTCAAAACTTCAATCGTCTCTGGACGGTTAGCGTAACATTTATCCTTAGCGGCTCCGCATAAAAACAAGTCGAACTGGCTCAAATCAGCTCCGAGGCGGCCAAAATTTCTGCTGATTATTCCATCCGATTCTCTTCAATTTGTAGAAACAAAAATTCATTAAACATGGCACGGTAACGGTCGCCATTGATAATAAGGGCGGCTCCGTGCTCATTTTAGTAAAAAATGGCTCAATGATGCCATCAAAATCCGCACGAAATAGTCATTCTGTTCGGGTCCATCAGCTTCTCAATGATGATGTTTTGATTTTCTGAGATCCAAAAGCGACAATTTTGTTTATTGACATAGCCTCCATTGTGCAAATGGGCTTCATCTGAAACGATGATTTTTTGGCAAAAATGCTCATCTTCGGCCAAACGATCTTTAGCCTATTGGGCAAACCGAAAATGCATCGGATGGTCATGAGGGTTCAGTTCTTGAACTAATTTAACTTTCAAATTTCAAAGAAATTTTAGAGAAAGGTAACTATAATGATGTAGGTTTTAATATCCTACTGTACCACTATTTTTTGTTATTTATTATTTGAGTATTTGATAAGATGTTGTTTACATACGAATTCACAATCTCTGAAAGCTATGGAAACACATTTACACTACAGGAACTACTGTAGAGTAAATGTGTTTTTATAGCTTTCTTACAAAACTAAAAATCGACCAGAATCCCGTGGTAGTTGCGCTTAAGTCAGAAAGGTGCCAAGAGCGCTCATTCACGTTTGTTATATTGTCGTATACGCTCCATCTATATGCACAAAACCCGTCATCACTGTTTACTACACTACCTACAAAGCGTACTAAGAAAGTTTTCCAACATGACGCTACAAGTCGCAGGACACCGCTTGTTGATGTGTTCTGAGACATGTCATACATGCAGAGTAGCCGCTACGTCAAGTGTGTGCTTGCTTGCCATGGCATAGTGGTTACGAAATGAGATACTGGCAGTTTTGCGGTATAGCTTCGCGATTAGTTTAAATGAATATAGATCAGTGCTTAGAAGAAATGACTGATGCAATAGATGACATTTGTCCATATCGTACAACTATATTAAGGTGGTACAATGAGTTACAAAAGAAAATTTCACATTGGGGGATACTGAAAGAGCGGGAAGGCCACGAACGTTGGATACCAGGAGTTTCCAAAATTCGGTTCAACAGAACCGAAGTTATAAGCGTTCCTTCAATACAAAGTTTCCCCTTCTCCTTTCCCCTTATTTGAAAAAAACACAAAAAAGTTGACCCATGTAAAATATGCAAAATTTTCAGTAGATTCCGATTTTCATATTTATGATAGACCTTAAGTAGGTAAATTTAGCATAAAATAAGAATTAAAATTTTTGGTGACCAGTTGCGCCTTCTAGCGGTCATCCTACGATCTTCTAAATAATTTCCAGATGTTTCTCTGGGTCACTTTAGTCAATAATATTTTTTCCCAAAGTTGTACTGCAAACCGTTCTTGACATATGGCCCAGCGACATTCTTAGTTGACCACCCGGTACATGCACATCTTAATCGATCGTGCATACTCGAAGAAAACGTGATAATCAGATCAGTAAAGGTTAATAATAAAAGATGATTGTCTAATATATAGCTGAAGGTAACTTCTTGTACCCTGCATTTGTACAAAAGGCGCCGTATAGCATTAAATACCATAAATGATTTCACGCTGCCAGCACAGACTTCTTTTTAAAATGTTTGTTATCATTGAAGCTAATTGCTAGAAAACTATAAACACATTTGGATTTCTTTCCTGCTAATTTAGGAAAGATGAGTGATAAGCAGGGGAAAGGGGGAAAAACGTTAGCAGGGTAGGTGGGATCCCGTCATGATGGGAGATTATTGCTAGTTTCTCATTAGAGAAGGCAGTAGCTAACATTAAAGGAAGAAATAACTCTATTTGTGCAAAACGTTCATATTTATGCAATTTTCCTTTGTGTACAGTTAAGTGCTTTTGTATTCTTGATACTACTTAAACATTCTAATATTTCTTATGCCAAGATTTTTATACTTATGCATATACATATATAATAAAACAACAATGCGATTACTAGTTGTAGTAGTATCCGTAGTTAATTTGGCTAATGTTCTTTACTATCTAAAGAATTAGAAAATTTCTTAGAAATTGCTTTAAAGAATTTATAAACCACGACTTTTTTTAGTCCGAACTTCCCAATATGTTTTTACCTGGCCCGGAAAATTATTCAGAGAAATTTATACAATTGGAAAATTAATTATTCATTCATTCATTTAACGGATTGAAACAGTTTAACTAGAGTTTCAAAATTTTGTTAATCCAAATTTTACATAACTTGAACATGACCTTCTTTAACACGGGTTACATTTATGTATGTATGTATCTGTATGTGTTACACGACACTGTCCTTCCTTCTCACAAAATAGTGCGCACGCTGCCTATACAACAATGTGATTACCGAAATGTAGAGCGTGCAAACTAAAGCGGCATTGTTAATGTCAGAAAATCCGACTATTCTGTACACATGTTTCGGGTCGTAGTTCAAATGCGTAGGCGGTTGTACAGCGTCAGTAGTCTGAAAATCGAAGCGAATCTAACTGTAAATTTACTAGTTGGGAACGAGATAATTGTTTTATTGACATAGGTCTATTATTTGCCAATGGGATACGCGGAGAATACACATTCACATTTCTATTTTTGGTTGGTAGTATAGCTTTTACCAATTTTAGATCCAGTCAAAATCACCATATTTACCTTAAAAAAAGTCAATAATATCAATGACACTAGTTCCATGAATACGTGATGTTTACTTGAAATAGGGTATTCAACTCGATTCCTATTTACAAACGCAAAGATTCTTAACATACTCTGACGTTTTACCACAATTACGTTTGTTAAATAAAATCAGAATTGTTATGATATGAATCTCATCCATATCTACTAGGTATACAATACAAACAGTTTATTGTTTAATAGCGCATTTTAGTAATACGTAAATGTAAAGATAGATATATGTTCGTTTTCTATTGAATTATATCAAATGTATTATATATACATACATAATATGGTAACATGAAAATTGTTTCGCTATATTCCCATTTCTATCGGTCTATTGCACGTATCACTACACTGAATTTATTATGAATGTGTATCAAAAGAGCGCAATTTGTCATATTTTAAAGCGACAAATTTATTATAATAGTGAGGTTTCTATGCGGGACAATAAATTCACGTTACACCTTCACTACATGTACGGAGGTACATATCTTGGAAAGGAAATTCTAACTTATTGCAAAAGGACCGGTAATAAATTTGTCCCGCATTGAGGAATCACCAACTTACCTATATCAAAGCAGAATGATTTATACTATAAGAAGTCCTACGCATTAAAGATATTGCATGCTGCTTTAAATTTCCATCAGCATCTACCGCTATATATTACAATATACCGGTTCGATATTACGTTATAATTCTATATTGATTAGATACGAAATTTTGCTTTTAAATTAACTACCTTTAATTTTGCCGTATTTTTATCTAAGAAGAATTTTTCTAATTGCCGGTAGATAAATAGTAATTGCATTTAGAAATTTTGTTAAAAAGAAGTTAGAAAAAAAAAGTGTAAAAATCTTGACATAACAAATATCTACTAAAATCTTTAATTAGTACCTATCTAGAAAACTAAAATGCTTAACTGTATACAAAGGAAAATTACGGAGAGATTAGTTTTGCACAAAAAGTTATCTCATCCCCTTATGTTGCCTGTTGCCTTCTCTATTGAGAAACCAGCAATGCAATAGAATTTCTCCCCCCAGTTCATCACACATATTTCCTAAATTATTAGGAAAGAAATCCAAATGTGACTGTGAAGAATGAACTTTGAACGACATTCGGTAACCTAAATTTTTATAGCTTTCTAGCAAATTAGCGACAGTCTCCTGGTAGTCTTTACTCTTTCGCTTTCTTCTATCATTCATGGTACGTTCAACATTTTCATCTGTGAAAATCTTCCTAATTTGTGGACCAATAAGTATTCCTTCGCGAACTGTTGCATCAAGCATCAAGCAGAAAATTATCAGTTAAGTATTTAAAACACTTGCCTTCATGGAATATCCACAAATATGCTCGAGCTTGTGACTCTTGAAAATGTAACATGATTAGACATTAAAATACAGTTTTTGTGTTTAAAATAATAGACAATTTTAGATTGTTAAGACAGTTATAAAAATCCTGTCGGCTAGTGTTGTTAGAAATACTCTTCATACTTCAAACGAGAATTCATTGTTACTCGGAGAAAGTTAGTTGGTGGTCATTTCTGCATTAGTTACCACCTAAATGGAACATAACAACTATCTTGACTATATTACGAGCATGTGAACTCCAAAATGTGTCGTTTGTCACTGGATCTCTTGGTGCAGAAGTAGAACACTAAACAATTTAACCCACTAAACACCAAACAAGTTTTAACTAAAAAGGCGATAATAAAATTAAATTAAAATAAAATCTACAAATAAAGGTAACCTAAATGTTATGCACGGTCAATCCGATACCTATCATTAATTTCCGATTAACGAAAACAATGACGAATACGGGATAGGTTCATTGTCACAGTTCATTACACATGACTTATTTTTATATATTTTTAAACTTTCGAAAACATTTAGAAACTTACAATTGTTTATTTGTCTAATTAATTTAACATTCGTATGATCGATGTTGTGATCTGTTTCAAAAATGTGTTGGGCAACGCTCGATTTCTCAATTCTATTAAATCTAAGTTTAGCCATATGCTCTTTTTATCTAGTTGGGACTGCTCTCCTGGTTTGCCCAATATATTTTTGATTACAATCTTTACAATTGATTTCGTAAATACCTGACTTTTCTAGAGGTTGTATTTTATCTTTAGGGTTACCGATGAGACTTCGTAAACTAGTCCCAGAACTGTAAACTATTCTGAGATCTAGTTCTTTGAAGATTTTACTCAAACCTTTACTGATAAAGGGAGCGCCAGGGAGGGTCACAACGGGTGAAGCTTTAACATCCTCTCGAAAAGTCGTAGATTCTTTCACAGTTTTCTTATAATTAAACTTATAGATATGCTGAAGCTGGAAACCATTACATTTGGCCACATCTTTTATAATTTTAAGCTCTTTCTCATACCTCGCCTTGTTCAAGGGAAAAGTGAGAAGTCTGTGGACCAAAAAATTCAGGCTTGCCAGTTTGTGTTGAACACAATGATGAGAATCTGAAGGAATGTAGGGAAGTGTACTGGTTTCTTTTCTATACACGTTAAACTCTAATCTATTGTTATTTCTAATTACTAAAGTATCTAGAAAGGGTAGCTAACCGTTTTCTTCTCTTTCACAAGTGAACTTTATGGTTTCGAACTGATTATTTAATCTATTGAGAAAATCGTCAATATTACATTTTTTAGTATCAAATATAGCGAAAATGTAATCCATATACCTCAACTAAACCCTAGAAAAGTATAAAAGATGCGGCCAAGTGTAATGGTTTCCAGACTCAGCATATCTATAAGTTAATTAGGAAGTTTAATTATAAGAAAACTGTGAAAAAATCTACGACTTTTCGAGAGGATGTTAAAGCTTCACCCGTTGTGACCCTCCCTTACGCTCCCTTTATCACTAAAGGTTTGAGTAAAATCCTCAAAGAGCTAGATCTCAGAAAAAAAGATCATATAGCTAATCTTAGATTTAATAGAATTGAGAAATCGAGAGTTGCCCAACACATTTTTGAAACAGATCACAACATTAAAATATTTGAATTTTAAATTTTATCATAGAAGTTTCGATTACTTACAAAGTTTGCTGAGGTATAATTTGTTATCCTTGAAAGATAGAACAAAATCAAATGATCTGTTACACAAGATTGTTAATAGCAACATCCATTACCCTGGTCTCCTTGAGAAAGTCATGTTCAATATTCCCATATTAAACTCCAGATGTCTTGACACTTTTTACTCCTACCGCCAAAATGCTAATATTGGTCTGAATTCCCCTTTATATAGAGCCACTCTTCTTTATAACACTGAATGTTATGACATTGACATATTTCACCTGTTTTATTCAATTCAAGAAGTCGGTGTTACATATGTACTATGGCGGAATTTAAAATTGAGAATATTTTCACTGCAACTCGACTCTAACAGACTGATAGGCTGTAAGCAAAAATGAACCTTCAAAGTCGAATCAATAGAAGTATTGAAATACAATGAATACAATCGAGACGCTTACATAAACAGATTTACGTCGCATCTATTATCGTATTAGAGTTTAAGATCTTTACTGAATTTTAGTTTGTAGGATGTTTTATTAATTGTGTTCACGTTTTCCAATTAGATAGGTATATCTCCATTATATTGTATTATTTGTATGTTTCATATCTGTTATATTTGTAATGGAAAGTATTTATTACTTTTATATACACACATACATACATATGTATATGGAAAGAATGTTACATCTTAGCCGTACATATATCAAATTAAGGCAAGAAATTCTTGGTAATGCGGCTAGTACTGAAAATGATAATTAAACTTAATTAATAATCACTGTCATTAATAATCACTGTCATATGTATATGTATTTAATAACTAGATTAATTGTAAAAGATATACGAAACATGTATCAAAACAAACTATACAGGGTGAATTGGAAGGACGAAAAGAAAAGTTATTACTTACCGTCAATAATATTGCCGTACCTACTTCAATACGTATAGATGAAATGTGTAATAATTATATCCTTACCGGAAAATCAAACGTAGAAAAATTCGTATAGAAAGCACATCTCAACGTAATGTATTTACATTACATTCTTTGTAATTATTTCTCCATATCAACATACATATGTACATATGTATGTCTTTAATTGGTTATTTCTGTAAATGCGAGTAAACTGAAAAACTAAAATTTAGTAACGTAATTTCCAGTCTTTATGCTTAGTAATAACTGAAGAAATAAATGTATAGAGCTTAATTATTAATTCTTATTGAATTGCAATTAAAGCAGACATATTTTATGGTCATGCAAATTGGTTTGGCAGTTTATTACATAACTAGTTGACAAAATAAATTAAATTTCTGTTATCTCAAACAAAAGTTTATTTACAGCTCCTAAGAAATATCAAAATCAGTGTGAATCACCAACTATACATACGAAATTTTAAGCATGATTAGCATGTTCAGCAATTTTTAGTTTCAATAGGCACGTGTTTATTTTTTAATGAGAGTCCCGTTATTGTCTACCTTTTATGTATTTCCAAAGGGATCTTCTTATTACTATTGTTTCTAATTATATGCAAAGAATAGGATTTTGTTGAATATTTAGGTAATAATATTTGTTAGCTAGGTATGCAATCGTTACATTCGAAAAGAAACGCAAACTAGACAACGTCATTATGAATATCCTCAACAACGATTTTTACTCTTTTAAACGCATATAGTTTCTGCTAGCACTATATCTCTGGCATAACTTTTTTATTATTTTATTTATCGAAAAATAAATACTTATCTACTAGAAGGTAAAACAAGTATGTATATAAATAAAACATTATGAGTCGAATATATTAGAGAACTGTTTGCAAAACAAAATTTATTAAATATAAAACTCTTTCTTAATACCATAACAGATGCGACGACTATCTGCTTGTGTCAGCGGTTCGTTTTTATTCATCATATTTCAATACCCTATTCGTAAATGATACCTTTTATTTCGTTTACAGCTTGGCGAAGTTTTAGAGTCGAGTTGCAGTGAAAATATTCTCAATTTTAAATTCCGCCATGGTACATATCTATAATGTCATATGCTATAATGTCTAGCAAATAGAATATGACGACACTTCGAAGGCAGGCTCAGTAAAAATTGAGTGATTTTAAGAGTCTTTAAAACAATGTAACCCCACTGATTTCAACAAGTGTTTTCGGAGATAGCCAGTATACTTACTCTTGACACCAGAAATAACAAAAGTCAAACTGGAAAGATAAAGAAAGCAAAAGAAATAAAACATTAATGTTGGTTCACTATCATTTGATGCGAGTTTAATTAATTTTTTTAAAATAAATTAATACAGTTTAACGTTACGTTATTTTTATTTAAGCTTACCGAATGTTAAAATAATGAAAAAGACCTTGTCACAAATCAAAAACAAGTTATGTTGAAATTTAATTATTCACTCCGCAACTTTACGAAATTAATAACAAAAAAGGAAAGTTATATACATCAGATAATGGATGAAGATAATTATATGATTCTCTCGGAGACCGAAGAAAGTTAGTATCAACTTCGGAATCAGGCCGTAAGAGATTACATATCTCACAAGTACAGTTGAAAAATTAATATCTGAATCTTCGTATTAGGTAGTAAAGATATTTCGGTACGGGAAGAAGCACTAAGATAAAATCAGAATAGAAAAAAATTATGATTATTGATATAAACTAAAAGCTAAAATTTGACCATAATTATTATTTATAATGACAACCTAAATCCTACCATTAGTTACTATTTTGTGCACTTATCCAGAACATTTTCTTTCGAGCTGATTGTTTCAACATAATGCTCTGTATCTTTCTTTAGTTTCGAACTTCTTGCCCTGTTTTAAATCAATTTTCTTCAACATACTATGCTAATCAACGCCCATTCTTTCTCTTAGTTCTGTTCAAATTCTGGAAGTCTTACAATTATTGTTCTTTCTTCAGTTTACTATTGATCATATTAAACCACTCTAACAAACTTCGTTAATTGCAATTATTTTCCTTGATTTGGCACTAATTTCATCGATGAAAATACGTAACTAGTACCTACGTTAATAAATTAATGTACTTCTGTAGATGTAATTAATGAGCAATTATTAAATCCAAAAAAAAATCTGACTTATTTTTACTATAGTTACAGAAAATGAGGGACTCAAATAACAAGCCAAAACTGATCTTACTTTTAAAATAAAATTTTTCTAATTTATCGGGAACTAGAACGTAACTCTGGTTTAAGACGGGTTGTGCATTTGCAATCATCCTTGAAACAGTCTCAAGTGTGCTTCAAATAATATCAAGAGAAAGAGCGTCTGCATACTTCATTTTTACGATCCAATTTTTCATTATAACGTATTCCAAAATACGTAGAAAAAGAAGGTCCCAATCTAAAACTTTATAAAAGCGATCGATGCCTTTGCAGTAATTAAGAGGAAGGAATTACCTATTTTTGAATGCATTTTAAGATAAACGTTATTAAAAATTAACCAAGTAATCAATTGCCATCATATAATTAAGAGTGAAGTATAATCCAAGTGATTTATTGTATATAATACTATTCTTAATAAAACATACAAACCCTCAAAACGATTTCCGCAAAAGTTTGACATCATAAATGACGTTCAACCATTAGTTATTTATTTAACGTCTAGGGCTAGAGTTAAACCGTCGAAAACTTCGAAAGATTAGAGTTAATTATACAATTTCCCGTCTGTAGACTAGCAAAACGTAAATCCTTCAAAGTTTAAAACATCTGAGCGTACTGCACTCGCCATCAGAGATATGTACACATTATATATACATATACGTCCATGTATATTTCAAACCGACTTAGTAACAGTTATAAATTTGTTTATACGTTATACATAGGAGTGGTGTTTGTGTGCTTGTGTATCTTTCTCTACCAACGCCATTAGTGCGCGAACAAGTTTCCGTCAAATTCTGTACTGTAAATTTAAGTTCGCGCACTAACCACAACTTACCCCTCCTTCCTCGTCTTAAATTTTACTAACAATGTGCTCGAAATAGCGAGTCTACTACAGAGAGATATTTACCAATGTTGCTGAGTTGAGATGTTTGATTTAATTTTATGATCCTATTAAATTTCAAAATAGGTTAAGGTTTAAACTACTCTATTAAAGTAATTTATTGATTGACTACATAGATTAATATAGGAATTGGAAAATTCAGACTGGCGTCGATAAACAGTAGCAGTAAGTTGTTATTAATAGACGAAGTAGCATAAATTTAAAAGCACTAACTCTGGGAATTGAAGTATTGTGTATATATATGTACTAATACTAATATTAACCGTATCTATAGAACCAATATTGTTTAATTTCTTTGTGATGGTCTCAAGTGGTAGTGCATTACGGCCATAGGCCTATTATGTTCTCTAATTTTACTTTTAAAGATTACGCGTCAGTTTTACAATATCGAGGGTTTGATTCCTAATCCATCGCAATATCTCACAATGCCTCTGCATCAAGACGTAGTTTATCGGTCTTCTGACATCCTTAACAAGCGGAATATACAAGTCCCGCTACTGTATACTTGTATACAGAATCACAATACATAAGAAGCGCAAGTAAGAAAGGTACAACATTCAGGTCTTCCTGGTCGCACCACATCGTGCCAAACCTGAAGGCACCCTGCGTCTTTCATATATGGTGCCCTGAAACTTCTCATTTTATAAATTACTTTGTCATCAGAATAAACAAAAACCACTCGCTCTTTTGATGTCTATAAGTGTTTCCTAAAATTCTTTCCTCTGAAGATTACTTTCCATATTGTTAACCATTACTATATGTGGCAAGCACTCAGAATATTCTTACTTGATAAGTGTATTGGTTCTTGAATATGTAAACTGTAAACAGTATTGAAGCAAGAACTACACTAAAAATAACAGCCAAAATTGAGTTTGAAAAAATTTCATTTGGTAGTTCCTAATGTTAACTCCACCATGGTTGATTGAGATGGTCAGACAAATGCAAAAGTTGCAAACTTACGTGCTTCGAATTTTTTAAAAAGAAAACGTGCCTCGTCATCGTGGGACTACTATAAAAGTTCATGCAAGTTTACTACCACAACAATTAAATATATTATCGTGGTAATTGCTAGAAGTTTCTTAAGATAATGGATCTTTATCTTTGCAAGCAGAGGAGAAGTGTTTTACCACCACATATTTGGAGTACAGATGGTACAAAGACTTTCTTTATTAATTCTATCCCCACCACCAATTTGGATAGCACTTTCTGTTTCAAACCTGTTGACGAGAATACAGTTTACAAATTGATGTTCCCCAGAGGAGTAATACCTCAGGATGTGACGGCGTCAATATTAAATTTATATAGATGTATACTCCCCATATTGTTTCCTATATAACCCACGCTCTTATATACATATATATGTAGGTTGTAATACCACGTGTAGTAGATTTAATCTATAGCAAATACACTCATGTTACTTCTGTCTGGGCTCCATACTGGGGTCGTGCTCTTCTCAAGCTACACTTCGCAATTTCTCAAACATTTATTTTTTACCAAGTTTCACTTTTACGCTGACGAGACCAGTTGTATGAGTCTCCTCCCACCTCCTCCCCACTCCCCCAATTATCTCAAATAGATATTCTGTACTTATTAATCCTTTGAACACGGAGCTCATTTTGGGTCCCAAAAAAGTGAGACAAAATCCTACTTTAGCAGGTAGCATTAAAATTTATGCGGATGACAAATAGATTACATTGAACTCCTATGTAAGAAATTTGGGATTGTTGTTAATGTATGTATGTATCCAAAAATTTTATACCGCGCTTAAACTAATCTACACCAATAGCTCACTACTAAATGCTGAAACAACACAAACTCTCTCTGAAATCTCTAGTCTCATCAAATACTCACTGCTGTGACTCTTTGTATGGATCTTTCATTTTGTTTTGCTCGATTGAATCACCGCGAAACTTACAAAATTCTTGCATAAGATTAATTTTCGGTATTACGAGCTCAGCGTTCATGTCTCGCATAGGTTGTTGGAATTAGATTGGCTTGATATGCGAAGCCAAAGACTTATTTACTCTACAACATTATTTTTTAACATCATTTGTACCCACAAGCCACCATACTTATATAACAAGATACCTTCTGCATATTACGTAGAGATAACGGATGTGACTGTTCAATAACCTTGAATTTGTAGCTTGGTAAATCTTGTAGATATGACAAAACAGATTGATTACCTATGTTTGTAATGTTTTTTTCGTCTTTTATTATTATTATTATTTTATTTTTATTATTATTATTTCATTTCCTTTTTAGCGGGTCGGTGGCAGCAGTGGTTAGGCGGCTGACTATCGTTGTGGGAGGACGAAAGGTGGTGAGGTCCAATTCTCTAGGGGACGGTGACATTTTTCAGAGAGTTTAACCCCGGATCGACTTACCATTCGCTGTTGGGAGCAAAGTGATTAACCGCGCGGCATCATAAAAGGCGATATGATGCTGTCACAGAGCCATTTCAACACAACTTACACATACAAAACTACACCGCGAGAGTTGCAGTAATAGCCAGACAAGCGATAAAGCTTACGTAATCACTGCAACTAAGCACCCACACATAAAAAAAAATTATGAAAGACCATTAAACATATATTTTTTTATGAACGTTCTATTCAATAAGAAAACTCTATTTTGCTTCAATGGTTCTGCAAATCGTTTAAAAAATCGCTTAAAAGAACATAAAAAAATCATTGCAAATTAACTGATCTGCACTTGAATATAGAAAATAGACAATTCCTGTTCTAAATCATTTTATTTCAACTAAAACTCATTGGAATGCTTCTATAACCGTATCAGAGACTGTTTTCATTTCTTTTTATCGCAATTAATTTGTTCGAATAATCTTCAGATACCGTTTAATGGCTATTAAGTCTCTCTGTAGAGGGTGAAAAGGAAACAATAATATTAAGCAAACCCAATCCGCCTTCACAGTTTTTCCCCATCGTTTAATTCTGGTAATTGAGAAGCCAATTTAGTAAGGACAATTTCGCTCCTTTTCAGCACATCAACTAAAAATAGTTGCCGGCAGATCGGATCGCAAAACTACACGCCTGAAAGTTTCCTTCCGAGTCAACCGGATTCCGGAAAGTTTAACTTCTTTCTCTATTCAACTTCCTGGGCATTGTTCGAGATTGGAGGATGCGTCGGGAATACTTAAAAACTTTTCTTTCGTCTTCTTTTCGTTCGTCGGTCGCTAGGTCGCTGTAACTTTCCATTTTATTTTATTATTATGATGTGATTCTAAATCATGTTTTCTTTTTTTTTTAAGTTAGGCTAGAATAAAGGTAAAATTACGTCATATTTGGAAACAAACCAATAACTGAATACGTTGGTTGTCTGCCATAATATATCTTTTTTCGTACCTATGTACATATATCAAGATCAAATTTTTATATATGCAACATGCTAAAAATTGATTAAACATATTATATCATAATCATTTTATTGAAAAAGGATTTATTTCGCCATAATAATCCGTTTATAGTGTGCAGAATGTTTCAAACTTCAATAAAGGTAAATATGAGAAGAATTACAAGAGGAAGTCTTTTCTGTTTGAGTACATATATTCGTGGGAAATTTCCACATTGATTTAACAAACGCACAGGAGAAATAACTACGAATCGGATATCCAATGTTCCGTTCCAACTTAATAATTATGATTATCGATCTCAATTATAACCGTTGTAAAGGGCGAGTGTACGGTTCACCACCGTACCTCTATTAAGTGTAATGTGATTACGTGAACGAATTAAATCGTACTAACTTGTATTTGGGCGGATAATGTGTTATATATAATTATAGTAGGAATTTTGTAAACCAGCTGCTTATACTTATCGTGAGGATAAGTACCCACCCGTATGTATGTAGATTGGCTTACGTTAAACGATTTAAGCTAACCAGCGGCTTTAAAAACCTACCATTCTCTATCCACAAATAAATTACTAAATGTCAACGTAAAACATGAGCTTGAGAAGCTAGAATTATAAAGGGAATATGTATCTTCTTAACAAAATATTAAAAAGTTCCAATCGACAGTTTTTTTTTAGAAGATATACCGATGAAAAGATTGCATTGCTTTATAAATAGTTTTTTCTGTTCTTTTGCTTGTTCTTGTTCACTTTGTTTCACATCAATACACGACCGTCGTTGACTAATTTGAATGATTGTTTGCGTAAATAATATACGGTTTCAAAACGTGATATACTATCGCAACGATCGCTAACAAAACGAGAGCTTTATAGCGTATGCAGTTGATAGAAAGAATTATTTTACGAAGTATTACGAAATAAAAGAACTTTATTATTCACGATGAAACGTCGTTCGGATTTCTAAGTAATCGATTTTCTACCTCATAAAAATCTCAACTTTATCGAGCAGAAAAAGCACCAAACAACTGTTTTAGAAGGCTTCATTTCCAATCTTATCGATGTTACATTGTTTCTCAACTATCGCAAGAGTTTTTGACGAATTCCCGCGTTAAATTCTTTTCCACTTCTCCAGTTCCGCATGGCTTCTCTTTCTGGAAAAAATTCAATTTTCAGCACATTTTCAATATCGCGCCGAGTTAACTGGTTCCTTTTAATAAAATTTTTCGTGAATCAGGAAACGTGAAAAACTCCTGGAAAAAAGATCGTACGCCGATATGTGCTAGGGATGAAATCAACGTTTTTTTCCGTACCGACGGAGGGTTGAAGGAGGGTGAAGGTTGTTCGTGTGTGATTCTGGCGGTTGGCGGCAGATATTTACGAACGGAGATAATAGACTGGAGATGGAACCACCTGTGTTTCGAACATATCCGACATGAACGAATCTCTATAGGAAGGGGATGGCAAAGACAGTGAAAAATTGGATTTGAATGATATACATCTTAGTGTGAGTTTATATCTGTGTTTTCTTCCTCTTAGAATCCATGTTATACATTTATGCATTTTATTGATACAAATAGATGAATCGCATGAAACAGATATAAGAAATATATAAGAAAAAATGCTGGCAAGAGATGAAATTTTTTGACAAAAATTGAAATCTTATGTATTCTCGTTTTATTAAATTCGAAATGGGTATACAGAAAAAAAGAAATGATTTCAAACACGTAGGCAATGTACAACATATGTATATCGGGCGATCGGGAATGATTGTCCGGGCCGCTACCATGACAAAATTCGAACATGACCACAACATCGCAATTTGCCGTTCGCCTGAAATTGTTTCCATTGGCGTTGCAATTCGTTTAAATATAATATGTAGATAGGCAACTTAACGATATATCTCTTGTGATAAACGGAATTGCATAAGCAAGCATGAGTATATTACATGTCAATATCTGAATTACTCAGGATTAAATTTTTTTATTTTAAAACCCAAATGTAAAGATATGTTTTATAACTATTTTTTTGAATATAATAGATAGTAACAGTAAGTTAATAATAAAATAAATTTTATTTACAAATTATGATCAATATGACCACCATTATTAAGTAAACATGCGTCGATTCTTCTCTTCATACTTTCGAATACATTCTGCAGCATTTCTGTTCCAATTTCGCCTCCTTTAGTTCGTCTAATGTGAGCAACCGACTGGGAACTATTTTGTTCTTCAAATAACCAAACAGAAAAAATCTAATGGAGTAAGATCTGAAGATCTTAAGGGGCATCTGTTAGTGCTAATAAGCCGATTGTCATAAACTTGTTCTAAGGTATTCAATAGTCTGTCTTGCAGTGTGGGGAGTAGCATTATCAAACACCAATTTTCAGAGGGTGTAGATGTGTCTCGTGATAGACATGAGGATTTTCAGCTGACCCTATTTTATAATTTTGTGAGTTTACATGTCCTGATAAAGAAAATCATGTTTTATCTGGAAAAAAAGGATACATTTAGCAGCTCATCATCCCTTAAATTTGCATTGAACCTTTTACAATAATCTATACGGTTATTATAATCTACTGCATATGTAGTTCTGGCACAACCGATATTTTATATGGGTGATAATGTAATTTAGTTTTCGCCACTTTGTGACACAAACCATAATATAAGCCTAAAAGTAAATGTATTTGATTACTTTCAACATACATTATGTGAAACAACTAGACAAAATAATCAAGAATATCTGTTAGTTGAGCCAGTTGTCGTTATGGCTTTGGTGCATTCTGATCAAGACGAACTCGAATATATTCTACTATTTCCTCTTTAAGAACCATCCTACGACCAAGGCTTTTCCCTTTGGAAACACTGCCCGTATTTCTAAAACGCTTTACTGTTCGATATGTTTTGATATCGTGATAGCGATTCATAATCCAGGTCGATATCGGGCAATTCGGTGGTTAAATCGTCAATACCACTTCGGAAATATGCTTCCAAAAGAAACTTCTCTTGGTTCAAACTAAGAGGCATTATATCCTAAAACCCAAGTTTTATTTGTAACATGTTTTATCAAATTGGAGTAATCCTATGACATGACAGCAAGATCTCCTTTACGGTAGGTAACTAACGACAATCGTTTAGTCCTGGTAATAGATATTTAGATATTCTCAGTTTTGAATATGGCGAATTTTATAGTTTTTGGTTAATCTCAAGATGATCTAGATTAAGGTGGCTCAACTTAAATCAAGGCACCAAAGCCGGTCAACAGATGTCGCGAAATCAGACTTGTACATGGATAAAATTTCAGGAAAATGTAACCGCAAAGAGTGAAGCAAATTAGTAGCGCAGAGGCCGGGAACTAATTGTAAGCTAGACTGGATAATTCTACCAACCAGCACCAGCTTTTAGATTAATTGTATTAGAAAAGGATAAAGAAATGCCAAATTGAGCAAATTACGGTTCTTTAATCAATTGTTATGTTTGCTACGTTTCGGCCCACACTGGCCTTTTTCAAGCTAAAATTTTTAACAAAATTTAACAACATTAATATCAAAATACATTATTACAAGATGGTTCATAAAAAAAGACATACATACCAATCAACCATGTTATACCTACTAATGTATTTTGATATTAATGTTGTTAAATTTTGTTAAAAATTTTAGCTTGAAAAAGGCCAGTGTGGGCCGAAACGTAGCAAACATAACTAAGGACAATTGATTGAAAAACCGTAATTTGTTCAGTTTGGCATTTCTTTATCCTGAAATACGTCGAAGAGCGTTAGAATCGTTGTATTAGAAAAGTTAATCTGTGCATTACTACTTTGCAGATTGGAAATATTTCTGACGTTTACGAATTAGGTATTAGGTAGGTATGCCTTGTCAACTAGAAAGGGTACGTAAAGATTGGAGTGTGTAAAATCGTACATTCACTTCAACAGGTAATTATTAATAAAAATTATTTTTCATTTTCAATATATTCACCTGCAACGCGGATACATTTTTCACATCTTTCAATTAAGTTATTTATACCCTCATAAAAAAATGATTTCTCTTTATCTGCAAAATACGCCGAAACTGCCTCCTTGACTTCATCATCGGCAGTAAATGTTTTACCCCGCAGCTCTTTTTTCATTTTCGGAAACAGGTAATAATCACTCGGGGCCAGGTCTGGGCTGTAGGGTGGGTGATTCACAATTTCGAAGCCCACCTTATGCAGGGCAGCTAACGCAACGCGGCTCTTGTGGACGGGCGCGTTATCGTGCAAAAGCAGCCGTCTTTTCTCTTTAATGGCTTCTTTTAGTCGCTCTAATATTGAAGCGTAATATTCTCCGGTTATAGAAACACCTTTATCTTTATAATCAATCAACAATATTCCTTCCGAGTCCCAAAATACCGTTGCCATGAGTTACCCAGCTGATTGTGACACTTTAAATTTCTTGGCAGGTGGTGTGCCCTTTTTATGCCACTGCATGGAGTCTTGTTTGGACTCAGGTTTATAATGATGAACCCAAGTTTCGTCTCCAGTAACCATTCGACTCAATACACCATCCTTGTCTTCATCAAAAAAAAAAAAAAAATTACAGAGGTCCAAAAATGCACGCGAACACTCTACGCGCTGTTGTTTTTGCGGCGGCGTAATGCTCACGCCGCCGGCACCCATCTTGCGTTGACCTTAGACATGCCGAGATGATCGTGTAGGATTTTAAAAATTGTTGTATCGGATACTCCAACCATTTCTGCGAGTTGTTTCTTCATTAGTCGAGCATCTTCGAGTACAATTTTTTCAACTTTTTGGATAAGTCCTGGCGTGATCACCTCAATGCTCCTGCCCGGCCTCGGGTCGTCTTCAAGGGATTCCCTTCCTTGTTTAAATAAACTATGCCACGTGTACACCATGGTTTTTCCTGGACAAGGGTCGCCGTAAACCAATGACATCTCATTCATTATGGTCGCGACTGATTTTCCTTGCCTGGTAAGGAACTTTATAACGGCACGATATTCGATTTGTTCCATATTTCACTCTTCTGATTATGTTACTTGGTTGACGATAGCTCAAAGACTAACTGTCTAATAACAATGAAACTTCGTATTTATACTAATTATGAGTCGCTGCACAGGCCACGCCCCCAATGCGCTTAATCACCCCTCTACAACCCGCTCATTCCGCGAATATAAAAACCCTCCCTCGTAAAATGGGAATTCTGGAAACACACTCATTGTTATCATTCTTATCTCCTTTATTTAACTGAAATAAGCTAAAACTAAAAATAAGATGAAATTTTTGCAGCGATGTAAATTAACAATTATAATCCGATATCGTGAAGCTTATTTGTACGTCTCCGATTTTTACGAAACGGTAATTCTCCGCTGAGAGAGTCTGCAATCTAATCCTGTTGCAAGCATTATGGAAATGCAAAATTTAAACTAGCTGTATTATCTTTCAACTAGACTCTCCAGCAAAACTGCAACCTTTCGTTTCAAGCTGATTGAAAGTGTAAATCACCTTTTTCTAAAAGACTTCTTTCTGCATCACATTTTCTCCATTGAATTGCATTATCTAAAATAATACGAAAGAACAATTTATTCCTGTACAAATGAATTTTAAAAAATATTAGGGAAGTACTTTTGCATGCTTTTCGCCGAAAAATAGAGTATATATATAACGCATTATTGTTGCTTTAACAATGATAGTCCTTTGGCACGTTTCACTGAATTCATTACAAAATAACTCAACTTACGGTATTTTTGTTCTACTTCCCCGGAGAGATACTGCCGACAAACCTCCAATCAAACGTATAAGGGAAGCGACAGCGGCAGTGATAAATCGACAGAGAACGAGAATTCGTCCCAGCCAGCCCCACAGTTCGCACAAAGCGTAAAACAATGAGAATGTTCGAATGTCGCATGCGTTGCGTCGACGTAGCGCCATGAGAGATTCCATTCGGGAACACCAAACATCGAAACTCACCCAATAAAATTGCCCAAATTAATATGGAAGCACTGGTCCCACTCCTGATCCAAACATATCGTTGTTTTGAAAATAAATGAACGTCAATTTGATAATCATTTATTTGTTTGGTGCGTGCCGATGTCTAGCGTGTGCTTGTACTATTTTGTTGCTTCTGTTTATATTGACCCAGTATATCATCAATTAGAAATAAATCTTAGTTTTAAGCATAATTGTCTTTATCTTGTACATATCACATATACGAAACTGAAAAATATATTCATTTCATTGGTATACAATGAAATGAATTATGAATTAATTCCGATTCAAAACGCGATGGACTCCCTTTACATGATTATTGTTTCTGTTTTCTTGGTTGAACATTGTATTATAGAAATTCTGCTTTTCATCAAGAAATAAAGGCTCTTCTCATCTATGACCTATCCTACTCATTTTTCTGTACTGCAGGATAACCACTCACTCTTCTGCCTAAATAAATTCAGGAACATATCTTTCTAGTTAATTTTGAGTTGTTTTTGCTTTATGATCAGAGTCTAATTCTTGCTGGAAGATCCAATGCTGTGCTTACAAAGCCTATTTGGAAGTTTTTTACAAAATTACTTTTTAGGCACTTCTAACAATCGATGGGTATACGCTCTAGCAGGGCCGCCGTCAGCACAGCCAGGGCCCGGAGCAAAATCATACAGCGAGCCCACTCCCACTCAATATTTGATGTGTTTTATTTTTGTCAATAGTGTTAATATATAGATTAAGGTTTTATGAAAACAAAAGTTACTACTGCATTATAATAACAAGAGTTTATTATTTTTCCATAAAATACAACAAACTTACTTAGAAACTTATTTAATAATAATTCTTAAGACTTGAGTAATGTTCTTAATAACACTAACAGATTTTGAATTATTTTTTATTTAAAAACAACACTCGTCTTGCCTTCCTCTCTGCGAAAGTTTGAATAATTGAGACAAAATTCAATGTTCTTGCTAGCCTAGACTCAATAGACAACACTCCCAAATTTGACAATCTTTGCAGTCCCATAGTCGATCTTAAACAATTAATTAAATTTTTTCATCAACATTTATTTTAATCGGGCCCCCGGAAGCCCGGGCCCCGGGGGTTTTGCCCTCCCCCTCCTCCCTCCCCGTCCGACGACGAGCCTGCGCTCTAGTATTTGGCTTATTAAGTTCTCCCTCTATATTATATAACATTTGGAAATAAAATATTTCTGTCAAGTTTGTCATCTATTACAGTTTCTAATCTAACACTTTTTTAATGCCAGTATATTCCTGCTTTAACCTGATATTTATGAAACAGTCGATAATTAGTGAAACGACCATGGTCGTGTTCACTAGAAGAAGGAAGCTTTCCAGACTTCAGTGTCCGACCATATTCGGCTCAAAGATACTCGTATCTTCTGAGGTCAAATTCCTGGGGGTGACGGGAAATATCTCGCTGGTTTGTGGACGCTTCTAAAACGCCTAATGGCACGGGAATTGAAATTTGGAGAGATGATGCAACCGACGGTGAATCTTTTAGCCTAGGGATCTCTGCGTCCATCTTTCAAGTCAAAGTAATCGCAATCCAGACCTGCGCTGAAGGCATATTAAATTGCCCACAGGTTGATGGAGCAGTGGAAATGCTCTCTGACAGTCAGGCTTCCCTTAGAGCACTACAGGCTGTCAGGTTTGATACCGAGCTAGTGCTACACTGCCATTGGACTCTCGTTAAACTGGCGGATTGTCACAGCACTACGTAGAGGTGGGTGCCGGGTCACTCTGGAATCAGTGGTAATGAAATGGCTGACAAATTCGCTCGAGGTGCCAGTGAGGACCACTCGTGGGTCCAGAACCTACATGTGGGAACTCTTATGGCAGCATCAAAGCCTTTGTCAGATCCGAACTCGTTGCTAGGCGTTGCTCTCATTGGAATGCACTTGCCGGCATGAGACACTGCAAAACTCTCTGAATCCGTCCATATGAGAAAAAACTGCACACGGCAGTTTCTATGGGCAGAGGCAGGCTGAGGTTACTCACAGGAATCTTGACCGGTCACTGCGCAATAAAGAAACACCTACACCGCGTGGGCATAGTAAACTCTCCCCTGTGTAGAAACTGTGGGAATGCGGAAGAAACTCCAATTCATTTTCTTGCCGACTGCTCGACAGTGGACAGGGAGAGGCGAAGTTACTTCGGGATGGAGCGTCTGGACGATCCCGGACTAAGAAAACTAACTCTCAACCAGGTTGCGGACTTCTTTGTCCGAGTGCAACCTGGCTAAGAGGAGTAAAACAGCACGGGGCCATAATAGGCCTCCCTTATGGCCGAGCTTGCCTTACGGTCTCTCCGCCCGGGCAGTCCCAAAAAAAAAATTTCACTAACGTTGGCTGTCGCGTATCAGCAAGAAACCAGACCAAAAATATCCATTAAATAGCTCACAAATGTCCATTACAATCATCTGTTCTAACCTAATCTCATAATATATCGACGAGTTGTTAAGATTAAATTTAATATGACTTCAAGAGACATTGGTATCATATTTTATATAATCAGCTGTAACCGCTTATCTGAATCTGTGTTTTAAGAGACAAAACATGTTCTAATCAAGTGACGGCGCATTTTTCCTTATTACGATATACAGTACAAACACTAGACCTATGGTCGGTGTTCTGTTTAATCACGGACAGAATTAACCGTTGTCACACATATTAGTCAGTCAACAGTCAGAATAGTGCTATCATAAATATTTCATGCTCTATGAAAAAGTCTCACACTTTTTCACTTTGGTGTTATTAAAACTTCCATTCTTCCTAAATGGTATTTGCATTCGAAAAAATTGTTGCAGGACCACGTTTCGGAAGCATTTACCTAACATCTCTTCTTGGCCGGACTACGCGATGGTCAAATCATTCGATTAGTTTGCATTTGTTGTAGCTATACTGAAACGATGTGCATTGCATGTAGTTGGCCATAATGATTCATTACGACAAATCCGTACCAATAAACACAACTAATAAACGGAGCGTAGATCGGAACATGGTTCTGAAAAGTTTTCTGCTATTTACCTAAATCGACAACGAACCATTTTCGATGAAAACCAACTCCGTACGGACTTGATATGAAATGCCATCCCATGCTATTACAGAGGAGGAAATCTATACACATAGAATATCCAATCCAAAAACGGAGGATTTGAATGTTCTGCAATTTGAAACCAGGCCCAAAACAAAGAAGCAGAAATACATATCCCTAACGGAAACCCATATACGGGCAGAAGGGCCCATTTTGATAATTAGCTAATGTAGGGAACAGTCGTGTAGCTCAGTAAGGAAAACATGCTGTCATTCGTACCACAGTAGCACTGGAGCACTTGCATAATTCCATTTCTTTCCTATATACAACTTTATATCAATAATTTTGCTTAGGTTTTTGTATTATAAATTGTATCATAAAAAAATTCGTTACTACAATCTAGCATTTTATAAATGTTCCATATTTCATTAGAAACTATTTATTATTTTTTATTCAAACTCTGAATGAAGCCCGAAATTACTAGAATTCGCTTTTAATTTAAACATTCCGCTTGGCAATAGCAAACACCAAAGTTCACACAATAAAATTCTGAAAATTAATATCGACGCACCGTCCCATTCCTGATGTAAACATATCTACGTTTGGAAAATAAATGAACGCCGGACCGATAATCATTTATTTGCTCGGAACACATGTAGCCCATGTCCGTACTATTATTTCGTTTATGTTTATGGTGATCCAGTACTCTATGCTTTATACCTACTGATATTATTGTTGTTCGGTCCGAATTTTCCGCCACCGCATTGTTGTCAAAGTATATCCGGTAGGCCAGCGCTTACGTAGAGCGAGAGGATAGGACCGTACAAAAGATATTTATTTTCCGGTTCCCTCATTAATTATTAGCGCAAATTAAAATGGTACGGCCGCTGTGTTATGCGGAAAGTGGACGGGGGGTCTATATTGGCTTTAATATTTCTGCTCGAATAATATCGCTAGTATTCCTCTTGTTCCATCTGGCTCGAATACCTATCGATTGGTGAACAATTCAGTTACAAATTGTTATCCTACGAAATCCTATCGGATCTATATTCATATATTTCATATATTCGTCGTAATAAACCCAACAGCTAACACTGTTAGCGTAAACAACGGAATGCTCTTGTTTAAATTGACAGTTCACATGATGCCTCGTTTGGGATTTACATGTGTTGCGCATCAGTAAGGGTAAATCATAAGTGCTAAAATATTCAGATTGATTACGCTTGCAAGATATACAAGGATCCGATTTTCACAAAATACAAACACACAAAGGCTACCACTATAGAAATTAAGATCTACTATTACATCCTTAAAAGAATACGTTTATGTAGCAGCCACATTTAATATTTATCTCTTGAAGTAAAATTTCAGATAAGTTCACAGCAAATTTGCACCAAATTTGACCAAAACTTCTCTCTCATAATGCAAATAATGAGTATTCTCTTTACCTAAGCTAATCTTTTGAATTTGATTCTTCTCCATTTTCAATAGATTAGAATCTTCGATTATCAGCCAATATTTGTTCCAATTCCACAAAGTTGACGTCAAAATATGTAGCCAGCAAATCAAGACTATCATCAAATCATCAAAGACGTAGATTTCTTCCTTGTTTCTGAATAGGCAAGCTTTCGAAGTTAAGACTTCAATATTAAATAGGTAAGCCATATATATAGCTATGACCAAAATTCTTTGGTCGACCATCGCAACGGCTCTCCTTATCCTCTAGCTAGAAAATGGACTATCCAAGTCGAGCTTGGCTAAGCGGCCGTAGTCCGTTCACATAAATCAAAGAGCTCCAGTAATTAGCCGAACAATTTTATTTTGCTGTACTTCCAATCGCTTAATGTGCCTCTTGGCTGTACTCGACTAAAACGCTGTAAGCATAGACCTGAAAAACGTACACTATATCAGGTTTTTACTTACTTTATTAGTACTAGATATAAGAGCGCTCAAGCTAAGAATTGGGAAATTCTGCTATTAAAGTGTGGACAGGAAGTAAATTGTTGGTCCATTAAGAAGCCAGGATACAGTAATATTCCACAGAAGAGGGAAATTTGTATTATATGCTAGATGAAATGAACAACATATATGCCAACATATATGGTCACATTGATTTTAATTTTTCACTTCTAGAACCATCCAGTCATATCATCCACAGCCCGTTAAATTTTCAACAGACAAACTGATCGCTGTACGAAAATATGGAAATTTTAATGATGAGCAAATGAGACGGATAAATAAAAACAAATCAAAGCGTAAGGGAGTAACCTGAAGTATTCAGGCTAGGATTACTCTCAGAGACAAGTAAGTGAACCGAAAAATTACGGCTCTCGAGATAGGAGGCAAAAGGACGTACGAGAAACCGACAAATTCAGAACGTCATCTTATGGATGAGGCCTCAGTGTCGCACGGTATTAAAAGCGGATCGCCTCTGCATATCTTTAGAGCTGGAAATCAGCTGACAGGTCTTGGCTGAATCTAAACTGTTTATCCTGAATTACTTCTTTTTCCGAACTTCATCCCTCACACTCTGCTTCAGCAATTTTAGCCAATATGGAAATGAAGCTGATATGTCAGCAGCAATTCTTTTTTAGGAATGGTAATGATGTCTCGGATGTTCGGTTCTTGTTTCTCATTCTGTATTCCTATGACTGTAACTAGCCTGAAGCTCTTCCCCGATCACTTCAGTCAAAAACAGCACATATTAATAGACACAAGTTTTAAATTTAAAAAACAAATATCTCTACTTGTTAGGTAAGTAGTAAAAGTTTTATACCAACCTTTTAAGCTGATGTTTTCCAGCACGATAAACTTTTGAATTTGAGTGTAATTTTCAAAACCGCATTGCGTTTATAAAATGTAAAAATAAGTAACCTACTTTCTTGGTTGTATTACTCGACTCCATATATAACATTTACCCTTTCTTAAACGTAGCTCTTAATACCACCGGTCCAGGCAAGACATTATTCAGAGAAGCATCATCACAGATTCGGCGCTCAAATGCATTTACACTTCTTCTAAAGCTTCAGCACTTACCGTAATATGCGCCAGGCGGCTAAGAGACCGTCTCAAAGACGGGAAATGCAACGGTGATAATTCATTTTCTTGCAAGACCACGTCGCGCCAAGTCGGGTTTATGTTTTTCTCGCCAGAGTAATAGAACAGAAGAACGTCTTGTGGAGGGCAAAGTACTAAACTGAGCTCCGATCTAATGAGCGAAAGCTTCGAAAGTTTTCTTTCAGTGCGGCAAAGGCAAGACAGCGGGTTATTGACAGTAATCCTTCGGTCCTTCAATGATGAAAATGGTGTACTCTAATGAAAATATATTTTGTTCGATAAGGAAATATTATAAAAGCTGTATCGTATTAAATAAATATATTTCAGCAATAAGTTATACAATGTCGAGAGATATTCTAATTAAGTTAACAATATTCTTCTTCGTATCTTGGAAGTAAAATTATCATAGTAACGCAAGCGTTATTATAGGAAGCGAAATAAATATTAGCAGTAAAGAGATTTCTTTAATAATTTTATTCCTCTATATCTGCTATACCTAAGTAGGAAAAGTTCCTAATTTCCATCTTTTCCTTACTTTTCAAAATTCCTTTTACCGTCCTAAAACTACTCTGCTTTATTTAAATATTTTTAGCATTAAAATATTCTACTTCTATCGATCGATATGATGTCGGGTAGGTAATTAAATACTGAGTACGTTCGCGTAAAGGAAGATTAAATCTAGACTTTTACAATTCAAACTCCGTTGATTGAGTCAGTCCATCTGCCATCGTCTTTCTTCAAAGCACCGATACCTTAATAACTAGGAACTCCAGACTACTTCTGCGACAATCGACGAGCGGAAAAACCCTTAAATTTTCTCACTCGATCCCAAAGAATTTTCCCCTCAACGGACTAATAGCTTTTTCCCAAACATTGATTCGATTGATAGTGTGCAGGAGGCAGCATCGTATCGATGAACTCCAGTAGAAGAAAGCTTGTGACTCCCTTCTATCGTGAATAAGTGAGAACGCAGAAGAAAAAGCTTAAATAACGTCCCAGTTTTCTTTCTGTGTCGCGTTATTTATGGACATGCGGGGTTTCGGGATTGATTCTGGAGCGCTTTATGTTCTCCGACGGCGAAATTAGGGAAATCAGGCGAACTGTAATATTATTTTCTACATTATATGTAGTCAGAACGGACAAGGCGATCGTGCGGAAAACGACGATAAAACCCTAAGTGGATCCAATAAATGTACAGAATAAATGTTTATGAATGTATCGAGTCGGAGTAGCTTCCTTTTATTAAAAATATGGAAATGTGAAAAGCTATTCCTAGAAATTACAATATGTAATTCTTTTTAATTTATTTCTTAGAAATATTGGCTGAAATAAATTTAGCATCTCACATTTCATTTTAACTTTAAAGAAAAATACATGTTTAAAATGTAAAATTACTCTTACTTCAGAATTTCTTCTTGGATAAATTTATATATTGAGATACGCTTAAATTTTATAAATGCAAAATTACCAATTTATAAAAGCACATTAAATTTCATTATGGACTTTCTTTAGAACAAGAAGCTCCACGATACTACGGAAGCAGATTTTCATTTAGAAAATCAAAACAATATTAGTTTTTCTTGCGAGAAGCAAGAAGAAGTTACTAATAGTTTTCAACCATCAAAAGACTTCGTCATTTATACAAGTTCACTGTCCATCTAAAAATTTTGTCCCGATCAAGTTATTCAACTAAGTACTAGATATTTTTACTGAATCCCTGAATTACTGCAAATTGAACAAGTGCAAACATTAATTTACAAAGTTTGGAGGTTTGATAGTTTTTAATACTCATAATCTAAATCCATCTATGGTCATTCTATCCGGGTACCTATATAGAGAAAATTTGTTTCATTTCTTCAAGTTTTCTTCCAAACTCGAATTTGCAATTTTATTTAGACTAAAACTGTCGTCTAACTTGAAATCTGATATTCTATTCTTGATTCTAAGAATATCTTTCTTTCATTTACTCTCTTTTGTTGGAGATGGGTGCGGTGAGGGGAAGAGGGGAGACCAGTCAAACGGTGGCAGATCTCTGTGATGCAAGAGTAAAAAACACTTACGTTGCTGTAGAGATGTCAGAAATTTTCAAGAACAAGGACTTATTCTTCCTTTGAAGTACAACCAGATGATGGCAAAGTCCATATACACAACTCCTTAAATTTCGAACGGGATGACTTTGCAGAGGACAAACCCAATATGCACCGGATTATTCGTTTTTGTAAGACAAATAAGCTGTTTATGTGTAATGATAAAATCCAGAAAATAATGCCATAAGCAAGCAGAGACTGTACATGGGCTGTAATAATATGCTTTTAGTGTTTTCAGGTTTACAGAATTCCTAATTTTATAGACTGCATAAAATGTTCTTACAATTGATCTACCTACAGGAGTATGTTCTTCCGATTTCAACTCTGAATCTATAATTAAGCCCAGAACTTTATAATCATAGGCTTGTTCCAGTGACTTGCCATTTAAGCTGATATAGATTGATTCTAAAGTTTCAATCTAACTAAAAAGTAATATTCTTGATTTTGTGCTATTCAGTACTAAATCATTCTGACTGCACTAATCCAGCATACGACCAGCAACAATTTTGCCCTCATTTGACACTTGATCTAAGGTATCTCCACATATTACGCATGTTGTATTATCAGCATTTTGATACAAATACCTAGCTTTCAGATTATATTTTAAATCGTTGACAAAGATAACAAAGAGTAGGGGGCCTAAAATTGATTCCTGATGAATACCTCTATAACATCGCGTGAATAATAAAACCATATTACCGAATGCTATTCCTGTTTGGTAAATTTTCAATACAACAATAGGAAATGTCTTACCGAAACTGTATTTCAGCTATATGCATTCAATACCTCATAGATCTGGAATGGCAGTTCCACACCCCGTTTCCTGTTCGGATGATACCCTCATTGATTTTAAGGACAAACATGGATTTCCTCTACAGGACGAATGTAGTTCCGATTTCTCTTGATGAGGATCTCCAACCTCTTTGTCGGAGCGAGCTGATGCTCTGGATAGTCTTAGGTTTTTCAGTCGAGGTTGACTAACGGAGACCTGCTCCCAGTCGGAACTTTATTTTTGTCGTACTGCCTCCGAGATCTTACTAAATTTTATGTGAAATTATTTCATTAATATATGTTTCGATGTATAATACCTTTTAAATTAAATTTGTTTAATAGCAAAATAGTTTCAAGAAACATTAAACAAACAGGCTTTTGTTCTTTCATCGCGAAAATGTAATGATCAGTCCAGCTACAAGCCTCTAATATCCTGAAATAGGTTTTTCTGTTTCAGATAACATAACCGCCAAACTGCTTTGAGCATTTTAAAGATATGCCATAGTGTTGATTTATTGGATAGTTTGTTGATTATAAAATAAAAAATTATTAATTTATTGAAGGATATGTGTCTAAAACGGAAGCAACGTGGTTAAGTTTAAGATATGGATAATTTAAGTCATTTATAAGACTGTAATTCACGCCAGTTAATTACTACAAATATTTGTTTTATTTATGTTTGTCAAAAACTGTCTTCTGTCTACAGTTGATGAATTTTTGTGAAAGGATTGCACTTTTTATGAAGCTGGATGATAAAACTGTAAGTTATGTTGTTCAGAACGCACTAGAGTTTGAACTTGCAGTAATTTGTATAAGAAGAAATTACCATATTATCCCAAACCCATTAGTAAGCAACCTATGTATACCTTTTATAAGGTTGTCTATATACATATATTTTTGTATTTATCCAAAGACAAAGTTTAAAATTTAAGATACATCTATCCATGACAGCCGTACATCTCCATTATGTGAATCCATGCATAGAAAAAGTTAGCCACGCTTATACTAGTACAAGAAACAGTTGACTTGTTTGATGTTTGTCTGGTTGGTGTGGTCACTATGTCAGGAAAACATTTGAACGCTCACCTTGAAATCTGTTTGTATATTTAAACCTGTAAACTATGAACAACTGTACCAAATTAATTGAAGAGACTTGAAAAACAATCAACAAGAAAGGTACTATCAGCTAACAAACATGACTCATTTAATTGCTAAAAATGCGATGAACAGTTTTTAGTCACCTAAAATTCAGATCTTGGCGGTATATTGTTTTTATATGTGAAATTCATTCAAATGTAAAAATGCATCTGTTAGACTGAAAAAAATTACCATTCCAATTAGGAAAATCTTTCGTTTTACTCCGCGAAATTAGCATAGAGTAGTATAGAATTACCATATTTCTATAGTCCACTGCTATATCTAAAAGCTACGGCAATAAAAGGAACTTCTATATTTATCAAAGAGACCTCTTCGCATTGAAGCTATAAAAGAAAAACTCCGTTGGGTATTATAATGCAAAAACAACAAAGGAAACTTTTATTTTATTTAACAAGATCGATTTCACTTTTTTACACAAAATTTAATAATGGTGATTGCTAGCTCACGATGTTGGGGCGTCTTCTTCGAGTAATAATCTGTCGACTATACAATGCGCAGGTAGAGCTCGATTCTTATCGCGGCTAATAAAAAGTAAACAACAATAGCCATCCTCTTCTGAGGCCGTTTTTATCCGTTCGTAAAATTGGAGCCGGAAAGTTCTAGTGAACTGTGCTAGCAGTAACAAAAACATTGACTTATTGACGCGCCAACTCGAACTGCTTGTATGTATTGTAGGAAGGATCTTAGACGAACCACTCTGTAATGCAATGAAATATCTTTGAGTCCACTGCAATTGCATCCGACTCATAAATTCTTTCTTAAAAGAAATATTACAGCGCTGTTGAACTAGTTGTTATTGTTTCCTATATCTGCCAATACGCATCTATTGGCTTAGACTCAAACTGTTATGTTGCCATCGGAGAACAAATAATAATAAGTCATAGCTGACCTACAAGTTTAACACAGTACATAAAGCTGACTATCTTTATATTTTCTTTTCTGTTTATCTTTGGTGGAAAAAGTGGATATAAAGTACAGAACTGCCAATATATTATTTTAGTCTTTATCAGCTTGCACATAAAAGCTGACTTTTTTCAAATACTCTTACTAGGTCATAATTCAGTCACATAATTTCATATACAATTTTTTTTAAACAACCAAGTAGAATATTCTATCAATTGTTTTTGATACAAAATTGTTGTTATTTACTGTAAATTCATTCATCAGAGTTGTTGACTGTCCATAGTTGTATTCCAAACTACAATCATCTATGAAACAACATGACTTATTTACTTCTTCCATTTACAAAGTGTACGAAGTATATTTAAACAACTTTGTGAAATTAATCTTATATTAAACAAGAAAATGCCTTAACGAACCACCAAAGGTCCGTGATCTTCCACTGCACGAAGCTTTCCTGGAACTTGTTGCATTAAACACTGGATAGAATTTATATATATTTATCGAATTTTTAAATAAATTCTACGACGCAAAGCTTCTTCATTTGCGGCTTCCCAACCGTTGTCGTAGACCTTCCTACTCAATAGAAGCCAAAATGTTTCAATTGGTCGAGGTTGGTGGATTGCCATTCCTTGACACAAACGATATGTTGTTTGTAGTTTACCATTTTCGTATAATTTAGGCATAATGACCTAATACCAAATCAGGCCAAAAAATTATATCAACACTAAGATGGTGATTATCAATGAAATCGAGCAATTTTGAAAGATATCTTTGATTGCATCGACTGCTTCTCGTCTCACCAGCCCAATATACGGTTTTGAGATACTTTTTTCTGAAATCGCAGTCCAAACCGTAATGTTCTCTTCAATATTATCGGTATTTTCGAGTTTGGAAAAAAGAAAATACTTTTCATCGTACATTATGATAACTTTCTCATTAACAAAATGATTTTGTTGTAATGCTCTGTAACATATCGGAAGTCTTTGTAATTGATACCGTGGATGTTTTGTGCTTTGACGAAATTTGAAGTTGCTTTTTGCAAGTGTTCTCTGTATTGTTGCGTTGGATAAATGCAGTCTCCTTGCCAGTTTTTGACATGATGTGCCCACTCTATGCCTCGCATAAAGTTGTTTTTGAAGTATATTCTGCCTCAAAAATTCTCACAATCTGTCGTTTGTTTAACCGTCCAACAAGCTTGTAAATACCTTTTTGTACTCGCTTATCAAAACCTGTCATTTCACGATTCGATTTGCGTGCGTAAAAAGTCACTTTAAGCACGAGTGCGTAAAAGTAAAGTTGGTACTGCCTGTAACTTGATTAATTTAGTGACATTTTAAAATCATAAATTCCTAACCTTAATACTATGCTACCCAGTTCGTTGTTTTTCTATGAAAATAAAAGGAAATGAAATAGAAATTGATATATTTGGAAGGTATGTAATTCAATGTCAGAACAGCAACAAATATTATATAAATTACCATTTTGAATTTGATAATTTTAAATTAAATGTCATTTCAAATAATCAATACTGCCAACTCAAATTTTTTTAATTAATATCAAGAGATTAGTAGTGTGTCATACACGATTACGTATTTAACAATATATATTATTATTATAGTTCTCGTACAAAAAATATTGTACAAACTTCGTGCGTGAAACATTTCGCGAATTCGTGTCCATAAACTGGTCACTCATTCGCGAAATATGATTTCACGCACTTGGTTCGTAAATAACTATTTTGTACTCGCTTATCAAAACCATTCATCATTTCAAGATTCGATTTGCGTGCGTAAAAAGTCACTTTAAACACGAGTGCGTAAAAGTAAAGTTGGTACTTCCTGGAACTTGATTAATTTAGTGACATTTTAAAATCATAAATCCCTAACTTTAATAATATGCTACCCAGTGCGTTGTTTTTCTATGAAAATAAAAAGAATCGAAATAGAAATTGTTATGTTTGGAAAGGTATGTAATTCAATGTCAGAACAATAACAAATATTATATAAATTACCATTTTGAATTTGATAATTTTAAATTAAATGTCACTTCAAATAATCAATACTGCCAACTCAATTTTTTTAATTAATATCAAGGGATTAGTAGTGTGTCATAAACTATAACGCATTTAACAATATGTATTATTATTATAGTTCTCGTACAAAAAATATTGTACACACTTCGTGCGTGAAAGATTTCGGGAATTCGTGTCCATAAACTGGTCACTCATTCGCGAAATATGATTTCACGCACTTGGTTCGTAAATAACTATTTGGAATTTCGAATTTGTATGACATATTGACCAAATTTTTTACACTAATGTTTATTGAAATGTGAGAGGTTGCGTAGCAACGAATAAACCTGAACAACGACAAGTGATCGCAACTCATAATAAACACACTGAAAAAGTTCCCAAAACTATTGAGACATACGTTATATCAATCACATTCTAAGGAATGAAGTCAAGCATGATGCTTGCTAGAGTCTTGGGAGAGATAAAAGGATCTTAAAAAGGATTATTGCCGGAAACACTGAACGGACACTCAGGAGAAAAGTACAGGGATCACCCAGAACAACAGACTGACTGTCATCCACATATCCAAACTTTCGGGATCTAGACGTCAAGATTAAATAATAATGGGGGAATCCTCGAGGCAGGCCATCATTTAACGTTTTCGTTGAGCTTTCCTTATTGCCTAGTATGACCCGAAAGGTTCTACTGGCGATCATGCTGTTAAGGAGTTGAAGGATTTTTCATTAGTTTACCGGAATAAGTTTATACAGGAAACGGTGTCATAAAGCCACTGAGAGGCCTATAAAAGCTGATGTTTTTAGGTTCTTTTGATAATCTACTTCTATGTATGTAAACTGTAACTCCTCTAGTTGGACTATTTGTGAATAGATGGCGGGTCAGAGATAAGCGTCAATATAGACGGATGAATAAAATGTTTAATGATAAAATTCAACAGACAAGAACATATTTCAGAAGATCACTTCAAACATTTTTTCATTATGCAACGTGTATGGACAAAAGTGCTGAGTTGGTTGAATTCTATATCGGTATTATTCTTGCTACAATCCTTCAAAGAGATAGAAATGGAGATAACACCATCTTTTAGGATCTTTAGGAATTTTAAGTTCAACATCATATTGTAATTATTAATTAATTAATTTACTAATTATGAAGTTATCTGCATAACATTCACCTTAAGATAGTGATGAAGATATCTGACTGTAACCATGTCAAAAAATTGAAATAATGACTGTTGTAGTTACTTAAGTAGATCTTAATATATTATTTATTACAACAGAAATTCAATTCAACAATTTCTTAGTAATTATGTTTATGTATATATCATATAGGCTGGTATGGGAATGTAATTTGCAAATAACGTGTTAAACACATTACTAAAGACTTGAATAAACAGCTAAATTTACTGTTATGTACTGCGTGATCACAGCAGATTACCTACTTATAATAATAATACGTCTATTAACAATTGTGTGTGCATTTATCAGTTATAACCGGTAATCTGTTATCTTGGCTATACATTGTACAGTCACACACATATTTATTTTTATATTTCGAAATAACGGATGCGTTTATATAGAAATTCTAAAGTTACAAAGGATTTATAATACTTATACATACATGCAATAAGCCGGAGAATGGTAAATGTAGAATTTACTAATGCTCTTGAATAAAATTATATAGATTAACATAAATATAAACACCATTCTGTCAGAGTAAACTTCTTGTAGAGTTCTTTTATTTGTCCGACAACTTTCTGGCGAATTGTTCTCTCTAGTCCTTGTAACACGTACAACCCTTCAAAATGTTTCATTCTATCTAAAAATGGTAGTATTTATCTGGTTGATAGATAATCTCTCGCGACCGATGGTTTGTCTTCTTATATTATTGAATGCTTCTGAATGACACAATACAGCATTGTCTTCTTTAGTTTAGACTCACATTCTTGCTGTACACGTTTGTACTATATACCACCCCTACATACGTATTTTATTTCAACATTACTTTCCCTGTTCTCCCGTCAACATTCACTACCAAATATTCGGTGTCACCCGATAAGCCCAACATGTCTGTTCGTATTTAATCTGAGATCATATTCCTTCATTATATTACCCCACATTGCTAACCCTTCTTGCAATTGCTTTTGTTTTTACCAAATGATTTATGTCAATATCTCTCCTCGACTTGATTTGCGATTGAGTTCCTTGAACCAATATTTATATAACACATTAATTAAAGATTAAAAATAGAAACCGTACATATTTTATGGTTCCAACTCTTATTAGTAGTATATTACATTGTGAGGAATATCAATAAGTAAAGAATTCATTCCGATCGTCTATCATACGAGAGACAAAATCTCACTCTGGCTTAATGCCAGCAGAAAAGGCAGTTATTTTCTGATTTATTGATCCAATCGGATATTATCCGACCTTTCATCACGCTAATGTTCTTTTATAGTTTATTACTTATTGAAAACGAACCAACCAGACGAAACGCCTATCAGTGCTCGCTGAAATAGACCTGAACAAAAACGAGTAACGAAGAAAATTTCCGTTCGTTAGATAAATGAAGTAGTAGCGTACAAAATAAATAACACATGCGGATAATTTAATGAAAAATTGTCTTCCTTTACCTGGCCTTTCCATATAACTAAAGACGAGCTCACAATTATTTAGTAAGTAATTATTTATTTCAAACCTCTTCCGCTTCCTGTTTCCTAGCGGTTCTTCGTTCGTTTTAATTTAGGTGAAATATAAGATACAACCCTCAAAGTAAACATGACGAATGAATGGGTTAAAGCAAGCAGCTCTTTGAAAGACAAACATGTCTCGTAAGAAAAATACAAGGGTCAGAATTTCGAAATGCGGATATTCGTTGTTCTGATAAAATAAAGACGAAACTCAAGTTCCGGAAAGAACGACAAATAATACTTTTAAAAAACCTGAACAAGAGACAAAACGTTTTTTTTTATCCTGAAATAAGTAAATTACGCTTACCTTCATTTATCTTTGTTGTTTATTAGAATGGTAATCTAGAACGAGCAGAGTATATAACGTACTTGTATTTTTATATTTTTAGCCTTTTGTGTGTATATATTTAAATAATGATCTCCGGAGTTGTCTGGTTCTTGTCATATTGCTGCAAATATTTACATTTGTTATGTTTCGCAGAAATTTTCCATCTTTGTATATTCACAAAACCTGTTTATTTTTCATGGAATTTTCATACGGAGAAGATGGTATTAACGTTTTTCGTGTACTCGCAGTAATTGAGTTTTTTTTTTAATTTTTATAGACTGAACAACATATTGTGATGTTTAATTTTAGGTATAACTTTACCTTCTTTGAATTTTTAAAATTACTGGAGGAAAGACATTGTCTTAGTAACCGAGCTATAATACTAATAAAACGATATGCAAACAACCTGTGTAATATTCATTCTCAGATTGAAAATAGGTAGAGATAGATGGCCTCCATTTATAACCAACAAATAAGTTAATCGCTAGCGTCGAGCATATTGCCGTTTATTCACTGCATTTAACAACAACCTAAATTGTTGTCTAATAATATTGGTTTACAAAAAATCATTACATGCAGCAGCTTCTTGAGCTGTAACACCTATCTGACTACTGCTGCAACTATTTCTATATAATATAGTTTGTGTGGGTGTGTAATTATGTTCAATGGCCTTGTGACAACACAATCTCAGCGAATCTTATCTCCATTTCACTTTTATCACTTGACTGTTCTATATTGATGCACATTTGTTATAAAGAGATTACAAACCTCAAAATATAAACCACTGTGCGTTGGACGTAGACAAAGAACTTGTTCAAGTAAATAGACAGAGTTAACAGGATAATTTATTGAAACTGATTACAGTATTGATCTTTTATTGAGCAATTTTAAATAATAAAGCATTTAATTCCTGTCTGATATGACCGTGTTGATAGCCGCAGTGGCAGGTTAGGCGGCAGACTATCGTTGTGACAGAACGATAAGAGCCAGGTTTGAATTCTTCGGAAGGACAGTGCATTTGACTCGGAGAATTGAATTCCGATCAACCTACCATTCGCTGTTGGAAGCAAAGTCATCATCACGGTATTATAAAAGGCATCATAAGGTCATTTGAACACAATTATAGACACAAAAAAACTACAACGCGAGTGTTGCCTTGATGGTCAAATAGATACAGTTTAAGAAGTCGCTGTAACTACGCATCCAGCACACATAAAAAAATTCGTCGTTTCACCTACCCCAAAAAAAGGCTATAGCTAGCACCGTAGATAAGTCTATAACCATTTTGATGCCATATCTAATGTGTAATTCGTGTTCGTGTGGACTTTTAGATCAGTGACACATTTACAAAACCTATGATATAAAAAGAACCTAAACATGATTTTTAAGACTGAGACATTTGCAAAACAGAAATTGGTAACTTCTCTGGGATAATACGATTTCAAGGCAAGTTACTACCTACCAGCGGATGGAGGACACCTAAAGCACTAAAGCAACCTAAATGCACCGGCAACTCGTTCGATTCTGCAAGATCATTTACATCTAAAAAACTTTGTGGTCTTTAGGTGCCGCATAGACTAACTGAATTGTAGATGCAATGTTGTGGCTGACGAGACTTATTTATACTATTATGATGTGCCAACTAAGACTCAAAACAAAGTTTGAGCCTTTGATAATGAGAACACTCTCGTAGCTATCAATAGATTTCAATCTGTAAAGCAGAAACCGATTAATGAAATGTATTTTCTTCGGAAAAAAAATTAATAAATTTGTATTGCAAAACTTTCCTAGTATCCTTTATATATTATCAACCTCACGTTATATATACATACATACCTACATATCTAGAAATATGATGCTCAATTTTAAAGATTATAATAACACGTTCTATTTTGTTTCAGGTAAGGAAAACAATTTTATAATCGCAAACATAGAAGATATATCTCAATCGAGAAGCATTAGGTAAGATGTTCACTTCTGACTTCAATCTGTCAAGACATACCTTGTATAAAAAATCTATATTACGAGTATTACAAAAATGTAATATTTCTACTTTGAATTAAAATATTCCACTTGAATTTATTTTTCTGTAATATGCCGTTTAGTATGAACTATGAAGTAATCTATCTTTCCCGAATTTAACTCAAATGTCCTGATCACTTAGACAACCGTGAAAAACATTTCTATATAAAAAAATCTGTCATCATTGTGACGTACTAAACGTTAAAATGTTTGCGAAACAAATATTTGATGCTGACTGCATTTTTTGCTTATTTCGCACTTATAGCAACACTGTACTGGCTTCAAAACAATTGTCGTAGCTAAAGTAACACAAATCTTTGTATGACATCTATTCAAAGAAGTACTGATGCCAGAATGTGTGACTACCGGCATTATAAAAAAGGAACAGTACTTTCAACAAATTCTGTCAAAATTCGAAACAAGTACAGCTAAAAGAAATGAAAGTCTAAGGACGTAAAGAAAGACAGCCACATTTCGTCGAATCCATTAAAAAATCATCTCCCGTGAGATTTTTAGATACAAAGGATGATATTGCAGCCGCCATTGATGGAAGAGAGGTAAAAAATGTTTGGAAGCAAATTTAGTTACGCCGGTATTTTTTTTCTTTTCGAAGGGTGGAATATATCGCAAAAAATTCAGCTTATACGATGACGAGGCCGTATTGCGACCAACAGCAGCGGCAGCCAACAGCATTCCCTATTTTCGTATATAGACGTCGCCCCGCTATATAGAGAAATTTAAATGTAATTCTGGAATCCCCATGCCTCGGCGAACCCCTCGGGCTAAATAATCGTGCGTTTCCTTATTTCTCGCAGGAAAGAAGACCTCGTTCTGCCCGATGGGATTTGCGTACCAATTGACGAACGCGACGAAACACGAATATGGCGCTTTAAATAAGAATCGCATACGGAAAAAAGGACTATTTTCATCAACGACGGTACTTCGCTGAATGTCTAAACCTAGTTCATATTGGATTTGAATGTTGCTTAGTTACAAATGCGGATGTACGTACATATATAAGATGTGATTACAACCTCACGAATGTGGAGTAAACAATGGATTTATTTGTCAAAATACAAATGAAAAGTTATGGTAAAAGTGCAGCTATTTAGCTTAGATACGTCATGCAGTCTATCCCCTGCGAAGGATAACCTATGACCCATATCTCGTCTTTATTGATGGATAACAGTCAAAATCAAAAGTTAAGATAACCATTCCAATTTTTTTCCAGAGGAGAAAATGCACACCAATCACTAAGGATCTCTTGCGACTTGGTAGTGTAGGACTCTCGTCCTGCCTACACACTAAAAAGAACTCCTTTGACAAGCATTTAACGGTATCCATAACTGTTTAAAATATAACATCGGATACCATTGCTGTCTTAATCAACATGCCTACTTCCCTCCGCCTCTGTTGTTCACTGTCGCAGTCTCATCAACTATCTTCCTCAGCCTCTACCGTTTGCTTGCCCCTTTTTTCGCCAGCTTCCCTTCTCTGCATGATTGTCTGAATCATATTACGTTATATCTATTGCATGACTCTTTGTAGATATCATGTTTAATTAATCGTAGCACGACGTCAAACTGTTCAATAGAAATGCGAAGCAATTCGGAGATATTTTTTTATTTTCGCTAATGAATAATAATTAAATAATATTTGATACAGTCTGTCTTTATTTTGAGATCAGCAGTCGGTGTTTTCTTTTGACTCATTTCATTTCATACATACAGAGTGTTTTCAAACATCGTTTAAAGATTTTAAGGGCATGTAGTACGATCGAAAATAAGGTTAATAGTCATAATAAATATATGTCCGCAAATTTACCGTTTATTAAATAACAGAGAGTTTATCGCAATTGCAGAATAAATTTGCTTTAGTGGTATTTCAACATAAAATAGATTATAACTAAAGAAGATGTTCAAAATGACGTCCTTCCATTTCGATACAGGATCTACATCTTCTTTCAAAGGAAACGCACCTTCCTTCAAAAAACAAGGGCTTTTCTCGAATTGTTTGGCAACAGCGTTCTATTCGTTGGCGCAACTCTGGAAGATCGTTTACTGGTGTTGTGTACATTAAACTTTTCAAATAACCCCAGATACTAGAGTCCAACGGGGTTCGATCGGGAGTCCTTGGAGGCTAAGCAATGGGACCTCTTCGCCCTATCCATCTCCCAGGAAATTCGTTGTTAAGATGTTCCCTAACAGCACGCGTAAAGTGGGGTGTAGCTCCATATTGGATAAACCATAGACATAATTGCAGGTAAAGTAGTTTCCAAGAACTCGTTGCTGGTGCCTGGCTTCAACGGTAACAAGAGCATTCTCGTCACACCAAACGCGATTGTTGTGAAAATTAAATATTCCATTTTTAGTAAAACCAGCTTCATCAGCGAAAAGGATGTTATCAGTGAAATCTGGCCGATCACCAGCTGCTCGCAAAACCACTCACAGAAAGTCCTTCTTGCTTGATAATCCGAAGCAGTAAGAGCTTATACCTGTTGGATATGGTAGGGGTATAGGAGTTGCTCAAGAAAAGTTCTCCGAACAAGATTGCTGCTTACACCCACTTAAGTCGAAATTATTCTAACACGAATTTCAAAATTTTCATCAATAATATTCAAAATTTGATCTTCTATCTGTGGTGTACATGCTACTCTCTGCCCTCCAGTATCATAAGACCGCTTCTCAAACGAACCAGTTTCTCTTAGTCGTTGAAACACCGTCTGAAACAACACATGCGAAGGCAGAGTTGGCGATCAGGAAACGTTTCAGCATAGAGGAGACGTGCTTGTAAAGAATTCCCATTGGCACGACTGTACATGAATACCATATCGTTCATTTCAGCATTAGAATACGCTACCATTGTAATTGTTACAAATTGCACAAAGCGTCGAATTAAACTGTCATAAAACAATAGCTGATAAGCACCTGTTTACTGGGATAATTTATCGTTAACTATTTCATGTACTACCTCGTAAACAGTTAATTTGCGGACATATGTTTATTATGACTTTTAACCTTATTTTCGATCGTACTAACTGCCCTTAAAATTTTTAAACGATGTTTTAAAACATCCTGTATGTTTTCCATCTCCGCGATTAAAATGCTTGCAAGTAAGTAATAATCTATCACGTTGATTCAATTTTAAACTCAAAATAAGCTTCCTTTAGAACTCCGAATGAAAACACGCGATTAATGAAAAATAAACAAATTGAAACCCCTACAATCACATACGTCTACATACGTCTTTGTGGTTTGCATGATACGCGGAGAGGAAAGGCTAACTAACGAAACCGCAAATGTTTTTCTATATTTGCGCGTATTGGCTTACATTATATGTAGTATTATACCATCTGTAATAATTGTAGTAAGTCAATGCTGGAAATGTAAACGAGATCCCGCCTGTACTAGAGACAAGACTAGTAGTCACTACAAATAAAAAAAGAGAAAGAAGAGTTATAGCATCATGCATATTTATACTACACTAAGATTGAATAAACATATTGATGAAGGAAAGTTTGCGGGGACACAACTTGCACGGCCGTGTCATTGACTTACCACGTTTACAGATGCTATATATTGTGGTGGCAGTTTTATGTTGAATGTTTCGTAGTTTGTGTTTAAATGTTCTTATTTTTGGTGTGACATCTCTGTGCAGTAGTCTGTGCATACAGTTTTTCGTATTAATTTTTATGATGGTTATAAAACTAATTAATACATATGTGTCCGGCAAAGTTTTTTGAAGAAAAAGTATTATATATTTATTTTCAAACAAATTTCATACTTTTATTAAATTGTCAAAATTTTTACATCCACGTGAATAACACACATAGAAAGAGCAAAATTCCATATCACTAATTGTGTGCGAATTTCCTATGCAACAACGAGACGAAGTGTAAAAAGGTACAGGAAAGGTTCGTAGGACGATAGATCACCATGATTAGAAAGATTTAAAAAGAGGACAATCGAGGGGGAAGATAACAAAAGAAAATAAAACAAGAAAAGCTACGTCTACCACACTGAGTTTGTAAAAATTTTATTACGAAAAATGAAAAAATATATACATGTATAATATATAAGATTATTATACAGGGTTGCGGCACCGAAAACGAAACAGATTGAACAACTCGAAGGAGAATTTTTTTTTGAAAAAAATGCAAAAACACGTCTATTTTTAATTTAAGGGGGACATCTTTCCAACATGTCCACAATTGTCATACGTCATTTCCCTCCCCTCCGTCGCTCTAACCATTACAATTTAAATAGGGAAGGCACTAAGTGTGATACATCATTGAAAGTGTAATTTTATGGAGAACATCTAAATCGGAAGTATGTTTTGGAACTAATTTCAAAATTTCGCGAAACAGGGTCTGTACAAAACAGAAAACGCTCCATAGAAAACCCAGTAAGAAACAAAGCGACAGAAATAACCGTTTTAGGACAAGTGGTTGCAGATCCAACTCTAAGTGCAAGAATCATCTGGAATAAGTCAACGTAGTGTCGGTCGAATTTTGAAAAGGTACAAATTCCACCCTCATAGAATTCATCTGGTTCAGGAACTTAATAAAGACGATTTTGATCGTCGTTTACAATTTTTGAGTGAACGTGTTAGAGATTCGGATTTTTTGTTTAATATTTCTTTTTCTGATGAATGCTCTTTTCTATCAATCGTCATAATTGTCGATACTGGTCAGATTCCAACCCAAGGATATTATATATATATAAATGGTAACATGTATCTGGAATTAGGATGGAGCTCCGGCACATTTTGCAGTAACGGTTTGTCAATAAAATAGATAAATCACATAATAAATTTCCTGGACATTGGATTGGTAGAAGAGGATGGATAGAATGGCCCCCACGATCTCCAGATTTATCCCCCTTAGACTACTTTCTGTGGGGACACTTGAAAAGTAAAATATACGCCACTTCACTTGCTTCACTAGAAGAGTTGCGTCAACGTATTGTTACTGAATGTCGTCAAATAACTCCAGAGATTCTGCAACACTCAGACTACGGTTTGAACAAAATTTATATTCATGTTTGGAAGTTAATGGTGAACACTTTCAGCATCTTTTATAACCTAATAAAGTTTGTAATTCCTAACGTTAGCGCTCTGCAATGTTTTTTTTAATTATCTAAGTTATTTTTTTAAATAATGTTTAGTTATATTGTGCGTTTAGTTGCTAATAAAATTAGCTTTCACATGATGTATCACACTTTGGAATACGTAACCGTTTTTTATCCCGTTAGAGGGCGCTATAATCAAAAGTAACTCAATCAGCAATCACGCTGCTGAATTCTCCACAAAATTACCCTTTCAATGATGTATCACACTTAGTGCCTTCCCTATTTAAATTGTAATGGTTAGAATGACGGAGGGGAGAGGAATGACGTATGACAGTTGTTGACAATAAAATTAAAAATCGACCTGTTTTTGCGTTTTTTCAAAAAAAATTCTCCTTCGAGTTATTCAATCTGTTTCGTTTTCGATGCCGCGCTCTGTATATAATGCTGTATTTTATAACTGAAATAAGTTTCTAAACGGTAAATCATTTTAAAGTTGAATTCATTTAAGAGGTTTTTCAAACCTTTGGTAATAAATTGTCTACAAAAAATCGTCATAATCGGTAAAGTTTCCAAATTGCTATTGAAATACGTGGCCATTGTATCGAGTTTAATAGGTGAAATAGTGCTTTTAGTGGGTACTAAAGGAATGTATTTTTTGAGATGCTTTTACTTTATGACTAAACATATTCGCTGTAGTATATTTCAGTAATTACAAATGATAACAGTTTTTAGGTAGTTCATTATAGCTTGAAGATTAAACTATGTGCAATACTTCTTGTAGTGAAATTTCAACATCGTCGTTATAAATATAAGATCGACAAACTTATCGAAAAGAAACAATTTGCTTTCCCGACCTCCTGTTCAATTTCCTCCCATTCGTTAACGCGATTCTTGTCGAATATACAATACATTGTATAACTAACGGGACGCCCGGACGCTAAACGTATCTCTCTCTCTTTCTTATCTCTTTTTTTTATCGTGGCGAGAAAACAATTTAACTTCGCGGGTATGAAAATGGGAATGTCAAAAGCAGATACGCGCTTGAAAAATGTTGAAAGTTTTTTCATCCTTCTCACGCCCGAATGCAGTAGCAAGCGCGTCTTAAGACTGTTTAAATTTTAAGGTGAATTCTTGTCGCGCTGAAGTTTTCATCGAATAGCGTGCGGCGTTAGCGTAGGCAGCTGACGGGCGCGTAGAACAACATGTATAACAATTGATTATGAGCTTACCGTTTGACGTGACATCGTTATGTGAAGATTTATTCGTACGAGATAAGAACGTCGTAGAAAGTTTTCCACTTATTTCCTCATGGCTTACTAAGCGAGCGACGCGACGCCAACAATCCAATGGAATGCGTTGACATTAAAATCATAATAATAAATTTCTAATAAGATAACCATTAATAAACATACAGAATGATTATTATCGCTGTCAAGAAAGGATTGCTCCAACTTATGTAACATTATATATGTGAATATAAATAGAATGTATATAGAAGTAAACGATACGTTTTTGTAGAAACCTCTTATACCTTAATTGCCAATAATTTACATAGTTAAAGACAAGTTATACAGTCTGTCACCCTCTGTCTGTACACCCTAACCTTAACTTACTGTAGAGTCAAATCAAATAGTTAACATTGTAAGCTGTCGCGAAAGTGTGCAAACAATCCAGACTTCTGTTATGTTTGTGCTCTCAAAAGCAATCTATTACTCTATTGATAAAACAGGCATATCAGCTTTATTTCAATTTAGCAAAATAGGGGATCTTCATGTATCTTCTGTAATGCTTGCGCTTCAAGTGTGGTAAACTTCTTACATCATAAAAGACGATCTATGCGGTTTGCTATCCTAGTGATCTGGAGAGAGCCTAGAAAGCATGTTAATGATTACTATTTCTGCATCATACCTCGTGTTGGAAAAGGCACAGGTATAGCCGAGAAGAAAAAGGCGATTACCAACTACCCAACACTACTATCTGCCATAACACCCCATATAGTGACGAACATCCTATTCCAGAACCCACAGAAACATTCACTTACGAATCAGATATCCTATCAATATCAAGAGATCCTGATTTCACACCAAACACGTCAGATCGCTAACCGTACAAAATAATCCAGTCAGAATTAAACCTTTCTCGTAAGAGATCTAGATCGTCCAAAAAGTTAGGCAATGTTATTAGGATCAAGACTGTAGCAGGGGAAGTAGTATTGTGTTAAATATGTAAACTAGCTTCATATACTGCAATAGGATATGCTATAAAATAAGGTGATGTTCTGCAGAATAAAGGTCTTGTAAGAGTTAGTGACAAATAAAATTCGACCATGCATTTCATTAAAATTTCACTATGAAACCATATCAATATTTGATGATAAAAAAGATGAGAATAAAATTTGTACGGGGTTTTCCGGTCCTTTTAATATTATAATAAAAATCTTTATTTTAAAATAAAGACCGAAAAGGCCGTGCAAATTTTATTGTTTAACAAAAAAAACGGTCAAAAAAACAACATCGATAAAAAGGATGACCTTAGTTATCTGAAAGATATTTGAATATTATATTTTACATTAAGCAAGGAATTCTAAATGTCATTTAACGTAGCAGAGACTCTAATTTTAAGGACAGGTATAATTTATCAAAAAGAAAACATAATGTACTATTAAAGTACCTGCCTTCTGAGAGTTTTAGCCAAAAATTAGAAAAATCCCACTACAGAGTTAAGTGCATGTGGACTAGTTATAACTAAAAACTTTTGAAAGACTTCTCCGCGGTCATAGACTTAGAACAAGTTATAGCGCAAACAAGACGAAGAACTGGAATCTCTCGGCCCATTAGATCACCTGAAAACATTGAGACAGTGAGAGCTTCAATGTTCAATTCTTCACGATGATCTTCATTTCGACTCTTAAAAGATTGCGATTGTGGAGGAACTCTCTGAACGTAACTTCAATTCTCGGGTGAATGAGTGTGCGGTTCTTTTCGAAGTCGTTCCTGAGGACCCTATTGCTTTTTTTTATTGATGAAGCCCATTTTCGTTTGTTTGGATCCGTCAAGTTATAAAACATGCGCTACTGAGCAGACACCAATCCTCAAGAATTGCATCACAGGCCTCTGCATTCACCTAAAGTCACAGTGTGGTATGCAAATTCCTCAGCTGGAATTATTCGGACCGGTAGGTAAACATGTTACAGGATTTTTTTTCCACTGCTAGATGAGTTGGACTTAGAGGACATTTGCTTCCTACAAGACGGTGAAACGACACACTGCAAGAGCATTGATAGCTGTTTTGAGGGAACACTTCCCAGAGGAGCTCATCTCAATTAGGGGTGATTTGGAGTGGCCGGTCCGCTCTCCCGATTTGGTCCCTTGTGGTTTTTTATGGGGTTTCATGAAATCCCGTGTTTATAGGAAGCGTTCAAGGACCCTACAAGATTTGAAGACCGACATCCTCAAGGAAATTGCCAACAAAACGTCTGCTATGCTGGCAACAGTTATGACAAACGCCATCTGATTTAATCTTAGAACTATGTAGAACAAAACTTTAGGCATGCGCCTACATTATAAACAACAAATAGACATGTTCTGATTCATACAATGGGTTTTATTTTGTTTTGAAGAACGGAAGTTATGCTGCCGCACCCTGTAGTAATAGAACTCCTTGATAATTACAGATCTGTTATTGTTGTCAACTTGCAACAAATTAACAACAATTTTCTATCAATATCTAGACCTGATTCTCGCCAATGTAGTTGTTGGAAAGGGTTTAGCTGTTTTGACTCTCTATGCACCGATTTCACCAAAATTTTAATAATTAGCAACCTTTTCTTTATATTTCATACCTAAAATGTCACCTTCCGATTTATGTATGCCTGTGATTATATAAATATCTGGTAGAGAATATTATGCATTACATATGTATTCTGACCCTACCCGAACATAACAGACGGAAAGATATACATACAGTGTATACATAAAATGATTCAAAACAAAATATTAACTTCCTTAACCGCCATTTTATGATAAGCATACATTGTTCAGTTTGTAAGGGAAAATTGAGCGACATCGGCAAAAAACTAAGGGATAAACAGAGACTAACAAACCAGTATTCTGTGAAATGTATCATTCGTAAATAAAGTGTATACGAATATGAAAATGCTCCAATAGCAAATACACAATTGGAATAAAACATCATGCTGGTCCTTTTTTGGTTGTTTGTGTTTAAATTGCCACCAGAAAAGGGATATTTATGGGTGTGTATTATGCAGTATCGTCCTGAAAACTTACTACCGCTAACTTATCTACACAATTTTTTTCACTGTCATTTCGTTGACCCCCTTTCGCATTATACCGTATTAACATATAACTATTATTGTAACTTCGTGCACTTTTTAAAATAAAATATCTAGCATTAACATAGTCGTGTTTATAAATAACAGTTATAATTAGTTTTTAGCGAAATAATCTTTTTATTGCTACTACCTGAGCATATGTATATAATGCTACTTTTACTTATTCGTGGGAGTACCTATGGACTGGAAACAGCCATTAACCAGGACTAAGTTCCTAAAGCATTCAACCTGTCTAATGGAGTTTTATATTGCAACCAGCATTAGATTCATTAGTTAATCCCGATTAAAATCCCAAATTTGGCTTAATTTAGTGTGCCAAACACGCATCTAGTTTACTTGGAAGAACATACCACGAATAGTAATTCAGGTAAGTAAAATTAGAGTAGCTGAATCCTATGGAAATTAGATCCGCTAAAATCATTATCGATCGAATTAACATTATTTCATTGAAGCCTGAAAAGGAGCGATGTTAAGTACCTCTAGTTAACAATTTGTAGAGCCAACATATTAAAAGGGAACATAACATATTTCGAAATAATTTGCTGTGAGGCAGTGGAATGTAAAATAATCTTACGAACTCCGAAAGCACAATAAAAAACAGACGTTTAAAATACTACCGCGTAAATACAATAAATACGACTAGAAAAACATTTCCAGCTGGCTAAAACGTATAAATTTGTGCTCGTTGTTTATTGTTTGCTGTAGTTTCCCAATTTGTTGACGTAAACGAAATCACTGGAAAAATTACTGGTTCCCAGACCGATTTATGCATGAAACAGCTAAATAAATCAGTGCAACAATATAAACAAACTAACAATGCAAATCCATAATCTGTCGGGAGCGATTACATATACATCAGTTTTTTCTCGCACTGCAGAATAAGCGCATTTTTTTTTCAATAAACAACGTAGGAATAGAAAAATATGTGATAAGATTCGTATATAATGAAATATGATTAAAAATATGTGTACGTAAGTATTAAATTATTAGCTTTTATATCTGCTAAGATATGCACTCTAGTTTATATTGGTCAAATAAACACTTCATGAAAAGAGGACTTGGGAAAAGAATGCACATATACTTGCTTAATGTAAGCAATTCAGGACCTTTCGCGTTTCTCACTGATCTGTGCTGTTTAGCGTTTTCAGAGCTTAGCTAACACGTGGTAATATTTTAATTTACAAGCGATGATGTACTGAAATGTTCATTAGTACGCAGTCGTGCTTATTTAATCTTATGAAAGACTGGCATTTTAAGTTTGTTTATTATTGAATAAATGCCAGTACTTTATTTTGTATTTTTCTTTCTATTCATTTTCTTTGTCTATGGCGTTTTATTGTTGGCACTCGATCATAAAAGTCAATAGAGGTGTAAGTGATATCCGTGCGTTTTGTTTTTTTTTTGTTATTTTGAAGCGTATTCGATGACATTTTTTTAAAGTTGGCTCTTATATCGAACAACATAGCCTTGTTATTTGTCAGTAATAAATATTTCACATCTCGTTGCTAAAGATATTTTTTTCTCATAAGTAAATATACAGGGTGTCTATAAATGAATATCGGGGTTTTAACGCTTTATAAGATTTATTACATTATACTTACAGTTATAGATGATATGTCAAATGAAAGAGCAACTCAAACAGTTTTGTTCGTTGGCACCAGTGCGCATGTGCGTGAAATGTTTCCGCTGCGATCCGCTAGAATGCAGTAGTAGCAAAGATGGCGACTAGAGAACAGAAAGCGTTTTGTGTTTTACAGTTTGCAAGGACTGAATCTGTAGTTACTGTGCAACGTGCGTTCCGCATTAAGTTCGGAGGTGATCCTCCAAGTGACAATAACATCCGTAGATGGTATCATCAGTTTGAAGATACAGGCTGCCTTTGTAAAGGGAAGAGCACGGGACGACCAAGAGTTAGCGAAGAAACGGTTGAGCGAGTGAGTGCTCAATGTATGGGAACAACTCGACTATAGACTTGATGTGTGCCGTGTGACAAATGGTGCTCACATAGAACACTTGTAAGCTTGAATATAAAACTGTTTGAGATGCTCTTTCATTTGACATATCATCTATAACTGTAAGTATAATGTAATAAATCTTATAAAGCGTTAAAACCCCGATATTCATTTATAGACACCCTGTAGATAACGAGTGCTATCTATGATTGTTCGACAAATTGCACTCTAGCACACATAGACACATAGTATTTTTCAAATGTAATTTCCTTTTTCAACGTCTCAATTTAAATTCATACAGTTTTCCAGCGATGCTCTGATCTCTTTACTCCTTCCACATAGTAGTTGATATCTTGCGCCGCAAAATAGACGCCATGATCTTGATGAATGTGGTAGGTGCTCAACCAATTCAAAATGCAACTCGCGGATTCTGTCTAGGCAACCGCCGAACTGTGACCGCGTGCGTTGTCTTGAAGGAACAGGAGCTTCTGTTCGCCATCACCTTCCCAGTCGATGAAACCGTCTTCCCCTTTTTTCGGACAATCCTCTGTATTAACTATTCTATAGTCGCAGGTGTGTAGTGATGGATCCGAATTTCATCCGCAACTATGAATCGACCCAAAAACTGTGACCCGTCTCGCTTAAATCGCTTCAACAGGACCTTAGGAATGTTCGTTCCAATATATTTTTGATCCAAAGTAGACAAGGACGGCACCTAACGCGCGGATAGCTTACGCATGTCCAATTATGCCTTCAATATACGACAAACGCGTTCTTTCGATTTATCCATAGCCCTGTCTAACATGAATTCGACGGTTGTCCAATTCCATCTGATGAACATTTTCGATATTATCGATGGTGGTTGCAGTTTTTGGCCACTGCACGCTTATCATCAGTGAAGCTGGTATCAATCATCAATGTCTCCATTATTTCAAATTTGCCATTCCATTGATTGTCTTTTCGTGTCAGAGTCGTAATAGTAACACCAAGATTTGTTTCCTATGACGATGAAACCCAAAAAGGATGCCTTGATTTGTGCTCACCCATTAGAGCGTCTTCTTGAGTGAAGACTCCAATTGTATCCTGACTAATACATACAATATTAAGATTTGCTTTAAGTAGGGTAAAGCAACAACGAAAACCAATGAAATGTTGATGGTGCATATTTACAAGCAGGATGCTGCGAATAGGTTCGCAGCGTCGTTTTACCCTAGTACCCCAGAACTTAGTATTGTGTCGTTTCTCCATGGACACTACTCGGAATACACTATTAAAACGAATGTAATAGTACTTCTTTAGCAACCTCTAGAAATCTCGAACAGAAGACATATCCATGCCTATCTCGAAATGCGAGCAGGCTTGATTTAAGCGTGAATACGGATATATTTGAACATTCACGCATGTGGCGACTCTCCATCAACGCCTTCAAATACGTGACCGTGAGATTTTTTAGAAAGAAAATTCTACCTCCAACCAACATTTCTGTGGGCGGTGAGAAGCTTTCGTAGTCACCAAGTGTTAGGTACCTTGGGGTCAGTCTTTATACGCGTCTCACCTTCAGGCAGCACTTTTCTGACACTACTGTCAAGTTCCTACATGCGAGGTCTGTTTTGTATTCGCTCCTCTGCTAGAAAAGTTCCGTTCTCAGACCGGTTCTAATTTACGGCTCCTTCATATAGTCCGGCTTCTCCAAGTCTCAGACTCAGAGACTCGATGTGCTTCAGAACCGTGCTCTAGACATCATCGTAGCGGCTCCATGGTTTGTGTCGAACTTAACATTTGGATATCCCAACTCTGAGCAATCACGCGAGGACGCTGGCCACCCTAGAGAGGAACCATCGGTCTGAGAACCCTCTCATCCAGCATCTTGGAGAGTTGGTTTCTGACAGGCCTTCACCGTTGGTAAGAACGTAGCACATCCTAGACGCGCAATAAGTATATATAAGTAATAATAAGTAATAATAAGTAATAATAAGTATATATAAGTATGACCCAGCCACCACTTCTGTAGACTAATAAATTTCTCAAGCTCCACGGTGTGGTCGAACCGCCACAGATTAGAAGGCTGGAGGATGCCCCATTCAGCATTTGTAAGAAACCAGAAGCCCCATACAACATTCATCAAATTTTATAGACAAATTTCTTAAAATTCAATGCATTCATTGGTATAAATATAACATTCTTCTGAGTACTTGAAATAATTAAAGAGACGCCCGAGGAAATCTGAAAGATATAGTTTTCCTTGAAGAAGATATTTACACCACTGTTGTATAAAGTATTTTTTTATTATGTTTATCTCCCCGATTTTCGAAATCACGAGCCGCCACTGCTTCTAGTAATGTTATGGTATAACATCCTGTGCTATATAATAGACACCAATACGTATATGTGTTGTATGTGCGTTTATATTCATGCGGGCATGTATGTGTCCTTGCGATATACCCTCTACTTAATGTTTATCTACGCGGTTAGGCCGTAGTCGAACGTGCGTAGATTTCCAAAGCAAAATGCGCGCACATACTACCTAACATCGAAACAAAGCCACTCATCGGCTTCATTCGTCCCTTTTCTATATAACATCGGCATGCCAGAAGCTTTCCTTTTCCACGCACTGGACCAATCTTCCTTTACGTTGTAGCAGGCCAGCCGTAGACATTATTAAATTATGTATAGTGCCCGTGTATACAGTCGAGTTGGACGAAATAAGCCTTTCTGCCCGAATAAGAAGATTACGCGCTGCGAATAAGGGAGTACCTAACAAGAGAAAGCTACTAGGTACTACCTTTTTCTCTCTGTATTGTGGCTGGGGGCTGCTTGATAAATATTCAAACGGTACGCGTAAGACGATTTAATAATAGGCGCTCATTCACCCGGCACCAGCATCATCATCATCATCATCTTCATCGTCATCTTATACACCTCCTCTAACATCCCCAACAAGACCCAATGCATTCTCATTCCACCTACAAGCCCTTTCCTCCCTGGAAATCTCCTAAATCATTTTTGTATATTCGCGCGCCTAATTGGGCTTTTGGATTGCCGTAATTAAATTTAGGGAATTAAGCGAGAGCGAATTTGGCGAGGATTTTGGCGCGCCTCCGGGATTTTTGCGATTCTCCGATTCTCCTGTATTTCTTTTCGGATAATTAACCCTTTGATGCCCCCGGGCCGCACTCCTACCTTCCGTTTGTCTATAGGTAGGTATATAAATATTAATCGTGAAACTCTATGAATAACGCCATTTACCCAGAATTGCGAATTCATTAAGAGATGAAAAGAAGATTATATGAATATAAGACAATTTGATGCCGTTCATGTTACGACTGCATACTGTATTAGAGGTATAATTCGAATTAACTTTAGGGTTATGTTCTTAATTAAGAACGGAATACTAAAAAGAAAACATTGTTAGTTATTAAAATTGTTTGTTCTTCGCCTTTATAATTCTGCTATGTGCTACTAAATAGTGACAAGCAAAGATACAAACTAATTACTATGAATTTTACTTTACCTCAAATAAACATTTGTTTTACGCTTGATAAGTCATACGATAAACACTAATAAATACTAATACAAAATTTTATTTTATCAATACACCCATCTAAACTGTTAATAGGCTTCTATAATATCGCCTACCATTTTATATGAGAATAGAACACATTTAGTTTTTCGTTTAGAACACGATTTCATTTTCGTTTTTTGCAAGTGTCATCAATTCGGTCAGAGGCAGTTAGCGAAAACGATCGTCCGAATCGGCAACCCGTAAAATAAACCCAAAACTCTAGATAGGGGTAGAGCACCTCACCGCTTCTCAACTCTAATGGTTTCTAGCCGCCGTGGATTCGTTTACCTTTCAAGAACCTTCCTTCGTTATGTGGTTTATTCATAGCGTTTAAGCGTTTTGTTGAGAACAATTTAGACAGTTTCCGGGATACCATTACCTAAACAACATTGAACGAAAACTTCTTGGCGTTGAAAGAAAAAACAATGCTATATATTTAAGTGAACAGATACATCGGCAATCGTGTAGTTACATAGGGGATGGTGAGGGAAAAGGTATCTATTTAGAAAACAACTCCGTGGAGAATACAATACAAATATAAAATAAATAGCAGACAATTGTTTCGGAATTTAAAATTAACTGGATTAATATAATAAATAATAATTATTAATAATTTCCGTCCTATCATCTCATTGAAGACAACTGTTGTCCGCTAATAACGTTGCAATTTTTAGATGCGAAACAATAATACATCCATTTTAAATGTGATTTTACATTAGTATGTATTCTAATTCCATTCCAAATACTATTAATAGCATTTCTTATGTGGTATTAAATTTTCCAAATTCAAACTCAATACATTTGCGGAAATTAAGTATACATGATTAGAAAATAGTTGTGAAAAATAGCCTTTGAAGGTTAGATATTGGATAAATACGTCTATGATGGAAGAATTTTTTTGAAAAGCTTTACTTAGAGCATTTTTTGAAGTATGAGAGAAAAATGTAGCATGTAACAATAACACAAAAGTATAAATACTTTCGCAATTGTGTGGGGATATCACAACATAAATCGAACTGGCATTACAGAATAATCAACATATAACCACTTATTTTGACTTTCTATAGACTCATCAGTACACAATGCAATTAAAGCCAGAAAAATTTCAAAGCATCATATAATGTGTTTGCTTAATATTTTGTAATGTGAAATTTGATTTATAATAAAATCAAGAAAATGTGAGTTTTACTCTTTAAATTAAAATTTGGGGTTTAAAAAAAATTAATCTCAGGGGTTCGTGAATTCTTGGTTCTACAGCAGGTGTAGAGAACAGAATACGAGACCTTACCGTACGTTACAAAATACCCAAGTGAAAAAAAAATTCTAAGTTAAAAAAAATATTACAATACAAAAAGATGTTTTACCAAAAAAATTAATTTTATTTTCTTCATTAAACCTAAAAAAAATTGTTTACACTGTGCAGAATGACGTGGCAATCACCACAACTAAATTATTATTTATAAAGACCTTATTTGGTAGTTTTTGAAATTTTGTCCAACTTTTAGTAGGGACTTTCTGTATAAAAAAAAAATTAACTTTGAATTTTTTTTTATTTTTTTAATTTGTTCAATTAAAATAAATAAATTTTACCTTTTTAACTCAATTTACTAAAAAAAAATTATAAATTTTTCAAATATTATTTTTGTTTTTAGAAAAATTTAGTTTTAATTTTCAAAAAAAATTCTAAAAAAGTTTTTAAAAATTAAAATTTTTACATGTGGGTGTGTAAAATTACTTTAAGCCGCCTAGACGGATGTTGGATGGACGACGTCCTCTTCGTAGGGGTAATTAAATTTAAATTAGGTGGAAAATTTTGATGTTTAAAGTACTTTTTTTTTGAAGATAATCGTTGATTTGGGCCCACGGTGCACCGGGGTAATTTTAATAAATTTTACGTAGAAAATTAAACGCTCTGTTCGACGATCTATGCAAAAAGCGGAAGTTTCTTGCTCTCGCACGGCTTTTTATAGGTGATTCGCAATTGTCTCTAAATTTCATCAGAAATACCTATTGATAGTCATCTGTCAATCACGGCAATCAACGATCGTTAATGGATTAATTTATGCACGTCCGGTCGAAAATTTGTGGTATACAGGGTCACCGAAAAGTTGTAGATTTTAATTACCACCTACTTTTTCTTCTTAAAATGCCCCTAACTGGCTGATTTTTCTTCTTGTGTGTGTGCAATTTAATGGTGTGGTTTTGTTGATATTTTTGTGTTTTTGTGTACAAAATAAATGATATAAATTTTATTAATTACCTTATAAAATATGATTGTAAATGTTGCGGTGCATTTAACATCTTTCTGTCCTTGTCGTTGGCTGGACTTATAATAAGACCCCTGCTGACCACCACCCCCCTTCTGCGTCAGATGGCTATTGAGGCAAACCATGACATCGACTCGCACATATGCGAAGAAAATACCGATGGTCCCAACTTGAAGAGTTGCGCATCCTCTATCATTTGATAGTGTAGAATTGGATTTAAATGGAATTAATTTTAAACAAATACCTCGCATGTGTGCAATCATGTTAATGTAACATATTTTATAAAATAGAATTAAATTAAATTGAAGAAATACACAGATCAGATAGTTGGTTATAGTTTAATGAATATTAAATTAATTTAGTGTTTTTTTATCTTTTTAGATTACCTACAGCTGGTTGATCATCTGTTAAGTGACAAGTGGAATTGTAAACATTGAATAAAATGTAATATAACATTACAATTTATTGCAAGAACAGCTCTTTTTGCACTATCTATTAACCAAAAATATCCTCAAAAGATGATGATTTTTCCCGGAAATTTTCTAGATTTGACTTCAAAACAATATACCGTATGATAAGTAAAAATTTGCGTGATAGGCCAACCGGGCAACGCTATCACTTAAAAGATGATTTATTCAACAGATACTACCGCGCCTTCAAAATCTTTCCTCATCAGAGTAGGCTTTTTTTTTAGTTTAGTTATCATAGGTTGGTGCAAATGCGATGCTTTTCAAAACTTCAAATTCTGACAGTTGTCAAACTTAAATTCAAATAATTGACGCACAAATCTCGAGAAACAATGGCTTTTTTACAGCAATTTTTCAATATAAGAATTTTTAATTTTCCTGCAAGATCTCCAGACTTGACAATATTAGATTATTTTATTTTTCCATATTTAAAGAATACGATTTTCAAGATCAGACATCAAACAATCGAAGAGCTTCGTAATGCTAATATTGTTAATTCTTGTGCTGACATCACCGAAGAAATCTTAATAAATGGCTTTGAAAGCATGAAGCGTAGAGTTCAACTTTGTCTACAAAACAACGGTCAACATTTCCAACATCTGCTTTAGTATTATTTTCTCTCAATTTTGGCTTTTGCAATAAATATTTTTTCAAAAACTTAATTACTCTATAATTATTACAGATACACATTTATATGACATAACCGAACTGTGAAAATGATGCATTTCTGACAGATTTACATGCACTCTGGCCAACCATTAAAAAAAAGCATGGCCGATTCTAATGAGGAAAGATTTTGAAGGCACGGTATATATTGCCGCTATGATTTTCTTCTGCAGTTCGAATATATGTATGTGCCGCTTTGTTGAATTTGTTGTCAATATTTTCATGTATTGGTCCAGCCGTTGCCAACTATTTTTCGATTGGCATTGAGGTCCGCTGTGTTTCCAGAGAAATGGAAGATTACGCGCCTTATTCCAGAAATGTCATAAATTACAGGCCAATATCTATACTAAATACTAAATATATTCACTTGTTGCACAATCCATTTCTCCTACCCAACATGGATTTATGGCTAAACGTTCTACTATATCGAATCTTACTTACTGCACGCAATACATCTCCAACATTTTGGACCATAAAGAACAAGTTGATGCAGTTTACACCGACTTTTCAAAGGCTTTTTACAGATTCGATCACAACATTATTCCACGCAAACACATCACCAGTCGTACACAATATGTGTTTTTCAATGACTACTCTTCTTCAAATTATTTTGCAACTTCAGGAGTCCCGCAGGGTTCTAACCTAAGTCCTCTAATATTTATTATGTTTATTAATGTTATTACGGAAGAGATTGTATCAGAGAAAGTTCTATTTGCAGATGATCTGAAGATATTCACAAATATTTGCAGCAGTAATGACTGTTTAGCATTACAAAATGACCTTACAATCTTATTGAACAATTGAACATTTGCAAAGAGTTATTGTTATATAAGAATATCAATTTCATTTACAATTTGTTCCACATTATTTAAAAAGTGTGCATGGTTATATCGCTAAGACAATAGTAAAACTTTAATTTTCTTTCGCTGAATCTGTTCTGTATTAAAGCTTATTTGTCTAGTTTAGTTTTTAGGTAGATTTAGGTCACTGGTTGAGTGGAAGAGAGGTGTTTAACTATGTTATAACAACCTGAACTGAAATTTTCTTATTAAGTTTTTAAATTATTATCTGTAAAAACTATATTAAAGTCACTATTATTATTACTATTATTATTATTATTATATCATTTAGTTCATTACATTTTTACACAATAATCCATGAAACTGTTAAATTTGGGCCTTCTTTTTTATTGAAAGTCACACATTACATTCAACGTAACTGCAAATCTTTTATCAATATACATGTTTAATGATTTCGTTTAGAATTATAATTTCCATATTATAACAATCAAAAACGTCCGATAGAGATGGTTCAGCGGAAATTTGCAAAATTTCTGTGGTTTAGGGCTGATCATGATTACCCATCTCGAAATATCGATCATGGGGTACTATTGTCTAGATTTAACTTAAGATCTCTTTACTTCAGACGAATAAACTTTAGTATAAATTATCCATATAAAATTCTTCACAACAATGTTGATTGCCCTGCTTTACTTCTCCGTTCCTCAATTTCACTCGCGGCAATCTGATACGTTTTATGTAGGACATCCTAGAACGAATAGTACGATTAAATCAACATGTACAGCAACTGAACACAAAAACTTAGTAGGAAATCACTTCAACATGTTTTTTGATTTTAATTATTTTTTAGATAACTTATCATGTACTAGAAACTATGTTAAATAGATATTATGACTATATTTAAGAAATTTCAGCCTTGAATTGCCATATCTCGAGTTTTGCTTACACTGTCTGATGTTTTTACTCTTATTAAGATAGAGGTGTTGTCAACATAAAAATATATATCAGCATACTTTAAATTTTGAGTCAAGTCGTTCATGTAGAAACAATATGACACCTTGAGCAATATGTTACTGTAGTCTCTTATTCAGACGAGATTCCACTATGGTAAGTGTATTTCCTTGAGCCTCATAATAATTTAGTTGCAGCAGCTGTATCTGAATTTGTAACATACACGTCATATGATTGGAATTCCTTTTGTTTTTTTTTCTATAAATGTTGAACATCGTTAATGTAAATTGAATTTTAAAATTTTGCTAGAACTTTTTCAAATATTTTAAACAACTCCGTAACATTGAAATTGGCCTATAATTATTCATATCATTTGTATCTCCTTTTTTGTACAGGAATTGTTTTTTAAATTTTAAATTCTTCTGGAAACACACCTTCCAACAAACAATTGTTAATTACACTCTGTATTGTCTTCATAATGCTATAAATTAGTTGTTTCAACAACTTAGTTGAAATTTCTGAATTGTTGAGTTTTAGATTTTCCAGAATGGATTCAGCAACCTGAAGCACTAAAGGGGCTACATCTATACCACCACTAGTGGTACAACCATATCATCTGCTGTGATTGATGTGACTATTTTTTTGGTGCATTTAACCGTTGTCTGATCAATAGCCTTCCATTTTGCTTGTTGTTTGTTGTCAGTTTCATGAATTCAATTTAAAACGTTTTCCATTATGGTTCTCTCCAATGTTTCAGGCTCCAATCTGCAGGTATTTTTACGAAATAGCTATTGTTTTCTATATAATGCGTTTCCTTGTATTTGTGGTTGTCATTTTAGAAGAAAATAAAAAATACATTGAAATTAGTTTTTTACTACCATATAATAGTAGTGATCGTAAAGCTGTTGGTGAACGTATTTATTTCAGTGTTTTTCGATGCCAGTTACCCTTTCTATTTCAGCGGTAGTTGCTTAGGAATTTTCTTGAACTGCGAGTAACACTGTTATCTGAATGGATCAGACATTGGCTCTCTTTCTCGTTGTAGATACCAAGGAGCAAATCATGTCGTTGCATGCTTAATCAAAAATCAACACCAAATTTAACTTTTTGACAGGTGTGACGATTTCTCTCAAAAATTATCAGCCAGAGAAGTAAGATTCTTTCCTTCTCCGAATAAGACTCTAAGTAATTGTCGTATTCAAATGTCTTTATGACAAGTTTTTGCTCCTACAAACATTCCTTTTAATACACAACACTGTATCAACCTTTATCGTTAGAGATTTTCGAATAACATCAAAGTTTACAAACATCGTAATTTCATTTGAAAATGTTTTTAACTTTAATTAACGTTAATTTTGACACAAATTACCGATAAGGGAAATATTGTTTCAGTGAACTAACACCTTAATATTACCCCGTAATAAATGTGCATATTTATAGCATCCTAAAACACACTCACGAATACCTACGTATATGTCTGACAGTTATTTTATATACACAGGCCGAACAAGTTCGGATGAGTGTTAGGTAATGTTTGCTATTATGGCTATACTTCGTTGTGTTAAAATTTGTGTTTATTGCGCAAAGCTGTTTACATACAAAGCGCGGATTTACAACCTAAAGAACTGGCACGCTACACAGTTTTAACTTTGGGGCGGCAGCAGACAGCGTATAATGTGAGCATTAATTAGCGAGGAACGTTTATACACTAAAACAATAATTTCGCGTGAGTTTAATACAGCTTTACGACTTCGAAAATGAATAATTCAAATTTAATTACATATTTTCTTCAAGCATAAACCAAGTAGTTATAATGTTTACTCTAATAATTAATTCAACAAACATCGCTGAAACCGTTGTAGATTGCTTCAGTTTCTAAACTTAAATTCATGACAAACCAGGTATATGTACTCGGTTCTTTCGTTCTTTCTCTAAATCAACTTCCCGTGCAAATGTTTCTTACGCATACATCCATAGAACTCCAGTTTGTTTTGTTCAACATTTCTTCGGAAGTATATTTACAGACAGTGATATACATATGTTGCTAATTTTATTTCATGGAGGATGCCTCTGATAAGTTATAATACCTTAATCTTAAACAATAATTTTAATACATATACGTTAGAACCACAACGAAGATGAAGTATTACATATCAAGCCGTGAACTTATTTACAGGAAACAGCAACTATTTTAATTTATAATCTACATAAAAGCACGACTATATAATAGATAGTGACGCTTTGATGAACATAACAGGAGACGTTTTGAAATGTAGTTTTTTAACTCTGACGGTTGTAAGTATTTTGAGATAATTTACCACCAAATTTGACTAAACAATTATTTTCGTTGTTGAGGTGGGCGCTGATTAGTACAGTAGCTCTTAGAGAGTAACGAGTTTTAGATTCTCAATAATTAGACATAACAACAATGGACATCCTGCCGCCAAATATCATTGAGTAGTGGATGTGGTTGCTCAAGCAGAAAGTTTATTTAAAACTGAAAACAACGAAAATTGATTGAGCAAGCAGGGTTGACCTTCAAGGAATCTGGATCTTAGGTGCTTTAAGTTTTTACTCTAGCGATACATCACAGATCAATTTGCTTGAATTATAATATAACCTACCTAAAACTGTCCGATTAACAAGACCTAATCTGGTCGTAGTATTTGCTTTAAGACCTGAATATCAATTCACACAAAATAGGAGCACGAAATCTATCCTTAATGGAAAGGGTCACAAGAAGACTATCGAGTTGCCGTCGTTTTTTTGGGCCAAGCTTGAAGGTTAAAGCCTAAGATAATTCTGTGGTCTTACTTGTGGTGAAGAGGACAGCAATGTCCTTAATTCAGGAGATTGAGTGGCTCATCTTCAAATTCTACAAGTCTTGGAATAGTGCTAGTATACGAACGGATACAAAACAGACACAGGACTGGGAACAGATATTTGTGGGTCACGATGCAAGATCGTCAGAATTGCTTGAAGAGACGATGCGACGTGCACTTTTTACACATTTCTTCGAACTATCAAGCAACACTAAAATCTCTAGGGACTGATACCCTTAGATCTAAGCTGAGCTGGCACTGTATGTTCACTTTGCTTAACGTTATAGACCAAAGAAACACTTTGTTACTGTTGCACTGGTGTAGGTATTAATTCACTGGGGAGTGAGTGTAACTAGAACTACTGATGATCAAGGAAAGCTATGAAATCCGGATTTATTGCACAATAGAATAGCTCTCTACGACCTCACCAAATGCCACATGAATTTATGCTTAATAGTGAGCAACTGTCCAAGAAATAATTATATTGCATTAGTACTCCAAAACTATAAATCATTACTTTTTTAGTTATTAAGGCTGAACCTTTACTGTAACTCAACGAAAAACTTTGCAATTCCTTAACGGTTTCATTAATTAATTTTGATCCTCTAAGATATCACCTCAAGAATCACTACCTCGTGCATTTAGAATCCGTTGATGTTAAAGCTTTAAGAGTAGTTTTATTTTTAGAGTAAAGGAAAATTTCCTCAGTGTTCTGAGCTAACTGGTTACCTCTAATTGATCAAGCCAATATTATAGTCATCCAGCTCAAAGAAAAACAATGTTTATCGGTAAAAATATTTTTTCTTAACTACTTGATCTACGGAAAAGCTTGAAAGCTTTAATAAGGTAACTTCTTTCCTTCATATGGATATCTCTACATACTAGAAAAAGTATCTGCCAACCAATTGTTTCCAGGCTCACGTTATCAGACAATTTATGACAAAACTCTTCCTTCATATTCCTCACAACAATTGCCACCTTCTGTTAGGAGGCCTTATTTACACATTTATACTTAAGTTTATTTCCTGTTAACTTTATTTATTTTGAGTTTCCAATAAATCAACCAATTGTTAATTGTTTTCAATCGCAATTCTAAATAAAAGATATAACTGGATAAACCATCCAAGTAAACAATTTCTGATGGGATAACTAAGAGCGCCGCTTAAAGTGAAAACTCAATTTTATTATACGTATCCATAAAGGTTTCGAAAAAAAGACCTTATAGAACACGAGCGATCCGCAGCGACAACATTTCCTGCCCTCAATCCGATTAAGGCCTTAACTTACACAAACAATGAAGTTCAAAATGTCCGCGGGCCTCGATCCTCAATATTTATTTTCGTTCGCATTTCAAGCCCGTAAAATTTTTATTGTCAGCGAAAACAATGACCCTTAATCCAGCGATATAAATTAGAGATAAATCGAGGCAGACCAGATGAACTCGAAGACGGATAAAAGAAGCAAGTCTGTCTAGAGAGAGGAAAACGTAGTGCCCGATGAAAGACTTCGTTAGCGATTTCTTTAAGAAACTTCAATTTTCATTGAATTTCCGGTGAGAAAGTCTCGACCAAAGCCAGCTCGGATATGATCACATATTATTCTACTGGACATCGAACACCAATTTCTACTCCAAAGGTTAGATAAAGTTAATAGCAGGATTATGATCGTGTAGTATGAAATGATATTTTTAATTTGATCTTCGTTTAATATAGAAATTTTTTAAAAGAAGTACAGAATCGCTTTTAAATTAAATCGATTACGCTTGTCTTGAAACTTTCTTTAAAAAAAGCTTCCAGATAGAACATTTAATTGAGAAATATAAAGAAGCAGTGTAGAGAATATTAACATAATTCTATTTAGAAATTTATAATATATTTATAATATTTTATTTCATATAGATTAGGAGGTTATTTTAGTACACACAATTTATAACAAATTGCAATTTAACAACGATCAACCAACTCAAACAGTTGTGAAAATATTACTTCGGCTTTTCCAACTAATTATAACTTATTTGGATCAAAATATTATGTACAATACAATATGTTTCAGGTTCATGTCTAAAAACACAAACCCTTAGTGTTGTTTACCATATTCCTGACCCTCGAGAAACATCACAAAATACTGGAATATTAATGAGGTCACCACGTTTTCAGTTCTTTTTTGTCCTTCTACCTTATCATGACACTAAATTATTCGTTTTTAGAACCGAAGAGATGATATTTTAACGAGCTTTATTTATATCGTTCTCTTCTATCATCCGTGTTATAATCAATGTCGAACATGTAGTAGAGTATGTGCTTTTGTCGATACGATCATCACGCCATCTCGAGCGCGCTGTCTCTCACGGCATTCGATTCCCATTTTCACGGTTAGCGTGATGACAAACGAATGCACTGCAACACGCTGGAATGCGATAGAATAACGTTTACATAAGCGACAATGTATTTTGTGTTAGTAGGTTGAGGGTGGCAGGGTTTCTCTACTGATAGGCTTTAATGTTCAATTTCGTGCAGACCAACCTATTTAATACAAGCGAATTTGATGCAACAAGAGAAGCGTTGCGATTGTACTTACGTAACAAATTCTATTCATCCCAATAGATGTAATTTTCCGAGCTTTACTAATGTAAAATGCTGTATACAGTTTCTATTCTAGATGACATATCAAAGTTCTACCTCGTGTAGATTTCAATAAACAATAATTTTAATTTATTTTCAAAACGTATTAGTTGAAAAAGGGTCACATTATAATTGTACTGCACAATAGTATAATGTTCTAAGAATGATTAATATAACTAGAACCTACACATTTAATAGGAAGGAAATAGGAGTATATATCTCATTTCCTTTCAAGAGGACCATGAACTCAATGCATATATATTAGTCTAATGTTCTCATAATAGTTTTTCCTTTCGGCTAGATATACTTTTCCTGTTGTATTTAAAATCTGCAAGTCATGACATAGATTTGAGGTTAATATAATACGAAAATGAATAATTTCATTCGTAGCAACTTGTAAATTATTTCAAAACTTTCTATTCTTTGTTTCATATTAAATTGCGGTGAATTCATTACAGATTTCTTCATCCACAGCACGTTGTTTCTAAAAGAATAGCCTCTATTATAACTTTTCTCACGTTGTAAACGTTATTGCTGCAATGAAGTTGCAATCGTGTTCCTTTTTTATGCAAATCTATTTATTACGACAAATGCATTTACAACCGAGATTTACTTTGTTAAAGTTATTGTAGCAGTGCTAGAACAACTAATATAAGTGTTATAAAAGTATTGGAATTAGATACAGATCTAATTAATATATGTATTTTTCGACCTTTATGTACTTATCTTTTAATTCCTGAAATAGAGGTCAATAAAACAATAAATAATTAAATACCAATTTATTCCATAACATATAATAATACGTTTTCGTTAAATAACTTCTTCAGTGGAAGAAATTGCATGTGTCAAATTACTAATAATATAAATATAAATTTGCCTATCAACAAAATTATCTAAAAACCAAAGAATTCATTGATATATCGAATTTTTAATTATATTCACAAGTAATAATGAAGGAATAATGATTTAATACAACATTAGAAATTGAAATGATTTGAATTATTCGTATATCAATCTATTTTTTGTCAAGCTCTAACAATTCTGAGGACTAGGGAAAAACAGGGAATCTTCAAGAGCTTAAAATTAATAAAATTCATGCGTGAATTAAATTATTATAAATAACGCTTAAATTATCAATATCCGTTCAAAATTTACCGCGTTTTCATCTTTCTTAATGTATATCATTTCGTAAATTAATCTTTTTTTATAATTATTTTCCTTTTTTAAAATAAGTGTTTTGAAAATCAAAATGATGTTGTCTATCTTTAGAGTGCAATAAAGCAGTTTTGCGGTGACGTTATGTGTAACAGTGTATTGATGGTTATAAATTCGTTTCTTTAAGGGGACGTTTCCGCGCCTAAATTTTCATCATATCGTTCAAACTGTATTTTATGTCGCAACTGAAACATAGATGGCTCGGAGAGTACTATATTTCTATACACATCACAAATTTCCGTTTCAATTTAATGACCTTGTTTTAATTCCGTACTATAAGTTTATTTGCTTTGTATTTGATTTACCTGAATAATCAGACTCTCGGTTTATCTTTGTCAGTTGTATTGGATTTCGAGCAATGAATACGTTGGGGTAAAAATTACATATTCGAAAGTTTCTTTACTCCACAACTACATCTGATGTAGTATCAATGTGGTATCAATCCGTATTGTACCTAAACTGTTCTAGTTGGTTTTTCTAGTCCTGCAAGAATTCAAGAGATTTATTTGTTAGCATTTTTATCATTTTTTACTATTATTGTTATTAGTGTAAATAAAAATACCGATTCAGTAGTAATTTCGGGTTTGTGTATATAGCGGTGTTATATACTTATATAAATATTTTATGCTCGATAGCTTATCGATTTACTAACGGTTTTGCTAGCATAAGAATTAGGTACATCATAGAGTAGTGTAGAGTAATTTTTTCAGGATTTGCAGAATGGGTAGAAGAGCAAGAAATACATCATTTCGCCAATGTATTCTTTATAAAAACCCTAGACTTTTGAAAATGCAGGAATTAAAATATGATATTCAGTCCTATATATAATTTTTTTGAAATTTCGGTCTAATATATTTAACTTTTTCTAGATCATATAGCTAATAATGGATTAATTCAAATTAAAAAAGTACCTACCTGTACCAGTTTACATATCAATAAAACGTTTGTAGAACAAACAATTCAATTTATTATTATATCAATAATGAAGTAGTTCCTAAATTAGAAACATTTTATCAGACTTTTATATTTCCAGAAATAATTAATAAAAAAGCAAGCTGTGTTATTTCTTACCCGTAACTATCCTTTTATGTAAAAATTAAGGTATTTTTTATTTAACTTCTTAGGTTTTTAAGTATCCTTATTAACTTATTACTTTCTGTAGTAATCTGTTGCATACTGGTGAAACATATTAAAAATATAATTTAATAACAAAAATACTTTTTTGTTTCCTCTAATTTGTTAAACTGTTTAAATTGCAAATATAGTATAAAACGATAATTTGGTAAAAATAATTTCAATTTGACATAAAACAAAATTTTTTTCAAAAAAAATACGTAAATAGGCCTTAGATTAATAGTAAACCGCAATATTTAGAAATTTAAAATATTTACTAAGGTTTTAAATTTTTTTATGGCAATTGAAAATTTTATTATCTTTGTTCGATTTGGTCTCTTGCTTTATATAGTAAAAGGCACAATCATTACCCTATTCCATTTGCATTGTCGTAAGAGCGAAATATCACTCATGCGTCGCGTTGTAAACGTCTAAAAGGAACAAACCTATTGACATTTAATGAGCGTCATCTGTTGCACAATCGCTTACATGCATGTACATTTGCCTTCGGCATCATATTATTGAGCTTTTATTAAAAAAATACCATACATTTTTTAATTACACTATATTTCTAGCTACTGTGTCTTTTTTATGGAACTACATGTATATAAGGTTATGATTAAGAGATATCGTTAAAAAAGCCTTACTTGTCAAGTAATTTTTACTAATTTTTTTATTACAGGTCTTCCAATTTTCTTTTGTCAATCAGCAACTGCCTGATGCAGTTATAGTTTTATAGAAATTATAATAATTTCGATATTCTTACACGTTTAGAAATCTACGGTACTCTAAGAATGAGGAAAATTTAAACTTCCCGCACAACTGTGTAACGTCACCTTAAATATTGTTTGGTTTGTCCGATATAACATTTATTACAATCTTTGCAATCTAATTTATAAACGACATTACTTTGATTTGTTTAATGGGTGTTTTTAAATGAATAAATGTCTATTGTTGGTAGGTATGAAAGTTATGTGAATGTCTGATTTTTTTAATTCGTGTTTTATTGTGTCGCTTAAATTGTTTATATATGGTATAGTGTGGTATATGTTATTATTTGATTTTGTACCTGTGTTATATATTTTATTTATTCTTTTTGTGATTAATTTATTGTAAAACTCTTTAGGATAACTATTTTTTTCAAACTTTGCTTAAACTAAAATCAGGGTGAGCTAATTTAATAGCCTTCTACTAAACTGTTAATACGCTTTTTTTTAAATTTAAGTAATTTTAAGTGTTTGAAAAATAGTTTAAATGCCTACTACTATTAGTGTCTTTAATGTACCAGTTTGTTTTTATTTGTGTGTTATCATGTATTATCTTTACATTTAAAAAGTTTATAGAATTTTGATTTTCTCTTTCAAAAGTAAATTTTAACCATCATGATATGTGTTAAAGAGAACATGTTCAATTTTATCATTTGGTATCAGCATATACAATCATCTACATACCGCTTATAAAATTGCACATACAGTCTAATTTGTCAAGTGAGACCGGCTTAAGTCCTCCATTACTAAATTTGCTATAACAGCAGATAATGGAGAACCCATTGCTATACCGAATATTTGTTTATATATTGTGTCATTGTACTGAAAATATGTTGAATTTAACCAAAGTTTTTCAGCCAACATGAATTCATTTTTTGGTAAATTTGTATTTTTTGTTTGTAATTTTTTGTTTATAATGTTTAATAGCCAAATTTAGGAACATTTGTGAATAAAGATACAACGTCTAAACTTCCACTGAAAGTTTAGACGTTGTATCTTTATTCACAAATGTTTATGTTTATATTTGTTATATTATTAGTAATTTGACACATATTAAATGTCAATTTCTTCCACTGAAGAAGTTATTTAACGAAAACGTATTATTATATGTTATGGAATAAATTGGTATTTAATTATTTATTGTTTTATTGACCTCTAAGTGGAAATAAAGCAGGAATTAAAAGATAAATACAGATCTAAGCAAATTAAATACATATGAGCAACATTAGCAATAGCACTATGCGTTTTGCTATCAAGAATTAAAAGAGATATAATGTTACAATGTCATAATTATATATAAAGCGAGAGAAATCTGGAATCATTCGAGAGCAGCAGCTAAAAGAAGATGAATACAATTGTCGGCTTTAGTGTTTATCTGAAGATACTTCAACACAAAATTACTCTCGAAAAAATTTGACCTATATTGATCAACTTTGCTAATCTTTTCGGCAAATAAGCTAAATGTATGTTCGACTCTGTTTTATTGATATCAAGGAAAGGCCCTTTTTTTGTCCGAGTGTTATTTCATTTGCTTCCCATTTTTGGACTGTTATTTTAAGTTGGCTTTCAGGAGCAACAAATACAGGTTGCTCTACAACACAAATTTGCTTACCATATTGTTTTCTGTAATGTTCAAATGTCCCGGAACTCACTCAAAAATTATCTTGCTTGTTATGACCAATTGCGCAATATTGACTCATCAGATCTTCCAGTTCTTAGAAAGAACACGATGAAGAGATATTAGAAATTCAATTCGAGAGACCTGCTTTCTTCAGCTTGTTTAACGATTCCATTTCTGTCGAAACCCTTCTACAATCTTTAGGTATCCGATTAAGTCGTCCAGTTTAAAGTAATTCTATATTGGGTGGTGGTCTATATTGAGAATTACCGATCTCTTTACTAATAATTGTAGTAGCGTTAGCCTTAGCAGCAGTTCATTTAAACATTTTCTGGAAGTGCTCAGTACTCTTGTAGTTCCCACACCAACAAGTTCTTGCAAGTCCTGTAACTGAGTTTGCTTTGTGTTCTCGTTGGTTTTTTCGGAATAATATTAATCGCTTTCCAGATAAGTGCTCTGTTTACTTAAAATCAGTTAATTCAGACCTAGTATGTTCTAAGATACCGCATATTAATCTACTCTACTAGATCTGAACCTGATGTGAACTAATTGACTATGCTAATAAATAAAACAATCTACTAAAAATGGCATGTAAACTAAGAATATTTAATTTTTACATAAAGGATCAGCTATTCAAAACTTACACACTGTTGTGGATGTATTTGATGACTATTTCTAGTCTTTGCGCAAGAATCTGTTTTGAGTCATGCCAGAGAGCCATCAAATTAACGAAATATCAGTGAATGTAAACTTTATAGCGGTTATCGCTTTCACTACAGCCTCATCTAACATTTAGTCGGAATTGTTTTCAAATTGGGAAATAAACGATCAATCGAAACGAATGGTCTTATTGCTGTCATACAGCATGCTTCACTACATGTTTCACTCCATTATTTCTGTTCTGGTGCCAATCCATAAAACGTGAAGCGTGAAAAATTATGCTGGAAGCCCGACTGTATAGTTGCTTTCACGTAAAAATAGTCTTACAGGTCACTTTCGTATTTGTAATAATATGTAAGGCCGGTCTTTGTTGATATTTTGACGATTTAAGAATGATATTTATATCAACAACAATATACTGCAATTGCAATTCACATTGCCACATAATGAGGTAAAATGATATGGAATATTTGCTGACTTTCTTGGCCACATCTGAAGACTATTTGTAGTTGACATGTAAAGCAAACTAACATCGTTTTCTGTAGCCAGTTATAGATCGGAGTCTGTAAATTGTAATTGCAAATTGCCATCTCATGTTATCAATCGAACAATTTCTTTCTACATATGGAATAAAGTTGCCTTCAAATCAGTTTGAAAATGTGCCCAAATTAAACAAACTTCATTTAGTTCAGTAACACCTGAGTTCTAGAAGACAATATTTTGCCCATCTGGACCATTTATTTTCTGCGTTGTATACAACATGAACGGCCAAGAAATTAACCGCAGCCATACCACAAAACATAATACCATTCAGCACCTTTTCTTGTCGAAATTGTTCGCTAAGTTTGTTTTTTAACTTATTTATTGAAATTTCGTTAATAGTTTCACTTAAATTTCGAAAAATTTTCTTTAATAAATTCACAATCGATGAAAGATTTACTTTTCTTGTGGAGTCAAATCATGATGTTTTAATATAAAAAATCGTATTTAATTCGAATCAGTTTCAATTTCGATCAGTTTTTCGTAAATTTTATCACGCGTTGACCGATGATTTCGAGTGCTTTTACGTAAATACATAGAATTACTCACCCTGCAACTTTAAACGAATTCTCTTTTTTTTATAACACTGCATGATGTATCATACTTCTAAGATGTTTCTTCTTTACTTTATTACTTAAAGCGCCTAGGGAAATGTTATTTTCCTTTGCCGCTTTCCTTTTTAAAAGTAATCTTGCACAATCTGATATGAGCAGCGGCTTTATTTAAGGTTTTTCGAGAAAATATTTTATAGTTTACACCAAATTTTCGTCGAGAGAATGAACTTCTAAAATTTGTTTAATTCATACGAAGGAACCGTTCAAACTTGAAAAAATATAACCTAAAAATACACATTATTAAAAATTAATTAAAGTGTAAAATAAAATTTAAAAAATTTGACTCAATGCAACACAAAATTTATAAGTATAAATCCTTGTGGTCTAATAGTCGGTGATATTTGACAGAATACCAATTAAGCTACCTAAACAAATATTTCCAAAACGTTAACAATTTAATATTGTGTTCATCATCAAATCAAATTTATAAACTTGCTCACATATTTGTAGACTTATTCAAAACTGTTGGAGGGAGTTTATTAAACGTTAGAAAATAATTACAAATATGATAGAAAAAACACACATACTTTGTATCTAAAACTCTTTATGTGCAACTGATTCGTAAAATCAGTATAATTACGTGCTTATGTAGGAATCATACCCACATACTGATTATATAAAATTTAGATAAAGTGTTACGATTTTTTTGTGACATATCAAACCTAGCGGTCGTATAAAGCGAATGACGTACAGTTCGACAATTTAAACGTTGAGAGAAGAGAGCACTATAGTGTCGTCATTACAGTCGCCGCTGACGAGCTATATCTATAATTGACATCAAATTGTTCCTTTTGGCTTGCACTACGGGTCATAATGCGAACTCATTACAGAGGCACAGAGATAGTATCAAGGTTTGTGTAAAGCTTGTATATGTATTCTGTGGTCTACTGCGTGTAATACGTAGGGATGTTTGTCTATGTACCCATACGGTGAAATGTATGTGTACGATGGGAAGTGGTGTCCGCGATTGTTACAATTAATTTCAGAGCATAAAAATAAGCGCTCGAGTTCGTACTATACTCATTGTAAATTAACAAAAAAATTTTGTTCAAAGTGATATACTATATCTTCAATTCGGTTTTGCATATCTGATTTGAATTTCATTTATGAAAATGTTTGAATTAATAAAATACAACATTCTCAGTATTACGTAATCCAAATTGAAATTAAAACTACTAAAGACACTAATCACGTCTAAAATCAACAGAACAGATTACTTATAAACATTCAGCAGATTTAATCACATCTTAATCTGCGAAATAAAATAATAAAACTGGAGGTAGTTAATAGTATACAGTTAGCGCTCTTTGACGGATGACTCAGACCTGAACTTAGACCTACGCTAATCAAAGCAAGTGTGTAGGAATGGACGTACAAGTCAGGCTTTAGATAAGATAGCGACTCATTAGTATAAAGCTTTCATTGGCTGCCTTTTTAACTTTTATATTCTTAAAGATGTCTACTTTGTAGCAATTAGATAATGATAATGGTAAGCGATTTCATATCTCCAATACCAAACATTTTTCACGGGGACAAAATTCAGCATGACATACCCACTACAAAACCCTTTAATCTTCTCTTTCTGTTTCTTCAGGAACTGCTTCCGACATTACGTCGGAGAGAAGGGCTGATAAATGTTCAAGCTGACTTCCACTTACTGGTCGCTTTGAGTTTTATTCCTGCGTCTCATTATTTCACGGCTTTCTTTCTTTCCCCATAATGTTTCTCGTTATCCTTACTTCCACTCCTCTCCAGCTTTCTTCGTTATTCTACATAGGGGAGATGTTCGTAGCATGTTTCCTATGATATTAGGTGGTGTTACACGTCCTATGAGCTTTTCCGCTTTTTGTTTCTTCAGCTTCCACATTGGACATTTTTGCACTCATCAGTTTGACTTATACTGAACTTGTCTAGTATATGTCTGCCTGGAACCAGCCATGTTCTGTTAGAAATTGCGTTAAATAATAGTTTATTTGTATCTGCTACCTATCCCATAATCCCCCATAATCTTTAAATCTTAGGCATTAGGTAATACAGAGATCCAAAATCCCTATTCGTTTTCTCTCCTATTTCAATAATGTCCACTTTACACCCAAGGTTTCTGTCCATGTGAAGGTCCAGATCTCGAACGTTTCGTATTGATACTTCTCTACTTTTAAAGGTACATGTTTTACATTCTTTCCACTTACCAGAAGGACTGCTTCTGGAGTAAGCTTGAGTTGTTTCGCTTTCAGCATTTCAACAACACTATACAAGCCAGCATTAACAATGTTTTGGCGTTCCTTGCAGTCACTACTTCCAGTAAGTTATATGTATACCCTATTAGGTGTACACCCATTGGAACAAATACCTCAATTATAATTATAGTAAACATTCTACAGCGTTGGACCTAGCAATGAGCCTTGTGAAACTTCACACATATCCTCGATTGTGCTAAGCACACCAACTGGCAATTCCCTTTCTTCGGAGTAGCTACCAATCATGTTATAGAGATATGGTGGTGCAATTCTCTTTTATGGCTCATTTAACATTAAATTCTTTTATAGTTAATTTTCAGTTTTAATAATTTGTAACACTTAGTACATTTCAAGTTCTGAAGTACATTTATAGTATCAATTTATTTATTTTGATATATTGATTTATAGTTTTATTAAACGCCTGTGCATTCCACATTTTACAAAATATCTTAACGTATCAATATCTTCAAGCCTATTTTTTTTTTTTTAGATTAAAGCTACCTGATATGTACTTCAATTGCGCTATATAATATTGTTTGTGTCAAGTTGGATTGAATTTGCTTAAAATTTCAGTTGTCACTTCACGGAATTTTAAACTGCAGTTTATACACTACACTTGCGTGTTGTGCCAATACATAACACTGCACGTACACGTTTTATAAAGAGGAACCGTGAATGCTTTTTCGCTGTAAAACCGTATCCAGTTATATCAAAAAATAGCTATTGCTGCTTTATTGGGTTTCAGTTTTCGAAACATTCTTCACATTTTCATTCATAATGTGCATGGTTCCGTAGCAAATTGGAAATTCGCGCAATAAACAATAAGCGAATCGGTTTGATTTTCAAAGGCAAAAATCCGAGTGATGGCCCTCGAACAACTGCGATAGGTAGTATAACGAGAAAGGGAGGGAATGCGTTATTAAATTTCCTAAAAATTTCAAAGCATTTGGATACGAGCTTTCCGAAGGCATTCTGCGGTCAATAATCATCGAACCGAATTTTTGGTGGGTACGTACAGAGCGCCCCTTTCGTGAAACCCTCGTCAAAAGCTACTGGAAGAATTACAGATTTCGATGGAAACTCCCATGCAATCGCATATATCGAAGTTCAGTTTGATTTCTATTCTCTCACTACTTGAACAATTAAGCAGCAATATGCACAGATGTGGTCATGTTTTGTATGTTGACATTTTCTGAGGTAGGTTATAACCGCATCGACAATACACAATTCCTAATATCTTTTTTGGAGCTGCGATGCTATAGATTAGAAGTTTCCGGAATAAGTAGCATTGAGTAAAATTAATTAACAATTGGTAAATTATACAGAAACGCCAAAGGAGAAAATTCAATATTACAAACGCAAAATAATGATATCGCCTAAAAAATCAGCTAATAATTATACCGCACACTTAGATCAACAAACGTCCCCAAGAGGTAAACATTGAAAATTAAGTGATCAACATTGGAAATTTAAATTACCCTTCCCCTTTTTAGATCGTGAGAAGGAGAGAGGAAATCTTTTGCATTAACACATTCACGCACCCATCTAATTAGTTAAATTCAATTTAAGATTAGGAAATTTCAAAATTCAATTTCGTTCTTTATCTTAAATTCGGCTTACCATTTCTAAATTTAATTGAATAATTTACGATCCGCTATAGCAGGCATATCTTTTGCTTTAAAATCACTTTAAATATTCCAGTTATTTGCAAGATATTGAATATTCCATTTTTTAATAAATAAATCTTTTTACAGATCTTCTCTTATTTTTGCTGAGTCAAATTTTTTGACATTTGCATAACCTCACTTTTCTGGTGTTGTCGTATTGTACAAATTGAATTAATTTTTCACCACAATATATAGCCACACTTCCCAAGACTTTGTCGCAATAAAATGGTGAGATTAAATTTTGACGGAGCAATTTTTTAATCGACACTCTGAGCTCCTTTTCTATATGTAACTAAGATCTGTATCTCGTCTTCAAAGTAGCCACCGTAGAAAATGCCCTTGTTTTCAGTACAGAAAAATCCTCATCAACCTCTGCCCCGAATTTAAACAGTGATTTATTACTAAATTGGTGTTTGAGTTTGCTACTTTCCGTAACGTGTATTAAGTTTTGATTTTCGGCAGTTGTGAGGCCTTTGAGAGTAGTTCTTCCTGTCGTCATATTTATTAACTTCTTTGTTAGCAAGGGTCAATAATTTTCCATGGTTACAAAAACAATTTTAATATGTTGCTTTTAAATAACGGATAAAATCTCGCCCGTTTTCAATTTTATTGGACGATATAATGTAGACATTTCCAGCAGCAAGACTGCAAAAGCTTTCATCTGCAAATCGAGGCAAGGAATCTCCCGGTGGTTAGCGAATGCTTCAAAATCGTTAAATTGGACAATGGAAGCGATCAGGTTAGGACTTCCCTTCCATTATCGCCATTCCATTGGCAGAATTTCTATCTGATAGCCAAGCTGCCCGCACAGCACTGCCAGATCACAGGTTCGATTCAGAGGTGGTACTAGCGTGCCATAGAAGCTTGGAAAACTAGCGAAACATAAAGCTTGTGTAATATTAACTTTCATGATATCTACTGCCAACGTTTTTGAGGAAAAAACCCTGGGTACTTGGGTACCCATTAAACCCAAATTCAAGTATTCTCGAAACTAGGTTCTTGATTTTCTCTTCAAAATCACGCTCTGTATTGGTAAGTATCAAGATATACAGTGTGTAATAAAAAACCAGGAATATAGAACATGGAACAAAAACGAATCAGTTGTGTGAAAAACGCACGTTACCCGAACTGGTAACGTGAGAGTTTCAATGAGATCTGATCGACCGATATCAAATATGGAAAATCAGTTAAACGGTTTACTTTCCATTGAAGAGAATTCTAAGGTTTCCACCAGGAAGATAGCTCAAACTCGTAATGTTAGTCATATGACAGTATAGAGATAATTAAAGCGCGAAAAGTTTCATCCATTTAAAGCACATCTTTTAGATGACCTGAATGAAGATGATTTTGACCGGAGAATGCAGTTTCGTGAAACAATGCGAAACCTGTGCAACGAAAATCCATTTTTTGTACGTAACATAATATTTTCCGATGAATCAACATTTTTCTTAAATGGTGCAGTGAACAGACACAATTCCCGGTATTGGTCTACAGAAAATCCCCATTGGTTTGAAGAAGTGCATACTCGGTATAAACAAAGGGTTAATGTGTGGGCAGGCTTAGTAGGTGATAGGGCCATATTTTTGAATGAAACTGAACGCTGATGGGTATCTGAATTTTCTTCGTTTTGAACTTGTCCCAGCTCTAGCCATATTATTTCCAAATGTAGAAGATCCAGACATCCCTGCTGAAAGAATATGGTTACAACAAGATGGTGCACCACCTCATTACTCAGAACCGGTAAGACCGTTTTTAAATGACGTATTTGCCAACCGCTGGATCGGAAGACGCGGTACAATAGAATGGCCGGCTCGGTCACCGAACTTAACACCTCTTGATTTTTTCTTATAGGGATATTCGAAAAGCAAGGTATACGAACACAAATTGAACAGTATAGAAGATTTGAAAAACGCAATCAGTGCTAAGATAAAGTTGATAACCCCGGAGACCATCAGACATGTGCAGGATAAATTTGTCCATCGCTTAGGGCACTGCCAAACAACAGGCGGAGCCCAATTTGAACACTTATTGTTCAAAATGTATTATAAATACTGCCTTCTGTATACATTTATACATAAAATAAAATAAAACATTCTTAATATTTTAATTCTAGAGAATTTCTTTTTATAAGTTTGAAACGTTAAGACGCAGCCTCCACGTATGGGGTACCAGTAGGTATATTCAGAAGAAAATACTATCGATCTTTGCTCAAAAAAATTGGGATTAGTATAAAAAAAGTATTCGATGACGTCATCCATTGAAAACAATTGACTACAAAACATTGAAAATATACTAAAAACAATACACTCAAAAAACAAAAATCGACGTTCCGAGCGTTTTTCACACCACTGATTCATTTTTGTTCCATGTTCAATACTCCTGACTTTTGTTACACACTGTATGTATACTCTCTGTAAATTAAAGTACTAGTGTGGCATTGATATCACAATACATACACATAGAAACTAATATTACAATTGCAGCACAATTTCAATATAAAATTATTGCATAGGAGATTGGAGTTCTCATTGAAAATTGGGTTGTAAATATTAAAAGGTTGAGAAAGTTTTGGAAATACAGTACACATAGTGTAGTTGCACACATGTATAGTTGCACTCAGATTTCGACTACACCAATTTCTTTTGCAGTGTTTCAGATGTAAATTAATTCAATTTTAGAACATTAACTAACTAATCAATTTTACCTAGAATACTAAAATTACGTTATAACACCATGTTATGAATCTATAAATCATTATCATTACCTGCAATTTATTATCCATGATTGCAGAGTAGGAATTCAATGGAAACCACCCGCGTAATGTATCGTTGGTATTCGTTCCACTGCCTAAAGGAAATCTAATCTAAATTCGCACATGCATATTTCTCTACCAAGAAGAAAGGGGTGGAGTCATATAGTTGTATATGTATATCTGTATGATTTATACGACCGCTTTAGCGACTCAAATGCAATTTATTGTTTGCTTGTACAACAAATACTTACGGCGAAGAGGCATCCGTAAGGAATATGTAATCCATGGATCCTAGCACGAACGTAGGTGTTAGGAATGCCGCTTAATTCGCATAGGTGACGGTTCAAAACAAAAGCATCGCCCTTCTCCGCTGTAATTATGCATTGGCGTGGCGACGAGATTTATTATTAGACGACGCTAACTTTTAATTCCGCATCCATTTCGGCTAGTAGGGGGTGCAGCAATCGATTGAATATGAATTTTTAATGGGAAGCGATTAAAACTTTTTCTCCCTGTGCGGTGTCTGCGCTCAGTGGTGGCTGGAATTTATAATTTCAATAGCTCGTTAACGAAACTTTTTGGTATTCCACGTAGGGTGGATCAGATTTTTTCAATTTTACGAAGTGTTTTGTGAGCGACATGTGGCATTATCTATTATGTAGTATCAGGAACTGCTTTTTGCCTACAAAATATGCATTGTCGATTTTATTTGAATAACCATTATACCCTATATACAAAGTGACGTCATCTACGGTTGTTTCCCTTAACGGTTTGTTGCGGGGGATGGGGTGAGGGGATTTATTTCTTTTTTTTAATAACTGTTAATTGCTCCACGTTGAACGCCATAATTATGAAACGTCGACTTTAGAGCAATTATTTCTTTCTGGCATAAACTTTGAATTAAGTCTCATCTCATAGTTTCAATATTTTTTGCTTCATTTTCAATTTTGGAAAGACATAACCCAACGAAAACAGAAGAACAAAGAGCAAATACACCATACACAATGAAAGGACGAATACCCAATAGTCATTACCACAACTCGGAAAGGCCACCATTTTGATAGATTTTAAACAAGTTTAGATACACAAGATAGAATATACAGGCAAAATCTTTGTAAAAAAGGTATGAATTCTAAGCGATAGAGGTTACACACACAACAACGTATAATGGTTACAATATCAGAATCCGAAAACATTACAACAAATGGAAAATTACACCAAAACCTTCCATCTACTGGACAACTTTTACGCGACACATGAAACAATGATACACCGCAAACCTCAATGTCTTCCTTACATGGACGGTATCGTAATTTTGATTAGAAATCTAAAATAGCGACAAAATCGAATGGCCTAATAAAATCAGTGGAATATAATGGTTAAAATTTTCTTACAGGCAATAGGAAATGTCTGAATACATAAAGCATTACCTATTTTCAGTCAACATAGACAGCTTAAGGTGCAAGAGCTAAGAAATGCAAATCTACTGTTGTGTTATTTCGGTATTAATCAAAATTAGTTAGAGTTTTATATTAAGCACTGAAAATTTAGGAATGACATTGTCAAATTTACACGTACAACGCACACACATGTTACCGCAATTTGAAAAATAATAATGAAAAATAGACAAGGAGGTCGAGAAAAAACAAGAGAGGAGGACATTTTTGGTTTTTTGAAAGGTTGATTGAAGAAGAAAAAGTCAGGTGAATAAAAAATAAGTTCTTTAGAAAAGAAGAAAAACATCAAAAAGATAGAAAGTGAAAAGTTTGAAAAAGAAGATTGCAAATTAGATAGACACAAGAAGGAAAATCGTTTGAGGATTGAAAAGATTTGAAAAGATTGAAAGGTGAGAAAGGAAAAAGGAGAAAGAAAAGAGGAAAAAAGGATAAAAGATTTCAAGTAAGGAGAAGGAAAAGAAATAAAGTTGCAAAGAAAGGGAAAGGACCTGAAGTCGGGAAGAAGGTGTTTCTGGAATAATTTATTATACAAAATATATATATCACATACATATTAATGTAAGAGAGGGTAGGATTAAATTGAATTGTAAAGTGTTCAATATATAAATTATTTGTATTACTTGATTTGATTTGTGACATAACACTACTTAGATCAAAATCGGTATACAGATTAACTAAAGAACGTATGCACCCACTATAGAGTAGTGAAGCTTATAGTACACTATGGTCACAAGAAAAAAACCAACAAATTGGAAGTGTACGTATAAAAAATGTTCCGAAGAAGGCAAAAATATCGATGATATGTATGTTGGAGAAGAAACAAATACATACGACATCGGAAGACCCATAATTACGAAAATTTTCCAAAGGCAAGGTGCCAAAATAAATCGCAAAGATAGACACGTTTAAAATAGATTAAACAGGAATAAAAACTTGAAACCAAGAATGAGTACCAGCCACCTTATCCTCACGGAGAAATAAGACGTGAGAAAACTACATGGTACGAGCTAATAAGTCTGTTAAGCTTTTTCATAATTATAAATTATGCAGGTATAAGCCTGCATATGATATGCAAAAATTATTGAAAACGTAGGGTTCATGTTTGGAAAAGCAGCACTAGTACTAATATTATTGATTTTTATATTTGTTAGAAAGCCATCTGAATTGAAACAATTAGAAGTAACATTTTAGCCAATAGCCTAATACTTCTAATGGAAAATGTTTATTGCCACTATGTTGTCCCATGTTTGTCTAGGCCGTCCCCACTTGGCTGCTCTTCGGTTCTCGGGTTCTCTGCCGTGTAGAAAGGTTGTGGTACTTGGCGTTTCGATCATCTTGTCGTGATCTTCTTCAGAGGTGAATCTTCACTTCTGAATCTGAATCTTCACTTCTGAAGAAGATCACGACAAGATGATCGAAACGTCAAGTACCACAACCTTTCTACACGGCAGAGAACCCAAGAACCGAAGAGCAGCCATCAACAGCGGCCGTGAAAGCCTGAAGACTACATTTCCGTCCCCACTTGCTATTTTTCTCTATTGTCGCCTCCCATATTCTTCTCATCATTGGTCTTCACTTGCTGTAAGGCTGGTCAAGTTCGTAAGCCTTTTTGTCAGCAGGATGAGGGTGATTCTTCTAACGACAGGGTTACACGGTCTGGAGATTTTCGGAGATCTGCGACAGAAGGGTTCTCCTGGCCAACGCCATCACATGCTCACTCAAAGGCGGAATATTGAAATCTCTGCCATATTCTTCTTACTGGTTTTGATGCCTACATGCTCGCTAAATGTCCTCACCGTTCTAGCTTTTTCTGTTCGATAAATTCTACGCTCGACTGTATTTCTAAGTCCTTTGTTGTATCTTTGTTTCTCATTCTCTCCTTTTTAGTAACCCCCCGAACTCTTTTCAAATACTCCGTCTCTACAGCCTGTATCTTGCTTTTTTGCCTTTCGTTTAACACCCACGATTCAGTCAGAACAAATCTATATATCGATTGAAATATTTTAAGCCTGGTTTTCTGAGATAGGTATTTCTTTTTTGTTGATAAATTTGTTGTTTATTGCGTGATAAAGTCTCATTGTCTTTTCAATTCTCTTATTTATCTCTGATTCTTGAGTACCTCTTTCGCCTATCAATGTCCACAAATATTGAAATCTGTTCACCTGTTCTATGTTTACGCCATCTACATCTATTTTTATCTTGGTGTGCTCGTTTCTTATTACCATAACTTTTGTCTTACAATTTTTTATTCTATATATTCATATTATTTTGTAGATCTTTTCCACTTTTGGCAAAAATCATGTCATCAAATGCCCCTTCTGAGATTTCTACTCTTCGTATATTATGGTATCACACTACACTAAATTTCTGGGTTTTCTTAGTGCATCTTTTAATAATTTTTTCAAGAAAAGTTTTTTTTTGTCGTAATCCGGTAATCCGGTTTGAGATAAGAACGTCGTTGATATTGTATTATTAAAGAAAATGTACCATGACATCCTAAAAAATACATTTGCCTTTAACTGCAACCATATATAATAGTCAGACAGTTACTCTCTAATAGATATACTTACACTACGCTCAAAAGTATTTACCCACCTCTATTTTTATACTTATTTCCGCTAAATACCTGTTTGTTCAAATGAACATAAAATTATATTAAATACATATATACTAATACTCGAGAATAAATAGCAATTTATTTTAGAGAAATATTTACTACGGTTGCCAATATAATAACACACACGTCAGAAAAGCCTAACTATCAGTTGAGCACGCTCAAAGCAATAAATGCAGATCCAGAGAAATCGTCCAAAGGGATTATGTTACAATGAAACAACAAGCTCTTTAGGGATATGTTCTGGATAATATGTCATATTTATTTCATTTATTAGTCAGTTTTCCTTTCATTTTGTGTGTTTTAACATCTGTAGTTGAAGTTTAGTATATTTTGACAAAAACGAGCATTTGGGATGGTTAAAAAATCGGAGTTGTCGCTGGAAATTCGTGCATTGATTTTTGGTTATCATAAAAATGGCAAAAGTAGTAGAAAAATTACCAAACAGTTAAAATTAGACAGGAGAACAGTTGACTAAAACATTAAACAATTTCACTCAACGGGTACTTTGTCAAACAAAAAAAGAACTGGAAGGCCTAAAGTAACAACAACAGGAGAAGATCGTGAAATAGTAATAACAAGCGAACGAAATAGAAAGAAGCCGGATTACATGGAAGAATTGCCGTACGGAAACCGCTTTTATGGGGGAGAAAAAAATAAAATGTTTAAATTGGGCTAGGCATCATAAAGATTGGACTCTTGAACAATGGAAGCGAGTGCTGTGGACAGATGAGCCCAAATATGACATTTACGGTTCACGACGACGTGTGTTTGTGTGCAGATCTGCAGGAGAACGGGTAAGTGACCAGTGCATTGTACCTACCGTAAAACATGGGGGAGGATCTGTTATGATTTGGGGATGTTTCGGCGGTACTTCTGTAGGAGATTTGTATAAAGTAGATGGAATATTAAGTAAAAAAGATTCTAAAAACATTCTCGAAAACCACGACATTCCATCAGGATTGCGCATAATTGGTCGCGATAATGACCCTAAACATACTGCGATTCTATGCGAAAGCGTAATTTCCATAATGGAGTGGCCGCCCCAAAATCCAGATTTGAACCGGATCGAACTTTTATGAGATCAATTGGACCGAACTATACGCTAATTAGCACTAACATCTGCTACGGCAATGTGGACATCCCTACAACAACATGGCAACAAATATCGCCCTTAACATTAGCAAAATTGATAGACTGAATGCCCACGCCTGTGTCTCACTGTTATTCGAAGTAAAGGCGGTTATATTGACGAGCCGAAAATTTAATTAGTTTACTAAATAAGTACGTAAGATTTTGCAAAATATAGTTTATTTTACAATCTTTTGTAGTGTTTTACTCTCCTGTCGATTAATATTTTCTCCTTTTTAGTATTTTTACGATATATAATATAGTCGGGGTGGGTAAATACTTTTCAGCGGTAGTATATTTGTATATGAAAAAAGAACCCATAGCATAACTTGATGGTGCCAAAATAGCGCACAAAGTATTCAACAAAACTGTGCTACTTTTATACAAGAGGAGTATTGTAGAAAATGCTTAACACATTATACGGGATAAGAGAACTGATGCGTCTTTGTATGCGGAAATTATGTTTAGTTTAATTTACAATTATAATAAAACAGTAGTTTAGTACTTCAGCTGTTATTCTTTGAGTTGCCTGGATGATTTTTGGAATAATCGTATACTTTGTTTGACTCTGAGGATTGTAAGCCATCTACTTAATATGTTATTAAAAAATTCTATTTTATTTCATCGCATCAATGTACTAATAAACACTTTCAAATAAAATGTCATGCTTGTAAGATGTGAGTGAAATAAGGATCATATTGCCTGACACATAACTTAAATGGAAACAACATATGAAACTGTCTAGTTGTCTACGTCAATTCAAATTGCAAAATGCACGATTTGTATTTTATGTAGTTTCACATCTGGCTATTTTTAACTTTACCATTTTGTAGAAATGAATGTTTTTTCCCCAAAAAATCTCGTAGGTGTAGTTATATGACGAATAAAACGAAGATGAATGTAAATTTTAAATCGATTCCCGCCTACAGATTTACTCAAAAGACAAAGAATAGCAGTTTTAAAACGTGTTCTAACATGTAAATAAGATTAAAAATAGCCGTAATATGCAAATTAAAAAGGTGAAGTCTACTCATTCTTTATAGTATATATTGTGGTAATAAATTCTAATAAATTATAGAATACATTGTATTTATTACACAAAATTTGCATAGTTAACGATATCTAAATTACTTTATGAGATATTTTACGAGAACATTGTAATAGTATTTTTAAGTAGCATATGTTATAAGAATTACAACCAGTGAGAGCTGTACTTTTAAGTCTACAGTTGACGGTTAATCACATCGAAACGACAAGAAATTTAACGAGTTTGAGGTTGTATATTTACTTAATAATATTCATTTCGGTCAAATTTTAATTTCCTTTGAGTGGTCGTAAATTCTCGTCGGAATTAATTTAAAATTCACATGAATTCCAATTTTAGAGAGTCCCGAATTATTACCGCAGAGACACAGAACCTTTCGTTGAGATATATAACTAACAAACTTCGTGGAATATTTTGCATAACTTAAACGACCATTTTTTCTTCCGTTTCGGAGAAAAAAAAACTCCGTGGTTGTCGATATATTTTTCCAGTATGCTGGAGAAGTTCGTAATAAACTTCCATCTGCTGAGGAATTAGAGTTGTTAGGAACTTTTTCGACTTTACTAACAAAAAGTGTATAGCCGTCTAAAAGCTATAGGCGAAAGTATTTATTTTCATCACACCGAATATAATGTAATCTTGGCTCCTGTTCGAACTGAAAGTAGTTTAAAATAACAGCTAATCGAACAGCCCATATTCTGGAAAAAAGGAGTAATGTAAGTGTTTTAACGTAAAAAGAATAATTTCAGTTAATTTACTTTACTGCTATAATATGAATCCCCATTAAAAGGTACACTATCCTGTCGCTCCAAATATTTCGTTAGTAAGGAAAGTAATAAAGAAAGCTTTCAGTATTAAGTGTTCGAATTTTTTCTGGTTGTCACCATTGATTAATAGTCTCCAGCGTATATTATATCTTATAGCATTTGTTCCTGTTCCCGCATGGGAGAAATATGCAAATTTCCTCCAATAAGCTGTAGGAAAATACCCAAGAAATACGTGAAATACAAAAATATTAAACTATAAACAGATTTTCTTACATTTATTATTAGTTTAATTAGAAGCATTAATTACAAAAAAAAGCTATTTAAAGTCTTGGATACTTAACAAGAAGACGTAGGGCAAAAGAAAGACGACACAATAAACAAAGTAAATACGTTCTGTATTATTTATTTTAAAATTTGAAAAGTACAGAAAAATTTCATATTAAAGTAATATAGCCACCATTTTGTTTACGTCAACCAAGAATTATTTCCTTAAGCTTCAACCGTATGATTTAATTAAAACAAACTTCTCTTTATAGCACGTTTAAATTCAAGTAATGAATAGAACACAAAATATATATCAACACATTTTTTTCCATCGTTTAAATGCAAATTAAACACGCACACGAAAGGATTTTTCATTAATGAAAAGTTTAATTCTAAAATGTTTTTCCTGGAAATGTAAAGGTTTTACTTAATGCTACCTATATGTATTTATATCAAGTTCCGAGAATAAAAAACAAGGCAATTACTAAATATAATTTTTTTTTCATTCTCTAGGTCACATTTTTCTTAATATTGTTATGTAAATAAAACAAAATCCACATGTACAATTTGGTAAATGCAAAGTTACATTACAAGAGCACGTACTAGTAGTAACAATTTATTAATATCCGTCCGAAATTTTCTATTTCTCTCTCACAATTAAAACATGTCATTTAATATATTTAAGTAATATCCATCAATTTATTTATTTAACACGTTTGTGATTTAAAACAGCTTGAAAAATCTCGATCACTTGTGGTAAGTCAAAAACATATGTTACTAGACATACTCAAATTCAAATGAAGAAAGTAGCACCTAGTAAAAAGTGTATCGAATTTGCTGAAGGCTAGACGTACAGACCATATAAAAATCATGTAAATGTGTAAATGGTGTAATGTAATGTAATTCAGAAAAAATCAGTTCAATTCAAGATATGAAGACATCATCGAACCATTATCCATCTAAATATTATCCTTGTTTATTGAAAGTGAAGACTGCAATGGAAAAAATACTATTGCATGCACTCATCGCCGTAGAAAAAAAGATCAAAATGCTAAAAGCTTAAACGATTGTCGTACTAACCTTTTGATCCAAGTGCATAGCATCTCCGCATAGCATCAAGAGACATTGCAGAAAGCAATCAAATCAAATCACTTGACAGCATTAACTAACTGGATCGATAACTAAAGTAAGTAAAAAGTAATCAGGCGAGTATTAGAATCCAGCCAAGGACGATTTGTGACAATCAAGTTCAGTGCTTCTGGTGGAATACAATTAACAGCGCTGCATTACTCATACAAAGTAATACAAAGCAATAAGAAAGCCATACTACACTTTATATACAGGGTGATTGGTGAGAATAGCCTAGTAAAAGTATTATACAAACGGAACGGAATTTTAAAACAAAATTTTGCAGTTGCATATGGTTGAATATGAAGTATCACGTGAAAATATTTTTGAATAAATATCGCTTCCGGTTAACCGGAAGTAGGCATCAACTTCGATTTTTTAAATAGCATGCAATAAAATAAATTATAAATTCAGCTTCTATGATAAATTTTACACATATTTCATGTATCATACCCTACACCTAAATACCATTCCTTCTGAGTTATTCGCAATTAAAGAAAAAAAGTGACAGATACCGAACTTACTTTATAGTGATATTAGTGAAATTTTGTGTAGTTACACAACATTTGAAGTTCTTCTCTGTAGCATTATACATGGTGTTTAAAAACTTACTTGCTGATAAATAAGTTCAATCTTCAGAAAGTAGATTTTTTTAGATAGAAAGGTAGGTATATATTTTCTTAGATATTCTGATTTTACAAAATATTCTCTTTTAATCTATATTAGGTGTTCCTCTACCTAAAATGGAAGGTATTTAATTTATAACGATTAAATTAACCTCCGTACCTAAAATCCTCAGATATGTCAGGGTGCTTGGCTCATTCCTGATTTTAGGCTCAGTGTGTTAATGGCGTGAGGTGTGGAGGCCATGAATTCTTCAACTTTCTTTTATTGTCATGATCGTCCTTCGAGAGAATTGTTGCTTTTTCCCATACCACCATAAGGGTTTATTTCTAAGCATGTGGTGTCAAGTTTGATTTGTCGGTTTTCCCTAATACTTATTTTTAGGGGTCTTCGATATAAGAGATGCAGTTCTTCGTTTGTTGATTTTGATTGTATAGCTTTCGTCTTGCCATAAGAAGTTGTCGAAAACTCTCATATCCAAGAATTGACTCACTTTTATGTTATTAGAATTTATACATTGAAAACGATAGTCAAATAGACCGCCATTTTTAGAATTAATACATTGAAAGCCGTAGTAGAGCAGGCTGAAATAGACGGCAATAACTCATAACAATAGAAATAGATCAACAAACAACTCAAATTCAAATACATCATCAAAAGTGTCGTCGTGGAATAAAATTAGAAATAGAGCAAAGCTTCGCTTTCCAAAGAAAAGTTTTGTTTTGTACTACTGAATCTCAATCTTCTAATTATTCGTTTGTAGACCTCCACCAGAACTAATGCACCAACTTCTTTCAATTGAGTGTATCATTGATGTCGTGTTACTAGTTTCATTAACCAATCTGTTGAAAATTGGTGTTGAATCGACCAGTAAAAACAAGCTTTCTAAGTTTTTTAGTAAGCAAACATTAACGAGAAAATTTGAAATTGACACAAATTCTGGCACCTAAACACTAAAAACTCTATTTTTGTTTTTAGCTGTTAGTATTAAAATAGTAATAATACTGCTATTACTAATATATAATTATGGAGTATTTAGTGTTTTCTGGCTAAAATAGTGTTTTTAGCGTTCAACATTTACATCAACAGCTCCAAAAAATTTGCAACTAATATTTATATTTTCCCATCTAAGTTAAAGATAAATTTCAACTATTAGTTTTTTTCTATCATAGTTAATACCTGTTTTTAATATATAACTTCTTAGACTAAAAATATTTTCCTGCATTATTGTTAATCGTCGGCATAGGGTACTCACCAACTGAATTCCCACTGTGTTCTTTTATTGCTTAAGCGAACTGCTTACATGTTACATGTCAATTTATTTTAATGACTAGTGCAAATGAAATTTTAAATAAAGTATTAAAGCGACCAATAATTAGTCATTCTGAAATCATAATTTAAAACTTTGTGCTGATATTTACTTAGATATACCTATACGGTTTATTTAAATTGCTAAGAGCGTGACCAACGTAACATTTTAAGTACATATAAACAACAAAATTGATAGAGTGGAAAAGTCACAACAAACATTACTTATGCATACTTGCACGCTACAGTAATAAAAGTAATAATAAAATATAATTAACTCCAGTTTCTGTTATTATGTATATCTTGAAAAGCGAAGATTTCTATATATACGTTAGCTGTTTTATAAACTTAGTATCTATCCTCCTCATATAAGCTTTACTATTCTATATCTGCATCTCCTTTCCCATCTACACTTATATTTTAAATTCTCAGTGGTTTACAGTTACATGGATAGAATACAGTAGTAGACTTCGGCGGTTTCATAATACTACGGCAGCAGTAAACGGATTGGCTCTGCGAACTGTCTATTTAGGAGCGAATAAGAAAGAATATTCTTTCCGGAGAAAGGAAAACAGCTGACACAGCAGCCGAGCGTGAAATTAGATACTGCATTTTTCGATTGGCTCGGATCCTAAATAGTAATTTATTGCATTGTACATTGTTGAATATTAATTTTTCTTCAGTTTTGTTTTATTCTGCTTCGCTGCAAGATTCTTTGTGAATTTGATAGTGTAGGTTCTATTACACTATTTATTTTGTTCTACCAGATTGTATGGTATACAATTACTAAGCCAGTAACAACACGACAATATTAAATTAGAAGACTGCATATTTATTATACTGAAGACAGATCATTTAAAGTATTGGAAAGAAATGTATCAATATTTGTAGAGTTTTATGGTTGGGCCAGCGTAGCAGGACAAGCTATAATCTTACCTTTGTATGAGCCCAGAACGATTCAATGAACAAGTTTTATTTTTTATTTGTGTTAGCTGCAGCTGTAGCCGCTCCATAAGTTCTGTGTTGCTTATCATGACTATCACTACAATTTTTACAAGACTATTTTCGAGGTAATATATAGTATTAATCACAAATTCGGTATGATATTGGATCTGAAAACATCAAATTAAGTAATCTTCAACTATCTATATGTATAAATACACTGCTGGACAAAATAGACGAGCGCACCCTGTATAATCTGAACGCGTAAAGATACATGCATAACTTTAGGCTTCCCGTAGACGAGTTGATGCAACGAGAGTGGACTACAAGTGCACCGTGCATTGCAGCCGATTCCAGTGACTCGCGGGCACCGCCGCACGCGGTGCCCGCCCCAGATTTGAAATGACCATCGATGACGCGCGAATTTTGGTTCATCGGAAACGTGGTGAGCATCAACTCAAGCAGTATATCTAACCACACCATATCCACTGCCAGCAGGGCATTATGGTATGGGGTATAATTATACAGGGGAGACGTACACGCCTGCTGCATATATACCAGACGATGACGGGTCGCCGATACGTGGATGGGATGCTTCGGCCCATTGTGCTTCCCTACTTTCGGCGACGCCCATGTCTGCTACACTTGCACGACAACGCCCGACCACACATCGCGCGTGTTGTACAGTCCTTTGTAGTAGAGCACTGCGTACAAATGCTCCCATATCGGGCTCGTTCCACGGATCTGAATCCGATCGAATATGTCTGGGATATGATCAATTCGATGTTATTTGGCTTCTCCGACTAATATTGAAGAGCTATGGAGACGAGTTGAAGCAGTATGGTTGGCCATCTCTTCCGCTACCATACGACCCAACGACTTATTGACTCCATGCCTCCTCGTGTAGCGATGATACGCGGTACTCGCGGGGGATACACGCGCTATTGATGCATTTCCCCATTGCGCCGCTCTCCGAGTGAGAGTAGGTTATGCTACTTTAGCACTACTTCAATACCAAATATCATTGCATTAGAGTTACACGTTCAGATTATACAGGGTGTGCACGTCCCTTTTTTTCAACAGTGTATATACAACTCTTATCTTCTGCAAGGAATATAGAGGAAATCTTACGGCACAAAAATAAAGAACAACCAGTTTCATTTATAAATGAGGTCCATCATCTTGAACGTTTTTGGTTCGACGGAAGTCATTTATATATGTACATAGATCTGCCATTAAAATGTATAATATTTTTATTTTGTTTTCTTTTTAGTACACTTGGAAAATTTAGTTTTCTGGAGTTTTCCAAAATCTCCGGCAAATGCGGCAACTTTCTTCGATGGTTGCCGGTTACACATAAACAGATGATATAAAATTGCGTTTATGAGTATAATAGACAAAGCAGGAAGTAGAAGTATTACCTAGATATTATTTCGTAAGTCTAAAATATCATTCCAACTTGTAATAATCTTCTATAAGCTTTGAGACGATCTGCATATGCTACTAAACGGTATAATAAATTTTCAGAAAGATCGTTTATATGCAGAACAAACAGTAAAGAACCTATGCTTGAACCCGATGGGACCTAAAAATAGAAGGACGCTGAGAGTTTTTTAGCCGTTATAGTGGTCGTCATAGTTACATATGTACTAACTAACAAGGGAATACCGGCAACTGTCACACCCCGATTTCGATGAAACTTTACAGATCGAAATAGTACTTTAATATAAGAAACACGTATTTTTCTGTTTCAGCAGAAACGCCTGACTTTGGGGTACAGCCCCCTCCAAAGTTTGGACGATTTTTTAATTTTTGCAAATATTTCCTAAACTATGAGAGATATTAAATGTTTTTCTTAATATAATTTGCAGCATATTACACGACGCCGAGGATGACGTCGTCCATTTCCGCGAAAAGTTCATAACGGGGAACGGGGTACCTTATACCCCCCATTTTTTTTTAAATTCCGTATTTTCTTAATCATCAAAAAAAGGCCGCTTTTACATAGAAAACGACGATGCATAACAAATTTCGTAAGTTATTAGTAGTAATAATAGAGAAATAATAAGAGGGCGAATTTTTTAAAATTTCTTATTTTCTTATATAGATAATTGAGCTAGTGAAGTGTATAAATATTTTAAAAATAAAAAATAAAACTTCACACAAGATGTTAATCTATTAAATGTATGGTCATTTCGTTACGCACTTCGTAACATCTTCAGCATGACATTTCTAACAAATTTTTTCCTATATTCTATACTAGCCTATATTAACTTACGGGGTAAAACTGTCTTATGTTACGTATTTGGAGTGTCCATATGTAAAGTCTTGAACCACCCACCGGGGTATTAACTATGTTCTATTTACGACACTTAAGAGGGTACGGTGATGATGCAGGGGTGACAGGTCGTTATTTAATAATCTGTTTTGGTGTTTTTTCATATATATTGCTTCCAATAAATCTAAATTATAATTATTGCTCTGTTTCAAAAGAGTAGCTGTATGATTTCTATGGCCTGAATCTAGATAATGTTTGGCGATCGCGAATTTTTCTGTTTCATTATTTTTTAAATGGTTGATATGTTCCCTAAATCTTATTTCCACATTCCTTTGTGTTTGCCCGATATAAACCATATTACAGGATGTACAATTGATTATGTAAATTCCTAATTTTTTCATTTGTGGGGTGGTGTTAATGTTATTACTTAACACGTTCTTTAAGGTCGCATGATTAGAAAACGCCGGAGTTAATTTAAAAGATTTAAAGAATCTAGTAAATTTAAATTGCCAGGAGGGGTGAAATGTTAATTTCTTCTTCATCGAAAAAAGGTCTCTTTTACATAGAAAACGGTGATGTATAATAAATTTGGATGACTAATAATAAAAATAACAACGGAGTGACAACAATTCTTGGTTATTGTTACTCCGCTATTCACTTTAAATATTTCTTAATTTTTGAATTGTATCTACACGGCAAGCTACGTCTTTTCAAATCTTTCTATGACTAACTCATACTATATACCTATGCACTACACGAAACTTTTATCGGTTGTAGAAATATAAATCATTTTATCAGTGTAGTTAGTTACTTTGCGTTTGATATATTTTCTTAATAAAATGTTGTTGATTCTTCAAAGACTATATTTCTTAAGAGCGTATATATGAAAAAATTTGCTACACAAGACGAAGAGCCCAGGTCTTTCCTCAACATATCCACTCTTATACCACGAGTACTTGAATACGTCGAAAAATCTTAGAGAAGAAAATTGTTCCTGGGTTACGGATTGCAACAGTAATATTATTTCTCTGATGTAAATCTATGTCATAGTTCATAATAATCACTATATCCGAAAAAGTTCTAACAACATTTTTTCACAGAGGTTGTACCATCGCTGTCGTTTTTTTTTTGTATATTTAAGATGTTTAATCTTTTATCGTTTGGTACTATATTAATTTCTGACGTTCGGCAACACAATCCCCATGCCTAGAATCAATTATTTTGAATTATTATTACTATTATTCATTGTCTAAATTTATTATGCATCATCGTTTTCTATGTAAAAGCGACCTTTTTTTCAATGAATAAGAAAATATGAAATTTAAAAGAATATTGGGGGTATCCCATGCCCCATTATTAACTTTTTGAACAAATGGACGGCGTCATCCTTGGGGGCGTGTAATATGGTGTAAATAAGGGAAAAAAAATATGGGGTAATTCCGGGGGAGATGGTGACTAAAATTATAGATGGCTTATTTAAGCCAATTCACCGTCTCACCCAGAACGAATTAAAAAAAAATGGGGCGTATAGGAGACCCCGTTTCCCGTTATGAACTTTATGCGAAAATGGACAGCGTCATCCTTGGGGTCGTGTAATATACTGCAAATTATAAGAAGAAAATTTAATATCTCTCATAGTTTAGGAAATATTTGGAAAAAAATCGTCCACACTTTGGAGGGGGCTGTACCCCAAAATCGGGCGTTTCAGCCGAAACAGAAAAATACTTGTTTCTTATATGAAGGTACTTCTTCGATCTGTAAAGTTTCATCGAAATCGGGGTGTGACAGTTGCCGGTGTTCCTTTGTAAGTAAATATTAGCTGGTAGGAGGGAAAATCGTAAAGCCAAATGAGAAAGTATACCAAGTAAGGTTGCATGATCTAATCCAATTCAAGCGGTTACAAGATTATTGTCTACATAGAAAAGTATGGTGATAAAATGTAGAAGCTCACTGCAAAAAATATTCAAGCGCATTCTAAAAATATGGATCTTCTTTCTAATCTTCTAAATTTTGGCATATCTTCTGCAATATAAATAAGTAACTTCCAGGACTTTAATATTATATAACAATAACACAACTTTTTTTTGTTTCAGGTAAGGACCTCCATTATGTGAGAATTGTAACATTCCATTCGATGTTTAAAGCTAAATGGTAAGGAGTTTATATTAAATTCACGTTTCAACGGAAATTTGACCGGTTTCTAAAAATGTTTTCTGGTTATTTGCACTATGAAAGAAAAGGACAAAATTACTTGGGCGAGAGAGCTACCAACTTTAAGAGTAGCAGTGCTCGATTTATATTATGAACAAGTTATACAAAGAGCTGTGTTTTATATTTCTACACTGATAACAGGTGAAGGAAAAGTTTCTAACAGAATATGGTAGTTTTAGTAAAAAATCTAAACTACTACGAAAATAACCGACACTATTTTCGGGAGATAATGCTTACGCTTCAGCTTCAATTTTTGTTACCATTGTTATATTTTAGCGTAAGTACCACACTAAACTACATGAAAATAGATATGGTATATAATATCGCAATATGTATGTCCTTTATAAAGCTACAAACGCAGTTGGATATCAATTTCATATACAATTTACAAAAGCAATATATATTTCATATGAAACGATATTAAAATCTGGCTTTATACACAATTTAAAAAATGCTTACAGGCACACCCAGAGTAAAATCTACCCGACTTTTATTTACGTTCTTATTTTAAAGAGAAAAAAACTTTCTTTGCTTTTTCTTTCTGCATACGCGATTTACGAGGAAAGATGGAAACATCCTCGGATCATAATATTTTCTCGGTAACGGTGAAACGTTTCACCGGCATCAGACATCAAAACGAGTATAAAAATTGTAAATTTCCAGCGTATTGTTCTGAAAGACGCTCCTCTCGACCGCTTTAAATAAGAAAGAAAAGCATTTCGGGTGGCTCAAGAACCGGGATACGAGAGCTTCTACAAAAGTTCGATTGCCAACAACAGCAACAGGTTTTTTTCCCTATGTTTGCTCGAAATTTTTGATATCACCGCATTTTCCTCTGCTTTATCTTTATTCTGTTTTTGACGCGAACGCAATCCGTTTATCATTCGCGTCCTAGGTACACGTTTTGGTGCCTGTATACTGTCAATATATTGGCCAGGAAAGTTAAGAGTGAAAGTTTGGGATTACTCAAGTAGCTTATTTGTAGTTGCTTTTGGAATATATATGAAACAATGTTTTCATAATGGGCGTAATACTACAGTTTACGACGTTTTAGACTTCAGACTTTTAGTAGAATTGTATAAGAACTGAACGTAAACAAATAAATTCAGTCATTTATTAAGCATTGATGTTGAAAGATCATATTATTTTAAAACTGCTATAGCGCACACTAACGGTCTTTCCTTCTTAACCTTTAGCCAACTGAGTGTTCTTCCCCGACGTAAAGTGTGAAGTGGGGTAACTCAGTGACCCCTGTTTGAAAACTACTTAATCAATATAGTAAGCTGTTATATATAATTCTAAAGTTGATTAAAAGTTAATTCATAAACTTGGACATATATATTTGAAGCATACAAAAATATTAACTTATAAAAAACTCAAAAAACATTATGTTGCATTGGCGCAATTTTCATAGCAAGTGTAATTTTTTTTAATTCATCGTTGCCTTGAGCATATGAATTTTTGACATCTTAGAGTACTTTTTTGTCATCTTTTAGAGTGCAGAAGTAACACCTACCTCTCCTTCTATCGGTAGGTGATGGTGCGAGTGGCAGAATTTCTTCATTTTTGCACACTCCACAGGCAGCCAGAGCTCGAATGACGGTCTTTTGTAAGTTCTGATGGGTTTCAAGTCTTCTTTGCAAATTAGGCAATGCTAAGGATTTTCCTAAATCCAGCAGGTACTGTCGCCGGGCCCTCATTTTTCCACGATTCCAATGTGGATTATGGTGAATCCAAATTATAAAACTATTTAGAGATGCAATGTCAAGCATATTAAATTAATTATTATTAAATAACCTCAAAGGCCATCTGGATGTCCTCTTAGAGCATGCATACTCTCTTGTTAGTTTGTCAGCATTGTCTACTGCTCCCTTTGTTGCATTATAATCTAAAATCATAATTGGTTTCTTTTGCTCTTCATCACTTACTTCGTCATGTAAATGTTGGATTGAAAGAACATGAACCATTTTATTCTTCTTTGGCATATAAGACACCATAGCTATTCTTTTATCATAATAAGCAAAGCGAGATGAAAATTCGTCACGTCCTATGGTTGAACACAGTTCAGAAGGTGTATCCGGCTTGTTCTTTCGAACAGTTCCCAACAGAGTAATTTGTTTTGTTACAAGAAATTCGGCCAATTCCACGGATGTAAAAAAGTTATCTGTTGTGACGCCTTTGCCAGAATTATATATTGGTTTCAAAAGGTCACACACTACACGCATTCCTTGGTTTTTCTCAGGTTTAATACCTTCAAGTTTACCAGTATAAACTTGAAGATTATAAATATAAGAAGTCTTGACATCGGCAGAAATTCAGATTTTTATGCCGTAGTTAGCTGGTTTAGACTTTATATATTGTCTGAACGGGCATTTTCATCTGAAAGCCACTAACTGCTCATCAACGGTAATATGTTCGTACGGACTAAATGATTCTTGACAATTTGTAACAACATATCCCATAACTCTCGAATAGCAGCTAGCTTGTCAAGTTTTCTTCGCTCTTGGCGAGTATTTTTGTCATCAAATCTGATAAAACGATAAATTTGAATAAATCTATCTCTTGACATTCCAGCTGTAAATATTGGTCTTCTGTAGGTTTCACCCGTTGACCTAGTTCAATAAAAGCTAAAATTTCGATCTTGTCCACAGGTTGCCAAACTTTAATTTTATCAGGATGAGTATTATTCCAAATGGTTCCGTTCAGCTTCCTCATTTGTATGGATGACTATACCATCCAGGATATTGTCAGTGAGAGATAATTTGAAGGAATCAACGATTGAAGTCACATTTTGTGCACAGGTGGTAGGACCAGGCTTAGCTTTTAGGTACTAAATTGTGTTGCAGCCATCGACTAGATTTTGATGGAACTGCATTCAACGGTTTCCCTGCAAAAAATTACTCCTTGCGCAACTCTGCAAAAAATGATGTGATTTTTTATTTACTGATTTGGTTGTCTAAATCTGTGTGGTCTTCAATTTCATTTTCACTTTCTTCCGACAGCTCTTCAATATTATCTTCAGATTCTGAAGCTTCACTATTTCTTATTATAACACTTGGGTCACTGTCGAGATTATCGTCGGGTCACTTTCGAGATTATCATCGACGTCATCGGATTATTAGCAAAATCATTTTAAGGTTATGTTATATGTTAAGGTTCTGTCAAACTCACAACGAGTGTTCTGAATCAGAGAATACTACAGAAGCTGTCATAGTTGCGGACAGTTTAAGTCTATTCAATCAAAGGAAATAATTAATTCCATAACTTCGGATAAACCACGACGACAAATATTAGCATATAAGTTTTTTCTGCAAAATCTAAAACTATTTACGTTCATTAGCGCTGAATAATACAAATTTACACAATTGTTGTTTTCTTCTTTCATTCAATTGTGGCACATATCTTACGGGAAGTATTGATCAAATTTAATAAGTAAGTATTTCAATCCACATGGAGCGAGGTTTTCAACAATTGTTGAATTGAATTGTAGTCTACCATTGTACTAAAATAAATATTACATAACTAGCTGACTATTCTTCGCGTTCAACGATACATCAAAGTAAAGAGCGTCAATGTAACAATCGTACGGTAGGAACTTTCATCGAAATACGAGTCTAACATCAGCTATCAGTTCGTAAGCTAAAAGAAAATCGAACATTTGATGTTAGCGTTCGCTTTGAAAGTGTCTATTCTACCTGTTTTATTAATACAACAAAGAACATTTCCTTTTCCCTTATCTGACATCCTTATCGGTGTTTACGTCCTTTAAAGGCGACGGCAATTTAGTTTCATCCCTTTCGTTAAATAATTAATCTTCTCCTATCTTTTCCGCCTCTGGGGCAATTCACGTCGCGTATCCACGGTAACGAAAATCACACGGCCGGCGCGAAAATTAAACAGGGACCCCTCCCGCGTCCTCTTCCGACCGCTACTGTCCGAGAAAGTACCTACTTCGTCCAATTGATGAGCGTAATTCAACGTAATTACGTGAGATCAAAGCAATTTAAAAAGTTAATTTAGAGAATCACTCAACGTTAAAAGAAATATCAAGAGATTTTGCCAGCGACAACATTTCTTTTCGGGTCGCATCGAGAAGAAGTGGTGTCGTGGAAATGAAGCACTGCGAATAAATGGTACCTATATAGAAGGTGAGGTAAAATTGGAAACGTTCTTTTGCCCCCTTTTGATTCGGAAATATATTTGAAATTCTTTTAATATCATTTTCATTCATATATCCGTGCAGCGATTTTTCTTTCATGTTTTAATTGGTTTAATTACATTAATTAAAAGTATACATTCATTCGGAATGGTTTTAATTACGAAAAGGAAACAAGAATAGGATAATTTGTGATTATGTAAAGACACGTTGCAAATTTTAAATACAAAAACTCAACAAAAAGAATCCTCCTTTATTCTGCTTTTTATAATAATAATAATAATAATAATAATAATAATAATAATATTTATTTCAAAGCAGTAGTTACAAAAAAAGAAAATGATACATAATGCCTGAAATACGTCAGAAACAGAGAAAGTACATTAAAAATTTAGAAAATCCGTAACAGAATAACAATTAATTTGCAGGAGATATTGCTTAGCTTTATTTTTAAATTTATTATAATTCTGGTAGTTCTTAATATCACCCGGTAGTTTATTATAAAATTTACAACCGTTGTAATAAGTAACTCTTTGAAAACGGCAGTCCTTGAGATGCCGGCAATAAATAATCAGCAGTTGAGTGTCGTAATTGTGACTAATGTTGTACTGTGAGAATTCAGTCTTGTACTTATAACAAAGCAAATAGTATCATAAATGTATAAATCATATGCTGTTAGTAAGGAATTTCGAAAGATCTCTCGACATGAATGCCTGGGTCCTAAATTAAAAATTGTTCTAATTACTCGTTTTTGCATTACTATACTCTTTGAAGATCTGAACTACAACCCCAGTGTATTATTCCATATCGCATCACGATACAAAGTTGGAATGATAAAAGGTTAATAATGTTTCAGTACTACATGTTTTCTTTAATTGTTTTAAAATATAGCAAACTTTCGATAATTTTATACATAAGCTATCTACATGGGAACACCACCTCAGACGTTCATCAATCAAAATTCCTAAAACTGTACCAGACCTTTCTAACTTACAACTGTTACCGTCAATGTATAGCTCAGTTAAGGGTTTAATTCTATTATAAAAATAAACAAATTTTGTTTTGTCTTCATTAACAACTAACTTATTGTTAGACATCCAATTATTGATGTCACCGATTACAGTTGAAGTTTTAGTTGTTAATTCCTCCAAGTTAGAGGCACTTACAACTATATTTATTCGTCAGCATACAATATAGCGGCATTTGTTGAAGTTAGGTTGCGTGGTAAATCGTTAATGTAAATTAGAAATAAGGTGGGCCCCAAAATAGAACCCTGGGGAACGCCGATACTAACACCTTTGTATTGTGATTGATTGTTACTTAGTACAACACTTTGTTGTCTATTTGCAAGATATGATGTAAACCATTCCAAAGGTATACCCTTTATTCCATAGTATTGCAATTTCTGTAGCAAAATGTCATGGTTAACCATGTCAAATGCCTTAGACAAGTCTACAAACAATCCTAGTGAACACTCATTATTATCCAAATTGCTATAAATTCCGTTGAGAAAATTAAAAAGTGCAGAGTCGGTGCATTTATTGGATCGAAACCCATGTTGGTTTGAGTCTAAAATATCAAAGGTTGAGAGATAATTATTAAGTTTTTTATTCATTGCAGTTTCATAAATTTCAGCAAACACACTTTGTAAACTAATAGGACGATAATTTTTAAGATCATTGTGATCACCTCTTTTAAATAATGGTTTTACAACAGAGAGTTTCAGTTTAGATGGGAAGATACCTTTCAGGAAAGAGATATTAATTAAGTAAGTTATAACAGGAACAATAAAAGATAGAGAGTGTTTAACAATAAAGGATGTAATATTATCAAAGCCCGTCGATGCAGACGTACTCAATTTTTTTATAATAATCTCTACATCTTTTTCCACAACAGATGATACAAAGAAAGATGAACATACAGGTGGCACCCGCATACACATTTCGCTGCTATTGACATTAAAATTGTTGGAAGGAAAATTATCGCGAACCAAATTATGTGGCAACGAGACAAAAAAATCATTAAATTTGTTACAAAGAGCATTCATATTTGGTGTATTATCAGGCAATGTAGCGGTGTTAGTTACTTTAGAGTAATGAGTGTTGCAATGTATTACAGACCAAGCTGCTCTAGATTTGTTTGAAGCTGTATTGATCAAATAATCATTATTGTCTCGTCGTTTGGTCTGTAAAAAATCCTTATAAAACATTTCAAATTTCTTAAAGTCATTAGTAAATACAGGATATTTAGAACTAATATCTTTTAAGAACAACAAATGATTCTTTATTTCATAAATATCAGGAGTTATCCAGGCAGCATTTCGAGGTTATTTAGTTAGATTTTACTCGAGGAAAACAAATTGAATGATAGTAAGTAAAAATTTCTAAAAATTTTGTGAAGGCCGTATCTGGGCTTTCACATTCATAAACTGGAAGCCAAGTTTCAGATTTAAGCAAAGTATTAAACCTATCTAATGAATTTGCACAAAACTTATGTTTATACACAAAGTCACATTTTTCATTAAACGGTGGCAATAATACTTCCAAATTCAATGTACAATGATCGGACAGATTATTTTCCACACACGAAACCTCGTAGATATTTTCTGAAAAGTTTACAAAGAAGTTATCTAAGCAAGTAGCAGAATCATTTACTTGACGTGTAGGCTCGTTAATAGTCCAATGTAAAAGCATAAATCTTTTAATTGTTCCCTTATAGGGGAAGAAATTAAAAAGTTAATATTAAAGTCACCTCCAATTATTATTAGCTTATCAACACTTTGAATGACATCCAGCAAGCCACTAAAGTTTTCCATAAATAACTCGAAATTCGATTGTGGAGGCCGATATAAACTAAAATAATGTTGACACTAGATTTTAGCTCGATGGCACACACTTCAATAATGTTATTTAAACTAAATTTCAGAATGTCTAGTCTAGTTGTAGCACAAAGATTATTTTTTAAATAGATGGCAACGCCACCATGTTTGGAAACATCTCGACAAGAAGATGCTGCTAGTCTGTGTTTCCCAATTTGAGCGATTTCAATTGATCCTCGGATTGCCAATGTTCACTTAATAGGAGAACGTCAATGGATGATTGTTCCAGAAGAACTTCCAATTCAAGAATTTTATTTCCTAAACTGCGGATATTTTGCTGCATTACTCTTAGGTTCCTGCTTCTCTTTTTTTGGTTAAATGGAATAAAAAACGGTTTATACATGTATTTTCTGGCCAAAATCCAGCCCGGTTAAATCATAAAATTTGGAAGGAAAAGATACTTTAAATGATGAGTATCTCTCTGGATATTTGCTCTGTAAAACTTCACATTCAATCGATATTTTTCGATTTTAAGTATAAATTTAGTTCATTGGCTGTTGTTTTTGGATCCAGATTATACACATGTAGGTGACTATAACTCACAACACCTTTAATGCTCGAAGAAGTATCTGAACCACGAATGACTTCACGCTTCTTAATTCTTTTATTCGACTTGGTAGTTACAATATTCCATGATTCCCTGTTTAAATTTTCGTTGACTATTTCGGGGCGATCTGTATCCAATGTAGCTTTTTCTTTCATTTGTTTATTTATAGTATCAGCATTTTTTGTGTTACATTTAACAGTTTCAAGTAACGTTTTTCTTCTTCAATTATTTTCTTTAGTGGGAGCTCGATTAGAAGTTACTAAATTATTTTGATTTGTTAACATTGTATCAACTGAATGTTTGATTCCCTTAGCATAACAATTTCATTTCTCAGCTCACTAATTGTTTGGTTTAAATGATCGGTTTCATGTTTTACAATTTTCCCAACTATACCGACAAACTCATCACTTTTAATAAAATTTATAATATCGACACTACTACCTCTTAAGTCGGGAGGCATTATTTTTGATAATATAAAATAGTATAGGTAATATTCACGAGAAAATTAAAAGATAAAACACGTGCGTACGGTATCAAGTCTCGACACTCACCTTATAATTTTATCAGTATCGAAAATATAATGAATGTAAGTAATATTATATTCGACACCTTCGTAGGTTACCATTAGAACAACGCTGATTGTTTTTATAATGGTTAAACCATCCAAATTTCTAAAATAGTTTGATGTTATTAGCCAAAATGTACCCAAAATATCGTCACATTTAACATAGGCTTTACCATGTTTTCAAATATGTATTCGGAATTTCTCCATGGCCCACTGTTTTTTGATATTTTAATTTTTGAAATAGTTTGAAACTTTTTCGTCCATTTGTCCAATATGAATTATTATATATTACGTATTTACAATTTTATTTCCCTTAATAGACGCTAATTCCGCAATACCTGGAGTTTGTTTAAATCACCTAGATATCATATTTTAGGCTTCCCAGTACATGGAAAAATAGCAACCATCCGTTATGCCCATAATTCATAGCAAACGCACAGAGCACTCCTCTGACTATCATTTCTGCTCAATATAGTATGTACTACATTAAAGAGATTATGTCAAAATCAAAACATAGAGCTATGTAGCCTAACTTGTAATCTGCAATGAGACCAGTTCTATAATACGAAGAATTGCCCATTCCAAATCCTGCAAAACGTGTGACATTAGATAGAGAGGGCTCGGATTCTGGTAGAAATGAGAAAAAAAGAAACAAGATTTTGGTAATACAACACTTGAATCTAGAGCTTATTCATTTTGAGCGCCTTAACAATCTTACACAAGATTTAAAGTTATAAAAAAAACAGTCTAAAATGCCTGGTTCCTGGGTAACTATTTTGGTCATAGTGTCGTCAATTGACGACACGGTATTTTAGTTTCCAGCATAGGAACTAAATAGCTGCAAATACCATTGGGTCATGGTGTATTCAATTGAACACATTATTGTCAATTCCTACAATCCACTATGGTGCCCCTGGTGCTGAAAGGCAGTAACAAAAAATTAAAATATCTATGTTGGTGAACGACTTGTTACAGGGTGCTTAACACTAGATTTTGAATGTTGCTGCAATTACCGTTATATTTTGTTTTTGGAATTTTTATTTTGTGCATCGTGTATACGAAAGTGAACAGTTTTGTGTGTGACATTAGTACAACTATTAGTACTTATAAGCTTATATTTGGACAATATTTTTGCAAAATTGGACGTCGTCAAATAAATACAGTGTGACTATAGGGCTATTATTGTACAGTGTAGCATAGCCTCAAATATTAAGTGATAATTTGTATATTTATTCATTACTATATAGATAATGTCCAAAAATGTCGTCCAATCGACGATTGACATATGAAGAGATGGTGCACTTGGCCGAGCATCTATCGGAAATTGAATCAATAAAAGCTGGACCTGAGCCTTGGCCTGCGAGTGGCAAAGATTTTGAAGAAGAAAATGAACAAATCTAGGATTCTGAAGAAGTTGTGGAAACTGAACAAGTCGAGGAAGATGTATCTACCGAAGAAGTGCCTATTGAACCTCAACCTGGCCCAAGCACCTCACGTTCAGCTTCAATGAGCAAAAAAGACGTAATGACGCAAAATGCAAAGAAAAATGAACTCACTCCCAAAGAAAATGTTAGTATTGGAGTGCCTATTGAACCTCAACCTGGCCCAAGATCCAATTTTCAACGAGCAAAAAAGACTCCATGAACATCAAGTCGTTTGAGAAAACAGTTGAAGATGTAGTCGAGCTATAAAGTCCAATGTTTTTCTTTCTCAATACTTTAGCGACGAACTGTTTGAAGAAATGGATGACTTTACAAATTTGTGTACCATACAATAGCATCAAAGGTTTGGTCCCATTTGCCTCCAAGAAATGAAAACTTTTCTTGGCATCAATTTGCTGCCCATTAGTTTATTACCATTTAGTTACGATGTTGTCCACTGAAGACATGTGCCAACCCCTGAACGGGGGTTAGTAACCTTTTACAATTGATATCAAAAAATTTACAAATAAATTAGACTTTCTAGTACCACAGTTTCAGATTTTTTCTCTAAACCAAAATAAATAGTGACCGAAAGGGCTAAATGGATGGAATCTTCTTCAAAACAATACAAATATATATATTTATCGTAATTGTCTAAGATAATTTTTCTGAAGAAAATTACTTAGGGTTTTGTAATAACATCTCTTGTCTTATGGAAACATTCGATATTAAAAATAAACCAACAGAATAGTGCTCTAAAGTTTATTTGAAATCTGTGCTCATTCGGTTTAAATATTGTATAATTAATTTAGTATTTATTAAAGTGTTTGAAATTATAAATGCGTCTCTCTCGGAAACCTTGCATCATGGGGAGAAACCGATATTATTTTTGAATTCAGAAGATAAAATGCTATCAGAATCACATAAAAAACTTCTAGTCTGTTCTCAGTGTAATTTTACCTGATTTTTATAACACATACGTACACTATTGGAGAAAAAGTTATAAGAACACCCTGTATAATCTGAATGCGTAAAGATGCATGCAGGTTTCTGCATTTTTTACTGAAAAGGTGCAACATTTCGTCGACATGAAACCCGAAGCGTATGGGAGAAACCGGCCGTTCTTACTGTGGTGCGAAGAGGTACTATGTCCTCGTACTTTGTGCATAATAGAAGACTGTTCGCGTTACCTGAGCGAGTTTTGAGTGAGCAAGGATGGTGGGTATGCACATGGCAGCTGTATGCCTGCGATCTGCCGTGGGTTCCAGCAAATTGTACTAACTCACGAGCACCGCCGTATACGGCGCCAGTGGGTCGAGGCTAGGCATCAGTGGGTTGCTGAATGGGGCCACATTTTGTATTCCAATAAATCCAGATTCAAATTGAGCGTCAGTGATGAGCGAATTTTGATTCATTGGAGACGTGTTGAGCGTCAATACCGCACGTCGCGTGTCTTGTACAAACCTTTGTGGAAGAGCACCACATACCTCCATAGCTCCCATGGCTAACTAGTTCTCCAGATCTGAATCCGATCGAACATGACTCAGAATATGATAAGTCGGACACTTCAAAGTTATCCAGCTCCTCCGGCTAACGTTGAGGAGCTATAAAGGTAACTAGTTTGGAGGATTGACTCAATTCTATAAGAACACCGCTTAGCTTCAAATGAAAAATAAATACACTTGGTTTTATCAGTATTAAGAACCAAATAGTGTTCAGAAAACCATTCAGATAATCTGCGCACAGAATTTGCCATCTCAAATAAACCAGAAAGACTTGTAGAACTGATAGGTTGGCCCTCAATCTATAGCATGCGGCTTGCTAATGAATTTAAAAAATGAAGGAAGATGATTTATGAAAACCTAGAACAGAGTAGAGCCTAAAACGGATTCTTAACGTATTCATTTCAAGACAGGTAATACGTCGGATGGATCTTCATTTATGACAACCTTTTGTTAAGGATTGTTTAAATAACTTTCAGACCAACGTGAGATCATTCTTCTAATTCTATAATTGCTCAACTTTTAGAGTAACAAATCATAATTCACATTGTCAAAAGCTTTTGTCAAATCAACAAATATTGCAAAACAGGGATTATTGTAGTCAACATCAGAAAAAAACGTTACCAATAAATTTAAATAGTCCATATTGATAGAGAATAGAGAAAGAAAAATAAAGTAGGGAATTATCAATACATATAGAGATACAATGATTTACTCTACCTAGAACATCTGTTGTTGTATGTATGTATTTAATTTGTAGCAATTAATTAAATTACAAAATTTCGTTGTAATTGTAAGCGGATAGCAAAATTACCGTTTCGTACATAGGACGCCACCATGTTGATGTACACATATTTAGTCTGGGTTTTAACTGATATTAGAATTATAGTTAATTAGACTTTGTTTCTATCTAACTCATCATTAATTCTAAACGAACTAAAACATTGTAACCACATCATCAACTATCCCAGCAGCTTCTAGTGTTAATACCATCGCTTCTCTGTTTAGAAACTTTGTGTATTCTCTTACGAATAAATATATAATTCAACTGCAAATTTGAAACACAATACATACTCAACATAGAAATACTTAGTCTCCACGGTGATTAAATTTATACTTTTCCTATTATACCATTTAATTCTTTTACGAGAAAAATCTCTTTGAAGAAAGAGACATTCCTTTCTCTTAACCGTGACCATAAATTACACGATAGAATGTCATACGTGTACGTGATCGGACTGACGTAAAGTTTCCATTTTAACTTTAATTAATTCCACATCTGCAATTAAATCGGATTTCGATTGGTTTCTAGGAAACCCCGGATTTTATTTCCAATTTATGAGAACGGTGTCGAGAAACCAGTCTGGGATTTTCTTCTGAAATTAGCGTGACTTAAGAGCGGTTAGTAGTTTAGGGTCCATAGGTGGTGCGGTCAATATATTGAAACCGGTAAAGGTCGACCTAAAGTGCAGATGTTCCTCTAAAATTTCTTAATTAAAATTTTAAGGTATATTAGTCATTAGTGAGCAACAATATTACGAACACAAAAAGAAAACAAGTTTTAATACCAGACCTTATATTCAATCTGACGAGAAATATAATGTAAAAGCTATGGTCTTAACTTTACAAGCTATTCTGGAATGTTACTTTATTAACTTTCACCTTTGAGCTTGATTTATAACGACCACCTTTGTTCTTGTTATATCGCCGTGTATCTATAATACTGGAATTACCAGTCACATCATCAGCAATAAAATAATACAGATTAAAATAAATAACGACCGCTTTAAATATTGTAATACTGTATACCTATAAATAATTTGGCGACTAAGGTGTGGCAGAGTTAAATCCGAAAAAAAAAATAAAAGAAATCAGGAAAATTAGATTTGTTCAGTTCTAAACTTAAATGATCATCCAGTTTTTAGCTAATAATGGAGCTCTTTGTGGACATGAGAAAACGTGTGGGATTGAAATCTGTTTCAATGACTGAAAGCTACGTAGCAAAGAGTTGTGCCAACATTAATAAAATTATGAATAAAATTTAAAATTAGTAAATTATGTTCAAGTGGCTTTGTGATAGCATCATAGCGCGAATAATAAGTCGATCCGGATTTCAATTCTCCGAGGATAATGTCACCGTCTCTCCGAAGAATTGAAACCCGGTCCCTATCGTTTCAGCACAACGATAGACAGCCGCCTAACCACTGCGGCTATCGACCCGTTTGATAATACAAATTATATTATTTACACAAACTTATCTCAAAATATTGAATCTATTGAGAACAGTGCTGTAACTAAATAAAAGCAAAAATATATATTAATAGTCTGTTTTAGTACTTACCAAACTCTAATACATTCCGAAACAATAAAAAATAATGCTCAAGGCGTTTCATTTGATCACACATTCATGTTTTCAAACCGCATACGTAGCGTTTCCTCTTAAAATGAGTGGCAGTCAATATCCGTCAGAGTTACCGTTCAGACAGCGATACTACGTAAGTAGTACGTATTATGAAGCTCCTATAACCCACTTTCCAGATTTTTACGGTCCGCCGCCAAGATCCACTCCGAGAATGATATCATCGTTCTGGGAAATTGAGATGCTGATGATCGCCGTGCTTGGAGCATCACGAAAATGTAACTGGTCTCCGGAATATTCCAGTTCGAGTCATTATATTTTGATATTGCTTCCCTCTATACGACGATACGTATATGTAAACGTATATTGCTAATGTAGTTTCACGAATATTTACAGCTACGACAGGAAATTCCACCTTTAGATAGAACTTTCTCTTACGTACAGATCGCTGAGTAATTTTCTAGTGAGAAAATCTAATCATGTCGAGCATAAATAGAGTAGACGAACGTGTGTTAATGCAAGTACTGCAATAAAAAGATAAGTACACGAAATAAACAAAAACATCTATTTCTTGATTTATACAGAGTTAGCTAAAAATATATGCATGATTGAATACATATTTTAAAAAATCATCTTGAAACGCGTTATTCCGAATTGAAATGTATAAAGAATAAATATGGCATATATCATATTCAGTTATAAACTGATATGGGATACAAGTGTTATATTTTTCTGATCAGTCCACCAAATTAAAATAAATTAAATTTGGGCGCCAATGTATAATAAATGAATCCCCTGAATAAAGTATTTCTTACTCCACGTACCGACAATAGAAGCACAATAAAACAAATGGTATAAGTATTAGATACCTCAGTTAGCAAAATAAATTCTATAAGTCAGCAAATAACAGTAAAAATCGTTAGAACAAGGTATATTCAGGAATGATTCACATTTAGATGCAATACACCCATAACATTTTTACAGCTCTAAACTGTAAAACATACACTATTTGTTCAATCTTTCAATTATTCATAAGTTAGCTTTAAAATTTTAAAAGTTCTAGCTAAATCAGGGAGGGGTGATAAAAATTATAGGTAAAGTAGTTTATGTTTTTATGCGAGGTGAGTTTATGCGAAGTATATTTTTTTTTTTTGAAGTAATTTAGAATTAACTGAAGAATAATATTTTCATTAAAATATACATATATTGTGCGAGGTTGTTAGTTTTCAGTTGAGGTATTTCTTTTTACGAATATCATAATTAGCGGTTAATTAAATGTAATCTTATAATTTAATAAATAAAAATGGTGTAATGGTTTTAGATTAAAACTTAAATTAGAGAATAAGATATTTGGTATATTTAATAGTAAAGGATGTTCAATAAGAAAACAAAAAATTATAATTTAAGGTCAGTAAAAAGTAGCGATGAAGCGGAATATGATGTTGAAATTAATTTAGATGAAAGTGCATTTCATAGAAGTAGTCGTACAGCGCGCACACCTCCTCCACGCCCACCACAATCTTTACAAACTGTTTTTCCTAAAGTTACATCTATAGAATCCACTTCAACCCCTACAGTAATGTTAGGAGCAATATCAAAAAGGCCAGTCGTGTCCCAAACAAATTTAACTATCGTAACAACCACATCTGCACTATCAAGTGCACCTATTTGTAGTACTATCCCTAGTTACGAAACAATAGATATTTTTCAAAGACCAAAAACTGCAATTTCGCAACCACAAAAACAAACTCGTAGGAATTCCCCAATTCTTCCACCTGAAATTCCATTCGACAATGACTCATCCAACATGTTTGGTACCGCAGATATAAATAAAGATAAGGAATTCTTCTTTGATAGGGTACAAAATACAATTAATAGGACACCCTTAACATCAAGGAGGGGAGTATCATTACAATTAAACCCACATGGTACACACCAACCGATAGCTCCTAATAATAGTATTGCTTCAATTTTGGAGAATAAGAATCCTTTAATTCCAAAATTTATAGCTCCTAACTCATTTGATCCCTTGGTTGATAATCCAGTCGTCTTCCTTAAGGAATACAAACGCGTTTCAAATGCAAATGGCTGGGATCCGTATTTACAATTATGTTACTTCTCTAATTATTTAAAAGGTAGTGCAGCCACATGGTTCCGTTCTTTTGCTAAAAGACACCCAAATGCGGACTGGCAGGAAACGTTAAAACAATTTAAAATTAAATTCATCGGTCCGAGCTATGAACAAGACGCTGAATTCCGATTAGCTTCTAAGCGGCAATTAAGCGATCAAGGTATTATAGACTATTTCTATGAGCTAGTAGAATTGTGTGATGAAGTGAATCCGGATATGCCAGAGCAAACAGTAATGCGAAGAATTATAGCAGGGCTTTTACCGTACTATCGACATATGATTACCATTAGCAGACCGAAATCTCTACAAGAGTTAGATGAGCTTATCGCATCTATCGCTGAATCAGAGAGAGGAGGAATCAGCCACATACAGGCAGTTCAAGAACCACTCCATAAGAACGCCCAGATGGTTGAGAATAACAGGGATCGAAACACCGTAGAATCTATAACATAACATAACATATAATAACAACGCTGGTATTAGACAAAATCCGTAAAGAATTGCAACACCTTCCGAAGACGACAAATACTGCAAATCAAGGTAATAATCGACAGAACGGTCACTCTCCATCAAGGAATATAGTCCGGCAGACAAGAACAACAGATGGCCGACCGATTTGCTATTCTTGTGGGCGACCAGGTCATACAGCAGTGAATTGTTTTGGAAGACAAAGTGGAAGACATAATGGAAATACAAGATCTGATCAGCAGGGGAATAACAATTCACAAGGTTCGGAAAACGTCAGAGGGCAGAACTACTGGAGGTCATAAGCCCTGCCCTAATGTTTAATCCTCAAATAAAGACCTCACGTAATCCAAAAAGTATTCTTATAATTGCAGGACAAGTAGATAATGTAAATATAGATATAGTATTAGACACTGGATCGTGTCACAATTTAATAGATAAAAAATATATAACCACCTATGATGAACGATGTAACTTACCAACGTTATTAACGGTGGGTAACAACATTGTTAACTCGATAGGGATTGCAAATGTAGAAGTAAAGCTAAATTCAAAATTGTTTAAAATACAAACGTTAGTTGTAGAAGGTTTACCGGTTCCACTAATTTTAGGTTACAATTTTATTAAAAACCATAAAATGATTTTAGATTTTAATAATAATTCAGTAAGTTTTCCAAGTATTAATAGTAAAATTAACTTAGGTCAGAATCTGCTTAGCTTTCAAAATTTCTTAGATACGATGAAAGACAGTGAACTTACGCAAACTGATAATATTGCAGAACTAGATGACAGCCTCTTTAACCTTGAAGGTTCATTCTCTCTCGCTCATTGTATTTCAGCTGATCTACGAATGAGTGCAGGGATTGCTAAAGAATTCAGATGTAAATTTAAGAATATACGCGCGTTACGTAAGCAAAGGCGGGTACCTGGACGTTTTATATATTTAAAGGTGGAGAACAAATTTATATACTATTTAGTAACCAAAAAACATTACTACAATAAACCAACGTTACAAAATCTTTTTTCGGCGTTAATTAAAGTTAAACGGCACATGCTTTCACAAAAAATGTATCATTTAGCGATACCTAAATTGGGGTGTGGACTAGATAAATTAGATTGGAGAATTGTACGTCAAATGATTTATTATATTTTTAATAATTGTGAGATTAATGTTGTAATTTGTTATAATAAACCTAAAACCCTGACTTGCATAGCCCCAACACTAGACGAAAATAGTACTACAACATGGGATTTATTACCTTCAAACGACGTCATTGAACAAAGTGATATAATAAAAATTAGACTTGTTGAGGATTCTATTTTTGACCGCGATTGTATTCAGAAATACAAGATAAAATTAGACGGTAATTTTTGTACTAATCCCAACGAAAATTATAATATAATGTTACCCAGATATAGTCTTCTTAGACAAAATAAGTTGGAACTAATAGATAATGTAGATTTATTACATGAAGGTATTTTAACTATAGTATGTTACAATAAGCTACCTATTAAATTATTTAAGAATACAGTTATAGGTTATATTAAATGTAATCCTATTCTTAGCTTAAAATTAAAAGTCGCTTTGGAGGAGGGGAGGACGTTGCATATGATATAGTATCTCCTCAACTATTAACGTGTAACAACACTGAATTGTTTTATTTAGATAATAACCTCACAGATTTTCAACAGAAGAAAATGCTAGATTTGTTAAATAATAATAAAGACTTAATGGCATGGAGTAGTGACAGATTAGGATTCACGAAATTAGCGGCACACGAAATAGATACTGGGGACGCCTCTCCTATTCGTAGTAGACCTTATAGAGTATCCCAAAAAGAAAGGGACATAATTAACGAGCAAATTGAGGAAATGTTAAGGTTAGAGGTAATAAGGCCATCTGATAGCGAATGGTGTTCCCCCGTAGTATTAGTTAAAAAACCAAATGGTACATTTCGATTTTGCGTGGACTATCGTAAGTTAAATAGTGTTACAAAAAAGTCCTCTTACCCTTTACCATTAATTGATGACATATTAAGTTGTTTAAGTGGGAATAGATATTTTACAACCTTAGATTTAAACTCTGGATACTGGCAATGTCCGATTAAAGAAAGCGATAAACATAAATCGGCGTTTATAGTAAACGATGGTTTATACGAGTTTAATAGAATGAGTTTTGGTCTGTGTGGTGCCCCTGGTACATTTCAAAGATTAGTAGATAACGTATTTAAACATCTTAAATGGAAACAGGTAGTTATCTATTTAGATGATGTTATAGTTATTAGTAAAACATTTGAGGAACATTTAATTCGACTACAAAATGTATTTGACTGTATACGAACAGCGGGACTAACATTACAACCTACCAAATGTCACTTCGGTTTAAAAGAAGCAAAAATTTTAGGTTTTGAAGTATCGAGTAAAGGTATTCTACCGAATCGCGACAAGGTAGTAGCAGTATCTAATTTTCCTACTCCGCGACGTTTAAAGGAGGTACAAAGGTTCCTAGGTATGGCTAATTATTACCGAAGATTTATTAAGAATTATTCTGTTCTAGCTAAACCGTTATATGATTTATTAGGAAATGAAGGGAAATTTAAGTGGGAAGACGCACAAAGGTCAGCATTTGACGGGATAAAAGAAAAACTTGTGACTGCTCCCGTTTTAATCCATTTTAATCCGGTTAGGAAGACTGAACTTAGAGTTGATGCTAGTGGGTCAGGTCTAGGCGCCATTTTGCTTCAACAAAACGAAATTACAGGTTACTTCCATCCAGTATCCTATATATCACGTACGCTAACCCCTAACGAACGGAAATACCCAATAACAGAACTAGAATGCTTGAGTGTTGTCTGGTCTGTTGAATATTTTAGGTCTTTTCTATGGGGATTAGGAAACTTTACCATTGTAACAGATCACCACTCACTATGTTGGTTAAAATCTATTAAAAATCCGTATGGTAGGCTAGCGCGATGGGCACTTAAGTTGATGGAATATAATTATTCCATTTGTCATAAAAAGGGGGCGGCACATCAAGATGCAGATGCATTATCTAGATATCCCTGTAAGATAGGGACCGTGGAAGAAGAATACCAAGCTACCTCTGTACCTACCTTTATCGCAACAGATTTAGACATTCTTAATATGCAACAACAGGACCGGAAAATTGTAGACTTGATTAATGTAATTAGGGATCCGGATTCAGGTACTCCTGCTTTACGACGGTCCGCGAAAAACTTCGATATCATTAATGATATTTTATATAAACGGAGCAAAGATACAAATTCTAATCTATTGGTAATTCCTCGTCAGTTGATCGCAGAAATTCTTTATTCTTATCATAACGAACCGTTAAGCGGACATTTAGGGTTTACTAAAACAATTAATAAAATTAAGAAACGTTATTTTTGGCACGGTATGATTAGGGATATTAAAAAATATATTAGGGGTTGTCAAGACTGTCAAGCTAGAAAAGGACCGACCAATGTAAAACCCGCCGGGTTTCTACATCCGATTCCCGTAGGAACACCATTTGAAATGATAGGAATCGATCTATTAGGACCCTTTCGTAGATCTAGTAGCGGTAAAACATTTATTGTAGTAGCAACAGATTATGCTACTCGGTGGGCAGAAGCTAAAGCGCTTTCCAATGGTAAGGCTGAAGGTGTAGCAAAATTTCTACTAGAACAGATTATCTGTCGACATGGTGCTCCAAAGAAGATATTAAGTGACCGAGGAGCTGTCTTCCAATCTCAAATCGTAACCGAACTGTTGCGCTTAATGGGTACTGCGAGTACCTTTACCACAAGTTACAAACCATCTACCAATGGATTAACTGAACGGTTGAATAAAACTATTGCTGATATGCTGAGTAAGTACACTAGCACCGCTCAGTCAGATTGGGATCATTGTTTACCTCATATTATTTTTGCCTACAATACAGCCGTACAAGAGAGTACAAGGTATGCCCCATTTGAGCTAGTTTATGGTAGAGAAGCTGTACTTCCCACTGATGCACAATTGTCGTTTCTTCCAGTAACTGACTACGCTATTAAGACGAAAGAGAGAATACGAGAAATTCGGGACGAAGCCGTGCGTAATATTCAATTAAGTCAAACTAAAGAAAAGGATCGCTATGACCGAACCCATAGAGAGGTAAACTATAATGTAGGAGATAAAGTAAAAGTACGCACTGTGTTACGCCAGGTAGGTAAAAGCGACAAATTACAACCTAAGTACTTCGGTCCATATAGTATAATAGAGAAAAGGAATGACCTTAATTATGTAATCCAGTCGATTGGTGGAAGGAATCCTAAAACGGATGTTGTACATGTTTCTCGCTTAGCTCCGTATTACGATCAATTAGTAATTAATTAACTATTCTTTTCAGATGATTGCTATTGTGTTGACTACTCTCCTATTTCTAACTGCAGTCAGTGCCGGAAAAGTCACCGATCATTCTCCTGTTACTCTTCAATCCTTGGACCACTCGGCCGGTCTCTTATATGAGAATTTGGGCAAATTATATTTGTCAAGTAATTATTGGAAGATTATCACTTATATCAACCTTACGGAGTATTTTGCGAAATTTGAACAACTTAGTAATTATACGGTAGATACAGAAGAAATTTGTAATACTTAAGGATAATGAGTTACAAAGTTTATGTTCGCAATTCCTATCCAGAACTAAAGTAGTTTTACATAAAGTATCGATTATGAAGGATATGATTCCCACTCTATTAGGTCATAAAAGAGTTAAACGTGGATATTTTAATTTCATAGGGGATATTTCTAAAACATTATTTGGCACATTGACTGAAGATGATGCGGCGCATTATGAATCTTCGATTGACAGCTTGGATAAAAAAAACCAACGCAATAGCAGATCTTGTTCACAAACAAACATCGGTAGTTAAATCTGCCTTAGAGACTATGAATTCCACCGTAGGACACTTAGAATATAACGAGAAACTATTAGCGGACCAATTTCGGCAATTAAAGGTGAAAGTAATTCACACTCTTAGCTCACTGAAAACCTTTACCACTTTAGAAAAGGAATTATATAACCATCTCTCTCTACTAACACTTCTAATTAGTCAGTACGAGTTAGAGACCCAAAATTTAATTAGTGTAATTTTAAACCCAAGAAAGGGCATTCTACACCCTCTCTTAATTTCTCCTTTAGCGATATTAGGTGAATTATCAAGAATAACACCACATATCCCTGAAGGCTTACAATTCCCTATTAAGGTTCAATCGGGTTCCGAAAATATTCTACTTAACATTATTCGACCTACATTTTATTTTCAAAAGAATAGACTAGTTTGTATTGTAAATATTCCTTTAGTTAGCGTAAATTCGTATCAATTATATAAGCTCACCCCCATACCTATTCACGTAAATCACAACAAATTTATTGTATTAAAAATTAAATACTTATTCTTAGGGGTTAATGAATTTAGAACCAATTATATACGGTTACAACAAGATGATATTAATACGCGAACGCATCTGAATAACCAAGAATTTATTTACGAAAATCAACAGCAAATTATATCTATTAGAGAGGAGTGCTGCGAAATTTTATTGATGCGAGCGTCAAGCGAAAATTTGCCTCATCAATGTAATAGATATATTACTTTGATAAATGCAACAAAATTTGAAAAACTTTAACAACCTAACGGTTGGTTATTTATAGCTCCCTTTAAGGAAAGGATAACAATCAGTTGCAATGGTTCAAATGTTGTTGCAGAAGAGACAATTACTGGTTCGGGCACAATTCTCTTGGAACCTAATTGCCAATTATTATCATCGTCTAGTCTTATAACTTCTAAAATTAGTTATAATAGTAGTCTAGTAGTAAACAATTTTAGTCCAAAACTACAACTCTTTAATTCAACCTTGGGACCGAGACACGATGTGAAACCAATTTTATTTGATCTCCCTGCTATAAAGCTAAAACTACTTAACCAAAGTAGATTCCCGGTAGTAGATGGTCAGCTGGACAAAGTTCTAAAAGACCTCGAAGCTATTCAGAAGACCCACGAATTTAAAACGACTTCTTCCATACATAACTACATACTTTATAGTATAGTTACAATAATCCTTACGGTGGCTATTGTAATTGTTGTTATCAGGAGGTGTAACAACCTAAATTGTGGACGACAGGTAGTTAATTCTGATATAAAACTACAGGCCTTTGAATCCGGAATAGTTGTACTACCGGATGGTAGAAAGTGTAAAATAAATCTGAGGTCTAGTCAAGATGACAATTAGTAATTTTTTATATATAAGCACATGTAGTATTGTGTTGTATGTCATTGAATTGTAATACATAATAGTAGGAGTATAATAATAGCTTTTGACGTTAGATAAGGATATCTGCACATATAAATAGTACTATAAAGTACATACCTATTATATATATATGTAGGTATAAATATTGTATACCCGTAGTAAGTAGTACTGGAAGAGTCAGCACCTTTTGTACAGGCTGCGTAGTTAAGAGGAACAGTTTGATAACAATATGACCTACACCTCGGCGGCGGTAAATAAACAACCGTCAGCAAGGACGTTTCGTGGCAACTTATAAGCCAGCACATTTCAAGGGATTATTTTAATAGCTTTGTACACTTGGTATTTATTTATAGTAGGTAGATAAGTAGCTCAATTAGGCCTAAATATTATGTTGCTGTCAATGATTCTGCGAAATTTATTTTGTTTCATGAATCACGGTCGGAAAGGTACCCCCTCCAACCCTAAGGACTGCCAAATGGTGAAGAATCGGACCAACTCTCTAATCAAATCTACCTGGATCGAGTAGGGTAGAATATAGTGGTCCCTTAAGTAGCTAACTATGGAGTATCGTATCGAGTGAGGCTACCTGAATTAAGTAGGGTGGCAAGAAAATCGATAGTACCGTAGTCTTGAAGCCCTGGGTGATGGCCGGCCTAACCAGTATAAGGAGCCGGATTCACCAGGAGTGTAAGGCCAAGGAGTTAAGGAGCAACAACGGCGCCCAGACTAGGATAGAATTTATTAAGACTAGATTCGGAAGTTATATTGTATTAACTAGCCTTAAGAGTAAGACATCAGTGTTGTGGCATGGACGTGTAAACTTTAAATATGGTGTTAGTTCTAGGTAATTAAGTTTAAATGTAAAGTTAGATTAAGAAGTAGGATGAGTTCTTCTGGAATTGATTTGCGACTAACGGTACTTTACTTTTAGTAATTACGAGTAGTTATTAATCTGGTTTTTGTTTGAATTATCGAATGATCTTAAGATATGCCGGAGGCATATCGATCGAGGGGGGAGAAATGTCGCAAATCAATTCTATAAAGTCAGCGGATTATTACTTCTTCCTGCGCATCTCATATTCGACAGGAAAGACGCGGTCGGTCTCCGGCGACGGCCGGTATTTGACCCGTGAGTCCGGAATCATATGAGGATCTCCGTGTCGTATTTATGTTAGAGCAGCGTCTTTTGGGTTGAATGTTCTGCGGATACAGGGAACCTCAGTTAGCAAAATAACAAGTAACCAGCAAATAACAGTAAAGATCGTTAGAACAAGGTATATTCAGGAATGATTCACATTTAGATGCAATACACCCATAACATTTTTACAGCTCTAAACTGTAAAACATACATCATTTGTTCAATCTTTCAATTATTCATAAGTTAGCTTTAAAATTTTAAAAGGTAGCTAAATCATTTATTCCTGCATAGAAAATGTTGTAGTAGCACTAAATTTCTGATACCCGTTTTAATATCAGGCTCTGAAAAATGCTACATGGTGAGAGAGGGGAGGAGGCGGGTGTACATTACTTAATTCAATTTTAAAACGCACAGTAATTCAGTTCTCTTCTTGGGTATGCCTCAAAAGCAGACTTTGAATTTATTTTTTTTTGTTAAGACAATCACTACATCAATACACCGCTTTTTTGCACCAAAGCTTAATACATTCCATTAAATGATGCGGAAGGCTTCCACGGTTCCAGTCAATGTTATGAGGCCTTCCGGGTTTTCATCGCGAACACGACGTTTCGCCACTAATGTAAGTGGCTTCATCAGGACCAATAACTGGGCGATGCGCGCCAGAAAGTTACAGTAACTTAACGTGTAAAACACACTAGAGGCTAAAACTTTCTTACAAGGAAAAGGTGGAGGTGCGGGGGTAGATATACAACTTTGAAAATAAACGGATTAGTGACGACGAAGTAATAATAAACTACTGGAGAATGGGTAGCCACCATTGCGATTGAGGTTATCTCGATCTCGATGGTTTCCCTTACCTTTCGTGGAAAATAGTGTTATCGAGAAACTGTTCGGCTAAGGTTGAGTGTATTGAAGAACGTGATTTAAAATACCATTGGTGTTCTTTGTGTCTAGATTGAATTGACCGTCCAGTTTCGCCTATGTAGACTGAACGGGAATCACACGAAATTTCGTAAATGCCTTTATAGGCGAGAACATGGCAAATGTCCTTGTCTTCATAACAAAGACTCTATTCTCTTTTCTTTTAATGTGATGGGTGATAGGAATGGTATACTATACCACTATTTTTTGGTAGTGAGTGCAACCTGTTACAGCTGCACTCACCGCAAAGACAAGCTCAAGCGAATAAAATACGAATCCCAAACCTCGTGTCCTATTTATGGCTAACCTGTGTTTGTTTTGGCTTCGATTACATTATTATGGCAAACTCTTGTAATGTAATCATGAACTTTATCAACCGTCACGCTGCTAATCCTTTTTGAACTTGAATTACATACATATATATTCCTCTATCATCATAACTATATGAAGCAAAATTTTCCGTCTCTGAGTCTATTTCTTCCTGTATACAGTGTATAGCTACAAACGGATTCACGTACATTCTTATGGTAGTATATCTTACATCTGTGTATAGTATATTTGGAAACCTTTCAGGATACCTTATATCTATTTGAGTGTCTGTGTTGTTTAACTTGCTACAAACGGTCGTGAAATATATATTTTCTTCAGCGTGAGATTTTAATTTCGTTCAAATTGCTACTGGAGCTTCTATTAACTTCAACGCGGAATAATTTTAGCAACAATTTACTCGCCTTACTTTGTTTCGTCGTCAAAATTAATATTACACTTACTGTAAATATGTAGTTTGATATTACTAATGTAGGGATGTAAATAAACTCTTGTAATTGAATGAGTATAATAAGGATGGAATGCTATATTAACGTAGACATCATAAATAGATTAGATATATAGACGATGCACATCTTATCTCATCAAACGTCTTTTAATAACTATCACTGTCACATTACCACACGTTACTTCTTACACTAATTTTGCCCATTTTGAAACTCAGTATAACAAAAAGAAGAAATAGAAGAAGGAATCTTAAAAACCCTATAAAAACATTATACATTTAATTATAGATGCGTCCTCGTTAAACAAAACCACATAGGAAATGACGCCATCTGGATTTTTTTTAATTGTTTCTCAAAAAATATTAACTTGGCTATAGTATATTGAATTAGCTCGTTCATTTAAATGAACTATAAAAAAATTTACTGTTTAAGAACATTACGCGAAAAACATATCCTAACTAAAATAATTTTAAAAAATAAGAGGTGCTTCAGAGTAAGAAAACCACACAAATAGCAACATGTTAGAAAATAATGATTATGTACCACGAAATAAGTATCGCTAATTTAATATAACGTCAAACCAGAAAAACTACCTCAAGCTCTAATCTAATTCAGTTAATCTTATGTTCTAGTAAGTTGTCATGCCATTTCTCTAACATTTTTATGCAATAGACTTGCATTACATTGAATATGAAACAGTATGCAGACATATATTTTCATTGTGTGGGATTAGTAATTTTAAAACTGTTAGATTAATTACAGTGACTTGTACATTAACATGTAACTACATACGTATGCACATGTTCCTTTCTTCTGGATCACATCCACGTGTATACATATGTATGTATATACAGTATACATATATGTATATAAAATAGGTCACCTGAACAACAGCGATTTTACATTAAAAACCACTACCTTGTTGATATATTCAACCAAGAACTGACATTAAATCATTAGGCTGGCATAAAAATGTATTTCCTCTAGTATGTACATATTACAATTCTATTGTGCTTTGAACCAACATTTGACGGACATCACGTATATTATACCTTTTTCATATCTATATAATTATCGATATTCATTATAAGTAAAATAACAGCTTTGAAATTATTTTCCTGTTTTATGAAATACATTTACTCTGATTATAAGTCGATAATATACACGGAAAACCAAGCTGTTTGCAGTAACCAAATGTATTTTGTTGGCATATATTTTGTTAAGGATTCTATACACATAGCTACTTTAACTGAATACTAAATCAAAATTTGTTATTAGCAAACAAATTATTTTGTTAAAGGATTTACATGACGCAACAAAATAATTCGGTAAAATACTTTCTTAACATAATGGTAAACAAATAAAACAATGGTTTCAACAAAATCTATTTGTTGTTTTTAACCAAGTGGAACTAAATTTGTGAATATTTGCTTACTTCAATGAAATATTTAGTTAAAACACTTAAATATAGCCAACAAAATTATTTGTTACTAACAACTATATATTTGTTTGCCCATATTCAACCATAAAATTTGGTGAATGCAAGTAAAATTTGTTTGGGTCAAACAATCTAGTCTTTCCCTGTAGGTACCTATTCAAAGCCCTGGCTGACCTATATTATATCAATAAAACGAAAACTAACTATCTAATATACACTTTCGCGATAATCCTAGAAAATATTGAAGCAATATAAACTAACGAGAAGCAGTGCTATTAACTGAATAAATTTGAATTGTTTCACCATTATATTTCTTTTATGGTAATGTTACTCGGAATAAGGAAGGTTATTTCGTAGTTGTAGATAAATGCAGTGCCACTGCCGAATAGTATGCTACAATATAGACCGAGTTCGACCGAATTAACATTACATTAAAACAAGAAAATATAAAATTTCTTGAGATTATATCTTTTAAGGTAAGCGTAGACGAAGAAAGAGATACTTTTAAATTGGAATACTGCAGATCTTTTTAAAGTAATATACCATCAATCGAAGCGATAAACCAATTTCCGTTTCTGGATAGCTTACTAAATTTAAATACTCTCTTAAATTTAAAGACAGTTTTATATTGAAAGCATCTGATAATCTGTTCAATTAACTGGTAGATGGAATATCGTATAAAGAAATAAATCGTTTAATTTTTCCTTTAGTTAAATACAAAGAAATCAATACAAGGAAAACACATTCAACATAGATAATTTCCACATGTTTAACCAAACCTGTATTAGAAATTTCTTGCGAGATTCGGAAAATTATGCCAAACCAAAGAGCCAAGGTCGCACGAGAGATCAGCGAGCAATACTACGGGTAGCATCGCGCTCTTCGACAACAGCAAGGGCTATTGCAACAGAAGCAGGGGTGAGTACGCATGTACGCAATGTATAGCGAATTTTAAAACAGTTGCCGACAATTAAATGGAAGAAAATGCCTAAGAAACTTCCGCTTTCGACACGAATATGCAAGCGCGCCTTACATTTACGGAAGAAAACTTTCCTGGTGCAAGAATGGGAAAGGGTAATGTTTTTTTATTACCATGATCTTAGAAAGGAACAGTGAGTGAGAATGAGTAGGCAGATGGGTGGTGGTTCAGTTATGATATGGGTCGCCATTGACTTTAAACAAAAGTGATGTGGTATTTTGTAGTAACAAAATGAATGCAGCAAAATATAAAGAGTTGTTAAGCGAAGACCTACACGCCGCCAATAGATGAGCTGGACGAAATTACATCTTTCAGCAGGACAATGCTACAATTCACAAAGCACGTATTGTTACTACTTGGTTGGAAGAGCACAATATTAAGACTTTATCCTGGCCAGCGCGGTCTCCGGACCTGAATATAATTGAAAATTTATGTGGTTATGCTGTCTAGACGAGTTTATGACAATGGGCGTCAGTACGTCTCAGCTGAAGACCTCAAAATTTCCATTGTCAACGAATGGCCAAAACAAAAATAGTGAAACAGCAAAATTAATTTGACATTTCCGCGAAAAATTACTGTTTAAAGAAAAGCAATGTTATTTTGGTTGACTTGTAGCGTCGATAAGACGTTGTCTCTGTCAAGAAATGAAATCCCTAGTTCAGAAGTTCAAGGTCTATTGTTGATCATCTGTATCAAACAATTAAATTTTGACGATAAATTCAAAAGGTATTACTGAGAACTTTAACAATACAGAAAAAAGAAAAAATAAATTCAACTCACTTACTGAAAAACTAAAGCGTAGGGTAACCTCAAGAAACATATGCTCACATAATATATATAATATAAGTTCGAAGAATTTGATCCGTTAGGTTGTTAAATATGTGACAGAATGTAGATCTACAATCACTATACTAATTCCACCAGATTAAATATGATTTCAAATATCCGCACACCTGTAGATGAGTACATTTTCAAACCGATAATTATGAAAGATACAACCAGAACTGGAGAAATAAAGTACGCCAAAAAAAAAGTTGATGTCACTGAACGTCACAACTCGTATAATTTGGAGAAATAACAGAAAAGTGGCCCAAATGTGGCAAAAGGTAAATAAAAGCAATATACTAGATGATGAGCAAGCATCGAAGTAAATATAGCACAAAATTAAGGAAGGAGAATACTAGAAAAAATCTAAAAGAAAAAGATACCGAGGTTATAGAAGCCGGTGCAACAGGTCGAGTTCTTGCAAGACTAAAAATACGGACAAAAGGATAGCAATAAATTCAAATAAGAGGCACACAGGATAAGTAACCTAGAAAGGAAGAAACGATCAAACAAAAACGTAAGAAAACTAAATTAATATCTGTAATGATATCATTATCATAAGTGACACTAAACTGCAACCATCGTATAACAAAGAATTAGAGAAACAAAATGATCAAATGCTGGCAGAAATGTATCGATATTAAAATACATCGAAAACTGTAATGCAAAATGCGAAGTCAAAAAGTACGCAAAAAGATCTTTGAGACTGAAGTTAGTAGGCAATCGGTTTGTAAGTGAATACAAACCAGTAGCTTTGTTTAGCTTCGATCTATTGAAAAAACATTCAAGGCCACTAGAACAACTTGGAACAAAAACCGCCAGAAGTTGAGAATTCAAAAATGCTGGGCTAAAATTTTGAGTTTTCCGCGATATCTCCACTATTACGAAAGCTAGGACCGTAATTTTTTGGAAAAATATTCGCAATAATCAGAACAACCTGTAACAACAGTCAGAACAGAACAACTGTGAACAACGCCCAGAATTCGAAACTTCAAAAAATGATGGGCTTTGAAATTTTTTTTTTAATAAAATCTCCGCCATTATGAAAGCTAGGGCCACAATTTCTTCCTATCTTCTTTCTAGGCTCTTGTCAAGAAATTCTGCACTGAATTATTTGGAATAAAAGCTCATTACTTCAGAAGTATTCTTCGCCAGACCAACACTACCACACAAAGTCTAAAAAACTCACAATATCTAAATGAATTACAACTTCTGTGACAGTAGTTTTATTCCTGATATTTCATTACTCTATTGACATTGAACATTTGACGTCCATTCCATTGATCACATTTTATTTTCTAAGTTTTCTTATCCATTATTTTTGTTTCGCCAATATTAAAAGATCTCAAAAATATAATCCGCATATAGCAGGCCAAATTTCTGTCTACTAAAGCGGAAGTTGTTTGCATTATAGGCGAGTGAATCCACTGTATATTCAAATATTCTAACCAGCTGCAGTGGTGGTCTTGACAAGCAACACGGCGATGGAAACCAAATAATTTTCTAAAATTTCGCATCTGTGGGAATTAGGCTTACAAACAGAGTGGGACATCCTTTATACTTAAGAATAGTTTTAAAATATGGAGAATATGACTTGAAACAACTTATGTATCTTTAGCACCGAAGTATTTATTTTTCTTAGCGTAAGTACATGCATATATAATGCAATTTTTCAACCGCCAATTAATTGGCGGTTGGGAAACATATGCTCAACCGTTTCCAATGCATGAACATGAATTTATCTGACATCAACGAGGATACGCTTTGTATTCATGGTCAACAACAATCTTTATTTTATAATTAAAATGGATACATAAATGTTAGCAAATGCTTCCTTCCATAGTTTAAATGTATTTGAATTTTTATTTATTCGCAAATAACTATCGACACCTAAATAGATACAGTTGTATATTGTTGCGTTAACCAAATTGAGTTTACCGTTATTTAGAGTGCAAATTAAAACAAATGCCCTCCAATTAAATAAACTTAATTAAACCAATACAATTGCAAACATTGGACACGACCGTCGTCCCTCTGTTGGCGACTGTGGGTATGTACCTCACCGCCAATGGCAGGACCCATTTTAATTTATAATTTAAAATATAAATTGCAAATATCAGCACATAGCGCCCCGATATGCAAATGGCGAAATAACTAGGTGTGTTAGCGGGTGCGAACATGGCGTATAGTGCGAAGCAGCAGAGGAAGGCCTCTGCAGTTGTTGAATACAATTATCCCTGGGTATATAGTGCGGCTCAACGTGACGCCAGGGGTCACATCGAAAAGCGATCCTTCCTTGTTATATTTTAAATTTTGGCGTTGGCGTCGGCGTCGCGTTGGTTTCGTAACCGGTATAAATAAAATATTGCGGTTTTATACATTTTGAAGTTCATCTCGGCCTCTCATCGCGAATAATTTAATGAAGATAGCGTGCGGTACAGCGTGACTGTAGCGAAACGCAGTCGGATAGTATAGTATGTAGCTGCTAGAGTTACTACGCTGGAAGAATAATTTGAAACTTTAAAATTCATCAAAAAGGATGGCGGAAGTTTGAGACTGTTAGTTAGGGCCTAGTTGGGTACACATTTGAGATACTATTTTGTCGGCGGGTACTATACGTGTACTACATATTGTTGAATTGTGCGTGAATATATAAGTATCGTAAATATGGGCTACTTTTGCCCACTTTTCCGTAATTTGAAAACAATTTCTTAAGTTAATAAGTTCTGGTAGCCTTTTTATACATTTTTTTGATTTTTTTTGTATTCTGTAAGGCTCGAACAAAGACGGACGATATTATTTAAATGATCGACTGTTTTTGTTACATTTGAAATTTTGTAATAATTAAAGAAAGACAACATAAATTGCATTTGTGAAATCAGCATATTATGCTTATTTTAGCATAAAACTTGGTGACCAAGATAATCGTGGGTACCACACGTTGTATGAAGGGTTTGCGTAGAAGCTTTGCGAAACTGGACAAAAGGTAGAAAAAATTCTTAAGTTTCGGAATACCCATGATATGGTGTGAACCAAAACTCCATAGTGACGATTGTTATTTTTGTTCTTGCAATATAAAAGGCTTTAACACCAAGAATAAGAAAAATATAACATATCCCAACGTCAGTTATGCTATCAGACCTGTGCCGCACGGACCTGACGTACCAGTACCTGTTCCACCCCAAGAAATTGAAGCAATAGTTTCGTCTGACTCTGATGAGGATCCATATAATTTGAAAGACGTTGACTTTAATCGAGAAGAATGTATTAAACCAGAACTGTTTACTCAAAATGAACTGAGTGATTTAATAAGAGATGTACATCTTCCTAAAGATACATCAGAATTGTTGGCACCCAGACTTCGTGAGAAAAATTTGTTGGCTCCTGGAACATCAACCAGTTTCTATAGAAATTGAGAAAAAGACTTGAGGCCTTATTTCAGTTTAGATTGAACTTTAGTATACTGTAATAACATTCCCGATTTACCTACGAAGTTGGGAGTTGCTTCGTATGACAAAGGAGAATGGCGTATTTTCATCGATTCAAGCAAAAGAAGCCTAAAAGGAGTATTACTACATAATGGTAATGTATTTAGTTCCATTCCTGTCGCACATTCCATACACCTTAAAGAAACCTATCAAAACTTGGAGCTTCTGTTAAAGAAAATTAAGTATGAAGAACATAACTGGATGCTTTGCGTAGATCTGAAGGTGCTTTGTACGCTTCTGGGTCAGCAATCAGGATTTACAAAGTTCTCCTGTTTTATCTTATTGGACTGACACACAATGGCTTCTTCGGAAAGACCTTGTTCCAGGTACAAAAAACATACAATGTACTGAATTGGTGGATCCTACTAAAATCCTTTTACCTCCTCTACATATAAAGTTAGGCTTAATGAAGCAATTTGTTAAGGCTCTTAACAAAGATGGATACTGTTTTAAGTATATTTGCACCAAATTCCCGACTTTATCTGAACCAAAGTTAAAAGAAGGAGTTTCTGTAGGGTCTCAAATAAGATCGCTTTGTGAAGATGAGGATTTCCTCAGTTGCATGAATGCTGTAGAAAAAGTTGCGCGAATTGCGTTTAAAGAGGTTATTGAAAAGTTTTTTGGGAATCATAAAGACCCCGACTACGAGAATATTGTCAACAACATGCTAAAAACGTTTCAGCACTAAGGTTGCAATATGAGTTTAAAAGTGCATTTCCTATTTTCACATTATATCAGTTTCCAGAAAATCTCGGTGCAGTAAGTGAAGAACAGGGTGAAAGGTTTCACCAGGATATACGGGAAATGGAACGACGATATCAAGGTAGATGGAACATATCAATGATTGCAGACTATTGCTGGATGTTACAACGCGATAATCTCAAACAAACACGCCACAAAAAGGCAACAAAATCACATGTTATATTTCTGGAAATATGCAATAAATGTACATTATCTCTATAAGTTCTATTCTTTTATTATAGTTTAAAAAAAAAACTTTACGTGATGCATACAAATAAAAGAAAATTCGTAATCCGAGCCCCGAAATTTTATAAAAGTAGTTGTTGAATTTAAAACATCTTTCAACAAAATTTTTTTTGTAGACCTGCGTTTTAAGAAGTTATACTGCTTGAACGAGTTTTTTATATCGTCGTCTTTATAAAACAACCTATCTTTTTCTACTGGCCACTTCTAAAACTTGACAGTGCAAAACATACAATTAACATATAATCTGCCCCTAACTTACAAAGAGTACCAACTTTAGGGGCCGTAGACCATTACAAAGCTTGCTTATCTGAAACTTCACTTTACATTTCCATCTTGACTGCTTACACTTCTATCTTCTGACTGACAGTAGTAGACTGTGAGCAGTATTGCTCGTACTAAGTTGAGTCTGATCATCAATTTGAGGCATAACAGCTTAATTTTCTGTTTTATCAAAAAAACGTCTTCTGAAAAAAAAAACCAATCCACTGATGACCTTATGATGTAAGGATGAAATCTCTTGGTAGATTTTTAATATTTTTTTCAAGTTCCTTTCCTTTCCCTTCGCGTCCTTCAGATTGTTTATCCTTTCTTAATAGTCAAGCTTTTTTAGCTTTTCCGTTCTATTGTTGGACAGCTTCTTGTTGTTTTCCTTCAATATACTAGTTGTAAGTAAACCGAAACATCCATCGTTGACAAGCGCTTGAATATTTCCAACTTGTTCATATTATGTTTGCCTTCAGATTGGGCTCTAAGTTATTCAAAGCTTTTTAACAATTTCGGAAAAATGTATTTTGGCAATACAGCAACAGCTATACCACTCTCTAATTGTTTCCAGTCAGTTAAGACTTGTCCCCGTTTTATTTAGAAATCTAAAATAATCGAAATAGAGTGGGTGTGTTAAATGTGAAGAGAAAATTAGAGTTATCCCCTATAAGAAGTAGTTTACCGTCTTGTTTATTAGGATAGGGAGAAGATGTGTTGAGAACTAATCCTGAAAAATCCATCGATCCAACCTAGCTTAGTCCTATTGCATCGTGCCTCTCCAGGGCTATTTTCCGTACATGTGGTCTATAAATGATCACCCTTAATTATAACATAAGAAGACAACGACTCGCTTTTAGCGTCACCACAGAACATAACACTTATGCGTCATTTAATTCAGTTCATGATATGTTCTGGGCATTGGATCTACATTGACAGATGACTTTTGTCTTAGCAGCATTATCTGACATACAGGTTTAGTCATAGTTGTAAATATTATCAAGATAAACATCTTCAACCGCCTCTTTCAGATTGTCAGTCTAGTCCGAGATTGTTTTTCATGAAATTATTCATTCGAATGTCTTAAAGTGTTCCATTAAGAAATATGTACTTTGAGAAAAGTAAGGTGTCAATAAAATTATTATTTCCATAAAGTGACTAAAGATGGCTGCAATAGTATATGCGCAAGTAATGATTATAGGATTAGTTTGATTGAAAATTGTATGCTGAAGTTTGCATTATTTTCATCAAGAGCTTACTATGCCTTTAAAAGGATAATCGCCATGTTTAATTCTTTATTTTGTAATTTGAATTAAAACAATTTTGTTTAAAAGAAATGCTCGGTGCGCTTAACAAAGATCCAATTTTAAAGGGAACCCTATAAGACTACACTTTTTATCGCATTAATTTTGTCAGTGTTCATTAATGCTTATCAGTTGATTCCTAATTTCAGTAGCTTTGTACATAGCTTGTACTCAAAGAGAAGATAATCCACTTATTTACTAATCCCACTACTGTGGAGATTTAGTATTAATATATGCATCCTCTGCTTGTCTAAATCGCATCATATCAGAATAGATTTTGCGATCGATACGTTCTCTTATGAATACAGGAAATTATGCGCATATAATATATAATAATTATATATGTGACATAATATAATGAAGCTGATATGCACATTATATTTCGTGGGAATTTGCATTCCAGATCACGAATAATCTGAAATATCTTCTCATTCATCACTATCTAACATACTCAAAAATAACCGAATAGATACGCAGTCGACTTTGAAATACGCTGTTGCTATTTCACAACCAATATTGTATATAATATAGAAAAGTTCAACGTCACAATAGCCCCGAAAGAGATACGAACTAACTCAGTGCGCAGAAATATATACCACCACAGATATTATCCCTTTTCTGTATATTCCACCGCGTTTTCTCGCTAGCTCGCCATATACAATAGCAGCGATATGAAGCGGACAAAGAAAGCGATATAAATGAGTTTTCTGTGCCAATAATGTTATCGGCGACGACCACTCGTAACAGATACAACGGTTCGTACACGACGAACAGTGTGGTATTGGCCGACTGAAAAAGAAAGAACATTCAACGACATATTCAAAGTACGTACGTAATAAATAGATGGCAGGACGATTATCTATCGAAAGACAATGGTATCAATTTCGGTTTTGATGTACAGTGATTGTTGCGAAAAGGGATCCGTACTATTTTACGAATAATAAAGGGTCTCGTACATTACAAAAGCCATTATACTGACTGGTCTATTACATTCTTTACACGTTAGTATCAATATAGTGTCTCTACCTCTTACCTGTAAATTCGAAATGTTTTACCGCGTGTTCTCAAGAGGTTTGAACAGCTGTCCGCTTGAAAAGTCGCTAAAACTGAGAAGAAGGAGATTTTGAAGGTACACTTCATGAAAATGGGAACAGTTCAAAACTATAAAAGGCACTGGAAAAGCTACAGGATAAACGCTAATGTTGCTGCACATCTTGCAGTAGTAAAGAACTAAAATACACACAAATAATTGCTTTTTTTTGGTAATTTGTAAAAGAGAAAATACACGCAAGAGCACTGAAGAATATATTGTCTCTACAACTAAACTAAATCTTAAAACAAGCAGGTTATGCGTCAGATTCGTACTTAGAATATAAGCAGTCTTTATTTCCATTTTGAAAATTTTTCTGGTAATGCTCTATTTATTCATAATTAGACTCAGCAGCAAGGGGCAATTTCCAATGCAGTGCGGTGAGCAACGTAGAGAGGTGGCAAGCAATTAATGATTTTTTAAGTAAAAGGTCATCCTTTCTCTATAAGTACATGATACATTTATAGGTTTATTGAATCCTTTTAGTCGCATTTTTATTTGATATTGAAAATTTCTATTGTTCTGGATAAATAAGAATCTTACAATTTTTTTGTCTTTACCTTATCAAATGACCAAAGAATATTTTTTCTTACTTCATGCGTTACATGGTTGAGACACTTTGATTTGCAGTTACAAAGATTACCCACAACCCATCTCGGTACAATATAACCCTTATTGTTTTAAAATTGTCCATCAACTACTCTTTTTTGCGTTTTCATGATTTTTCATGCGAATTTTCTAGGTTAGAAACTGAATTATGGTTTTTTTGAGCAGTTTTTAGGTCCTCAATGTTATCATCATCCTCTGCTAAACTACTGTCCGCATGAATGCTAGTAAGTGGATCTGAGTAGATTAGCTAAGAGAGAATGGGCCCACTTTCTTATGGGATTTAACATGGGGGTAAAAACGCCGTTCAACGCCACATACCACAATTAGCACGCATTGGTAATCTGTATCTATGTTCAACGTGATGGAAGAGGAGGGGTTCGTTGATCCGGAATGACTTGGATTGGCAAATGGCCTTGAACGGCGTTTTTAGACCCCTATGTTAAATTCCATATTTTGACCTGGTTGTAGTTCCTTTTGAGCTAGTTTTAGTTGGTTTTCACCTGGTTTTAGAGCTGGGTTTAGTTGGTTTTGACCTGGTTTTGAACTGGTTTTAGTTGGTTACGTGATCAGAGGGTCTTTTTATCAGTGGTCGAGGGAGCTTTCTCTTCGGGGGCCTAGGACGACCGTCTCGAGGAGGCAAAAGCGCCATCTAGTACCTAAAGGGAGGCCAAAAGCGTCATCTAGCATTTAGCACCATCTTAGCACCGCCATCTACCGGGCAAGGGATACACCTCTAGTGCGTTCATTATACAGCCCGGTCCAGCTGCCAGTGATCAGACATCGAGTGTCTGCATCTGTAGCGGCACAGCCCCCTACTGATCTGTTTCGCTTTTAGAATCTATAAATATGCTTTGCTTATAAACTTCAACGTTATATTCGACTACGCGACTCTGCTAGACTGTATTGTGTGATAATTGGCCATATCGAAGCTTATCCACCAATACATCTAAATATCGAATATTTCATATAAGAAGTGTCCATAGAGATATAGCAATTTTCTTTAAAAGTGGACTTGTCCGGTATATTCTACTCAATTAGATAAAAAAAGGTGAGCGTGCTGGCCAAGCGCCACTAAATTGATAGCAGCCTTGACCCACAATATTTATTTAAATCTCTGTTGTTAATTTGGATCTTTTAAAGTAAAATAATTATTAAAATAATTATATTTTTAATGTGGTTGGTGCTTAGTTGCAGTGACTCCGTAAGCTGTATTACTTGTCTGGCTATCACTGCAACTCTCGCGGTGTAGTTTAGTGTGTGTAAGTTGTGTGTTCAAATGGCTTTGTGACAGCATCATATCGCCTTTTATGATGCCGCGCTGTTAATCACTTTGCTCCCAACAGCGAATGGCAAGTCGATCCAGGATTAAACTCTCTGAAAAAATGTCACCGTCCCTCTAGAGAATTCTCTCACAACGATAGTCAGCCGCCTAACCACTGCGGCCATCGACTCGTTAGATAATAAATAACATTATACAACAACTACACTGCATGCTGTTCGAAAGAAAATTAGGACTTGCCATGGACAGGCAAGTTAGAATAGCATTTCTTGTGCCACTTGTGGAATTCCATTTTGGTGTCACACTTGTTCTTCTTTTTAGAGAGAGAGTTTTAGTTGTCACATGCTCACAGATAACAGAAGGTATTTTGTGTGTTAAGTTTTCTAGTTGTAAACCGATGATTACCTACGCTTCAACGTGCATTTCTTTTGGAGCTCAATCTTAATCCCCAAAATCGCAACAACATTTGACAATAACATAATCAGTTTAAAACGATTGCTTGTCTCCGTGTCTCAACTCGCTGCTAACTTGCCCGAGAATTTGGGGACCTGCTATTGTCATCAGTCATAGTAATTAAAGCATGGATTGAATTAGCCTACAGGTTAGACACGTATCATGTGACAAAGTGACAAGTGTTCAGTACTTAGTTTCATATGTAGCACTGGACCAACATTTTCTCTATCTATTGAATTTGAAGTAGGTATTTTTTATATTGTATTACGTAGCTACGAATTGGTACCTACTCTTTAAAAAATTGATACTTTTACGAAAGAAGTGGGATAAAATCCTCTACGAAATCCACTGTTTTATCTGAAACTTTGAAAGAAATACTTATCGAAATTACAGTGTTAATGTACTTTCGTTCAGCTCGCTATTTTCCCCAATTACTTTGTTGAACTAAAGAAAAACATAACTCCTTACGTTTTCTCAGGCCACTTCATTTCGAGCTCGATCCAACAAGGGTGTAAATTTTAAGTACACAAAAGCGCAAGGATCGAAGCCGACAAAAGTTCGAACGATTATGACGAGAAAATTCCGATCGTAAAACTCTGTTAATAAAAATAATCCTACGCCATATTCTACCCTCCGACGTAGTAAAACCGAAGCATAAGTCTACACAGCGAATACATTTTTCTCGGTCTTATTTTCTTCGTAAAGAGGCTGCTGTAGTAGAAACTTTCGCATTCCCCCATCTTCTGTGTGCCTTTCATCATCGTCCGTCATCGGATAAAATGATAAATTAGAGTTCGCCTCTTTACGAGTAGTTATTCCTCGACATCGCAGTCACCCCCGTGGAAAAATTGCCTTAGCGGACCAGCAACGGCCTCGCTTTTGAAACCGCTACGACCTCGTCGAGGGAAAACCCTTTCATAAAACGACATCGTCGATGACTGGGAGGACGCACGAAATTGGTGCGCCTTTAACTTTACTGTACGAACAATACGAAAAACCACCACGCATTCTCAACGCCTATACCTAACAGATATAAAAAGGAGAGAAGACTCGGACAATTTCTTTCGCTTTATTATTTTTACGCGAACTTACTACTAGATAGGTAGGCAGGTATAATATCATGCCGAGAAAAAATTATACGAATTTCCCATTTCCACCACGAGATGCGGCTTGATAAATTCGTTCAATTACTGAAAAGAAAGGTCGGATAGAATGAGGGGAGAAAATAAACACAACCAGAAGAGCAGATAGAAAGGATTTCAGGATAGCCTTGTTTCAGCTCGAGTTTTATTATAATGAATTAAGGAATGGAATGCATACCCTTTGTCTTAATAATTTCACCTGACAACTGACTAACAAAGCGGTACGTTGCTTATCTACTACTCATTTGTCATGCTTTGCGATACTTATTACCTAGTTTTTGTTTACCCAATTAACTAGTTTTGCAAAATAAATATAATAAAAAAATCCATTATTTAGCTATCGCATTATCCTATATTTCTTCATCATCATTTCCATCTTACGCCACTTTGACATAAGCAGACCATTTCCGCACTTAAAAATGTATTAGCTTCAAGAAATATGCTACTTTGAAGACAACTGGCTGTAGCGATAGGAACCTTTTTTCTCGCGAATTTTATTAGATTTCCATTCTTTAAAAATTATTGTGCCCAGACAATCTTCATTTGGGCAACTGGGCAGAAATAATTTAGTTCTCTCCTCAGATTATTTAGTAAGCCTGTACCAAGAGATATTGGCGTAATCTTTTTCAGGATTCAGACGTTACTGGATGATACGATCTAGATATTCAAAAGCCATTTTTCTTATAAACCCTCTAGAGAGTTCAGACATACATTTACAGACTTCTTTAGATGAGAGAGAAAGTTAATCAAATTAAATACATCTGGAAGTCGAGCTATTTAATTAAACGTCCAGGAAAATACAAGTTACGAAAGACAGGAAACGACTTAAAGTCTTATAAGAAGAAACGGACGGAATTCCAAGCGAATCCTACTGCAATGAAATTTCTTTTAACTTTATCGAATCATATCTTCAGCATAATGCAGCAATAATACAATAATTATAATTATCAAGGACGACAACTACTGTAGAACTTCTATCAGCAACTCTTGTTCATCGCTTCATCATAGAAAGTTTCTGTTAATGTAGTTGAATTAGCTAAGTTGACCAATCCGTCTGTCTCCTTGCTCCTTCCTGTTCTATGTTCCACCGGAATGCATAATTTACTTAGGATGCCGTTAACAAAGGCGGCGAGAGAAGTAAGGTCGCCCGCTAGCTATTCATCAGAGGCGGATTGTTTTGCCTGGAATTAACTCGATCAATCTTTTTGCTGAACCAAGCGTAGAGGTATTTCATTTAACCCGAATTAAAATAAGAGCGAGGCACATTCAAATGAATCTATCCACTTAATTATTTCGAAACGTCTACTACAGTAGAGTAGCGGTAACAGTACTTAGGCAGGATCAAACGTGTGTTATTTTTGAACTACCCTATTCTATAGCATGCTTGAGCCTTCAGGTGGAAACTGCTAATTGAAACAGTAACGACTTCCGGATGAATACTTTCATCTACAATCGGACACTTAGATACGTTTTTAAATTGATTCTTCTGATTTTAAACGCAACCGTCTTTCCATATTGAACATTAATAAATTGGATATGCGCCTATTTATAAGTATTCGAATTGAGGTTGGCTTTTTTTAACCATTCTATGAACAGCCAAATTATTATCATTCTTAGTAGACACATAATCCGCATGAATCTGTAACCGGTTTATTGGGAATTTAAGTCAAGAATTTCCAGAGCTTATACCTTCAGCTCTGGATCAATATTTTTCCAATAAACCGTGACGGTAGAACATTACAAAACACTAATATTGAATAATGTTTAACATCACGTGGATGCTGAACTAGCAGGCGGCATCATAACGAACACTGGAATATTTGGATTCATTTTAAATTATTAACTTTAGTAAATTTTTGTTGGGGCATTTAAAGAATAAAATATACCTCAAACACTTACGTATGCACTTTGAAAGAATTAGAAAACACCATTCAAAACGAAATTAATGTCTTTAAAGACATTAATTACTTTAAGATATTAATATGAGCACTATTGTTAACAATAGTGCTCATAACGCTCAGAATATGACTGAAAATACGAAACAAATAATTCATTCTTACTTAGACCATAGTGAGCGACAATATAAAAATCCAGAGCATTGCAAAATGAAAGTAACTACTCCCAAAATTTACAGTGGCCTTTAAATATATCCAGACACGTCTAGAAAAAAGAAATAGATTGAAAGTTTATTGCAACAGAAGGTTGTTCTATTATATAATTCTTTCTTCAATCAATTAATGTCAAAAATTGTTTGCGGAAACGGGTAGTAATGGTGCTAGAAGGTGATGAAGTTGTCAGTTCCGTGTGATCCACAAGATCTAAGTGATATTTTAACTGACAAATTAGAAGTATTTGATGATTCAGTCTTGGACCTTTTGCCATACTAAATATGTAGATAACTAAATATGTAGATAGTTTTAAAGCAACTTTGGTTTATTGTTTATTCGTGTAGATTGTTGATCATGTGTTACTAGTCTACACATTTGTTGCTGTTTATGTCGATTATCGCTTATGGATGGCCGAGAAAATCAATAACGTTTGATTATTCACAGAAATGACGTGCAAAGAACACTCATAATCTCAGTCTATTCAATAATTGTATCACTACAGCTGGTATTATTTCTGATTGAAAGGTCGTGAGCAAATTAATTTAATGTATAGTATTGCATGTAATTAGTATGGTAATATTTCATCTGCTAAATTTTAGTCGAATTGAAATAAAAAAGGTAGGAGTCACTCATCATGCTTCTTCACTAAAATACCCGAAATTTATAGCATCTTTTTTCGGATGTTTTTTGGCACCGAACTACAATGCCGAACTATAAATCTGTTCCAATTGGCGGCATCCATTACTGTGTGTTTAAGAAATTTCTGAGTTACCTATAGTAATAAATCATCATAAATCAAAATAAAACGTTATATTTAACCATAAAGTTTATGAAAACGTCGAGAAATGCCAATATAGAAACCAAAAGTTCCTGTAATAGGCGCTTATGGTATATTGTTGGAATTCACTCTGCAGACGAATGCAATGAAAATAGATCAAGCATTCCAAGCGGACTCGACATCTTCATATGTTACATTAGCCGTATACAGGCTAACACGTTGAACTACGAAAGCCTATTGATAGGAGAGGGTGGTGGGGGTTAAAATTAAATGTATCCATTTTACTATTGTCAACTTATTATATGACAGGAATGTCAGAGGTTATGTCAAATACTTTACTGAACCATCAAACTATCCTAATGGAATACACAATCAATTAAAAAGTGCAAATTGTAAAGTGGTTTTATAATTTGCCATAGTATTTGACATAACCACTGACATTCCTGTCATACAAACAGTTGACATTACTAAAATAGATACATTTCATTTTACCTTCCCCTACCCTCTCCTATCAACAGGCTTTCGTAGTTCAGATTGTTATCCTGTATAGAATTCACCATTGACTGCCAGCAGATCGAGACATCTAGCGGGAATGACAATCCACGAATTGTCCGATAGATTGGTATTTACTGTACCGACTTGTGTTGTGTAGTGCCTTGCGGTGTGCTACTTCCCATCTTGCTCACTAGAGGGCATGGGGTTGGAATTAGTCCATTGTCGGAGGTATACAAATAAGTTGATAAGTGAAAGGTGATGAAATTCGATCTTGCATTCGGAGTTGCACTGATGACACCTAGCAGGTCGTGAAACCATGAGCGTGTTTTCATAAAGTTTATGCTCATTAACTCACATTTTTAAAATGGCGAATTTTAAATGTTGCCAATAAATTTTGAAATATTTTGTTGTATAGTTGTAAAGAATCCCACACTGATCAGATTTACTTCTTGTGTCATCAGTACATCAGCTTTTATCTCTTTTTATTATTGTAAATCTATTTCAGCTAGTTGCTTCCTTTCTAAAATTTTGATCAAATTCTAGCTTCTTAGTTAGGTTTCCTATTTTATTTGGAAGAAGAATGTTTATGATTATGACCACCAATGCAGCAGTTATTGACAGCATCATTTAACCAATACCGTACAAAATGATGCCAATGTCGAAGTACACCATCTTGTTGCCAAATAGTTATTTGGTTCATGTTGCACTTGAGGAAACGGCTACTCGAGAAACATATCTGAATAAGTTAATCCAATAAGGCAGTTTATAATAAAAAGAAATAAGTAGTCCATGAGCTTTGCATCAGGAAACAGCACAGATTCCAGATTCTGACATTGTAGCATGTTAGCATTCCCACTAATATGAAATATTTAGTGATGAATCAGTTAAACACAACACAATGGGTAAATATTTTCATTTAAGTCGTAGTGCATAACATAGTCGATAGGGTTTGAAGCCTGTGACATTTGCGTGTCTAAGGGTCTTCTTAAAACATTCTAAACTGCTATAATTGGCAGTGCAAGTTCAGAATCGACCTTCGTAACAGACATGCTCAACATTCTTCCTTGTCATTCTTGGTCATGATGTAGTTTTATCCTTGCAGAGACAACGGGTTTTTTGGCATTTGGGAATCCACATTTTAACTCCCTACATCACGTTGAACGGTAATAGTGTCGATTTACCCGCCATCTTTTACAAACGAAATCTTGGATTTTAATTTATAACATTATATTCCGTTTCTTAATAATACAGCTCACCTTCACAGCGCTGAATTTGCTTGAATACACTTTATGCCTATAATTCTACTGATAAGTAATATACCAAAACAATATTACAATCCTTACTTTAATTTGGATAGAGTAGATGCATATTACACACATTGATAAAATTTGAAATCTGGCTTGGCCCGATTCGTATTGCAGCAAATGAATAAATTTACCACAATGACAGAGGTAGATGAAGCATGGCGTATTAACTGTTTCAGATATAATATGCACCTATAATACCAATATACTTCTCTTTGAATTTATACAACGAGTGTCAGTATTGTAGATAGTGTTCCAGCAGCGGCCTATTTGATAAAATACGATTCATGCATTCGTTTCGGTGTATCATTAGTTAGAATGACTGATAACCAAATCGCATAGTCACAATCAATTAATTACGACGCAACTAGCGAATTGATTCTCATTGCACTCAAGTTCGGCCGTATTAAACCTAAAACTATTTTCGATAGCAGTGGATATTTCATGAAAATAATGTACCTAACAGCGCCAAATTATACCATACTCCCGTACGGCCGACAAATTCCATATTAATTAGTATTCAGTGCAGATGGTGAAACGAATATGGGGCAATTGCCACCGTTGGAGGCGACTGGTGATGCGGTATGCTGTGGTGGCGGTTACCGCTGATAATAACGCGAATTTCAGTTTCAAAGCCGATTCTATCGGTAGATGTATAACAGGCTCCCTACCAGATAATGTCGGCTGATGATGGTCTGGAAGTTATTTTCTCCGGTATTTTGCTCTCAAATGTGATTTGAGCTTTTGTTACTGTGCCCCAATTACTAAAACAGCACGTCCGCATTACTACTATTATTATTCTTGATGATTAAGAAATGAAGGGTGTGTTGTGTTAACTTGAAACTGTAACGGAATGGAAATTGTATCGTTGGAATTTCCAGTGATATTTCAGCTGTTGTGTATTCGTCTCGAAGCTTCCCTTTGTTGGTAATTTTAAAAACATCTACCTGAGATTTAACTTGCTTTTTGTACCGAATCTATGCTAGAATGAATCAATATTTAACTTTCCATTAAATGCTATTAAGAGAGTGTGATTGTAAACGTGAATTTTACTGAACAAAAATATACAGCTATAAATATTTTTATTCCATGATACTTCTTGAATTAAATTTTTAAGATGTTGAATTACCACATCAATGATAGGTTTATGATAAAAATCTATCTACTATCATGCGATCCTGGCCTCAGGTACATTTTGCATTTTGGCCTGCAGGTTGATGAGTCCCATTTGTTTATTAAACCAATTACCGCAATGGGTGATCTTTGAACTAGAGACAAGAAATCTAGTTCTAGTGCAATGGGGTAATACGCTCATATACGCCATATGTATTAGAATAGTGTTTCCCATTCTTAACGCTTATAAGGAACGCTTTGTATATAAAGCACTATAAACAAAGGCCAATTACAGCTATCGAAAACGTGAATCACATTATAATCATTGAACACATACCTATATAAAAATCACTAAAATGTTTTTTCCTTGTTTCAGGTATGCCTCTTCCTCCCATTACCAATACTAATGCGACCATTCAATACAATTGTACGTAGTCATTAGATTGTTGATTATTATAGGGTAATTCATCACGCTAATTATTATACTATATATTGAATACACAAGCCTCATAAATTACCACAAACAAGACGCTGTAATTTAATGTATTGAATGTGTGTACTATTTTCGGCACCAAAAAAAGAGGTGGAATTTCGTTCGCTTCCTAATAATTTTGTCAAATACAGACCATTTAATTATGTCCAAATTGTAGAAACAACGCTCAAAACGTATGTTGCCGGTCTAGAAAATTAAATTCGATATGCGATAAGATTTTAGAACACGCAATGTTCTTTCACAAACATCCCAATGTTAATTATCGTTAATGTGAAGGTTTTCAAAAGGTAATGTCAGGCATAAAATACCACGCGTTATATTCGGTAAATATTAAACCCACGTGTGCGAAAATAATTAACCGAATTAGTAGATATATCGCTTTCATAATTCGTTAGGGTCAATGTTAGACATCAGACTATCAAAAGAAAAAACTATATAATTGCAACAATTTACACTGATATTGCAATTGCAACATAAAGGATATTGTAATGGTCCAAATGGCAAACGCCAACATTTGTAACAAATGATAATCAAATTAGATCTTTATGATCTTTTCGAGTGAAACATTTGCTTTATGGCCTGGACAATTGTTTTGTAGAAGTTATTAGTTATAGCCTGGATTTATGCTTGCTCCCACTGCAGTTGATTTATAGAATGGATAAAATTACAGATAAAAAACTAAATAATCTGAATTTGCACAAAAACAGAACAATTGAAATTTTTTGTAAATAACTCTGGTAGAAATCCTACGTTAACTATTAATTGTTACAATCGCAGTAAACGAAATGCTACATTCTTATTTTGTACCGTTGATACATCGGTTGTTGCCGAAGTCATCTCTAACATTAAAAGTAACGCTACTGGTGCGGATGATATTAATTGCGTCATGGTCAAAATGTGCTGTTCGACAATAACGCCTTATTTGACACACATCATCGATTGTTGCTTAACTGACAGTATTTTTCCTCACCAATGGAAGCGTGCACTGGTTACTCCCTTGCGAAACTGCGCTGATCCTTCCGAGTTCCGGCACTTGAGAGCCATTAGCATTCTGCCGACACTCGCATTATGTAAACATAAACAATATCCTCCCGGATGGTCAATCTGGTTTTCGTGCTGGCTACAGTTGCGAAACTGCATTGCTCAAAATTACGGATGACATCATTGCTGCTACAGACCGTGGAAATTTGTCTATCCTATCGCTCTTAGATTTTAGTAAAGTGTTCGACACAGTCGATCCCAGATTATTATTAGAAATTTTAAAGAGCGAAGGGTTTCACGACAGCGCGGTGGCTCTTATTGGCAGTTTCCAGTGCAACAGAGAACAGTGTGTTCAGCTTTCTGGTAAGAAATCAGAATATTTACCTATTGGGTGTTCCACAGGGGTCTATATTGGGTCCTCTGTTGTACTCCTTGTATACGGCTGACATTGTTAGGTGCGTAACTCATTGTGAAATTGTGATGTATGCTAACGATGTGCAATTGTTACGGTCCTTCGCCCAGTCTGAGTGGCAGATGGCTGTACACTATATTAACCGTGATCTTAAAGGTATTTCTGCATTTGCCTTAGACAGAAATTAGAGTATTAACACCAGTAAGTCGCAGGTCATTATGTTTGGCAATATGTAATCACTTAATAAGCGAAGTTAATGTAATGCTCGGTAATGACAGGCTGGCTGTTGAGGATAAGGTGAATGATCTTGGCCTGATACTACCTTTAGATATAAACAGCAGGTTGCAAAATATTTAAGCAACACCTATCTTCAATTAAAAAAGCTGTATCCTTACCGAGCAGTTCTTGAATAAGTTTGATTACATATTATTTAGGTTAGTTGCATTGGGATGGTTAAACATGACAAACCGAAGACTTGTTCAGTGTCTTTGTCTTTATCATAAAATTTTAACGCAAGAAACACCTCCGTACTTATACAATAAAATTAAATTCCCTACTGATATACACTATTTAACTACTAGAACAGGTCTCATCATACCTAACTGTATTTATATAATGCTTTAGCGCTGTTTAATTTAATTTGTCTCTGCTTGCACACCACTAGCTTTTGGGGTTGATTCAATTGGTGTTCCGGGTGACTGGGTGCAATAAGATCAATAAGAATAAATACTATAAGATGTATATATGTAGAAAAGCTTACGCTGTGGGTGTGTGCTGGAATTACATAATATAAGTTAGGCAAGGCATTGTAATCTTTAATATTTTTTTTTACTTAATTATTTCTGGGGATAAATAAAAAAAAATTGACTTCACGACGCTTTCTAGCTGGAATCGTGGCATTGACCGCATCAAGAGGGTTCATGTAGTATATTTTTTTGATAGATTTACCACACAGCAGCCGTGATCTATTGGAATGTCATTTTGGTACGCTCGCTGTGGCTGCCCAGGAAGCCCATTCGGAAGCTGAATTTCGGGTCTGTGGTGGGTCGTAGTAGACCCAAGTGTAATAGACAGTTAGCAGATTCTCCAATAAATCATCCCATTCAGCACCGTAGTCGTCTAAACTCGATTGAACAGCGATTGCGCCGAGTTTAGCAGAAAGTAAAACCAGTGATGTTTTAGGATTCTTCGCCAGCCAGTCGGTGGTGACTTTTAATAATCTCGGATTAATCTAATTTGGAAGTCATCCTTCTTTCGTCTGTGTGGCAGTTTCTGTACCACCTTGTTTGAAATAATGATACCATTTGAAGACAGTGTCGCGATATGGCACCTAATTTAACGCAGAATTGAATATTAAGATGAATTTTTTTGCAGCTGTCAATTTTTGGATGAATTTTACAATTAGAAGCAGTTACTAACTTCCAAGTTCCTGCAGACACACACAAGTGAAATAAACACAGCTGCTCAGGAAAAGTGTCACTTAGTTCAAGCAAGAATAAGGTTGTAACTGTCATATTTCTTTTTCCTTTGAGTGTAGTGGCCATCGCCTGTGGTTCTTCTTAAACTTATTTTCTACACTTCCAGCTTCCTTAAAATTTTGTACAATACGAGCTATCGTTGAATAATGTGTATTCTTGCCAGGATACCGCAAATTAAATTGTCTTGGTAAATTTTGGTGCCATTGTTGTGAAATTAAAGTCACGTATTTATTTCTGGCTCACTTATGACTCTCAAGCTCATCACCTCTGTTTTAGATTCGATTTTGCTACTTGATTTTTAGGCCATAATCCACTCATTAAATATCGAACTAAAATTTTGCATACGGTGGTATTTCGTAATTCTGAACAACTTTTTCTTATAACATTTTTCGATTGGAAGCGAATTCAAGATGGCTGCCATAAGAGATGAAAAGAAGTAACGACATAATGACCAGGCTGTATAAAATTTTCGGAATCTCTTCATCTCAGAAAGTAGATCTTGTAAATTGGAACAACTTTTATTTGAAACACTTTTTTATTGTGACTATAATACAGGACTTACAGGGCTGTTGCGGACATTTTGGGTCACCACGATAGATAATACATGGGAAAAATAAATATCTGACGATCGAGTTGAAATTTTGCATACGGCGGTATTTCGTAATTCTGAACAACATTTTCTTATAACATTTTTCGATTCGAAGCGAATTCTAGATGGCTGCCATAAGAGAGGAAAAGAAGTAACGACATAATGACCAGGCTGTATAAAATTTTCGAAATCTCTTCAGCTCACAAAGTAGATCATATAAATTGGAATAACTTTTATTCGAAACACTTTTTCATTACGACTATAATACAGGACGTACAAGGCTGTTGCGGACATTTTGGGACACACTGTATAATACATCAATAGAAACACACGGCAATAGCTATCCTTTATAATCGGATTACTATTTCCACGAAACATATTAAAGTATCGCGCCTTCGACTATACGTTTCGACAACCGCAGCTTAGACAGCATTAAAAATGCATCCTGGTCTTTAGACGTAATTACAGTCCTCAACCTGTTACTCGTCTTACTTAGAATAACACGCGATTATTTCAGTATAAATGTACAACCCTTATCAACTACTAAAAGATTGCGGACCCTAAGCGATAAGGGTAACTTAATCCGTGAACCAAGACAGATTTTCATCTTTGTTGAGGTCGGATGACATGTTAACACATTAATGTAACCTTATGCTTACGCGTACCCTAAAGGTTTCTTGTTTAGTACGCTTCAGTTGTTTAGTACAGTGTGGTAATGCTGTACATATTATTTAATTGAGGAATATAAGTTTTAGTTGAGGTTATTAATTTACTTTAGAAGATCACTTATATGTAATTAACTGTCTAACAACGTTTAAACCGAATTAGATAAAATCATCCGCATTTATTTATTTATTTATTTATTCTGTGTATCATTGATGTCGAACAATTTAGACAAGTAAAATATAATAATAATATATTGTGTTTGTATGATCATATCAGTATTCCATCATCCCCACAACTGATGTAGAAGATCAACTCCGAGGGTCTGACCACGACTTTATATTTAAAAAAATACTTTAAAATCATTTGTTTGGCAATAATTTATTTAGAGTAGTTTTAGATTTTAGCTGTGAAATATTTTTTGGAGATTTAGGTATGTAAGTGGTTGTCCATTTTAGTGACAATATTTAAATATAAATTATGAAACATGGGACAGCTTGCGATATCTGACCCTAGCCATGAGTTCGCCACTATCTGAATGTTCAGACCACAAATATTGACATCCACAATGTAACAAAATAATAGTTGTGTGCACAATTCCGTATAATCTAAATTGTCTATATTTCCTATAACGCGCTTTTGCAAAAGTAGTATAAATTTCAAATTAGTGTGTTGACGTCTTCTTCCCAAGAAAGCGCAATCCACCACCCTCGGACATCACCGTTGAAGGACAGAGGCTGCCCTGAAGCCCCCAGGTGCAGTACTTGGGGATGGTACTTGACGCGAAGCTGATGTTCCTTCAGCATTTCTCAATAATAACATCTGGGTTTCTAAGGCCACGATGGACTCTGGCTCCCCTAATATGTTCGAAAACCTCTTTATGCTTAAAGCTTAAAATTCTCATCTATACGGTGTTTCTCCGACCGATATTAACTTACTTATCTCAACATTTTACAAAACAGGGTGCTGCGCATCACAGTCAACGCATCCCCTAGTCCGTGACGAATATCCAACTACATAGAGACCTCGCTATTCTAACCTTGATCGAATTTGCGATGGGGCTGGCTAAACGAACCCTGGAGGCATTTAGGGGAGGTGGATCCAGATAGAACTCCGTGTCCTTACCAGGTGCATTCTTGGAGCGGATGCTTGACAGCCGTCACGATCAGGCCCCAGAAGGACGTCAGACGCTACACCGCAGACCGCGAATCCTGTACCCAGATGGAAGCCACTTGGAGAGATCAAGGGGTTTAGAGACCCATTGGTCCGGTCTTTGGAAAAAATGAGAACCTCAAGGGAAATCACCCTGCAAACGAGTACAATGAAAAAAGATCCAGCATTAGAAATGGACCACGAAGTTTTGGCCTCCCAAGTCTCAAATTTCATCGCGCTTCGCGTCTCATCTTTAATTGTCTGATATCTCCGACAATTAACTAATTCGTCATGCCCGCTAGAGGACATGTGGTTGGGAGGTCGATACTACCTGCTCCGCTTCTAATGTTTGTAGCCCCAAAGTCAAACGAATAGCATTGACATTCAATTCCATTATTAACCCTTTAAGTCCTGAATTAACTTTTATTAAAACAAATACATTTTAAATTACAAAATATGAACGAAAAGCTTAAATAAGTCCAACATCACATATAGTGCAACTCCATTTACTTCTGTGAGACTCTGCTTTAGTACTGCCCGCTGCACAACGTCTTGATGTTCCATAGATAAGCATATGATCAACTTTGTCAGTTCTTCTTTCGATTGGAACATTTTTTTTATAATGATTTACTACCTGCAATGACTTTCGCCCTTTTTTGGCCTAGTATCCAGCACCAATGAATCCAGATGATTTAGTCGAAACTGTTTCAAATCAAGTGATGCTCCACTACTTCTTTTTCTGAACAATATGTATTCATTTACAACAGTAGTCTCTATAAAATGCCAAACTATTCTGTGGTACCATTTTTTGCTTTTTTTCAACATATCAGCCTTGTCAACAAAGCCCATGTTCTTGTTGCAATCAGCTACTAATCTTGGGTATCTTATTTCCTCCAATGTGCCATCCTTATTACGTCGCTTTGTCGTAACAATATCTTCGGGATTATGATAATTAGGAAGAAAGTACGCTGGATTTTTATCCAACCATTTTATACATACTAGGTTATCTTCTATCATTCTCCAATCTGATAGTCTTCTTGTCATCCTTTTGTCATCGATAAAATCCGTAGGTGCAATTTTTTTTTTTCTTCAATCTTCCACAGCCATAAATATTATCTTTTCACAGGCCTCACAATAGTGGAACATTCGAAAAATAATTATCGAAAAATACTTTGTGATTCTTATACTTCAAATCATTTGTTAGATCTCTTACGACGCGTTCTTACAAATCCTTTTTGAAGTAAATCAGCAATTAATTGTTCCCGTGTAAATTTGGAATTCACACACATAGGCAGATTCATCTGCTGTAATACTCCTTGTACCTTTGGGCGAGTGAAGTAAGAAGTGATCTTACTTTATAGAGCTTATCGTAATCTTGTTCTCCTTTCTTAGGTTGTAATGTTTATCTGCAAAATGTAAATTACCTAACAACCAGAAGAATCTGTCGCGAGAAATAATCTTTGAGATATAAGGATGCCGTATTTCTTCTTGTGAAGACCAATAATCTTTCAAGCTGGGCAGTTTTTTTATTCCCATTAGAATGTTGACGCCTAAGAAAATCTTCATTTCTGCAGAAGTAGTTGGCAGAAAGTTTTTGTTTCCTCTAATAGACTGATTTTGAGTAGCAAACAGATTTGTGTTGAATACAATTGTCTCTATCAGTTCAGGATTCATCCAAAGGTGTGTCAAAAGCAAAAGCGGCTGGAGATTCCTGATAAAAATTGTTTTTTCCCACAATATGTTATTTGGAAATAGATCATAACCTCAGCACGAGTTCTTTCCGCTATACAAGCCACTGTTTCGTCGTCACTATCAATCTCATTGTCATTACCATCAATAATTTTGTTATCGTTGCTATTATAATTAGGGTTTTGTTCATTGTTTTTAATCTCATTCTCACCACCTGATAAATAGTCGTCAGCTAGAGATTCACCGTCTGAAGGAATGTAAGCTAAAATAGCATCTACTTCGCTTTGACTTTGTGCTTCAAGTTCACTGAATGTCCATTTATCTTTACCTGGAAAGAAAAAAGAAATTTGCCTTACATACCATTAGTAGTTACCGTGTATATGGCTAGTGGTTGTTTCATGAAACAACCTCATTTTGGGCAATACAGTTATCAGTAAAACACCAAATTCGCCAGTTGCATCGTATAACACAATACAATATAACTATATTGTAGCTTTACTTATCAGCCATGTCAATTTTGTATCACTACAAACACTAAATATAAACAAAATGTGTAGTAGTGTGCACAACTGTCAACCAGTCAGCACGAAATATTCTACAGTATGCTTTACTCTGGAAACATCCGGGAGTAAATATTTTGTACGACAGATGACACCATAAGTATCGCCTATGAACAGTGGTTACTGATATACACCATCTAGGTCTGAGCCAGTTAAATCTTAAAAAGGTGGTTGCTCCACGTGACCAGTAGGATGCAAAGGGTTAAATATATTGCCAGGAACATTGTTTGGTATGAGATCATTTGCGAAAATGTCAAACATCAAGGGGTCCATAACAGATCCTTGAGGAACGCCTATACAGAGACCACATCAGAGGTATGTATTGAAATATTTCTGTCATCGTCAACATGTTTCACCACAGCATATTATTTTCCATTATGTGATTTCCCCGAGTAAAAATTACAGAATTTTAAAAATATATTCTACGAGAAACGTATTGTGATGTAATAAACCTCAATGTAAGTAAATTAAAAAGAATTATCTTCACTATCTTTGAAATGTTTAATACACTTTATGCACATATTTTTATATTTATTACTGGTTCGTAGATTCCACGGAATAAAGTTGGCTTCAAGCGATTATTATATTCATATTTTTTAATCTTTTATAAACTTTTATGAGAAAATTTTCTCTACCTTAAATTAACTTCATTTTAAGGAAGATGTTTAGTGCTACTAAAAATATAACAATTTTAAGTTTTAGTGAATACGTTTCTAGATTATTCATCTTTTATGTAAATCCAACTGCATGCATATTTCATCGAGATAATAAAGTTAATCTGTTAAACCTATTATGAGATTCTGTTTGGTTTGAAATTATCCTGGCAGTGCAACATACAAGTACCTACATACAACACTTTGGGTTCTACTATATATCAAATTCATGTTCAAAAATGTTTAAAGTATCAAGATTTTGTACACGAATGTATTGGAAGCAGCTATCCAAAGTAAAACAGTTATTCAGTTTATTAAATCTCCAAAATGCATTTGCGAATTTAAAATGTCGAACGCACCATTTTGTTCGTCCTTAATAAGGACAAACCTAATTTCTGTGCGGACATATTATAATCGACAACATATAAAAGGTGTCAATACAAAATTTACCAACCACTAGTCATAAATCGCCAAACACCTACTACAAACAGATATTAAGGCACAACAAACATCAATAAATTTCAAATAATAATTAAGTATAAATATAATTATCTATTTCCTCTTCTAAACTTAGCTTTCATTGCATTTGCTCATTGAGAACGTGCCATTTAAACTTTTAATATTAATCTCCTCTTAACTCCAACTTCTTTCCACGGCGATACATTTAAAACGAAACGGAAAAGTCGCAATAATAACAGTAAAGCAGAATCCGCCAATAACCATAAAACAACAGGAAACTATTCTCATGAACACATACAGTTTATTGGTATAACCGATTGCTTTTGTCTAAGGGTCCCATAAAAACACTAATTACATTCGTTATCTTTATGTGCCAATTATATTTATATTACCTCAACAATCATAAGCGTACACACAACCCTATATTATTCGTAATTTTCCGTATTTCAATCCTCGTAAAAAAAGATCAACATCTCATTCGCGAGAGATTTCTTTTATCTTACTTATAAATATGGGGATATTAAACTGATTCATTACTTCTTTAGTGTTTTTTAATATGGTTTAAATTCAGGATTGAGAGAATTACTTACTTTTTTACGATTTCATAAAATGAATTTTTTTATGAAAATATGGCGCAGAAACAGTGATGATTGGGGTGTGGAGTTTTAGCAATAAAAAGATTTATTGCTTTTTATGATAAAGCGGTTATATTTACACTTAAAATTTTCACAGAGTAATTTATTGTTGGATATAAAATAGATTATTGTATAATTCATCACTGACGCATATATTTTTCTAAAAAATAAATAATATGTAGATATTTGAATCACGAATTTTACAGTCTTTCAAGATTATTTTTTAGGCAGATATTTTATAAAAATTCCTGTTGATTACTGCCTATAAAGTTATTTATTGGTGAACTTCATCGTGAATCGTGTTCTTGTAAAAATCATCACCTTTTGTCTTTTAGTTTAATATTATTATTGGTCAGTGCTCTGTGACTTTCTACTTCTGCTTCTAAATTTTCCATCATGTCTACGGCATAGTAGTATGGTAGGGTTGCCATTCGCCCCGATACGTCGGAACATGTCACCGTTATCAACACTGGTGTCCCGACAAGCCAGTAGTATGATTTGTGCGACAAGCTATAAAATGTTCCGACAAACGTAGTGGAGCGCAGAGCTACAAGTTTTTAAACATCGATAAGGCGCCATCTATGGCTTAGCTCGATAGTCCCCACTATAGTGAATAGACATCTGCAGCGGTCAGTATAGATCGGAAAGTTGTAAAGGATTGGTGTATCGAGCTAAGCCAATAAAATGTATAAAATGAGTTAATGTTTTATTAATACTAAACATTACAGAATGATAATAATAGTGACCCGAAAAATTGTAAATGTCCCGACGGGGTTTTGGGGATTTATGGCAATCCTATAGTATGGGCTTATCATTAACAGAATCGGTCATTACAAATGCATAATTAAAATAGGAAATGTTGAACTAGTATCTCTAATTTACTGTTCGTATTTGTATATTTTATGACTGAATATGCTTTTCAATTTTTGCTGTTAATCATATCAATAAATCTGTTCCTATTCCGTGTGATTAGATAACACATTGATTCACACGACTTTAGTCTATCTCGTTTCTTTAACAAACACGGATTTCGTACTTCTTTAACAGCCCACGATAGAATGCCGTAATATAAATAAAAATCGCCGCAAATCACACCGAAAGAAATTCTGCGGCAAGTTCCCAACGAACTCAAACAGAAACAAAACGAATTAAACTTATCAAATCAATCGTTTTTCGCCGTTCTTCTTTATTCTCAGCTGCTCTCCTGCAAGTTGTTTCCCATCCTTTCCTCTCTTTTGCCTAGCTTGTCGAGATTTCACGACTTCCTTTTTCTTCCTTCTATATTTCTAGCCTGTTAGGTTTGCTATTTCGTTACGTTTTTGGTCGACCGATTTGCTTCTCTCGTAATACTTGCCGGTATTATTATTGTTCTCGTTGTTGCTGTTGTTGTTATGCCAGTTTTCTTAGTCTTTACCGCAGACTCTTGTAGTCGATGTCGGTTGTGTTGGAGTCGTGAGTATCTATACGGCAGACATTCTATCGCGTAGCCACACCCAAGTAAGAAAACCAGTCACTCGGAAGCGAGTTCTCAGTGGTAGCCTTGGCTTCGAATATCGAAACACCGAAGAAACAAGGGACTGGCGTCAACCATTCTGCGAATGTGACTATATATATTGCAGAAGTATATGATATAAATCTAGTCGTTTCATTGTAGAAGAAAATTAAATATTAAATTGAATATGAGACACGACATATTTCCAAATGATCTAATAAATTAGTAAGTTTTCAATACAATTAAGGTCAATATTTTGCTTTAATCCCATGTAAAAAGACTGGCATTGCTTTTTATTACACGTAGGTATTTGACAGTTCATTCACATTTTGAATTGTGTACCTATGTGTAATGTCAGTTTTTGGTACACTTAACCTAAACGTATAGTTAATTATCAAATTTCACTGTTTTAATTGTTACATTTGATAAACAAGCGACTGTAGAAACTATCCTAGTAAATGCAAATAACATGGAGAGTTACTCTGTTTGTCTATCTGTAAACAAGGCTGCTAAGCTTTGAAATCCCAAGCAGCTTACCCAACTATTGGTTACACTTGGATATCGGATCGAAACTGTTTATATACTAGAGTTGTTTTCTGTGTAAGCACCTACAATGAGTGTATGTGTAACATGTTTAGAGCTGTGTGTTACACTAAGACTAGGTGATGCACTAATTAGTCATTTTGAACGTCGACATAGTGGTATTTACGCGTAACTAGAATTGAGACGAAACATAGACAATAGAAGACGTATATAAGTTTTACTCAACAGTAATTGTATTAATTATGAAGGCCTCTGAATTTTGACCACATCATAGTAGTGTATTGTATATACAAAATCAAAATAAACTAAATACAAAATAATAAAGTACAATAAAAGTAAAAAACTTCTTCAGGAGCAAAAAGCTAAAGTAAACTAAGTCTATATTCAGATATAGAATTTGGTTGTGAATTTGCTTCCAACTAAGAAATATTTCAATACGTTTTTTAATATTTCCCATATTTGCATTAGAAAATGAATTTCTGAAGTCATTCACATATTGATTCCCTTTTCGATTTTAATTAGACTCATATTTTTCATCGGCGAAGAAAGGACAACGTCAAAAATTAAATCCTTCGATGACTAAAAAAGCTTCGACATTTTATAAATTGAGAATGAGAAGGGTGTGGAGTACGTCGACGGCGGACGCACAAAGGACGCCGGCTAACGACGGACGACAACTGACGAAGTTCCTCCATACTCAAACGACAGCAAACGACGCTCCATCAAATGAAGCTTAAAATGGTCTCTGACGTTAAAACTTCGAGCAGCGACAACCACCACCTCTCCGGTCGCCTCGTTACTCGCCTAAGTTGCGTCCGTTTCCGGAATACCGAAAGATTATCCGTTTTACCTATACCTATATATACCTCGAGTAGACGGGGATTGTGGATCCAATCAGGTACCCACGAGGCTCAAAATAAACCGTTTTAAGAATGGCTGTAGAATAAGTTCTTCGGGACGAATCAATGTGCACGGCATTGGGGATTTAATTTGGGTATCTTTTGTTAAGTAGCTACCCTTTTGATGTAAACCTTACTATTAAATTTCAAAGGTCAGTGTACGGTCAGTTGAGGGATACGAATATTTGACGAACTCATTTCGTGCCTATGCTATTAATATCATCGCCATAATGATATTTTCTCGATTTGTCTTACCTTTTATTCAATGACAAACAAGTTTGCACTAATATTTTTATCACTTCTGTGAAAAAGGTTACATACACGACAATAACACTTGGTGCATGATTTGCATAAATTTGTAAGCTTGTACTAATTTATGACACAATTATTGGCAACACGTTACATATGGTTGGTATGTTTTACAGTTATTTTGTGCCTGGTTATTTCCACAAATTTTTGAGATGCAAAATACTCTCTTTATATAAGCATTTATCATATACATATGTATACATGTAGCAGGTAGTAATTGAATTGTACTTTGTGAAAGGCGCGTTCATATTATACACGTATATCCAGGCGTCATCAGAGTTACAGAAAGGAAAATAATTACTGTATTGGATGGATAAGGCAGTTTTGCGGTTCTTGTGGTTATTAAACTAATATAAACGTTACCCACACAAAACAAATATACACATTGCTGACTGATGAATATGAAACGTTATTTCAAATTGATCCGATCAATATTTAGATATATTTATAAAGACGAATTACCTTCTACCTTTGCGTATAACGACCTGGGGGTGTACTTTATACACAGTGAAATCAATCACTGTCAATAATTATTTTTATTTTAATTGTGTTCATAATAATTGATTTGTCTTTGATCATAAACGTTGTGTATTCCAAATTTTGCAATTGTGTTATTTACACAATATCGACCATCCATGGTGTAGTTGCAATATTTTGGCACTATCCAAAATTTGGTTTCAAATACTACAGCTATAACAGAATTTAAACTATCTTATAATGGTCTGAACAAGAAGCTGTTATTTGTCATATTTGATTGAAACTTTGGAAGCGCGTCATTACTTCATCTTAAAAAATGAATTTATAAAGATAAATAATTATTTTTAAAAATGTTAATTTAAAACTTCGACGTAGTGCGCAACATTTGTATCACTATCTAATTTTATTCGAACAAAATCATATTCTTTTATCTCTCTTTGATCTAAAGTTTAACTGGCTTGTTGAATAAGCTGCTCTTTTGAATCTGGTTGCTTTCCTAATCTGCTTAAGCAAGCTGTCGTAATTCCCGTCTATAAAAAAGGTTACCCTAATGATCTTACTAACTACAGACCGATAAGTCTTTTGACCGGTTTCTCCAAATTGTTCGATAACTTCATCATAAAATATAGCATTATCAGCCCCTTCCAGCATGGCTTTCTGAAAGGCAAGGGTATCGAAACTGCGCTGTTTGATCTCACAAGCGACCTTAGAACTCTTAGAAAACAAAAGCACTCCTTATGGCATTCTTCTAGACCTTTCTAAAGCTTTCGACAGCATCAACCACCAGCGGTTACTTCTAAAGCTTGAATATCACGGCTTCACTTGCGCTCCAATGTCACAACTGCTACATTCGAATATTTGATCATTAGTGCTGGTGTTCCTCAGGGAAGCATACTTGGACCTTTGCTATTTTTATTATATTTTAATGACATCTACTCTATCACCACCCCAGAGATTTGACTATTAACTATGCCGATGACACGCCTTTCCTGGTAGATGATGTTTCCATTGAGGCTCTTACAGTAATACTGTAGCGTAACGCCCGATTTGGCGTGACCTACGTACATAGAGGGTAAACGATTTCCTGTGATGTTGACTGTGACGATCATTGTTAGATTGATTCATCGTTCGCCAAATATCATATTTCCCAGAATATTAACAGTAGAAATGATAATTCTCTTAAAACAGGTTGATTTTGCTAAAGCTCAAATCTAATTCCTTGCCCACAATACCATTCGTGGTCTAATTTCTTGGTACTTGTATTCAAGTGCGTATTGAAATTCTGAAATCTATGTGTCTCTTTTAATAAGGCCATTATGAATGTATGCTGTTTAGTTTTTAGAACGTCCTCGATAGCGTTTTGCTTCGTGGTATTTTCTTGTATGTTACAGTGAAAGCAACGATTTCAAGAACATTTACCAACGGTACATATAAAGCTCACACATAATGATGTAATGGTAATAGTTTGGTGTAATAGTTTAACAAAACCATATCCAGATAACATCTATATCTTTATAAGAGCACGTACGGTCGAAGAAATACAAAATTAAAAATATGCGTTTTTACAACAATGATTCGGAGAAAGACACCTCTATGGTCCTACTCTTCTCTTCTAGGACTGGACGAGATAGTCCTTTAGCCCTTTTGTCGCTTGTGAAGGCCCTTCAAACCTTATGAGTTTGTGTGTGATGTAGTGTCGGTTTGGTCCAGCTCACTGCATCCTGGGCGTTGGTGTGAAACGGATCGTAACACATTGCGGCTCGTTAAGTTTGAACCTCCACTTGCTGCTCCAGCAGCCAATAGCATTCACTTGCTTCTGCAGGCGTCGACATACGATCTCCTCATTTCTTGATGATGTATAGATAGCTGTGTCATCAACATAAATCGCTAAGTGGACTTGCGGAGATGTGGGGAGATCGTGCATATATTACATCAAAAATATCGTTGGAGGAAACAATGATCTCTGAAGGACTCCAATCTTACGGAAAAGGTTCTGGAGGTAATATATGAGCTGATGACTCTGACCAACCTCGGGTTGACACCTGCGTGGATCATCTTGTGAAGAACACACACCGTGTCGAAAGCATGCTCTATGTCGAGAAAGACCACTCATCGTCTCACGCGTCGTGAGAAATTTACGAATGGCGTCTGTCACCCTAAACAGCTGGAACTCCGTAGATAAATTTTCTCTGAACCCAAATTGTTTATTTTGTAGGATTTGGAGCACGAACTCCTCCTCCTTCAGTCTGTTCAGGATGACAGCCTCGGCGACCTTGGCTAGAGTGGAGATGAGCGCGATGGGGCGGTAGAAAGATACCCACATATACGACGAAAAAACATGTAATTCTTGTGAATGGATTCAATACTTTCTTAGAAATAGTAGCTTTGAGTGAAATTATATATGTTTCGTAAAGATCATATCGCATAGTGACAGTATAGAAGAATAACTTAATAAAAACGAAACATAGGTACCTACATGTATATGTTACCGGCAATCTCCGTTATGCAGGCACATTGACTAGGCAATTCGCACATTGCCCAAGCATGTTTGACTAAGTCCGAAATAACTTTTAATTTCGGGGTTTGCCTAGTATGCAACTAGGCAGACTTAGGTGTGCCAAATGAAGCTCAGGCATAAGCTTAAGCGGGTCAGGCAAACTTGGGTTTCACATGCTTTCGCATGACGCACTCTGCCAGTTTCAACTTGTCATAGAATCAGTCTTTCCGTTACTGCGGTTGAGTGTACTTCGAGCTGAAAGGTTTTCGAACTATTTCTAAATGAAAAGTGCAATAAATGCAACTGATAGTGTAGCTATTAAAAACCAAGACGCCGAAACAGAATTGAGATCTAAATTTATGGAAAAATTGATGAAAATGAGCAAGTCATCAAATTAATTTCTAATTGAAAGCAAGCAACGCTACCACGAAATTATTAAAGATATAGAAGCTGCAAAGAAAGCAAATAAGAAATCCACGTTACAATATCGTCGCCTCAAACGTTACGATATGCTATGTTTAGGTGATAAAAAAAAGTTAAGTTAAAATATTTTGTTACAAATGACGATCTTTTTGATGTAATTCACAACGCTCATCGTGAATGTGGGCACGGTGGAAAAGATAGAATGATAAAAGCGCTAGGCAATAAATATGCGAACGTAACACGAGAAACAATAATTTGTTATTTAGAGCTCTGTCAGGTATGCCATAAAAAAGGAACCAGCCTAAAAAAGAATTAACAGTTAAACCTTTGTTATTTAAAGAAGTGAATTGCCGAGGTCAGGTCGATCTCATAGATATGCAGACTTGTCGTGATGGTGATTTCCGATATATTTTTAACTACTAGGATCATCTAACTAAGTTTCTAATTTTACGTCCATTGAACACGAAAACAGCAGAGGAAGTGGCTCACATATTGCTGGATAATTTTTGTATTTTGGGGACTCCCAACTCTAACCGCGTGGATGGAAGACAATAAGACTAAGCATTGGAGCGAAGGTATTCCTTTTTGTCAGGTTCAGAAAAACAATGCATACCATAGCGGAATACGACAAACACCTTTTGAAGTAATGTTCGATAAGCAATAATTTCAGTTCAGTACAAAAAAATAACACTTTCTATTTCATTAAAGGAAGGAACGCTCATATTAGAATACAGTCATTGGCTGATTCTATCAAAAAAGTTGTTAGAACTGAAGAAGATCTTGAAAAGGTACTTGCAACCACTGTGGAGGAGAAGAATTGCACTCGTGGTCCTAATGCAGAAAGTCGTGGAGTATCAATTCCGTCTCCTGAGGTAGAAAATACTGAAGCAACAACTTCTGCCCTTGATATTGATATGGCAAAATTGGAACCTGTCTGTTGCATCTGCGAAAAAGAAACTTTAGGAGTCCACAAGTGTTATAGCTGAGCGCAGAATGTTCACGTCATCTGTGCCCAGAGTACAAGTAATACCAACGAGGGTTACGGTGCATCAGTTTTATGTTTGCGGTGTGCAAAAAGAAACACGATAACTTCAAATCAAGAGAAAGCTGTCGAAGGATTGAAAGAGCAAATTTCCCCCGATTGAGGTTGGAATATCAGTTACTGTACCTGTTCCAAGCCTTGATAGGAGTACTGGATATGCGCGAAAATTAATTGGCGTAGCTTTAGAGACAACAAATGATGGACTTTATAAAATTGCAACCAAGAAGCGTGTAAAGACACACCTTTGAAATTTCAAGACGTCTCAGAGATTGAATTCTCTCTGCGTCAGATTAGTAGTCAAAACTCTGTCTTCGGGGGCCAAGAAATGCCAAACGAATTTATGCAAATGTAAGAGAGCTAAAGTGCTTTGCAACTCGTAATGTCATCATTCTGACTCGTGTTCAAACAGGTAATGGTTTACGCAGTTTTTCATATTATCTGATGTATTTTTATTTTTTATGTTTCCTTTTTCATTTACCAAAATAGAGTTGTATTGGTGAAATTCCAATTCCGATATTTTTATTGTTAGTTGAGAAGTCAAGCAGACATAGAAAGCGTGTTGATAACGCTAATTTGCCTAATCCACTTAGGCAAAGTTTGAAGCTAATTTACACTTATCGGACTTCGCCTCAGCCTCATTTGGCACACCTGCGTTTGTCTAGTTGCATACTAGGCAAACCCGGAAATTAAACATGATTTCGGACTTGGTAAAAAATGCTCGGACAACTTGAACATAGCTACAATACAAGAAGTACATTTTAGTATACCTATTTAGTACGTATTTAATTACCTTACAAAAAGGTGTAATTCTTCTACATAAAATTTTAAAAATTATAGATACTTGTACTTAATATTGTATTGCATACATTGAGTAACAAAATATTTGACGTTACAAGGAAGCCCTAAATCTTTTGCAAAATTCGAATTTTTTCTCATCCACAACATTTTAGAACGTGATATTTTGACTGCAACAATATGAACTAAAAGTCAACGGAACATAACTGTACAGGCACAAAAAATTTTAGGAAATTTTTTCGTATAGATTGCATGAATATTTTAAATAATTTCACAAGCAAGGCAACCGAAAATGCAATTGCATGCCACTCGCAATGTTACATATCTGCGAAAATGCAAAAATAGGGGCAGAACAATAGAGTGCAAGTGGCGTGTTCGAAATACCGACTACATGCACGTCGAAAAATTTTTCTATTAAGCCTTGCGGTGTTACAACCGCACAACTTTGTTAAATTGAGCATTTCACACGGATTTCATTTTGTACCACTTTAAACTTTTATCAGCAAGCGTGTACCTTGAGTACGTGCACATACAAAACTGAAAATCCTGCACACGTTTGTATGTATACTAACAATATAAAGAAAATTATAGCATTTGAATTACTGCAATAACTATGCGCGACGAATTCATTAGCTTCATTTGGCTATAAAGCTTTCTATTTAAGACTTATTTATGTACGCATTTCAGGATATTTTCATTATCATCTTTAGTTCCACAGAAAATGTATAGGTTACGAGAATTTTATTGGAAAGTCTATGATCAGTCATCGAAGCTTGACTGGAGATGGTTGCTATTTTTCATAAAATTAGCGCAGCCATATTTCATTCTTACGTAACCGCAATTCCTGTTGTATGACTTGCACAACCTATGTATCTTTAAAATCATAATCTCAGCATCAAACATGCTCTGTATAATCATAACTGATTTTTTATTTAAGAAAATACAACTAAATCGAATCATTCCAGCACCTGCATCTATAGAAGTACTGGAGACGTAACTTAAATACAACTGTGTATAGACTTCATTTCATGGCCGAACAAATGTCAATTGAAAAGGTATTAACGCCTGTTGTAGACGAGTTTCGTGTTTCGTAAGTGGTTCGTCACATGAATGTACGAGAAAAATTCCTTTAGGAAACGGACAACCTTCATTATACGATACTGCTTGTACAAGAAATAAAAAGAATTTTAAAATGTTTCACGCTACTATGTAGTAGAGATACATAGAAAATAATCGCCTTTATGAGAATAAAATGGACTTTTCCCATAGTACTCGTACTATGTGAGAGATGCTAGAGATTGCTGAATGCTTGATGGAATTTGTTGTAGATGTTGTGATAATTAAATAAATGCTGGAAAAATAATGATAGTGTAGTGGATTTTATTAAACTAGAATAATAGCAAAACATAATAATGTAGCTGTTTATTCCCAAAGAAAAATCAATTTTGGTTTTTGTATGGTCACGTGAGAAGTCAAATACCTAGGAATAACATATGTAGACACAAAACTTCTGTATAACAGGCATATAGAACTGACAATGAATATAGTATTAATTATATGCCGGAACGTAGCAGGTAAAACGTGTGGTTGCACCCTAAACATACTGCGATGGCTATATATTAGCATAATAAGACCTATGATAACGTACAGGGCGATAACCTAGTTCCAGAAGGTCTGCCTTTGACAAGCTGCAACGGTTGCATGCGTATGCATTGCCGGAGCTATCAGAGCATGCCCAACCGCGGTCCTTGAGGTCATCATTACAGGCCTACACATAGTAGAGAATGTACACTACAATGTACCTACACATAGTAGAGAACCTTTGTAGAATTGCACAGATTGACCAGAGCAAAGACTAGAGGGGGTGAGACTCCATATCAGAAAACTTCATCATCTCAAGCGGGTCTCTCCACCACTTCTAAGTCTACCAAACAATAAAGAAATTAGGAAATATAGCTTGGAGAAAAACTTTCTCACGAAGGTAAGTAATAAGAGAGGTTGGGATGGTACAATCTTCCACCTACTTCCTAAAAGCTAACACCATTAAATGGTCCGTGGTTGGTTCTAAAACCCGCAAAGGAACAGATGCAGGGTATTTGGGCTAGGAACCAAATACTTCGAGCCAACGGGGAGATCAATGCCATTGGAAGATGTGCTCAACTAAACCTGAAGAAGAATTATGCATTGCAATTTTTACCAACAGTCAAACAGCCATAATTTCTCTGAATTCTAACACCATCAGCTCAAACTTAGTCTGGAAGTGTCTTAGCAGACTAAACAGCCTAGGCGAAGAAAATGGAGTTGCGCTATGCTGGGTATTATAGGGCATTGTTAATTTGGGAAACACATGGCACGAATGAGTATGAAGACGTCATAGACGATAGTTATTGCAATTTATTAAAGCTCTTAAACTGGATGGGGAGCTCTGAGAACAAGTAAACCCCACAGGTCGTTACAGCTCATGCTAGAGGACACAATAGATCCACATGTTGCAGTGCAATATCACCTTCAATTAAATCTAAATCTCTAGCAAATGAGTAAGTGTAAAGAAACAGCATAGCATTATCAAGATATCTCTCAACGATGAATCTGAGTTTGCTGTTAAAATTATTAAAATCCTGAAATATGTAGTTCAAATTTTGAACAAATTAATCAATTATTAGTTATTACAAATCGTCTACATATTGCTAAAAAAAATCAAAATTTAAAACCTACCTTAAGTTTAACGAAATAAAAAACTGTTCCTTATAAATTCTTCTTGATTGGGCTGATACCTCTCTAGCTTTCGTTAATTCTTCTTAGACAATTAAATAAAATTTATCATTAATAAGTAAAGTAACTAGATCTAACGGTGCACTGGTAAATTTTCTGAAGCATTGTACGTTTTAAGCGCGTTATTAATGATGATACCCATGAACTTTGAAAAAGATGATTTGAGAGTATTCGAAAAACACTTAATTGAATTTTAAGAATACATACAAGTGTAAACACCTAAATTTAAAGTAAATCTATAAATTTTAATAATGATTTTGAAAAGAGTTAATTTACATATTATTTGTTTTGATATAACACATCTTCTTATCATTTTAACAAGTCAATGTAGCGTCGAAAACATCTTTAGCTTTCATGTAAACAGTTCATTTAATTAGAAAATCACTTTGTTTTAATGAGTATTCCATTCTACTTTATTTTCTAAATTACACATCTTCTGAGACCTATGTATACAATTTGCTTGAAGCAGTTATGACAAAACATTTTACGTCTTCTAAATGTGGAGCAGCAGATATATGCTTCCTCAGTATTATACACATGCTTCAATGTTCTGTCGATAAAATATTATCTGAGAATATTCTACTACATCTCTAATTTATACCCTTATACATCCAATTTACATTTTAATACGAATTTATAGTTACGTCGACTTATATTATTAGTTTCATTGACCAAGCTGAAAGGTAGCAACATCCATATATCAATTTTCTCATAGCACGTCTATAATTACTTAAAACATCCGCCAAACTATTCCTACCTTTACTATCTAACATAACTTGCAGCGTTGCTACCTTAGTGCTTCTAATTAACTGTACAGGAATGATGTATGTTTTTCAATACAACCGCAACACCACGCTTCACGCTTAACTTTTTTGTCTACTTTCGTGACCCACGAGTCCCGTGCTTCAGTTGATGAAACGAATTTTATGAAGAATTATGTTTTTTAATTATAACTTCCTTAGATTCCCTATATTTATAACGCAAGCCATTCTTATCTGGTAGTCCTCCTTAAAGTAGAAAGGATCGTGATTTATATCTCGAAAACAAACAGATCCAGGGATACCAATTTAATTAGAACTTGCTGAGAGAACAAATGTAATTATTATATGAACTTTAAAGTCATTGTTATCACATCTAAATAAACGTGAAACGAAATAGTTGTACTAATGCCAAAATTAATTAAAATACTCCGACACTGAAATTAAATATTTATCGATTTATTTGCATTGACACTGTTGGACAATAAAACTAAAGCAATACATATGTATGTATATACGCTTCTGTACGATAACAACTGTAGAGTAAATATTAAACATTGTAATATTGTTACTAGAGATACACTAGCGCATTTTCGAGTTGTATTTATTTATAGAATCTGCGTAATTGATTTCTATAGTAACTTCATGGTTTGAAATAAATTGAACTTTATTAGCTCGTCGCTTCAAAATTAAGTAATTTTGTTTCATTGACTGAAATTTTTTTGTGTTAGTGTGCAACTTTTGCTTCCTCTTCTATTCTTGTTCCCTTTTTGAGATCTAATTGTCCTAGTTTCTTTTAGCGAACTACCCTCCATTCATCAATTTGACAACCAGTACCCTTACCATTTTCTAAGTTAATTTTCCAACAGGTGTTTTAGTATCTGAAGTCATGCTTGTCATTATTTTGGGACAACAGCATGTATCCTGCAATAAATCTTACCACTGCTGTCAATATAATATCTCCGTCTCGGAAAGTAGCGTAAAACCGTATACTTTACCAAGGGAAGATAGTTAATAACATTCGAATAAAATTTAATAGTGTTTCTATTCGTTATTATTCTAGGCCAACTATTTCGTAAACATTCTTGTTTAAATTCTTCCTTTTTGGCTTTGTTAATCTTACCACTGAATTGAAATTAAATCTATATAATCTATTCCTATTATTACAACACTTAGTATCCTTATTTATAAATTGCAAATATTTTGTTTGCAGATTCATTATTTTCTAACACAAGTTTTATAAATTTGGATCTCACTTTAGATGAACTTGTTAGATGAACTTGTTAATGGCTGGCTGTCTTTTAACCGCTCTACTTCTTGAACATATCTGCATCCGATACAAGCCCTTTATCAAAATTTACAAATCTATGGTTCTACAGATGCACCTAACATTAAATTTTATTAAAAAATCAAAACAAAAGACTGATTTTCTTCGGAAAATTAAGTAAATCGAGAGCTTTCTCTCAAATTTGATTTCGCAAACTCAGAAAATACTTTTTTTTTTGTTACTCATACTCTGATGGCAAATGTAAAAACTTTATCAGTTTACTAGCTTAGATGACAGTAAGCTTTTCAAAGAGTGACAAGCTGACGATGGAAATGAAAAAAATATTTTATGTGTGGATAATTGCACAGCCTACGAATTGGGAGTTAGATTGAACATCTCAATATATTATTTTCCCTGTAATCCTACATCAATAATATGTCTCATTTACCAAAGAATAATATCAGTGTTCAAGAAAAATTACTGAAATCTTCAACAATTGTTAACCCGAAGAAGCATGTGCGTGGAAAACTTCTATATTCTAAATTAGATCATGATGTAACAGGTTTTGAGGGCATGGAGTTTGGAGAGTAAAACTCCAGTAATGCATAGGTTATTGGAACAATTGCTTGACTAAACTAGTAGAGAGACAATCTGTGAAATTCCTAGTCAACTATGTGAATCCTAATCAACTGCAGTTATAACTTCGTTGCGCGCAATGTACATGGTGTGGTAAAATGCCTTTGACAGCAGACATTCAGCGTAACATTATAAGTTGTAAAAGGTATTCAGTTTCTTTTTTTCTGTGGATTTTTTTTTAATCTGTGGTGGGTGCTTAGTTGTAGTGACTCCGTAAGCTGTATTACTTGTCTGGCTATCACTGCAACTCTTGCGGTGTAGTTTTAGTGTGTGTAAGTTGTGTTTAAATGGCTTTGTGACAGCATCATATCGCCTTTTATGATGCCGCGCTGTTAATCACTTTGCTCCAACAGCGAATGGCAGTCGATCCGGGATTAAACTTTCGATCCGAATTGGATTAAACTTTCTGCGGCCATCGAAAAATGTCTGTATTACTTGTCTGGCTATCTGCAACTCTTGCGGTGTAGTTTAGTGTGTGTAAGTTGTGTTTAAATGGCTTTGTGACAACATCCGCCTTTTATGACCTAATCACTTTCTCGAATCAAGTCGATCCGGGATTAAACTGAAAAAATAGTCCCTCCAGAGGATTGAAGCACCTATCGCTCTAACAATAGTCACTGCGGCCATCGACCCGTTAACGTTAACGATGATATTGCCAGGAAAGTTGATGACAAATTTCTTGGAACCACAATTTCTATAAAATTTTCTCAATGCTAACAGAAGTCTACAATGCTAAACCAGTAAGCTATTTAGTAGACTTTATTTGACGTTACGACACAGAATGGAAATATTTTTTGAACAGAATAGTGGCTGGTGGCGAGAATTGAAAGACGTTAAGCCAAAGCAGTAAATGGCATGCGACCATACCGCTTGCCAATCCGACAAAATCTGGTTTACTAAAAACGTATCAACTTTCCAAGAATGATTGATCAGGTGGGATTTTTCTGGGTTTTGTAGTTCTCTGGTTCGGTTGAACATTTATTTGGAGGAATGTGACAATTTCTCTAATGTATGTTCTGCCACACTCGCACGGCATCTTGTATACACAGTCTTCTTCCTCCAATTTGAATGAACCTGTCTGTGTGTTATTTTTTATCTGTGGTGAATACTGGTTCTCACCTTGTGACCGTTGCCCGACCTCCAGATTTTTGTCGATAAGGTAGACACATTAGCTTGTAATGCATTATCTATACGGAGTGTGGCAAAAAAGTTGGTCAATTCGTTTATCATAGATAGCATAGATATATTCTTTGGGCTAAAATAAGTCATTCTTTATTTGAATACTTTTCACAAGACCTATCTTTCAATGCTTGAAATATTTCCGCTTATAGGTCAATAACACAACAAGACCCAGCAAGGTTAGATAAATCATCAACTTACTACAAAAAATTGTTGTCAAGTCCATAGGCGTTTGTTAGAAAAAAACTGGAGAGTCAAAGAGTACCACATCCTCTATTTTTCCTAATAGTTTTTTTGTGAGAAATCACACAGACAGTATCCTTAGATAAAAGCAAAATATGAACCAAATTTGAAAAAAATACCGGTAATATTAGTAAACATAGTTTTAAAAAAAATACTTTGACGCCTTGTATATCGGAAAAAAAGCATTCAACGTCCCATTATTTAAGCCAAAAAAAAACATGATTAACGGATTGACCTACCTTTTTTGTAACACCCTGTATATCCTATTTTGTCTGAACAAATTTTCTTAATTTTGTGAAAAAGCGATCTAGTTACTTCAACTCTGCCATTTCATGAAGTGATTACAAAAATCAATATTTGTAATTTTAAACAGAAAAAAAACCTTGTGTCTATTGGCACTATTATTTAGGTTTAGGGTACACAATCAGTTTAGGACGTCATCAATTTTTGCATATAATTATCTAAACATGCTTGGAGCAGACATTATTTTATTCTTGTTGAATAAGCCTAATTAATACCATAATTTTGAATCCAAATCGCAATTTCAGAAATTAAGTTCAAACTAATAAACAGCAATAGGTACTGGTAAAAAAGTATGACACAGATTGGATAAAATTAATTTTAATAGTGTACCTACTTTATTATACAATATGTATATAAATATTTCACATTGGTGGTTGCATGTGCATTATACATGGGAACTGCAGTAATTTTACGTGCATAGTTATAAGTATTCTCATAAGCAAAGTTTAACTTTGCAGGAACTTTGCGGTCCTCTAAACTATGTAAGTCTATCTATGCTTACATGTATGTAACCCGGTAATAGTATATTATTATAATACAAGGTCCAATTGGGACCAACTATAAGAGTATTAAGCTACCATATAGTTGTGTAAGTAGAATTGTGTGTTGTAGTTGAGAAGTTTGCACACAAGGGAGCCGCAAAGCGTATATTCGAACTGAGGTTATTCCGATAGAATCTTTTTCATCGTGCGAGTAGTTGGTGTGGAATTGTTTTCGCAATTTAATAAAATACTTTGTTACATGGATTTTCTTCGTTAAGAAGTATGCAAGGTAACTATGTATCTAGTACGAGTTTTCAATTTACTATATGAATTATATGACTTATTTCTAACCAGTTCACAAGTTATCAAAGCAAAATACAACGTTCTAATCCTGTGATTATAATTCCATAGATGATATTCAGAGTTTAGCACCAAGAGCCCCAATTAAGCTCCAGAGCTTTATTATTGTCGGGATACATGGGTAGCAAAAAAAAAGATACATGGTCGACATCTGCCAGCCGAAATAAATAAAAGAAATAAAACACAACATTGAGGTTATGTTCGTATTGCATATGTATACAGGATGTCTGAGCAAGACCGTTCATTAGAAGTTTATAGAGTTATGACCAAAATATAAATTTTATAATTCAGAATTATATGTAGTCGATTATGTTTTCTTCAATAAAAATATTATTAGATTTATAGCGCTTCTGGTTATACCAAAAATCGCCACCTGCTTTGTCATTTTTAATGGAACACCCTGTATATTTTTACATACTTGGATTAACCTATCTTTAAGCTTTCCTACCTTTAGTTTTTTTAATTTGATTCGGGCGCTTTGTAGTTATTCGATTTTTTCTAAAAAAATTTGCTATAGCGGACATTTATTCAAAAAATCAGAGAACACTCGATTTTTCGGATATCAATTTAGAATTCATAACATGCTTAAGTAACATGTTGGAGTATATTTTAGCACCGAGAACGGCTGTCTACATTGCGCGGTTACTGTACTATGGCACGTTAATTCTTCGAAATTTTGAAGAACCATAACTCAATATTTGGAAACATTTTATACTTAGTCTTTTCCCATGCTCATATTACCTACTATGCTCATATTACCTCACATTACCCTATGTTATGCTGAGAAAAGAACGCTGAAAATTTCAAACAATCTCTTTCATTTTCTTTAGTTTTTAACAATTACCTGAATCGCCTACAAAAATATTCGCATTCAATATAATTTTACAATAAATAATAATGTAAAGATATTTCAGCTTTTGTAGAAACAAGCCTACTACAATCAAAGGTACTGCAAAATAGATACAGATATTACACATACGAATCTATATGATAATGAAACTTGTTGGATTATTTTTTTAACAGTGAACATTTCCAACAATGTTTTAATAGAATTTTTAATTTTTGAAATTTTGTGTTTTTTTTTAATGGAATAAATTTGCATAAAGATGCATAAATTTATTTACTTTTCACTGTAATACTGCATTTTTGCCCAAAGTGTTGAACTTAGGTATAGGGAATGCTATAGCAAAGTTGTAGAATATCTAATTCTGCGTTTTACTGATCAATAATATACAGGTGTTCCATTTGAATTAACGGAGATTTTTCATATTTTTCTCCGTCAAATTCGACAACATTTTCTGGCCATCCCTTATCCTGTAGATCAGCTTCTGACATGGTGTTTTGAAGAACCATTATTGGTTAACATTTGATCAAAAAATGGTTTTTCTGTTAATTAGCGTAACCACAAAATTTACGATGTTATGATTGACGAAAATGTATTAGAAAAATAAAGCGAGCCAAATATCTCGAAGACCGTCAGTTTTTTCATATGAATACCATACATAAAGTCCCTTTTATTTTTTATGTAGATTCAACATAAATGATAAAAAATATAGGTTTGTATGTAAAAAGTAAAGTTGCTTTCTGTACAGAGGAAATGTAACAGCCTGTATAATCGACATTAATGAAGGTTTGTAAATCTTGAGAAAACTAGACACATGAAATGAAGAAAGATTATGTCTCTTATCAACCATGATATAGAACTTTCGCGTACTAGGTGGGCACCCTGTATATGTAATTCTGAATTTTCAAATTTATATTTTGGCCAGAATCCCATAAACTTCTAATAAACGGTCTCGCTGAAACACCCTATATATCAAAGCGAAAAAGTTAATAAAACTGATTAATACTTGAACGAATTTAATCTATTTAATTTAATCATTACTGATGACATTCTTGAGACGATGCGACGTCCAAATATAGTAAAGGATTCATAATCATCATTCATCTTTAAATGTATTAAACCAAGCGATACCAAAAATGTTATTATTTATTGTACTGCAAATATATCCAAAGTTCAAATAAGTCAAAAAGAATAAAACATGTAGTTACATCAAAAACTTTATTAGCAACAGATATAGCAATGTTTTCACTATTTTTTGACATAACCGCCGCAAGAATCGAGACACTTTTGTATTGCTGTGATGTAGAAGTCCCCCGCATGTGAATGGACCCAGTATACGACAATCGTCTTCAACTCTTCATCGTTGTCAAAACGCTGACTGGAGGATAGGAATTTCTTGAGATGAACGAAAAGATCGAAATCGCTGGGAGCAAGATCGAGACTGATCAAACAGCTCCCAGTCAAATTCCTACAGAACAGCTATCGTGTGCCGAGCCGTATGTGAACGAGCATACAACAGCGATGCACCATCTGTTTGCTCATGATGTTCGGCTCATAGACCTGACAAAGCTGGCGATGAATTACAATTGGCGCTGGTTTAAGAACAACAATTTGTGGAATATCTTTAATGAATTTCGTATCGTGTTCAATATCCTCTTCTATATGTTTATGTATTTTAATTAACTTTAATGTAATTAATTTAATTTATTTCTTTGCGTTGTTTTTGTGGTTTATAATAAAAGAAAAAGGAAGTTCGGAATAAATACTGACCTTTTTCCTTAACATCTACGGGCTATCCGTAATTCATAAAACTAACTGGAGACCCACTCTAATAAAATGCCGCTTTACCAAGAATTACTGTGTTCGCTTCAACTTATCTGTTACACCTTCGTTATTATTATATAGCCATAAATATAAATTATAATTCACAGGATGCTGGTTTACCTTAATATATCAAATTCTAAGAATTGCTTTACAATACAGTTTTCGCCCACAGAAATGAAAATTCCATGGTTTCCTCCCAGGTCATCTCTTCAAAGAAAGATTCCTTTTGTAGATTGATTTCTAAACTGAAGGAAATATCTCTTCTACCTGGTATAAAATATAATAAAATCAGTAGGTACTGAAACTTTTGTAACAACCTGAATCTAATCGTTAAATTGCTAGCTGTTACCTGACCGAGAATACCCATTTTCTTTCTCCTCGTGCATGCCTTTTATCAATGTGTTTGAAACGCATTGAACGTTAAGGGAAACCACTCGAATTCCCGGAGGTGTGCTTTCAACGCAAGAGACAAACTTCTCTTATTTTTTTCCTTGCCGCCATCCCTTTTTTAAGTTTTCCACCATTCTGTTTGCCCTAGTCAGGTTGATTTAAACGAATCAGTCGCGTAACAAATACCGATAAGTTTCTTTTGTCGTCTTGTTGTGTTTTGTAGTTGTGGTAGCTGAATCTAGACGATAAGAACTTTCTTTTCCTTTCGTATTATTGCTTTTTGTTTCCTTAACTCGCGCTCGACCCGTTCACGGGCTCAATCTCGACTGGAACAGCACTCGAAATTAATGAATTCGCCGAAAAGTTTTTTTTTTCCTGTTGATAAACGCCTAAGGTTTTTTAAAGGAAACTTTTTAGAAACATTTACGTTGTGTTTCTCTACTTTTCGGAGGCCAATGTATCAAATCGATTTTTTAAAAGGTTTCTTTCCGTCCTGTCGGAAGGGCGCAAGCAGAGATTTAAAACAAAGACTCAGGAAATTTATACTTTAAGATTGTTATAATCTGCTCTTTTAATTAAAAAGTACGACTGAATCAGAGGTCTTTCTCTTTGCATTTTTTATCTGCATTAGTCATCATTAAAGTTAATTAATGTTAAAAATTATAAAATGTAAGGATAAGAGAAGATTTTAATACATCAAGCGAAGGTATTTATAAAACACAATGGTAATTGTATAGGAAATTAAATAAGTTTCGGGATAAAAAAGAAATTATAAATTCTATACATTTTACCTGCAAAGTTCTTCTACTAGAAAAGGTATGATAGGAATGCGCCTTTTAGCGAATTTTCTATACAGTTCTTTCTAAGAAATATTCACACATATCGTCCCATATCAATTGCGACAGATTTGTCTTTTGTTAGCAGAGAAGGCACATTGTGACATATTTTTTATTTCCCGAAGTTTCTATACAAAACAATCAGATACAATACGAAATATTCTGAAATACTTTACTCTGAATATGTATGAACATTTTTTTCTTTCGTTACTTTTTATTAATTTATTGTTATTATCAACACTGCTACAACATATTTATTTATTTATTTCTAGATTTACCAATTAAGCTGGAGTCATACGTGGCATGTTTTTAATATGTTTCTTAGAAAGTTGCCGTATTACAATCACTTCAACATTGCGATAATCCCAAGCATGTAACAAAAATATTCATAACGAGGTAAGCGATTTAATTCGAACTTGGCAGCCCTTAAAATTTTCCCACAATTATTATATCGTTAAATTCAATTTAAATCCCATTTCGAAGCCTCCTTTCTCATTTCACTCTTTCTATTATTTCAAGCGGCGACGGATGAACAAACGAATAAATCAAAAGCCGAAATTCGTCCTCAACGCCGCCCTAAATTCGTAACTCGTCAACTTGCCGGAGACGTAACCCTTTCTCTAAGCCTTCAGCTACGACACGTCCAAGCTTTATCTGTAACGAAACAGGAGACATTCGAATCAACTTTTCGGCTTACCCCCGCATTTGATTTAAGCCAACCACCGCTTTCCAAACTCGGATAACTTTTTCCGTCTCTGTGATATTTCGAAATAGCGGTGTACCACAGCGGCACCACTCGCTACCAGCATCCGAAACTACAATACGATCACTGTTGCGATAAGAAGGTCGTTTTATATTGGTTTGTCGTTTTTCTCGAACCTATAATTTTGCGGGGAGATTTAGCTCTCGAATCGCATGGGTTGCTCCTTTAGTTTGTAAACTGATATCCATAAACGTTCTTTTAATTTATGAAAATATTATTGCAACTTTTCAAAACATTCTCTCTTCCTAGTACCTATATAGATTGTGAAATTATTCTACGCTTGGATTAAGGTTAGTCTAGAAAACATAAACAATGTTTCCTGTACTTATTTTTCTGACTTTCCTGGAAAATGAAATTAATTTATATCAAGTTTTCTTCCGATTGTCTAAACTACGTGCATACCTTTAGTCCGTTATCTCCATAATATGTAAAACAAATATTTTTCTTTTATTCATTGGAATCAGTTTGTAAGCTTCAACATTTTAAATTTGCTTAAATATTTCCTTCTTTTTCCATGAACTCATTATTTATTTTATTTGTAATGCATTAATATCACACTCATAGATCGATTCCTGCTCATTCACTGAACACTTGTAGTTTGCATAATTATTTTGAAAGTATTTTAATAAAATAAAATATCGATAACTTATATATAACTTAACACTGGTCAACAGGACTTTTTTTTCTTACACTCTGATACATGTACGTTATGGACTTTTTCATTGTAATTCTGAAAATATTTTCAAAAATTGGTTGTCACGTCAGGTTTATGAGAAATGTTTTTTTTTATACATATATGTATGTATTAAATGTACTGTATGTCTAAAGATATTTTTTTATGAGTAAGTTAAAAGAAACTATCAAGTTATTATCATGCTGCGAGCATGTTTGAACAGAATTTAACATGTTTGGGCTCTATTTCTACGTCATAGTCGTTAAACCACTTCCTTTTTTTTTCTAGAACCAATCAAATCAAGAAATTAATAGATCTGTGCATATGTGAGTATATATGTATAAGACCATGCATTAGGCTGTAATATGAGTCTTAAAATACATGTCTTGCATTCGCACCTGAACTTCTTTCCTCCAAATCTTGGCGATGTTAGTGACGAGCATGGGAAAGATTTTAACAGGATATTTCCACTATTGAAAAACGCTATCAGGGCAAATGGAATAGCGAGATGCTTGCTGACTACTGTTTGACTTTAATTTCGGAATGTTCTTCATCCCAATACAAAAGAAACGTGAAAAGAAAGACTTTCTAAATACGTCCCAGAATAGCATACACTTACTTGCTAGTTAGTGTTAGTATTGTAGCATCAATTTGAATTTCATTTGTTTATAATACCAGACGTGAAATATTTGTTTTTATAATAATTATAAGGAATATAAAACAAAATAAGTTTGCACATAATTCATAAAGAAAAATTTAAAAAATAAAAATTTGTTGTTCTGTGTAACCTTTGTAATATCAAGTCCAATTTATTTTTATATGGTAATTGGATTCATACTTACCAATCTTGGATTTTGTGAGGTACAATTTGTATATCACTACTGTATATCACACTTGAATACCAAATGCATACCAACATTGAATTATTAGGTATGCAAGCTAATCGACCTTATCTACTAATAATAATATCCTATAAAATGTGGGAAAATGTAACCCCTCAATGTAAAATGTGGGAAAAGCCAATGTAGTAATGATAATATACCTTAACCATGTATACTCCTCAGTTGCACTTATTGGATTTAGAGTTTTTATAAGTTATACTGCTAATTATTGCACAATTATTGCTATACTATATATTTTTAATAATGCTTTATCACTTAAAAATTCTCAGAAATAAGAAATAAATACCTGGACTAGGCATGGAAGTCAAAGTTAGATCAAATATGGCGGACGCCCTGATATTTCGTCACTCTTATTAAAGGTACTCTACGTATGTTAAACTGAAAGCGCCATCTGACGGTTGTTCATGAATACTTAAGCGTTTTTCATGGTATAATTCAAAAACATCAGAACCGATATGTGGCGGAAGTCTGGTATTCTTGGATTTACCGTTTCATTGTCTTGATGTTTTATTTAAAAATAAGAAAAATGGCTTCACATTCAGTGAGATTGGGAGTGGAGTTATATCACTGTTAGTACCAAAATAGAGCTCGTTAAGCATAGTAATGAATATACTTCAGTTCACTTTTCCTTCGAAAACTAACTGTGAGCTTTAGGACTACACTGTATATATAAATGAAGCGGATTGCACGTTATCATCGTAAAACAATTCGTGATGAATGAGCAATTCGTGTTTCAACAAGACTAATCAGTTCCTCTAAATCACAGAAAAAGTTAGAAATCCACTAGCGTTCAGGAACTCCCGCACGTTCAGATGACCAGCCGCAATCCAGAACTGAAAGTGTTTTTGCAGTCTTATCTTTATCATTAAACGTTTCAACATACTCTCATTTCATTGATAAATTTGTGCTGATCTGCTCCAGGAATCCGTCTTGATGCTAAACTGTTCAGCAATGACGCAGAAAATTATGAACTATAACGATGAACCCATAAGATCTCCGAATCTCTGCTAACCCACTTATTGTCGCCTAGTGCAAATGAACCAATCTGACGATTCTTGGATCGATCCTACAGTGTCCTAGCCTAGAGAGCTCAGAACCAGAACCGAATGATGATTGTACCTTCTTGGTTGACGAGTAATATCCAAAACCATTGGAACTGTATTAAATTGTTCAACTCTAGTTGAGTATACGACAGTACTGGCGAGAAGTATCCTGGAACGAGTCGGAAGATCGAAGTTGTAGATCCAGAATTTTGAGGAGCTAAAGCTGGATAAATGTCCCCTCATTAGAACTTAACTTCTTGGGATGAACATCTGATAGGCTTAGATTGAACAATTTATGTAATCTGTATGTATACTTCGAAAAAAGGCCAAGTTTGTGAAATTAGAAGTTCAGAAACTTAAAATCTAGCCTTAATGAAACTAAAGATCTCTGTTTATAAATACACAAATCAAGACTACCTATTAAGTTTTCCTTTTAAAGGCAGCAATAACTGCTCTAATAGGAGCCATTTTGGCAGTAATTGTTTTAAGAGTAGTTAATAAGGTGTAGAAATACCTACATTGATATTTAAATTCACATAATGCAAACATTTCAAAGCATCAGTATCAATTCTTAACGCTTAGATCGTTTCACTATCAATACATGAATCCAGTACGATCAAGGACATTTTCTAAGTAGCTGAGTGTATATGTATATGTTTATAAGATCTTTATAAATTACTGTTATTCGATACTGTTGTTTGGTACTAACATGTTATTATTTTGTTTCAGGTAAGGAACCGTTTTTTCTGTTGTCATCATTACATGGCTAAATTAAAAAATCGAAAAGGTAAGGTGGAGTTAAGTTACTGGGTAGCGTTAATTAATAATTGTATTTAGTAAGAAAACACTTTTCTTCATTATCGAAATGGATCTGTTTCATCTGGAATTTATGCATTTCAATACTCTTGATTTATTTCGATTCTTCCACAGTTTTTAAAAAATATGCACCAATTATTGTTTGCTTTACTACCAACAGCTTTACTACCCACAGATTGTAACACCCATCATAGGAATAATTTTTTCTCTTCTGCTTTCTCAACGAATTGAAGCAAATATTTCTTACGTGCCTCGTTTTCCGCCACTTTAAATTCTTCAGTGTTTTGCCTTTGCAAAGAAATGGTATGATTGTGTGAGGTAGCAAGATTGTGATAGCCTATAAACCCCATGATTTGCCGCATACATATATCACGGTTTTTTGTATTAACATAATCATGTTTTCTATATTTAGTAGATTGGAGCTCTTGAAATATTTAGTTGCGGCGATGACTGAATATCGAATGGTTTGTGTCAGCTTGAAGACCCTGTAGCAATATTTTGTGCTAAACGGCCACTACCGGGGTGTACATCACTGATACTTGTTATTGAAGAATCGAGTGCTCCAAAAGATCTGAAATACGAGTAATAGATAAGTTTGTATGTATTTTCTCCATGTTTAGTTAATGTTAGTAATATAAAAGAAAACGCTAGTTTTATGTTACCTTTAATTCTACAATGTTCAGCCATTTAAACGACTGACCTTTTATATAACCTAAAAGCATAATACATATTTAAATTATATGGAAATGATATGCTACTATTTCACGGTGCCTTACACCCAAGATATTTCAAAAACTCATCAACTTATATATTCACAAATTTTTGCCGACGCAATCGCTCTGCCAGTACACAAAAATACAACAATACAGCTTTTCTTGGGTACGCCAAATCGAAAGCACATCTTTCCCTGCCTTAAACGCGTACGACGTCCTTGCAGCTATGCGCATGTTTATATTTATTGTTTGTGTGTTTGTATACGAGCACTACATGCAGAGTACAGGTTCGTCTAAATGATGGGACGCCTTTTTTAGGCCAGAATATGTTCGCTACCGGAGCCCCAGCACACACACACATACTTCTCTCCAGAAGAATAAATAAACGTGCGCGCAATATTCCTACCGAGAGGAACTCATCTGCGACCATGTATATGTTACGTTTTTTCTCGTTTTTTTTTTCTGGCCGTAGACTCGCACATATGGTTGTGCGTTTACTTTATGCCACATAACCGAAACGCGCATTTTTTTCTGCTCTGCTTCGCGTATATGCCGACAGTAGCTAGCAGAAAAGGGAAAGCAATGTGCATTAGATATACATTTACAGAAATAAAATTGAATTCATGCTAATGGATTATGTTTGACGCAATACATATACAAAATTTCTATGGTTGCATCTAATTTTGTAGTTCCCCTATAAACATTTAACAAAACGGTATGAGTTGGGAATTACCTATAATTACATTTATGAACGAAAAGAAATAGCAGAGATATTATTTTGTCAATATCACAACTGTTAGATATGTATGCCAAACAGGCCGAAGCGAGACGACTGGAGGCTGGCCACAGAGATCACGAGACCCGCAAGAACTAGGTGGGCTGTGAGCAGGTTTACGCCATTCAAATCCGCGGGCACAGACGGGATATTTCCGGCCGTACTTCAGAAAGGGATGGAGATACTGATACCACATCTCACAAAAATCTTCAAAGCTTGTATAGCCTGGGGATGGGTTCCAAAGGCATGGCAAGGCATGGCATGGCATGGGGTAGTGTACCTACCTAAGGTGGGTAAGATATCTGATTAAACGCCAAAGTCATACAGACCGATAAGCCTGTCCTCCTTCTTACTCAAAACTCTTGAAAGGTTGGTGGACAGGCACATAAGAGACACCGCGCTGAGAAAACAGCCACTCAGTGACAGACAGTACGCCTACCAACCAGGGAAATCTACAGAAGCAGCTTTAGATGACCTCAACAGGCTAATTTCAACATCTATAGAAGACAAAGAGATAGCCGTAGCGACTTTCCTGGATATAGAGGGAGCATTTAACAATGCCACCACAAACTCAATTATCGAGGCTTCAAGGAGAAAAGGAGTTGCGCCGAAGCTTCTGCAGTGGATAAGAGCCAGCCTGGAACGGAAGATAATTACATCCACAATTGGCGAGGCTACCATCGAAGCGGAGGCGGGAGGAGGCTGCCCGCAGGGTGGAGTTTTATCTCCTCTTCTGTGGGCCGCTCTCGTTGACGACCTAATCCGAAAACTGACCAGAAAGGGCTTCTATTGCCTGGGATATGCTGACGACCTAACAATAGTCGTTAGACGGCGATTTCCAAAAGTTCTGATGGAACAAATGCAAAGAGCTCTAAACACGGTTGACAGCTGGTGTAAACAAGAGCGACTAGTAGTCACTGCTCAGAAAACACAAGTTGTCACGTTCACAAGAAAAAGATCGCTAGAGGGTCTGCAACCACTAGTAATAGGTGGAGAAAGAATACCACAAGTCAAAGAGACGAAATACCTAGGGGTATGGTTTGATCAAAGGCTCACGTGGAATACTCATATCCAAAAAATAACCAACAAAGCCACTATAGCCTTGGGCAGGTGCAGGAGGTTATGTGGAAAAAACTGGGGCCTTAGCCCCAAAATGACTCTGTGGCTATATACCAGGGTAATCAGACCCATGATAGCATACGGAGCTATAGCATGGTGGCCAAAGGCGCGACAGGCGAAGGCGGCCAGAACGCTGGGTGGCGTACAAAGACTAGTCTGTCTGTGTGCCACAGGGGCAATGGGATCGACCACCACAGCCGCAATGAAAGTCATTCTAAACCTGCCACCGCTACAAATCTTTATACAAGGAAGCGCTAGATCTGCAGCTTACCGATAAGTAAATCGCACGGTGCCGAACATCAAAAACTACTAGAGGAACTCAAGGCGGCGCCTCTTACGGGGACGCCAAGCAACGCCATGGTTCAGAAACTTAACCTAGATAGAAAATATCAGGTTATAATACCAGATAAGAAGGACTGGGAATACGGTCCCCCAGTAAGAGCGGACTCAAGCTGGTATACCGACGGCTCGAAAACGGACCACGGCGTAGGAGTTGGCATTTATAGAAAGAAGTTGTTCAAGGCCCTTTCATTGAGCTTCAGCAAGGACTCGACGATTTTCCAGGCTGAGGTTGCTGCGATTCACCACTGTGTCAGAGAAGTAGACAGATGGACCGAACCAGGAAAAAGCGTCGCTATTTACTCTGACAGTCAAACAGCGCTTAAAGCGATTAGTTCCCCAAGTGCCGACTCAAAGCTGGTTTGGGACTGCGTAAGAGCCCTAAATGAGGTGGGCACCCTAAGGAAAATAACTTTGGCCTGGGTTCCCAGCCACACGGGAGTGAAGGGAAATGAGGCGGCAGATGAGCTGGCCAGACGAGGTTCGTCAAGGCCTTTCATAGGAGCGACCCCTTCCTTCGGCATTACCAAATCACAAATTAAGAGGTTCATCTACGAATGGTCACATAATAAGTCCAAGGAATGGTGGGAAAGATGACCAGGACAAAGACAGGCTAAGGAGTTCCTAAGGAAACAGAAGCCTAAGTTTACTGAAGACCTACTGAGTAAAGACTGGGAGACTGTAAAAATGATAGTATGTCTGATGACCGGTCATTGCAGACTGAATAGGCATATGGTTAACATAGGCCTGGCAGAAAATGCTCTCTGCAGATTCTGTCAAGAGGAAGACGAAACCCCAGTTCATGTTTTGTGCCACTGTGACGGCCTTTCAAGGACAAGGTTTTAAGTAATGGGGGTAGAGAACCTCACAGCCAACGGCTACATAAAAAAGCCGTTCTCAAAAATGATATGTCTGATTAAGAAGGCGAAACTGGAGAACGTTCTCTAAGGTAAAGGGGATCACAATAGACATGTAAAGGTCGCAGTGTAACAGGCCCGCATGCCACTTCATTCCTAAACTAAACTAACCTAACCTAGATATGTAGGAGAAGTACCTGCCGTATACACGTACAAATACGAGTGAAATTTCTATAATTCCCCAGAGTTAGACCGACATCGTACGAAATCAGGCATTGCTTTTTCGTGTTACTCTAAACATCTTCAAAAATTTGTTTATTGTTAAATATGTATATCATCGAAGTACACATATCAGCTAATAAAAATGCCAAGAGGTATAGGTCAACCAGAATGCCGTGGCAGTGATGACGTGTTCTGCGCATATAAGAAAACAAATAATCTGTTCCAAAGTTCGTAATGACTATCGAAATTTTAGTGCGGTAAAACATGTTGAGAAGATGGAAACCTTACACTGTAAATACTTAATTTTCCAGACGACAATGTTGTTACGACTACATTTGGACAATTAAATACGGATACGTGAACGCAAACCAAATCTAACCGTGCTTCCTTTTAAACAATACGAAAGGGAGAAACTAGTTTATTTACGGCGGAAATTATTGATGGAATCGTGTAGCTCTGAGTTGTTGATGGCATGAACTGTACGGCGGCACTGACTTGTTTAGAACCTTGCGGAGCTAAAGTGCAAGTTGAATGCAATTCTAGCTACAAACCACTTTCATCCGTATTATCGATGTACATATATATTCCTTACCGTAGCGTTCTAAGTGTGGCATACATATGTATATGCATTTACGAAATCATGTACGATTTTCTACAATTATTTTGAGTTTTTTGAAATTCGTAGGCGTGCTTGAGTCTTGAAGTCTATTATTCATTTTTTATGACCTAAAATCGTTATCAATGAGACCGATTGCCTAACAACATACATAGATCCATATAGTGATTGATAGCTTTCAATTCCACAGTATCGATAAACTTATTAAATACCGTGCCTCATAATTGCAACATTCTTTTCCTCTAGTTCCTTCTTGTTCTAACATTCATTGTTTCGACGATTTTTCTTTCCACGTTTCTAGTAATGAACAGAGTTTGGTTTATTGTCTACAATAATAGTTACTTCCTCCTCAATAAACTCTTGTTAGTTTACGAGAGTGGGCACTCGAACTTCTAAACGGATTGTAACATGCAAGAATTCCAGAGTAAGAGGTCACTGTCCATTTTAAAAGTTGTATCGTCTATACTCCTTCAACACACTAAAAGAAATAGTTTTGAACATGCAGTAAGAGTAGACTACTCACACACAAAGCTGTAGTGTTGTTTTTGTGTATGTATAATTGTGTTGAAATGGCTTTGTGACAGCATCATACCGCCTTTTATAATACCGCGCTGTTAATCACATTGCTGATGTGAGTCGATCGGATTTCAATTCTCCGAGAAAAATGTCACCGCTTTTGTGGAGGATTGAAACCTTTCTACTATCGCTGTGCCACAACGATAGTTAGCCGCCTAACCACTGTGGCTATCGACCAGTTCTAAGTGGAATATTAAAAATAAAAAAAGGAAAATCGAACCAAACAATGCAATTATTTTTTCGGGATGACGTTTGTCTAAATGTTAAGAGTAAAAGAAACTGTAATTTGTTTTAGTTATAGGTAGGTGTACAAATGAAGATCACCAACACAAAATCAAATATTAACAAGAGAGTCACTTGAGTGAAAGAATATTTCATTGAATTAACAATCTGTTTTCTTTTGTTATACAGTTTGTATTAAGCAACAGACTTAATTTAGGTAATTACAGTTGCAAGTTAGATGTTAGTGTTCCCTTTTCAACTGATACACAATCAAAAAAGCTACCTTCTTCTCAATTTGGAAAGTTCATACGCCATATAACTTCATAAAGTACGAGTATTCGTTAAAGTACCCCAGTTTTATAGATGTCAAGACCATATATGATCAGATGCCGCTGTGCAATTACAGCACAACATTAATTGCCCTGTACCTGACAGACAATTTATTTGTAGAATTGCAACTGATTGGAAATGCAGCTTATAACTAAAGCGATATGTCTCGGGATATACAAGGATTAATCGAAAAATTTTAGTTTGTATTTCGTATCTATTTTGTTTGACCTTATTCTAGTCTAAATATAGACAAGCTAACTAACTGAGTGTGTATTATTATAGAAGGTGTCTGTAAGAGGTCTTTACACACGCCTACCACATATTCCTTAGGCCAAAATAAGCCGATTTAAGTAAACTCATCTAAGTCCAAAATCGCTTAGTTTGGGCGCTATGCGGCCTTGAAGTTAAAATTTTCAAATCGTTTTTTATTATAAATTCAAAACGGCTTATGCGATTTTAATAAGATTTGGCATGGTCAGTTAGTATTATTGGACGAAAATGTCAAGAAAATACTAATACCGGAAGTGAATGAAACAGGCATGGCCATTATGAAAATTAACATAATTTTTTTGCTGTCTCTTGTAAAATTTTCCTATTTTTATTCGTTTTCGAGAAAACGGAAAGAAGACCTTATGGTCGTGCGTTCGAAAAAAAGCATAAGGTAATCCAGTCAGTGATTTCTATCATAAACAAATGAATTTTGCATGGCTGAATCTACTCTTCAAGTAAAGACTACAGGTAAGACTTAGTAAAAGTTCACGATCCTGGAGATTCTGTGTAATTTATTTACTACAAAAACGGCACTTGTATTTTAATAATTTGTATTAGGTTATTTTACACAAAAAATATTTAAAAAATTAAACATGGACACAAATAATAAATACAAAAACTGTTGAAAGTGTTCTCCATTTATACGCATACAAAGTTTTATACGACGAAGGAAATTAAACTGTACTCTTTGCAAAATTTCTCCATCACCTCTAAGGTCATTTGTTGCATGTTGAATACGTTGCCATAGTTGTGGCCAGTTTACAGGAGCGTCATTAACTCCACCTATCTATTTGTTTGGGTATACTTGGTTTAAGTGGTTTCGAACATCTACTGAAAAATGTGGTGGAGCTCCATCGTGCATGTACCACATATTTCTCCGAAGTTGTAGAGGTAAATCGTCTAACAAATCCGACAAAATTGCAAGTAGATGACTCCCGTTAATCTTTGTGGAAGAATAACAGGACCAACCGTAGAATTGTAGAAAGTTTAAATCTGCTTCTCTTTGCCCATTAACAAAGCGACAAAAGCCCAAGCGCAGTTCGGGATCATGTTCTAAAAGATCTTGAACTGCTATTTTATCGCATGGATATAGCAACTACTTGTTCTCCAACTACTGCGTGAACGACATCTTTACATACTCCGAGTTTCCTACCAATTCGTCTAGTACTTATTTCTGGATCTTCTTCAACGCGTTCTAAAATTTCTGCTTCAACTTCGGGAACCCTTATAAAACCCTTATAAAGTGACCGGTCTCGCGAAGACTTCGCTCAACGGCAGCAAACGTTGGGGGACTTGGTATTCGACGGTTTGGAAACCTTTCAGAATACACCCTAACAAATTCTCGAGTATTTCCTTCGCACAATCCAAATACCAAAGTATATCTGTATATTCTGTATTAGCATATGGTAAAGGCATGATAAATCACAAAAAGTTAAGCTTTCTAAATTATTATTAGAGCACTTGAGCACTTTTGAACACTAATGACAATTCTGGTATTTTAGATTTGACACTATCATCAGCTCTTTTTTTTTCGTTTATCTCGAAAACGAATAAAAATAGGAAAATTTTGCAAAAAACATGATTTGATCGTTTTTGAATACTCTATCGAATAACAATTATTTCGTGTCTCTACTACAGACAGCAAAAAATATGTTAATTTTTATAATGGCCATGGGTGTTTCATTCACTTCCGGTATTAGTATTTTCTTGAAATGTTCTCAATATATTTGTCCAATAATACTAACTGACTATGCCAAATTTTATTCAAATAAATTTATAATAAAAAAACGATTTCAAAATTTTAACTTCAAGGTCGCATAGCGCCCAAACTAAGCGACTTTGGACTAAAATGAGTTTACTTAAATCGGCTTATTTTGGTCTTAGGAATATGTGGTAGGCGTGTGTAACGACCTTTTACAGACACCTTGTATAACCTGATAATAAATAAAAATGTGTACAAGTGATTGGAAAGTTTTTATTAACAAACTCAGGCAGGACTAAACATGATTTACATGAAAACTACTTCAATCATTGTATCAACTCTGTGCTGTATTTAATTAAATTACTTTTCAAATGCTCCTAAACCAATAACATATTCCATCAATTGCTATACAGCTATAATTTTAGCTACAATTTTAGTTTTCTTGATCCGTATTGGAAAGTGCCCTATAATCTGTAACTATACGGGCGACAAATTTATGGTATTTAAAAATAGGCGAAATCTATTTATTAAAATGCAAGACGCGTTCTCTACCAGCCTGTAAACTAACATCGTGCACAAATCCATCTGGAACTCAAAATCCAGAAATATTTTGGCATGTAACATAATTTTACTCTTTATGATTTTTAGTGTTTGCATTTTTCTTTATTTAATTTATTTGCCATTACAATACACACGGATAATATTGTCTCCAGAAGTTTATGTATTGCTGGTTTAAAACGAGACATAGTTTTTCACAGCAACAATAAGTATTGTATTTTCATTAGGTTCGATAAGGACTATTCAACAACATGATAAGCGAATGAGGGTTGTCTGATTTCGTCCACCGGCGTTCTTCCTTTGTTTTTCGTTGGTTATTGTACTTTTCTAGTACTGTCTGAATTCGCCCGTATTGCGCTAAATTGATTAATAATACAAATGGGCTAATGGACCAGTTTCCTGTTACGTATAGTTAATAATTAAATATTTAGTCGAATCAACTCTATTGCCATTACTTATGTATGTACACAGGTTCTTCGGGTTAAACGCATACGTACTAAAGCGGTTATGTACCTGTTTGCTTATTGGAATTGCTACCGGCTAGTTGTGTACTAATTTATTTGCCTCCAATTAACGTATGGCTTACCTTAGTTGAGCCGCTCTCAAATAGTAGCGATATATTGAGTTACTTATCTTCCAGTGATACGCATTTATTGAATTGGTTACTTACTTATTCAACTGTTGTGACTTTATACGGCTTATAGTGTTATGGGTAATTGCAGTTAGTCCCAAAGGTCTTTTAATCCACGTTATCTATTTTTATCCATACAAAACAAATTTTTATTTATTTCAGTCAAATTTGACTACTAATAAATGTATGATACATAAAAAGAAGATCTGTATAATCTATAATTATTGATTATTTACATTACGTACAAAAATAACAATTTTTGTAGAAAATCTTATAAAGCTGTTGGTCAACGTTGGCAGACCACAAAAGGAGAAATGAAATGAGCAGAATTTGCCCAGAAATGATCCAAAATATATAGGAATTTTTTTTAACTACGCTTCTGTATTGTCAAGAAGTGGCAAAGATTGTTTTTGTTTATTTTTGTCAATAATGAAACTTCAGTTCTTAAGTAGGTATTTAACTGCCATTTTGTCGAAAATTTTCTGACATAAAGTGGCAACCTTTTTTATACTGGTATACAAAAATAAGCAAAAATCTTAAGAAAAAATCTATTTCGCTGCTACTGAATTTATTCAATACCAACTTTAGATGCGCAGTGTATGTAAAGATCCAAAATTGATTTCAGAAACTTATTTTGGTTCTAAAATTCGCTACTGTGGGGCCAAAATTATTCCCAAAAAGTTCATGAGACACAAAACAAAGTTGATCAAAGCAGAACTCTGTCATATGATGCCTTCTATAGACATTAATAAAACTGATTCTCAGGATGGAGCTATCCGAGCCAAATTTGAGATCAAAATTTTATCCGACGCCTTGAATTACAGCATTCAATATACAAGATTAAAGCATTTTTTTTATCTGTGATGAGTGCTTGCTCCATAGCTGCTTAAGCTGTATTACTTGTATACCAAAAATTATGAGGATTCAAATAAAAAAATACATCTATGGAACTATATCCCATTCATTTCAAACGGCCAAAAACATTTTACGAATTGTTGAATGAAAATCTGGAATTTGGTTTCTGCTTTAATTTTCGCAAATACATTTACAGACTGGGGACATGGTTAGTGTGGTTGAATCTAACTTTCGCACTTAAACGGGTTGCCTTTACACGACGTAGCAGCTCTCATATCTCTCTTGGGAGAGAGTGGGGGAGAAAGTAGTATTACCAGCACCACTAAACTATAGAAGGAAGACTGTTTAATTATAGTTATTAAAGAATAACAGAATTTTATAACGAAGTGAATGGAATACCTCAGATTGAAAGAGTTTTGTTCAAAAAAAGAAATTAAAATCAAACGCCATAAATTTCAAACAAATGAAATACCACCTAACCTGATTAAGAAACAAAAATACACCTAAGATTTTCAACTAAATTTTTATTGAAAAAAAAATTGGTACTGATCTATTAGGCCAAAATTGAGAATTTCAGAAAAATTTGAAACGGTAGGTATGTGATAATTTTTTTGTACATCTTGTCACAAAATAACGCGATGGGCGAACAAGATGATAAAATTCAGAACAACAACGGAAGAGGGTGCGACTGCTTAGGTGGGAAGGATGCTTTAATACGTTTGTGGGTTTTCTCAATTATATAATTGAATTTAATTATTCACGTTCTTTCTCCTTTTTGTAATTTTGTATGGGGATTCATTTTTTATAAAAAAAACTTCTAGATTCGATTCGTGCTTTGTACTGGCAAACTTTAATAAAAGAAATATCTTTAAACAAAACCATATCTTTTATCGTTTATTTTCTACAAAAAATGTTCTTTTCTAAAACAAAATATTCAAAGTCGATTTATTCTGCTTTACATAAAAACTTAAATTATTCTAGCGTGATTGTGTCTGAGCTCAAAAGTAATTTTGTCATTCTAAAACTTGTCGAATTACTTTTTGACAACGACAATACGTCTTGCATATCTAGTGCATTATTCCAATACTTTGTCATTTTTAATCCTTTGTTATAGCTATAACGTTTTCTGACTAAATCCAAGAATTCGTACTGTGAGTTCATTAATTCATTTGAAGCAAACTTTTCTTCCCGCCTGTGCCGTTGTTCAAATAAAATTTGGTATCCAATTTATAGCACAATAAAACTTCATGTTCTTGTCTACACACACTTTTGATTCTATCAAAGTGATTCTGTATTACTGTAAATTTTAAACCGTAGTGAAGCCTAACAAAATCAGCTTATGCCCACTTTTAATTTTGTGACACATTCAGTCAACTATGGTAAAAACGCTGGGCCTTTCCTCTCTGGTACATATTATTGCTGTGTAGAAGCCCATTTTCTATGCCTCGAGTGCACTAATTCTTTTGTTCCAAAAATCTGTAGGTTCTCTTGAAAGTATTGAAGCCAACGTATGCCTGAAGCATGGTCTTTCAATATCTAATTGATTGCTCGTTTCTTTCTACGATGAAGATCTCTATGAGTAGGTTTTAAGATTCCACTAATTGCGTTAAAGCAATTAAAGCAACCACTTCAAATGCCTCCAATGATAGCTGTACTAGACACTACTGTCTACTACTAAATTGAATCCTCGTTACTTTACATTGATTCCTCAATGCTGAAAAAGTGAATGTTAAATAGTCTGAATAACCTCTTCAAAATCCTATAAAGTTAGATACAGGGAAAACGTTTTGGTATTCACTTCCAATAATAATTTCGTTACTGTTACATAGAGCGCTTCAGCATATAATCAAAATTACGCATCATTGATTATTCATTAACCCTGTATATACGTCAGAAAGCAATTTCTCGGAACATCTTTACTCAATGTTTACTTGCTCTGCAGCATATCCATGAGATCGACTACACATAACATTAGGCAATCCGATCGTCGATGCGCTGCACCAATATTTACTCCGTAAATATACAAAGAGCATGACGGTAAAATTACGCCAAACAGATGTTCGGAGTACATTACTTATGAACACATACGGACATTCCGTATATTCCTCCTCTGGGTTGGAATTTCTAAGAAAAACGAGCAGCAGCGGCGAGTTACTATGTAACTCGCGCGTATAACTCATGAGCGATACGGCTCGATTGGCTAACTAGGGACCCAACTTTTTACGTCGGAAGAACACGATCCATTAGGAAAAATCTAATTTCGACGTGTTATAAACTTTTTTCTTCTTTGTGCTCTTTTCGCAAATCGTGACTGCTCGTAGGTTATGCACCGAATATACGCTTACATTGGAAATCTCGCAGGGTCGTAATTAATTTAAAAATTTGTTAGTACTACGAGGTCGGTTAAAAAAGTAACAAGATCGGATAGAACTAATATGAAAAAGCTGCTCCAAGGCCAACACAAATGTTTAGTTTTCTTGTTAATTCTTGTAGTTTTTAATGTTTCCTTTACGATGATGCTTTATTTTCTATTTAATTTAGTTGAGTACATGATCGAATTGTATTTCTTATGGGTTAGTAGGTAAACTATAGGCGTACGGACGCAGTCACTCGACGTAGACACGCTGTATAAGCTGTCGTTTTGACAGCTAAAACTTGTGTAAAACCAACAAATTGTCATAATTATGACAGTTTGACAGGTTTTATTAGCTTATAATCGTTCCGTGGAATAGTTCCATGTCTCATATTATTATAATCGTTCCGTGGAATAGTTTGAAGTGGTAAGTAGGAGCCTACCCTTTTTTTGCAGGTCCTCAAAGATTCTTCTGTTAACATTTCTTAACGCTGGGGGTTTGCTTCTTACCGCAATTGAATGCCTTTTAATAGCCTAGCAATACGTGAAGAAGGACTTCACCATTCTCTTGACAATGCCGACAAGTAAAATCAGATATAAAGCCCAAGTTGCACAACAATTTTACATCTCTTGTTATCATTTCTTGCTTAAATATCGAAGTAGTGTTTGATTGATTTTTGCTTTTATGTTGTGTGGAGGAGATTACAATTTATAAGCAAAGACTCCTGTTTACTTTTAACTACATCATCTGTACGACCTTGCTGGTATCATATCTCACAGCACGAATTTATATCTAAGCTAATATGATTCTGCGATTTTTACAATTTTGTTACTTTTTATAACTTCTTTAGATTTAAATTCTTTGGAGATTTGCTCTCACTGTTACTAATTTGCTAGAGATACCAACGTGTTACCAGTAATTTGGACATATCAAATCAAATTTTTGTGTTCAGTCTTTGTTATTGACATAATGCTTTCTTGTAAATAAATAATATACGATATTATTCATTTAGCCAAGAAAATTTCTCAACTGTGATGGAAAACCCACAATATTTGACTAGTAAAAGAGTAGTAAGGAACGCTTTCGCTACTCTAAGAATTGCATTAGAAAGGTATCAGTCAAATATGAAGGACTCTATATTTCTTCGAGAACATCAAGACACTTAAATTTGACGATTTTCCGAAAAATAAGTTTTCTATCCAGAGGATTCGTATAGAACAACGGCAGGAACACATAAAGTTGATTTTCAAAATCCAGGTACCAGATTGAATTGTGCACTGGGACGCCCAATTTTCTGCATAAAATTTCCAGCTTCTCCAGCAACAACTTGGCAGAGAAACATTTTTTTGTGTTTGCCTGGACCACGTTTACAAACTGGCCTGGTGGCTATAATTAGAATAGCGTTGGTAACATTCAAATCCAGTATTATCGGGCAAAAGTAGAATAGTGTTTAATCTTTTCCAAAATTGAAGATCTTCTCAAGTTTGACCATGCTAAATTGACCAGAACAGCGACTTACTTCCTAAAAATATCGATATTCAGCTCCAAATAAAAAATTACTATCAATGATGTAACGATCTACGTCAAGTATTTTGGTCATTAAATCAGTTAAAACATCATACCAAGATTTGTGGTTTCTGATGACATTGAACCGTTACGAAGATATTGATCACTCTGTTAAGTACATCAAAGAACCCACCCCACCCACAACAAATTTACAAATTTAGCCATTACTTCTGATAATTGACTGATGAGCGGCTTTGTTATTCTTTGACGATGATGTGATCAGAATATGAAAGTAACAATTTAGCTAAAAATCGTTAGAAAACGGTATATCTCATCAGAGTAGCAGCTTCGTAGTTCATTGTATGACTTGATACCGTACTTGCTACTTTAGCTAAGTTAGTTTTAGCTTAAGTTTCTTTCTCTCCTCTAAAAATTGATGATATTTTGCACTAATGCTCTTCATCGTGAACAAATGATGCTTCGTTTCTAGAAGCCAAAAAGATGGTTTCAATTGATGCAGTACTTCCACGATTAAAGAAGAACAAAACAAAAATTAAATTGGTGTTTGTGAATTCTAACATAATTTCTTAGTAAAAGTTTCCAAGTTTGTTTGACATCAAGGCTGGTTCACTAGCTTATTACGACAATATTTTTAGTTGAATTAGTTAAGGCCTCCCAGAATAAGAATAGCGTTGTTCCTTTCTTTACAGTAATTAATCAGTAGTTAATCACTCTTTTATATATGACACATATTTTATATAATAAAAGGATAACGTTTATTGCGGGTCACTATATTAGTTTCCGACATATACGTGTCTAAATTTAGAAAAAAATTTAATCTATTTTCAGCTGTGTCTGCTGTAAGTAATCATTTTTCCAAATAAATAAATAAACAGGAGCATATCGAGAAAACCCCTAGGAACTCTGACGTAAGTTCGGGCATTCCGAACTATAAATACAGTTCCGATGAAAAAATATCTATTTTTGTAACCTTTACTTTGACATTGTCAATGTTTTATGTTGATGAAATTGTTTTTCCGATAGGATTTTTTTTAAATGGAAGACCTGTAGTCGAATGTAATGGTAGTGTTATCATCTCTCTTTATTTTGAGGCTATTATCAAGAAACCAAAATTATTTAAAAAATTATTAATAAACTAAGTGTGTATATAAATGATAAAGGTGTTTGAATTTTCCACTTTCAATTTTTTGTGTTTAAATTGGTGCTAAATGCATGACAGCATCTCTGAGGGAGTAAATGTCGTATATAGTAATAAATAATATTTAATCAGAAAGATGATTACAATGAAATTATGTATGTTCTCTAATGCTGGTATCTTAAATTGCACTATACATACTTTAATTTTAGACTTAAATACTCTATCAAAATTATTACAAAACTATAACACTTTTCAAGATAAAATTATAACATTTGTTCAAAATGCCGTCCATGTAAATTTAAGCACAAATTCAAATTCATACTATTGAACACATTGTGTAATATTTCCGGCCTAATGTCATTTACAGCTTCCGTTATTGTATCTTGCTATTCTTCTAATGGATGGATGTGATTTCTTCATCGCTTACCAATAACAAATATGCAACAGCAGAAAAGTGGCAATAAGAAAAGCCTTTCTGGTAATAAAGGAGTGAAATAACAAACTAAATAGACGAAAACTGAAATGCAGAAAACCAAAATAAACAGAGGGACGATACTGATTATTTGCGGTATAGCTTGTAGAAACATCAACTTTCATACATTAAAAAAAGCGCGGGCAATTCAAACATCTTTCAATTATTTATATACACACTGTATATTTAGGGGACATTTTTTTGGTTTTTCTAAAGTCTAAAGTGAATCTTTTACTGGTAAGCTTAAACCATTTTTGTTCCGTTGTTCCAGACTGTTTCTCTTGCGTTCAGATACTCTGCTACTACATCATTCCACTTTTTCGTAGGTCTCTCTCAAGCCTTTGCTTGCCATGATTGTTTTGTCCAATGTCACTAAAACTTGTTTATCTTCTTTTCTTATAATTTTTTAACTTTTTCGATGTTAATTTTAAAATGTCGTTTTATTCCATATTTCTAGATTAGATAGATTACTGCTAGTTTATTTACTTTGCTTTTTATTTTGCTTAATACGCCATCCATTATTATGTTGAATAGAGTTGGGCTCAATACTCCATCTTGACGCAGCCCGCTCTTAGTGTCAAATATTTCAGACTGTGAATTTCCTGTTCGTACTTAGTTTTTTCTCACCTTATGATTATGATTCCTATATTATCCCTCAACTATTTGTTTACTCCTCTTCTTTTGACAACAAAAAAGAGGAGGAAACGTATTTAACGTTCATTATAATTGTTTGACGTCTATGATGTATTTTAAAGTGATAATAGATCTTCAAAAGTACATTCTAATTCAAAATTAATGTCCACTTTTCGGCTGGAAACTATAACTACATACATTTCGAAACAAGAGACGGAGTTTTAAGGAATTTCGTTAGGACTGAAAGGGACATCAGTATTGAACTAGTTTATATATATCATCGCGCGATGTATCCTTATTTGTTATTGATTCAAAATATTAAAATAAAAAGCATTTCTTCCATATCCGTAAATTTAATTTACACAGTAAAGCAGCATTGCATAATCGATGGTCCACATAAGTATGTTGTGTGTTTAGTTAAGCTCATATTGTGAAAATTATACTTTTTAACGATCGTTAGCACTTAAAATTGGTGCTAATTTTCATCAATTTCAAAATATTTTCAAATTAAATCAATAAACATTTCCGATACACGAATATATACATAAATTAGGAATGCCTTATGAAAAGCAGTTAGGATAATAATAAACTAAATTTTGATTTTATTGTCTAATACATTTACCTCTCGATATACGATGTAGGTCACTTCCATATTTTCATTATTGCAATCACTGAAAATGTTAAGCTCCGCTAGAAGTGAAATCTAACTGACAGGATGTTACTGCAAACATTACTAGTTTGATTAAGCTCCAAATCTAATTCTGCACATATCACTGTGTCAATTTGCTATTTGCTATTAAAAAGTGCTTCATATTTTTTAGTGTTGAACATTTCACACAAAATAGTGCTTGAATGATACAATAAAGGCGTTAAAATTATTTGGTAATTAAATGAAAGAAAATTAAATTGATAGTAGACTTAACGAAGATCTGTGCTCTTAAAATTACAATAACGGCAAACCAACATTTTTTATTAATTTACTGACATTATACTTTTCAAAATGTAAACTGAACTCCCATAAATTCATCCATCAGGTGAATATACAGATCGTTGCATCGCAAGTGCCGTCAAACGCTCGCTCCGATTGACGTGTTACTTCGTTGAGCAGGTCTTAGCGTTGTAGTATGTATGTACGTGCATAGCTGCGCCGGTGGTATGAATTATACGTAATGTAGGTAGACTCATATGATAAAATTTTCTTTAACGTGCACAATGTGCCCGCTGTTTTTATCGTCATAAAAACTAAATATGTAGTTATAACAAGAATAGCAAACTTGCACAGAATATGTATTGTAAGAAGATGTTTATGACGAATGAAAAATGTAAAACATTAAAGCAATGTGTGTATTATCACAACAATTCACAGTAAAATAATGAAAATTAAATTCTGTAATTAGTAGCTAAATAAAAAATGAATATTCTCATATTTGCAGGAATAAACGTTAAAAAATATGCATATGTTACAACAGAAGGAATCTATTATTAGTCATAAATTATTATTTTATAAGTTAACATAAAAGCGACCACTTTTCTAATGCATTAAATGCTCGAAACGTCTTCCGGCCGCCTCAAAGCAATATGCTAAACGATCGTAGAAGCCTCGTTGCGCATTCTGTAAAATTGCTGGAGGAATGTCATCAAAAGTGTTAATAATTTTTTGTTGCAATTCTGCCAAATTGTTTGGTCTATCGTTTTCAAATGTATAGATCTTAGTTTTCATGTATCCCCATAAGAAAAAGTCATTAGGGAGAGATCTGGTGATCTAGGTGGCCAGCGAATAGTTCCCCAGGTACTTAGAACACGGTTTGGAAATACATTATGAAGATATTCCCGTACAACTCTACTATTATGAGCGGGACACCCATCCTGTTGAAACCATATGTTATCCAAGTTGAGCGCCAATTCGTGAAGGCGTGGGATAATTCGATTCTGGAGCAAGTTAAGATACTTCTCGCCTGTTAAATTGCCATCTATAAAAAAATGGTCCAATTTTAAGCTCTCCAAGTAATCCCGCCCAAACGTTTAATTTTTGGGGATACTGAGTTGTAGCAGTGTATGTTGGGTGCGGGTTTTCTCTTGCCCAGTGTCGAGGTACAGCGGGATTATGTCTTCCGTGCAACGGGAAAGTACTTTCATCCGTAAATAATATATTTGCAATAAAATTTGCGTTTTGATTGCAAATATGCATCATATTTTCGCAAAATTCCATACTCTGTTCTTCATCTTCGGGAAATATTTCATTTGTTTTCTGTAATCTGTAGGCATGGTATTTATTTTTCTTTAAAACGCGGCATACTGTGCTTTTAGAAATATCCAGCTGCTCACTAATACCCAATGAAGATATTTTCGGGTTCTGTTCGACACTGGCACAAATTAAAAGATTTCTTTCGTCTTGGCAAACAAATGGCTGCCTATTACGTTTGTGCTTGTTCGGCATAATACAGCCCAATCTTTCAAAATTATTTATTATTCGCTGAATTGTTTTTAGAGCGGGTCGTGATTGATAATTCTCATAAAAGCGCTCTATTATTTGCCTTAAGGGTATTTCCTGATGATACCACTTAATAATTTGTTTTCTTTGAACTAAATTATAAACATCCATTATTTTTATAACATATAAATACCAAACTAACAAACTAAATAAATATGTATCTTACACTAAACTCTGCAGAAAACCTAATAGAAACGACGACAAAACACTAACTAAAGGCAGATACTTGTATTCGTATAACACTGGACAATTTAAATAAAACAATCTAAAACACAATAATCTTAAAAACGGGTCGATGGCCGCAGTAGCTAGGCGGCTGACTATTGTTGTGAGACAACGATAGGTGCCGGGGTTCAATTCTCTGGAGAGACGGTGACATTTTTTCACGAGTTTAATCCCGGATCGACTTGCCATTCGCTGTTGGGAGCAAAGTGATTAACAGCGCGGCATCATAAAAGGCGATATGATTTCACAAAGCCATTTAAACACAACTTACACACACTAAAACTAAAAGAGTTGCAGTGATAGCCAGACAAGTAATACAGCTTACGGAGTCACTGCAACTACCACACATTAAGAAAAAAAAAACGAATATGTTTAGCAAAAATGCTTGAAGAATGAGACAATTAACAGATTAGGATATAATAAGAAAATGCAAATGAAAAGATTATTGTTTCAACAAGAATAATAAAAAAATGAAAATGTAATAAAATATCGCAAAGCGCTAGAACATATGAGACAACTACCTTCTACATACAATGCCTAACTGGAGCCTGCAAATATCCAAATATTCATACGTATTCTCTGCAACATGTATCGACGCCGGCGCGGCATATGGACTTAATTAAGACATACGTTCAACTATCGATATAATATTTTGACGGCACTTGCGATGCAACGATCTGTATACTCTGTAAAAAATCTTTCTAAACAGTTTGCAGTAATAAAATTGCAAAATAAATAAAATTTCTAGTACGGCCAACATTGTCTTCAGAACTGCGATATCTTATCTGTTTACCTGTCTAAATCCATATAATAATATTTTAAAACACAACTTCCCAGTAATCCAACAGGTATTTCAAAGAACACCCACAATTTTAAGAATTTTAGGTTTTATTTTGCGATCTCATACCTATTAATAAACGCATTTACGACATAAATACAACTTCTTAAAAGTCACACCTCCTACAATTTTCCAACAATGTAGCAAAGGGACCAAACGAAAGAATAGGTCAGCTTGGGTCCCCATAAGTGGATATACCTTTACTACCTGAACACGAGTTTGGTAAGACACGATGCGGAGGGTAGTTAGTCTTGCGTCGACCATCGCGCATAGCGGAGTTCTGTCGTGTACCGTGTAGAGCGAGCAATGCGCACAAACAAGTTTTAAAATTGTGGCGCGCTTGTATTATAAACACCGCACGTTTTCTTTTAAATTATTAATAGAATAGTGTTGTGATCTTTTATTGGATTTTAATTTAGTGAGATGTGTTCAACGAAATTAACTTTATTCTCTACATTACTATGTAAGTTCTATGTATAATTTTGTGAAAATTATTATTCTGAGCAAAATCCTAGAAATAGTACTAAATTTTTCTTTTATAATTCTTTTGTAAAACGTGTATGTAGTCACTAAAACTCGTTTTAACTTTTAAAATATTAGTCATTATATTTCGACATAATGAATTACTAGTATACATACATACATATACCGGAAAAGACTAACATACCAGAAGGCTTGAATTATGTAATAAAAAATGTGAACTAGTTTAGTCGCGAACGTTAAAAACAGCTTTGAACATTGGCGAAACGTATATTTACTTCTTATAATGCCGGAGCGCATGTTCTAGTTGACCCTGACTTGTCGGTTAAGACTCCATGTTGACGCAAAGAACTAAACCGTTAGCATTTCTTTTTGAACTTGTTTTTCTTATGCAAATCTCTGTTGTTGTTGTTGCTAAATATCCGTATAATATTGTATGCCGCGTAAGTATGAAGATTTACATTACTTTAAATAATAATTATTATAAAAACAATTCAACAATAAACTTCACGTTGCTTATCTAGTAAATCTACAAACATCCTTGTTATTTTGTAGCAATTCTTATACCAAATTATATATAAAAGCACTGCTTCAAATAAAATTCTCCACAAATTTGGGAACCTGTTTATTATACATCGATTAGATTGGTATTCATTGTAATTAGTACGCGTAGAAAGTTGTACCTATTTGGTTTTTAAATATGGTCACCCATATATTTAATGATAATTACATAGTCTTCCTAGAATTGCTATTATAAATTTATCAGCAATTTGTGATGAAACCTGTGTATCACTAATACTACTTTTTTAAAGAAAAATCATTAAATGATTCATAATAATTCAAAGAACGATACTGTATGCAATAAAACCGAACCTATCATAATTCTTTCATTTTATTGAAAATTCGAAAAAAACAGAGGGAACTCTAGCTTGCTAATGAAGTCACCGGTTATCTCATTGATAATTTGATTCTTCCAAATACTTTCTTGAAAAGCGATAAATTTATATTTTATTGTTAACTACAGTAGTTTTGACAAAATTTACATAATTACATGAGCATGTGAAGATTTTGTGACACCTCAATTCGTAAAACATTACCACTCTTTAGAAAAACAAGATAATAATGAGACAAATTGTTTAAAACTAATTTTTTTTAATGTGTGGTGGGTGCTTAGTTGCAGTGACTCCGTAAGCTGTATTACTTGTCTGGCTATCACTGCAACTCTTGCGGTGTAGTTTGGTGTGTGTAAATTGTGTTCAAATGGCTTTGTGACAGCATCATATCGCCTTCTATGATGCCACGCTGTTAATCACTTTGCTCCCAACAGCGAATGGCAAGTCGATCCTGGATTAAACTTTCTGAAAAAATGTCACCGTCCCTCCAGAGAATTGAACCCCGGCACCTATCGTCGTCTCACAACGATAGTCAGCCTCCTAACCACTGCGGCCATCGAACTTTATTAATTATTATTGGTTATCGTATCAGATGTTATTCTCCTCATTGCTGTTGTTATTCGTTCTTTTAAATTATCTAAACCATTGGGCTTCTAGAATACTTCATCTTACAAATATGGAAGACAAAAAATACGAGGCATGTTCGGAAAGTAAGTACCGTTTCGTTCTACCGCCACCGCAGCGCTATTGTCGCGGTTATACGCGTGCACAAGCGTGACTCTGGTTCATAGTCTTTCCGTTGACACCGTTACTGCCGAATTGTGTTGTTTTTACATTAGTTACTGATCGTTCAAAATGGTTAAGACAATTGCTGAGCTCGCCGACTGTGAAGTGCGTTCTGTAATACGATTTTTGAACGCGTGAAACTTCGACGCACAATTCAAAATAAACGACGTTGAAAACTCAGTGCTGCTTGTGGTGCTTCATGACAATGCCCGTTACCATTCTACAGGTGTCACGCAAGACCTTTTTAAACAATTCAATTTCGAGTACAACCGCTCTACAGTCCCGATCTCGCATCTTCTGACTATCATTTATTCTTGAATTTAAAGCGTGTTTAGGAGAAAGGCCTCTGACAGTGATAACGACGTAAAAACGGTGTTCTGCAATGACTATCTTCACTGGCGACATCTTTCTATAAAGAAGGTATAAAGAAATTGGTTTTCCGCTCTGATAAATATCTGAATAATGGTGGCGACTATATAATAAAATAATTTAAGCAATATTTTTTCTTGTGAAAATAAATTGTTTTTGGAAGAAAATGTTTTTATGAGTTTTTTTTTTCAAACCGGTAGTTACTTTCCGGACATGCCTCGTAGTAGAACGTAATGCCTTAGATCGTTGGTTATTTCTTGAATTTGGCAGGCATTGTAAACTATCATGGAGTAACATAATCTTTTGCTGAATGGCAGTTTCAAAATTTCGGATCGTTTCTTTGTATATTCTCCTTTAATTGTAGAACCTTTCCTAATGTATTCAATTAACAAGGATCATTCTTTATCACAACATGCTATTGTAATCACTTTTCCAGATGAATTTTTGCATCGTTGCCGTTTTGGGTTCGAGTCCCACAATCACATCTCAATTTTTGTAGTGTAAGAATTTTTGTTCATTCCTAAATGGTCGTAAAAAGTTCTTATTACTAAAATTTCTCCACTTCAACGATAATCGTTGACGCCTGCTTTCATCGATTTGTCCCTCAATTCTATTAACTTCTTCTTCATCTTTGGTGAGTGTCATTTCAAGCGAATTCTTAAGCTGCATTGCTTGTCTGACTACCGCACCGCGGCAATTCCTGGTATGTGGTTTGTATGTGTATAAATGTATTCAATTCTTTGAGCACTATATCGCCGTTTTTATGTCTGTGTTAATCACTTTGCTCCTGACAGCGAATGGTAGAATGCATAAAATTCTCTGAGAAATATGTCACCCTCCCTCGAAGAATTCGGATTCAGCGATCTGCCACATCACTGAGTAGCCACCTAACCGCTGCGGCTATCGATTCGTTTTATCTTTGCTTTAGTTCTTACTTTGATAGATCTTCGGTGTTCTTGAGTCGCTTTAAATCGAGTCACTACCCCATTCAAATTGCTCAAAACAAATTTTACTATAAAATATGATGACACACTTTCCATATACACGTTAGTAATCTTTTAATAAATATTTTTGGGTCCATTTCCTGCCTTCATGTTCCAACTAAATTTTATTCGTGTTTTTTTTTTTGTTAAGTAAGCCTATTTAAAAAGGACAAAACTATCTGAATTTAAACCAAGTTTAGTCGGTATAAATCTCCAAGTGTTGTATAAGCACAGATGTGTGCATTAAAAAAAATGGGATAATCTCAAAGTACTTGTCGGAAATTGAAAGCGTCAGAAATGTCAGAAATTCTTTGATAATCTGTAAGGTGATATAATCATGTATAACCTTTGAAATCTATTATGACAATCTAAATATACTGCATAACATGACAGAACCGTTTACACAGATAAAAACTTATGATTTGTGCTTATAAGAGTTGTCTCACTTTTATTTCACTGTACTTAACAGGTACAGTTTATTATTCTGACTAAATCTTTTCTTGACTACGTAAACATAAAAATCTTTCATCGTATATTGACTGCAAAACCACATTACTCAAGTTTTAACATAATACGAAATTTGTGGAATTAACATGAATAGATGTGTAATTAGCTAACAAACATAGAGGTCTTCTATTAACTTGTGGTTTATACTTTATATTCCAAAGACTAGTAGAAAGTGTGTTGCTGAATGGGAAATTTTGCACGTGCTTAACCAGACAATGGGAAAGTATAGCAATAATACTGAGCCATTTATAATAATTGAAACTTTTAAAGAAAGTGAGCTCACGCCAGATTCTTTAAAAAATAAAATAATATTAGAAACTGTACGCAGTTAAGTTTTTTCTTGAAATTTCCTAATTTATTTTTAAATAGCCACCGCCTTACGATTAATAAAATAAGAAAATAAAATCGAAAAGGAAACTGTCACACTATTAAAATATCTTTTATATATCTATCAAATGCGTAAGAACTGTATTTTAATGTGTTTATATCTTATTTTCAATAAACAAACTTATAAAAACGCCACTACGGTTAGCAGCTTGATATCCGCCATATTGAATCACGACCCGATCTCGAGAACCAATCATCCAATCGTATGAGACGTAGATGAAATAAAGAGCACGTGACGCGGCAGATGTTACTCACGAAGAAACCAGGACGACTAGATTTAAAACGATTAATATCAACTCGGCGTTATCTGCAAAAACAAATACATCCAAAAGTGACTGCGACGATAGATAAGAAGAAGAACTCTTCTCCATACGAGTAAAAGACTCGTTCAAGAGAGAGAAGGAACAGTTGTCCGTGCGGTTAACGGCCTACCGGTTGGATTCGAACGAGAAATAAAAAAACTGGTCTCGCGACGTTGCCACATCCACCGAGGTCACGGTAACACCTGCCGTTCTCGAACAACTGACTGTTAAAAAGGGCCCATTTAAACGTTGCACAACCGACATATATGACAGTCGACGAGCAGCGAGGCGAACAGATTTCCAGGTAGAACTTTGGGTCAACGGGTAGACGTAGGTAGTGGGTTGGTAGTTGTTGCTGTAAGGGCACATTGGCAGATGTTAGTTAGCAACACTGGAAATTTAATGCACACACGTATACACACAGTATAGAGTGCTGTGCCAAGGAATATAATGGAATGGTGTCTTGAGTATCTACCAGGGTCAACATACTGTTCTTGCAGCAGCCGGGATAAATGCTTCTACATACGGATTGTTTTCATAATTTTAAAATTCTAGTCAGCCCGTGAATAGTATCCGTGCGTTTTAAAAATGAATGTTTTTATTATATATTTCTAGTAGATGTGGATATGAATACTTATACGTGTATTGTACCCGCATAGCGTAGACACAAGAAACATTATTCGTTAATATTCAAAACGTCCAAATACGAATGAATACAAAGTAGAAAAAAAGCTTATCTATGTGGTTTGGGTTCTATGCACGTTGATTGCACAAATTGATTTTAGCAAGGGAGTGATTACTGTTTGGTAAAAGAAACCAATTATAAAAATTCCTTCCAATTTTGTCGAGCAGTTGCCTCAAGTGCAGATGTACAAACCAAGAATGAAAGCTACCCTTAACAAGACATCCTATCGTTCTTATATTACAATTCAGGCAAAACCACACGGCTAGAAGAAATTTAATTTGCACAGAGCAGATGGTTTGGATGGTGGTTTGTTTCACTGAAAAAAGGTACCTAGTGTTATCGAATGAAAAACTAGATACATAATAAATTATATGAAGAAGTATCGAATAAATTATAATATGCATGTTTTGCGATAGATTCATAATTAATTGCGAAATTAATTCAAATGTAAGCATTGGTTTACAACAATGGATATCTCGGAGCAAAAAGAACTATTACTTTTGATGTAATATTATATTTTAGCAATGAATCAGATTCAGGATAACCCAAAAGCTTGTATAAATGGCCATTATTACAGCAGAATAATGCAAAGTCATGTTTTGGTCCTGGAAAGAAACTGGGACTACTATTTTTACAAAAATTCGACACAAAAAATTCTACAATTTTATTTAAGAACAGAATAATTCGCAAACTAAAGAAATAGACTACTATTTTTACAAAAATTCGACACAATTTTATTCAGGAACGCAGGCCATTCAATTGTATGTTACAGAGATAATAGCTAAAAATTATAAAATTTAATAAAAACTGCCATTTCTTCTATTAAAAACTGTGTGTATAGTATATTACAAATGGTCCTCACTAGAGACGGCAAAGAGGGGCAAGTTTCAGTGCAGTGCGGAGAACAACATGGAAGGGTTGAGCAGCCGCATCAAGGCGAGCGATCAGTAACGTTTACGTACTGGCATCATTTATGTTCATGACTTTCATGAGTGAGCATAGGCGATACGGACGCATGGATCAAAATAATGACAAAAAATATATTATATGACGTGCTGTAACACTTACTGTTTTAAGAAGCTTCCATGAAATCAGAAAGACGGCGGCATCTATTAAATATTTGAATCATTAAATATGTTTCCACACTTGTTTCAGTCAAATGAGTATGGCGTGCGGAATAAATATTTTTTATGATGAAAACGACGGTTCTACATCGAGTGATCTCATATTTGCAAATTTAAAGTAATCCTTGTGACAACTTAATGGATCTTTCGATGAACCTTAACAAATTTGTGTTTGTATGAGAAAATCTGACTCCTTGTTAATAACACTTTCAAATAGGACATAACTACAATTTTTTATTTTTCAATTCTGTTTTAATTCTTCTTTTAACGTAGTCACAAGCTGATGGCGTAACGTTTCTTATCGATCTTAATCTGAATACTTGCTCCAGAAGGAGACGAATGCTTCTTGGTCTAGTAAAGTGAACTGTAGATTACATAGAATAAAACAAACAGCTATATTAAATGTTAATTGTTCGCTGTATCGTTTGCCACGGATTGCAAAATGGTGTTTTACGCTTTTTAGGTGGCCTTCATAATTCTACCAACTAATACATGTCAAATAGTTATCGCATCTTACACATTTAATTCTATCGCCTTCACATAGTTTCTTTGAAATACGCGACATTTTCTAAGTATGTGTGTATTGATAAGCAGTCACAAATATCAGTGGAATAATACTGAACAAGTGATACGGACACTTGAGTTTCCGTACCACCCCTCTACGTTGCTCACCGCCCTGCATTTTAAATTGCCCCTTTTTGCCGAGTCTAGTCCTCACTATATAAAATATAACCATTACAATGATTACTAACCAAACAAGCAAAACGCACATGTTATATTTATTTCCTACACACACAGAATTGTGTTTCCCTTCTATTTACCAATAATTATTAAAATATTAGGACAAAGATAAACGCAATATGTATATTCTTTTCATATGAAGGTATTTTGCAGATAAATATAACTTCAGAATTATTATCTACCTATGTACCTACATAAAACCGCTCTCTTACACGAACAAGTTCTTTTTGTTAAGCATTTGCATGTAGAGTATCTATGATCACGATTATGTCAAAGAATATATCGACATTTCCAAGTTAATTTAATAATAATATGACTTAATTGATTGAACTTAATGTCTAAAACGAAAACTATAAACATATTATCAAAATAAGTATGCATTGAATCTATGCTTCATTTGGAATTGGGATTTGTATGCTAATAATAAATGCATATATAGACTTATGCATACATGTTAAAGTAATCAGAACAAAATTGACTCTATTGTTTGTCAATTTGGAGTGGTTTATTGTTGATTCAAATTATTGTCACTTTTTGAGATACTCAGTGTCAATGACATTTTTACAAGTAATATTATAATGATACTCTTTCTAACTTTCAAACATTATGAATGCGTTTCTCTTCGACTTAACTGTTAAGCTTAGCTTTTATTTTTCCTTTCTTTTATTTTCTTATATCGAATATCCTGTTATTCGTTGAGCTTGAGAACATGGCAATAAGCTATAACTTAATAATGAAATCCTTATTTCATAGATAACCTAAACTAAGGAGTGAAAGGCACGACTACTTCACGCTACGTAGGAAACTGAAAGGACAGTGGGTAAGACATGTGGAAACCAAACCCCTCTCACACAGGGTGTGTACCAATTACAAACGAGACAACTTTTATTTTTAAAGTTCTATTAAATTATTGTATCATTCTCTACAAACTTTCTTCATATAAACTTCTTTACAATTTTGTACATATACTTCATTATTTTGGAACAAAAGTTAAACAGCAATTTTCACAATAAATGCGTTTTTCTTCGCCTCCTTTCACAAGTTGTACTGATATTTTTTATTAACAGTGTTTCGCAGGATTTTTGTAATCAGAATAAACTGACTTACACTAGTTTTTAGAATCTACTTTTTGACTGTTATTTCTATATTTCTTGGTAATGTTTTGGCAATCCCCAATTCTATAAACATTCACAATATTTAGTTGAGAAACAACGCTCGAACAGGTCAAATTTAATTGTTTACTGCACCGTTTGGTGTGCTTGCAATATAATTAATTTTTTTAAATCTGAAAAATATTCAGATGAGTCATATCCAACTTACACCTTTATTAACGGTGATAAACTTTTAATTATATAAACAGGAAAACTTGATGTTACAGTATCGTGTTATTCAATATTTTACAGTTATTGCTTCCTCTTTTTCCTTGGGAACAAAATTCATTTTCCCAATAATACGTCATTCAAATAGACAGTAATCCAACGATCTGTAATCATTTATACACCCAGACGTATAAACCTCGTAATACTTCTTTTAGTCTGAAATTCGATTACTTATTCAAGCAATTTACACTACAAGCATCCGCACTTTCCTCAAGATCGCTAACGGACCAAGTTTCAAGATGATAAATCGCATCCCAATCGTAAAAAATTAATGGTTTCATAAGATGTTGGTGCATTTAAAGGAAAAACAAACCTACGTGATTGATGACGAATATCACCGTTGGTTACCAAGCGAAGTTTCATATTCGCAGTTGCACTACGAACATCGAGAATTCAGCCAGAAGTGCAAATGTTCTCCCGAAACTACCGCATGGATGCGCCGAATTGTTTGCTGATGTATAATTTGCATAAATCGTTAGAAGAAATATTTGTAGTGAATAAGTTTGTAGTAAGTTTATCGATCATATTAATATTCGCGTTATAGTTTCGCAAACAAGTAGTTAATATCAAAATATTTCTTGTCGAAATATTAATTTGAACGATGAAATGGACGAAATTGGGTATAAATTCAATTTATTACCGAGTTATTTACTCATATCTGTGTCTTACCAATAATATATAGTAAACAACAATCAATTTTGCTTAATAGGTCAAATATCGTATTAAAATTAACTTCGGAAGTACACAACGTAGATTAAATTGCTAGAGATGTTAGACCAATTACGTAATTATAAATCCATTTAGTTGTATCCTAGTTAAATAATTTCTAAGGATCCTGCTTCGCTAACGCTAATTTAGTTTTGATTGTACTTCTCCCTAATGTATGTATCAGATGTAGATATTAGATTTGTTGTCTGGATGTAGCGTAATCGAATTTACTCCTAGTTGAATTTGCTTTATTTCTGTAGTACGATTTTTTAAATAATCCTGTCCTTATTTTGCTAATTATTTTGGTTGTATCATACTAATGGGTTTGCAGCAACAGAAATGATATATAGAATATTTAGGATCCGGCTGGTTCTCTCTATACCTGAAAAAGTTATACATCTTTAGCGTGTTCAATACTCGTTAGTTTAAAGATTGCAACAACGAATTATGATATATCATGCAAGCTTTCATAAGCGTGCATAAAATTTGCCTAACTAAAAGTTATTTCATTTCAAAAGTTACTAACTATTAATCGTTTTAATAAAGAGATCTGGCTACATATTCTGAAAAATCGCATAAGGACTCGCAATTAAATAGTTAGTATCCCTAACGACACAGTTTCGGATCAGAATCAGAACCGCACGGTGTTTAATATCTGAAGAAATTATTGCTACGCAAGAACTCACTGTGTTGTAAAACACCTCTATGAGTTTGGTTCTCTGTGGTCAGTTGCTAATGGGAAGTTTTAAACAAGCAATTTTAAGTCCAATTTTCAACATCTGCTGAGGCCTTTTGTCTTAGACTTATGTGATTAGAAAAAAAGCTGTATGTACAAAATTTTGCTATCTGTATTGTATCAAGTTAATTAAAAATGGTTTAGTTATCTACTTGATGTGCCATTATTATGTCTCTTTATTTAATATATATCTCTCTCTCTGACTGTAAGCTCATACGTAGTTTTAACACCTTAGACGATATTAACATCTAAAAACCTTTTTTATCAAAAATTCACGACTTTGAACTTACTAAAAGCCGATAATTTTTCAATTATCTAGAAAATAAATAGTCTCCAAATATTCGTATCTTTTAAAGCGATAAAGAGAGGTATAGGATATATTTAAAACTTGTTGGAAATAACATGTAAAATCGAAATACATATAATGATGTGATGTAGATCATTCAAATTTTAATGCCTAATATTGGGGCATTTAGGAAGGGGGTGGGGCAAAACACGGTATCAATTTATTGGTAAAATAGTTTTCCACTCTAAATAAAAATTGACTTACCTCGGTGTTTTTGTATTCCTTAATACTTTAGACATTTTTGAGATATATTGTTTTTCAATGAAGCAGAAAATAATAATTGATGTTGGTAGAAAGAACCAGGTGGCAATTATTAGGAAACCAGGAGTGACGAGGTGGTACCGGGGATAGCAGCTGAATAAAGAGATTAGAATGTAACTCCTTTATTAAAACATCTTGACCATCATCATCATCAGATGTTTTAATAAAGAAGTTACGTTGTAATCTTGTTATTCAGCTGGTATCCTCAGTATCACCTCGTTCCCCCTCTCCCTTTACGCCCCCTCCTTTTTCTGATTTAATAATAATATTCAAATGTTCATACCTATTTTTAACAGTTTAGAGTTAAAAATACGTAGAGAGTATATTAATTAGTCTTCTTGCAAACAAAATGTTACACTGGCGTTGCTCATGTTTGAGGGAACCATTGAGGATAAGATGTAGTATGGTTAGTAGATGTATATTGGTTTATTGGTGTTTTCCATCATTTGAGATGGATAATTTTCAAATGAACACCCTGCTGTAGAAGACTTTAGAACTTCTTATCATCTCATAAGAGCATCGTAATGTTTGCAACTTTATATTATACTCAAACAAAATTAGATTAATTAGGTTTTCTACATCTATCTTTCACAGAAAGCTTTGAAGTATTTTTGCAAAACGAAATAATCTACTGAAACATGTTGACAAAAGGATTTTGTAAATATATAATCAGTCTAGTGGCACTTTGAACTCTTTGCATTTAATATAACAACTTTTTTTCTCAGTGTACATATATAAAATAGTAAATAAGTAAAATATAAATCTATTCTGAGTTAATTCAATTCTCGCGCCTGCGCCTCATTATATCTGTCATTTAAATGGATCTCCGTCTAGACAAAAAAAAAATGAAAAAGTTCTAGATAGTTCTACAAAAACATGATGCTTCACAACATCAAGGTGAACTTTCCAGTGATCAAAAAAGGACAATATCACACAATTGTATTGGATTGGCAACCTCAGTCATAAGATGCTAGTCCAATTGAGAACATATGTAGCAACGCTATCAGACTGTAGCAAATAATAATAGTGAATGGGTCCAATGCAGTGAGCGCATATTTTGTTTGTCCTGGAATGACTACATTAATTTTGATTTTATGTTATATACGAAATATTTTTCTTTCCTTTCACTTCAGCCTGTATAAATTATCAATAGACAAGGGAGGTTGACCTACATATCTATTCTAACCTAAAATTATTCTTACAGGCGTACCTATACAGACCCACGACATCTAATCTACTATAATAGCTATCATTTTGCTTAAATAATAGTAATTAATTAACGTTTATCGTAATATACATACATATTTTGTATATACACATCAGAAAACAAATCCAACCCAAACAGCTTTAGTACATGTTACCAAATTTATCGACCTTCCAACTATTATATCTAGATAAAATACGTACTTTTTGAAATTTTCCTATCAATAAAATATAGAAAATGGAACGTTGAACGATGAATATTTAATAAGAATACTACTAAATAATATATTGATTGTTGAAAACCTCCCACGTACACTTCCATAACGAATCTTTTTTGACATTTATCATCATATTTACCTGCCTACTTATTTATCAGGCGAAATCGGAAAAGACCGTCACTTAATAATTCATTTCATGAGAATATAATAACGGAAAAATTATATCAATACCGATAACAGGTTCGTATTCTCATTATAAAATGTATATATTGTTATGATTTATTTATACATTCCTAAATACAACGCAGCTTGTATGTAGGTAAGTACTAATTGGTTCTACGAATAGACTATTATTAATAATATTTGTGTGTATTAAAAATAGAACTAGTTTACGGTTATTAATTGTTGATTTGTTTAATATTTCTAGATACGTTTTACTCGTATTTTGACAGTTACAAAATTAGTTAGACAGTTGCGAAATTAATTTCTCTGCCGGCTTTATATAATGAAATTTTGCATTTTATCTGGTAGTTTTAATAAACAGCAAAAATAAAAATGTGAAGCTATTCTAAAAGCACAGCAAATATATCAATACTACCTTCTAGAGCAAATGCTCAATATATTTTTGCTTGGATATATGCCTCACAACGACGAATCCATCCGTTTCTTCTTACGAAAAGTGTATTCTGCAAAAAAAAATCTGTAATTATCAGCATTCAATCTATGACTAAATTTTATCGGTAGAATAAAAAAATTATCAAATTTTAATACGATTTTATTCTTTGTTTTCTGAACAAAATATGTTAAAAATAATCACTTTAGGGGCGTTAAGCATTCAAAAAGGGAAAATTAATATGGACAAAGCGTTACATACGCAGACGAATATAGAACTTCCGTTAATTCGTAAAAGTATGGGGCTCGCGTACTAGCAGCGTGTAAAAATCTTTAACACATTTTCACAGTTCCAACAAAAGCTAACCGTTTAGAAGCTGGGCACTATGTATGTATGTAGTGTAGGTACGCTTCGAATAGCATGCTTACCGTTAAAAAGGTCAAAAGCTTGAACGTGTTATCCAAAGAGACGGTCAGATTTTCCCGTGCCTGCCTTCGATTACGCTACACCTCCATCTATATATCCGACATGGAACGCTCAAACTTTTTAGTAGCGTAAGTTAACCTTTACGTCGCTTCATCCTACGCATACATATTGTTTCCGACACTATTGCAGCATTCCGTTGTAAGATGAATTAATTTTATAGAAAACGATAATTCTATTATGTTCTAAATTGACATTATATTGTGAAATATATTTAGGTTCTATAAATAGTATATCTGAATTAAATAGGAAATAAAACGAAATGAACCTCTTTTAATAGTAGGTGACATAATTTTTATCATATCTTTCTTGTAAGATATACATATTTACAATGTTTCTGAATAGAAAACTTCATTCTCAGGTTTTTTTTGACACAAAAATATTTCAGTCTGAGATTTACAGGTCATATCCAGATGACAGCAATATTTTCTTCAATTCGAAGCCTCGCCAATATAACAGAATTCAATTCGTATTTAAGCTAAAAATGTAATACCATAATAAAAAATTATTATGAGGACAGATACGCAATTCCAGCGGCAAGTTATAATTAATAGAAAAATATTTCACTTATGCTTATCAATTATGTGTGTGACAATTCTCTAACATAAATATATCTCTGTTTCCAAGGTCTTTTGAAGAAAAAGTTATCTGATTAAATGTGTAAAACAAATCATTCGATGGCCGATGTTCTAAATAGTTCAGTAGTCGTTCTCCCACCTCTTCTCAAACAGTTCAAATAGTACTCGGCGTCTTTCTCTACAAAGCAACTGTTTACGAAGGTGATGACCTCCTCATTTGACAAAAATCTCTGTTCTCCGAATGCAATTTTTAGATTAGGGAGCAAAAAGAAGTCACTTGGGGAAAACGTAATTTGTGAAGTTTCACCATGGCAATCGCTGAGCTTTGAGACGGCCTTTTCCTTGCAAATGTGGCCGCTTTTCAGGAATTTCTGCCCTTAGCTTGTCAAGTAATTATGCATAGCATGCTTCTGTAATGGTTTTTCCTGTTTATAGATAATCGATTAAGGTAACTCCATAACCATCCCAAAAATGCAATCGCCATCACTTTCCTAGTCTAAAAAACAGTTTTTGCTTTTTTTGGAGCTAATTTCCCCTTCGCAGTCCGCTGCCTTGATTGTATTTTTGTTTCTGACGTAAATGGTGTATCCAAGTTATTACACGCACAGCACGTAAAGTACGTACAGCAATTAATCGGTGCCAAAACTCTGATTTAGAGCGTCTAAACTCCGCCAACAGAGCTTTGGAACTATTCATTCGAACACGTTTTTGCTCTAACGTGAGCAAGCACAGCACCGACCGAGCGGACAGCTGTCTCATGTCTAAATCTTGATTCAGTGTGTGGCAAACACGTTCTTTGGACATTTTCATAACCTTTGCTATCTCTCTCACTTTAACTCTTCGGTCCTTTAGCACTATTTACTGAATTTTTGCGATGTTATCGTCAGGGGCTACAATTTTTTGGCGTGCCGACCTCTCATCGTCCTCCAAGCTTGTACGACCATGTTTAAATTCTATTACCAAAATTTCACTGTGAAGGTGTAGAGCCCCGTATACAACGTCCAACTCATCTTTAATTTGCATTGGCGTTTGCCTTTCGAAATAAAAAAATTAATATGATACTCGATTTTATCAATTTTCACAAAAACACTCACTTAAACGGCTCCGTCAAAATTGATGGTGCAAGGTGGGTGCAAGCTAGCTACCCTAGTTTGAAGCTGCTACTGTGACGAGGGATGGCTAGCGTCAAGTTTCCCTCCCCTCCTGCATTTTTTTAAAATAATTACTCAACTAGACGGGCGCAGGCTGTTATACATGTAGTGAAAGGTGGTGCAAGGTTGAGATGGGAAAAGGGAGGGAGAGGAGAGGGAGCAACTTGACGAAGCCCACTCAAACGATTGTCAAGCAACTGCGCGTCCAAAATTGCTGATACTTTGGATAAGTACCTGGCAATAAACGTTCAACCACATTACTCAGATTTTATTGATACGTGCTGCCATCTTTGCGTGGGGTTCGGTAATATTTCAGATCATCCTCGTATATTGCTGGAAACACCTTTCTAAATCAAGAGAAATGAAAATAGATCAAGCATTAGAAACAGACAACATGATTTCGGTCTGTGAGACCTCATCGTTCTTCGTTATACAAGACCAAATATTCCTCGCTCTTCCTTATATTGAGCGAGATTAGAATTACCACCACTGATTACCATCAAATAAGCATCTGCTCTTACTTCAGAAGGATTGCAACAATATATCGTGAAGCAAAGCTGCGCCGTCTTCTATATGTTTAAATGAGAGCTGAATTGAACAGATTCCTCACACTCCTCCATTTTTCCTGTCAGCTTTAATATAGCTATTTTCCTTCTTTACCTCGCAGCATTCTATTATATATCTTCTATTGTTCTTTGGTGAAGAGCTTGATATGGGAACCACAACAATTAGATCTATTCTGATCCTGTAGGTATTAGAAATTTTGTGTGTTCTTTTGAGCTTTGCAGTGAAATTTTGATATAGTGCGGCTCTGCACCATCTATATTCTGCATCAGACCCGACAACGGCCCATTTTTTCTTTCAACTTTTAATACAACATATCCAGTGTAGACAGCTCTTTTTTGCGTTCTTTTTTATGTCATTCGATGACTGATGTTAGAAATTTTTGATCTCTTCCTCCTTAGACACCTTGGTGAATACATTGTGGTAGTCATATTCGTAAGATTGACTTTATTGTAGTTTTGAGGAAGCACCCACATGTTTTGTATGCAGCTATTTCGGTTGAAAGTTTTATAATTATGCTTCGAGAGAGCAAATTATGGCTTCAAACTAGTTCGGCAGTTAGGGATAAACCTGTTCATGAATAGCAGTTATTGTTAGACACACTACAATTGTAGACTAAATTAAATTATTTCAATATGGAAATGAATTAAGTTAATTTGACAACACTTTCTTTATATAAAAACCTAAAATATTACAAAAACAAAAACTAAAAACTGAAACACTACGCTAAAGTTAGAAGCGATAAGTAATTAAACATATTTAAACCTAAATAAACGTTATTGTAATTACATAAATGGAATCTAACAAAGAAAGAGTACTTTAGCAATGACTTACATAAAAGAAAGGTATAGATAAAACCTTTGTAATCCGTTTAAGAGACATCTTACAAACGAACATCGTTCAGTACTGTATTGATTCCTCATCCATTCTAGGGACATTCAATTTTTAGCAATCCCTTTTAATTATTTATTTTCAGTATTTCATAGATTATGGCAATAATAATGTTATGAGTGAAATTATAATAAATAACAACTTCTTTTTTATTTCTGTTTTCAAGAACGAATTTAAGCACCGATAATACAAATAATGGAATCTAGGATCTGCAATTGCGAGGAATACGAATTTGTACAAACATACGAGATATTCACCCTAAAATAACAAATGATAACAATACTAACGGTAGAACTCCAAATGATAGGGTAACTTATCAATATTTTAAATAGCTGGAGCATGTTCGGTGGTATGTATATAGAAGTTTTCGACGGCGTAGTGCTTCTCTATTTGTTTAATAAATCATCAACCTAACCCGACGACTGTAGTTTATCTTGGAGAGAACATCTACCTTCCGTTTGCAAGAGTGAACTTCAGTATTTTCATGCTTTTACCAAAATACATCAGTTCTGGAGAGAAAAGCATCAATTTAGTTGTCAAAACAATATATTCGAAATTGATGCGTTAAATATACTAAAACTTACTTCGAAGAAAAATATTTTATCAATCAACATCTAGGCAGAATTCTGTCCTATTCATTAGTTATATTTGCTTACTTGATAAAATGCAGTCGTCTAGCCAATTTATTCTAAACGAACACAAATATTATTCGATTCGAGTTGATTCATTTTCTTCAACCTCAGGATACGTATAGCAATTACTTGAAGTTGAGTACTTTACAACAAAGCAAATACAAACTTTAATTTTATATTCTGAATGAAAACATAAACGTAGAATACATATTTAGATACACATAAAAAATATCATGCTGAAAGTATGAGTAAACCAGTTCTTTAGAATACTAACAACATTAATTTAATGTACACACACATTGAAAGTCGGGATCCAATTTATTTCGACGGAGTTTTATTTGTTATAAATTATACGTCACCCTTTCATAAAATTCGCCTATTTTCAAAATGTCTTATATACGAGTACAGTTAAGGCTGGGCTGTTTATGAGCGACTTAATTATATATATAGTCTATGCATTAGAAGATGAAGACCAAATGAAAGATTATTTCTGCGAAGTTAATTGTAATTTACGATATTATTTTCGCGTGAAAAGATACACGAGATCACAGAGTACACGCAAGTTAGAGGGCCGCCTTTCGGTCTCGTAAGAGAGTCATTAGCGTTCACGTCGAGACGTTCAATAAAACCGCAAGGACCGTCATTAGGATCATTACGTTTTTACGCCGGTATACGACGCGCTACATACGAGACCACCCCGAGCGCGGAACCAATTGGTATTACGCCGCATGCTGCTGCACGAAATCCGAGAAACAGTTCTAAGATCGCGAGTAAACCGCAGTGGGTCGAACTCTGAAGAAAGGACGTCCTAGTAAGATCAATATTCGAATTTTGTATGTGTACGTATTCCTAACTATATTGAGCAAAATAATGATTTATTTCAAACAAGAGCAGTTTTATATTTAAAAAGGAGAAAATTGTAATAAAATTTGCTAGTTTCGTTTTCACATTTCCTCCGTTAAACTAAGTAAACAGTTGTGCAAAAAAAATAAGTGTGTATACACCGATGTTATTTTCTCTCTTATAACTCACTTTGCGGAAAAGCAAGCGCCGCAGAATTTTATCCTGGCCACTAGAGATTAAACTACGTGTAATAGCCGCTTGTTGGTGGTGTTGGGCTATACGATGACTAGGGATTTTCATATTACGAAAAGAGCGATGCGACAGCGACACCTGTCGCGAAAACGGTCCGTCAAGGAAACGGTCGCCACGTCGCTCGTTGTCGTCGTGTCTACCTTCCCAAAACCTACTTTAATTAGAATTTTTGGCGGATTCCGGGCGTCCTCCCCGAGCGTGTAATTAAAGCACATGATCCCCTGCTACCGTTTCATAAAGTATAAAATTTAATAATACCCCCGGGTTGTGATTAAATTTTCGATTTGCTCTCCGCTAAGTAAACAAAAAAGGTGATGGCGGTGATTTCAGGAGCTTCTTACGTAGATAATTGAGTTTTTTTTTCCTTCTTCCTTTTCGTTTCCTTTTGCTCTCTGTTAAAAATGACTAAGCAAGACAGAAAAAGAATTAGCGCATGGAAGAATTTATTTACACTAAATGGAAAGTAAATTTCTTTAAACTGATTTGTAAATTTCTTTCTGCACCAGAAAGAAAAATTTAAAGAAAATATTTTCTCATGGTTTCAATTGATAATTCTTCCTTTTTTTTGTAGTTTAAAACGATAATTTGGACGTTCTTTGATATTAAAGATTTCAAAATAAAAGAATGTAAACTTTTTAATTATATTTAAGCGGGGCGTAATTGAATAACAATGTCAAAATAAATTATGATGGTTAAGTTAATTTGCACAATCAACAATGCCAAGTGGCCAACGTGGCGGCATCAATTCTGCGTATCGATGTAATCCGTACGCATTAGCTGAAGAATTATTAAGAAATAAAAGATAAACAGTGAATTCAAAACACAGAAAGTAGTTCGGTCAATTAGACAATTAAAATAACAAAAATTCCCGACAGAGCCAAATTTTGATGGAGGCCTTGGGTTTACCATTAAAAATAAAAATTTAAAAGTCCCCATCAATCCCATGTGTGCTAAGAAAGTTATTCGGGGTCAAAGGTCAAAATTTCAGGTTTTTTGGTTTTTTTCCCGAAAACGGTAAGTTTTATCAAAAAAATACTTCAGACCAATGTTGTAGATCTCAAAATTCTCTACAAAAATGGTTCTTATCATTTTTTCTCTAAGTGTTACCGTTCCTGATATATCGCAATTTTGAGAGTAACGTTCTACATAATATGCACACATTTCCACGCCACCTGTGAGGTAGTGTACTCGGCGCATTTTTTTTTACCGTGGTTTCCCCGGTACGCCTCTTCAACGAACTGCTATGACGTAATTTTTACTTATTTAACTGCATAGAGATTATTAATATTGATATTGGTTATTGAGTTTAATTATCGTTCTGATTTCTTTTGATATTTCAATCTGATTCATACTCTTCATAGTCAACTTCAACAATCATGTCTTCTTCAATTCCTCCTTCTTCTTCCTCTTTTTCGTCTTCCTCTTGCTAGATATTCATAAATTGTTCAAATGAAGATGAATCAGTTGCCTCTTCATCAAAATCACGTGAATCTTCCTCTGTTGTATTCAATTGGACATTTGAGCATGGCAATTGGTACACGCTGGAGAACACCTTACTTTTCTACAGCCGCATTTGGCACCACAATCTTCCTTGCAATTGCAAAAAATAGTGTTAAGAAGTTTTTCTGGAGCAGGGGCAGTAAAGCTTGAATCGCTTCCAAAGTATTGTTCAGTTGGAGGAAGACAAGATAGTTCTACTTGCTTCTTGTTTCGTGTATTTTTAACAAAGGTTAAATATCTGTATTTACCTATGCAATCTATTTTTTGGAGCTCCATAAACAGCAAGAAGAAAGCGAATTCCTTTCGCTCAGAATATATTTCTGTTCGCTGTTGAGCCTTTCCAGGTTCCAGAAAAGAAAGAATTTTATCAATTGCAGTCCTTGCAGTACATAAGTAGTACCAACAAATCAATATCTTCACCCACTACAATTGTTGTGTTTGTTGCATTACATTTTTCTATTGCTGTTTCGATTATGAGGACATCTGCATCATTTTGAACTTGTTTCACTTCAATATTTTCAGCTGCCAATTTGTTACGTAACTAGCAAAAAATTGTTGTTGGTTTGGTGGAACTGTCATAAATTCATCAAAGATCATGTCGGAACTAGAGGATGTTTTAGTAGTTCGACAACGTTGTTCTGCAGCTTTAATATTCGTTGTTGTATGTCACTATCGCGATCAAATACTACCGTCACTGTATGACCATAATGTCTACGTAACATATTTTTCAAAAATAACGTTGAAGGTTTCTTCTCGATCCCACACAACGTGATATAGTAGATCCTCCATCGATAATGTAAGCAGCATTAGTACAATCAACCTCAGCATTGACTGATTGAAAGCAATCCTAAATGGCTGACTTTGCTGTTTTACGCATTTCAGTCGCATCGAAGAGCGATAACGGGTAAAGAGCTAATTCATACGCGAAAAATTGTTCAATTTCATCCGCAAAAGTCTTAGTGACACTCATACGTTGAAATAATAATGCAGGGTCTATTGGCACTTCTTCTTCGTGAACTTTCACTGTGCTACTCGCAGCTAAAAGAGGAAGTACTTTTTCAGTGCGTTTTAATTTTATATTATTGAAAGTTAGACCTGTCATTTTAGATATGGAGGTAATCCCAATTTCACGAGCTTTATGGCAATTAATCTTATCGTCACCGACGACTCCAGAAGTAATAGATAAGATTTTGTTAATTTCGGGAAAAAGATCATGTGATGAAAACCAGCTAAGAAGTATTTTAATATCTTTAGCATCTTTCTTGACTCGCGAATCACTCGCATCTACATGCTGATCTGTCGTGTCCATTCGAACATTAGCAAGAGCTTCCAACCCGTCACACACTGTATTCATTGCATGCATTCCGTAAACCCATTTGTTTATCACACTTTCTTTCGTACTTCTTCCTCGGATTTCATCATTGGATTTCGTCATTCGTATTCTGGGATTCTGTAAGGGACTGATCGACTCTTACAATTGCCATATCTCAGGAACCGTGATACTTAGAGAAAAAATTATAAGGACCATTTTTGTAAAGAATTTTAAGATCTACAACATTGGTTTGGGACATTTTTTTGATAAAACTTACCGTTTTCGAGAAAAACCCAAAAATCCTGAAATTTTGACCTTTGACCCCGAATAATTTTCTTAGCAAACATGGGATTAATGGGGACTTTTAAAATTTTTATTTTTAATGGTAAACCCAAGGTCTCCAACAAAATTTGGCTCTATCGGAATTTTTGTTATTTGATCACTATTTTTAAGTCTAAATTGACCGGACTAAAGGTAAATTGGGAACATTCAACAATTAGCAATAAACTGCTTTGAAATAAAAAGTATGTTAACAATTTCAATCTTTCAATTCCTGAAATATTTCCACTTATAGGTCAATTAAGCAACAATTAATTAAATGCTAATTTATTCCAGAACATATTATGTTTTCGTTAGTAAGACTTCTTCAGTGGAAGAAATTGACATTTAATGTGTGTCAAATTACTAATAATATAAATGGCCATGCCGATCAACAAAAATATCTAAAAAAACATAGAAATCATTGATATATCGAATTTTAATTACATTCTCAAATAATATATTGGTTTAATACAACTATAAAAATTAAAATGATTTGAATTATTGGTATATCACTCTATATTTTTGTCAATGCTCCTATGGCCGGCTAGTTCTGCGGATATGAATCCGGTCAAACATATCTGGGATATGATCGGATACTTCGACAAGAGCTATGGAGGCAAGTTAAAGCAGCATGGTTGGCTATCCCTCCCTCAATTATACAACGACTTATTGACCTCATGCCTCGTTGTGTAGCCATGATATTAGTAATATTTCAATGAAAGAAACATTAATTGTCACGTAATGATACAAGTTGAGAAGTTATTGTTATGATTAAAGTAGTGACAAACGAGCCAATGTAGTGTTAAAATAATAACAAACACGTTTGACGTGCGTAATTAGGGTAAACTTACACTAAAATATACGGTAATTTAGATAACTTATAAAAACATCCAAACTGACTCGTTATAAATATCTTTATTACCAACATTCAGCATGTTCTCCAATCACATCAAGTTTTCATATCGATTTTATTTAATTTATATATTAATAAATAAAACAATGGATTAAAATAAATTAAGTCCCTAACAGTAATTAAAAGCTAACTCAACATCAAATGTCTATTAAAAACTGTGTGTATAGTATATTACAAATGGTCCTCACTAGAGACGGCAAAGAGGGCAAGTTTCAGTGCAGTGCGGAGAACAACATGGAAGGGTTGAGCAGCCGCATCAAGGCGAGCGATCAGTAACGTTTACGTACTGGCATCATTTATGTTCATGACTTTCATGAGTGAGCATAGGCGATACGGACGCATGGATCAAAATAATGACAAAAAATATATTATATGACGTGCTGTAACACTTACTGTTTTAAGAAGCTTCCATGAAATCAGAAAGACGGCGGCATCTATTAAATATTTGAATCATTAAATATGTTTCCACACTTGTTTCAGTCAAATGAGTATGGCGTGCGGAATAAATATTTTTTATGATGAAAACGACGGTTCTACATCGAGTGATCTCATATTTGCAAATTTAAAGTAATCCTTGTGACAACTTAATGGATCTTTCGATGAACCTTAACAAATTTGTGTTTGTATGAGAAAATCTGACTCCTTGTTAATAACACTTTCAAATAGGACATAACTACAATTTTTTATTTTTCAATTCTGTTTTAATTCTTCTTTTAACGTAGTCACAAGCTGATGGCGTAACGTTTCTTATCGATCTTAATCTGAATACTTGCTCCAGAAGGAGACGAATGCTTCTTGGTCTAGTAAAGTGAACTGTAGATTACATAGAATAAAACAAACAGCTATATTAAATGTTAATTGTTCGCTGTATCGTTTGCCACGGATTGCAAAATGGTGTTTTACGCTTTTTAGGTGGCCTTCATAATTCTACCAACTAATACATGTCAAATAGTTATCGCATCTTACACATTTAATTCTATCGCCTTCACATAGTTTCTTTGAAATACGCGACATTTTCTAAGTATGTGTGTATTGATAAGCAGTCACAAATATCAGTGGAATAATACTGAACAAGTGATACGGACACTTGAGTTTCCGTACCACCCCTCTACGTTGCTCACCGCCCTGCATTTTAAATTGCCCCTTTTTGCCGAGTCTAGTCCTCACTATATAAAATATAACCATTACAATGATTACTAACCAAACAAGCAAAACGCACATGTTATATTTATTTCCTACACACACAGAATTGTGTTTCCCTTCTATTTACCAATAATTATTAAAATATTAGGACAAAGATAAACGCAATATGTATATTCTTTTCATATGAAGGTATTTTGCAGATAAATATAACTTCAGAATTATTATCTACCTATGTACCTACATAAAACCGCTCTCTTACACGAACAAATTCTTTTTGTTAAGCATTTGCATGTAGAATATCTATGATCACGATTATGTCAAAGAATATATCGACATTTCCAAGTTAATTTAATAATAATATGACTTAATTGATTGAACTTAATGTCTAAAACGAAAACTATAAACATATTATCAAAATAAGTATGCATTGAATCTATGCTTCATTTGGAATTGGGATTTGTATGCTAATAATAAATGCATATATAGACTTATGCATACATGTTAAAGTAATCAGAACAAAATTGACTCTATTGTTTGTCAATTTGGAGTGGTTTATTGTTGATTCAAATTATTGGCACTTTTTGAGATACTCAGTGTCAATGACATTTTTACAAGTAATATTACAATGATAGTCTTTCTAACTTTCAAACATTATGAATGCGTTTCTCTTCGACTTAACTGTTAAGCTTAGCTTTTATTTTTCCTTTCTTTTATTTTCTTATATCGAATATCCTGTTATTCGTTGAGCTTGAGAACATGGCAATAAGCTATAAGTTAATAATGAAATCCTTATTTCATAGATAACCTAAACTAAGGAGTGAAAGGCACGACTACTTCACGCTACGTAGGAAACTGAAAGGACAGTGGGTAAGACATGTGGAAACCAAACCCCTCTCACACAGGGTGTGTACCAATTACAAACGAGACAACTTTTATTTTTAAAGTTCTATTAAATTATTGTATCATTCTCTACAAACTTTCTTCATATAAACTTCTTTACAATTTTGTACATATACTTCATTATTTTGGAACAAAAGTTAAACAGCAATTTTCACAATAAATGCGTTTTTCTTCGCCTCAAGTTGTACTGATATTTTTTATTAACAGTGTTTCGCAGGATTTTTGTAATCAGAATAAATTGACTTACACTAGTTTTTAGAATCTACTTTTTGACTGTTATTTCTATATTTCTTGGTAATGTTTTGGCAATCCCCAATTCTATAAACATTCACAATATTTAGTTGAGAAACAACGCTCGAACAGGTCAAATTTAATTGTTTACTGCACCGTTTGGTGTGCTTGCAATATAATTAATTTTTTTAAATCTGAAAAATATTCAGATGAGTCATATCCAACTTACACCTTTATTAACGGTGATAAACTTTTAATTATATAAACAGGAAAACTTGATGTTACAGTATCGTGTTATTCAATATTTTATAGTTATTGCTTCCTCTTTTTCCTTGGGAACAAAATTCATTTTCCCAATAATACGTCATTCAAATAGACAGTAATCCAACGATCTGTAATCATTTATACACCCAGACGTATAAACCTCGTAATACTTCTTTTAGTCTGAAATTCGATTACTTATTCAAGCAATTTACACTACAAGCATCCGCACTTTCCTCAAGATCGCTAACGGACCAAGTTTCAAGATGATAAATCGCATCCCAATCGTAAAAAATTAATGGTTTCATAAGATGTTGGTGCATTTAAAGGAAAAACAAACCTACGTGATTGATGACGAATATCACCGTTGGTTACCAAGCGAAGTTTCATATTCGCAGTTGCACTACGAACATCGAGAATTCAGCCAGAAGTGCAAATGTTCTCCCGAAACTACCGCATGGATGCGCCGAATTGTTTGCTGATGTATAATTTGCATAAATCGTTAGAAGAAATATTTGTAGTGAATAAGTTTGTAGTAAGTTTATCGATCATATTAATATTCGCGTTATAGTTTCGCAAACAAGTAGTTAATATCAAAATATTTCTTGTCGAAATATTAATTTGAACGATGAAATGGACGAAATTGGGTATAAATTCAATTTATTACCGAGTTATTTACTCATATCTGTGTCTTACCAATAATATATAGTAAACAACAATCAATTTTGCTTAATAGGTCAAATATCGTATTAAAATTAACTTCGGAAGTACACAACGTAGATTAAATTGCTAGAGATGTTAGACCAATTACGTAATTATAAATCCATTTAGTTGTATCCTAGTTAAATAATTTCTAAGGATCCTGCTTCGCTAACGCTAATTTAGTTTTGATTGTACTTCTCCCTAATGTATGTATCAGATGTAGATATTAGATTTGTTGTCTGGATGTAGCGTAATCGAATTTACTCCTAGTTGAATTTGCTTTATTTCTGTAGTACGATTTTTTAAATAATCCTGTCCTTATTTTGCTAATTATTTTGGTTGTATCATACTAATGGGTTTGCAGCAACAGAAATGATATATAGAATATTTAGGATCCGGCTGGTTCTCTCTATACCTGAAAAAGTTATACATCTTTAGCGTGTTCAATACTCGTTAGTTTAAAGATTGCAACAACGAATTATGATATATCATGCAAGCTTTCATAAGCGTGCATAAAATTTGCCTAACTAAAAGTTATTTCATTTCAAAAGTTACTAACTATTAATCGTTTTAATAAAGAGATCTGGCTACATATTCTGAAAAATCGCATAAGGACTCGCAATTAAATAGTTAGTATCCCTAACGACACAGTTTCGGATCAGAATCAGAACCGCACGGTGTTTAATATCTGAAGAAATTATTGCTACGCAAGAACTCACTGTGTTGTAAAACACCTCTATGAGTTTGGTTCTCTGTGGTCAGTTGCTAATGGGAAGTTTTAAACAAGCAATTTTAAGTCCAATTTTCAACATCTGCTGAGGCCTTTTGTCTTAGACTTATGTGATTAGAAAAAAAGCTGTATGTACAAAATTTTGCTATCTGTATTGTATCAAGTTAATTAAAAATGGTTTAGTTATCTACTTGATGTGCCATTATTATGTCTCTTTATTTAATATATATCTCTCTCTCTGACTGTAAGCTCATACGTAGTTTTAACACCTTAGACGATATTAACATCTAAAAACCTTTTTTATCAAAAATTCACGACTTTGAACTTACTAAAAGCCGATAATTTTTCAATTATCTAGAAAATAAATAGTCTCCAAATATTCGTATCTTTTAAAGCGATAAAGAGAGGTATAGGATATATTTAAAACTTGTTGGAAATAACATGTAAAATCGAAATACATATAATGATGTGATGTAGATCATTCAAATTTTAATGCCTAATATTGGGGCATTTAGGAAGGGGGTGGGGCAAAACACGGTATCAATTTATTGGTAAAATAGTTTTCCACTCTAAATAAAAATTGACTTACCTCGGTGTTTTTGTATTCCTTAATACTTTAGACATTTTTGAGATATATTGTTTTTCAATGAAGCAGAAAATAATAATTGATGTTGGTAGAAAGAACCAGGTGGCAATTATTAGGAAACCAGGAGTGACGAGGTGGTACCGGGGATAGCAGCTGAATAAAGAGATTAGAATGTAACTCCTTTATTAAAACATCTTGACCATCATCATCATCAGATGTTTTAATAAAGAAGTTACGTTGTAATCTTGTTATTCAGCTGGTATCCTCAGTATCACCTCGTTCCCCCCTCTCCCCTTTACGCCCCCTCCTTTTTCTGATTTAATAATAATATTCAAATGTTCATACCTATTTTTAACAGTTTAGAGTTAAAAATACGTAGAGAGTATATTAATTAGTCTTCTTGCAAACAAAATGTTACACTGGCGTTGCTCATGTTTGAGGGAACCATTGAGGATAAGATGTAGTATGGTTAGTAGATGTATATTGGTTTATTGGTGTTTTCCATCATTTGAGATGGATAATTTTCAAATGAACACCCTGCTGTAGAAGACTTTAGAACTTCTTATCATCTCATAAGAGCATCGTAATGTTTGCAACTTTATATTATACTCAAACAAAATTAGATTAATTAGGTTTTCTACATCTATCTTTCACAGAAAGCTTTGAAGTATTTTTGCAAAACGAAATAATCTACTGAAACATGTTGACAAAAGGATTTTGTAAATATATAATCAGTCTAGTGGCACTTTGAACTCTTTGCATTTAATATAACAACTTTTTTTTCTCAGTGTACATATATAAAATAGTAAATAAGTAAAATATAAATCTATTCTGAGTTAATTCAATTCTCGCGCCTGCGCCTCATTATATCTGTCATTTAAATGGATCTCCGTCTAGACAAAAAAAAATGAAAAAGTTCTAGATAGTTCTACAAAAACATGATGCTTCACAACATCAAGGTGAACTTTCCAGTGATCAAAAAAGGACAATATCACACAATTGTATTGGATTGGCAACCTCAGTCATAAGATGCTAGTCCAATTGAGAACATATGTAGCAACGCTATCAGACTGTAGCAAATAATAATAGTGAATGGGTCCAATGCAGTGAGCGCATATTTTGTTTGTCCTGGAATGACTACATTAATTTTGATTTTATGTTATATACGAAATATTTTTCTTTCCTTTCACTTCAGCCTGTATAAATTATCAATAGACAAGGGAGGTTGACCTACATATCTATTCTAACCTAAAATTATTCTTACAGGCGTACCTATACAGACCCACGACATCTAATCTACTATAATAGCTATCATTTTGCTTAAATAATAGTAATTAATTAACGTTTATCGTAATATACATACATATTTTGTATATACACATCAGAAAACAAATCCAACCCAAACAGCTTTAGTACATGTTACCAAATTTATCGACCTTCCAACTATTATATCTAGATAAAATACGTACTTTTTGAAATTTTCCTATCAATAAAATATAGAAAATGGAACGTTGAACGATGAATATTTAATAAGAATACTACTAAATAATATATTGATTGTTGAAAACCTCCCACGTACACTTCCATAACGAATCTTTTTTGACATTTATCATCATATTTACCTGCCTACTTATTTATCAGGCGAAATCGGAAAAGACCGTCACTTAATAATTCATTTCATGAGAATATAATAACGGAAAAATTATATCAATACCGATAACAGGTTCGTATTCTCATTATAAAATGTATATATTGTTATGATTTATTTATACATTCCTAAATACAACGCAGCTTGTATGTAGGTAAGTACTAATTGGTTCTACGAATAGACTATTATTAATAATATTTGTGTGTATTAAAAATAGAACTAGTTTACGGTTATTAATTGTTGATTTGTTTAATATTTCTAGATACGTTTTACTCGTATTTTGACAGTTACAAAATTAGTTAGACAGTTGCGAAATTAATTTCTCTGCCGGCTTTATATAATGAAATTTTGCATTTTATCTGGTAGTTTTAATAAACAGCAAAAATAAAAATGTGAAGCTATTCTAAAAGCACAGCAAATATATCAATACTACCTTCTAGAGCAAATGCTCAATATATTTTTGCTTGGATATATGCCTCACAACGACGAATCCATCCGTTTCTTCTTACGAAAAGTGTATTCTGCAAAAAAAAATCTGTAATTATCAGCATTCAATCTATGACTAAATTTTATCGGTAGAATAAAAAAATTATCAAATTTTAATACGATTTTATTCTTTGTTTTCTGAACAAAATATGTTAAAAATAATCACTTTAGGGGCGTTAAGCATTCAAAAAGGGAAAATTAATATGGACAAAGCGTTACATACGCAGACGAATATAGAACTTCCGTTAATTCGTAAAAGTATGGGGCTCGCGTACTAGCAGCGTGTAAAAATCTTTAACACATTTTCACAGTTCCAACAAAAGCTAACCGTTTAGAAGCTGGGCACTATGTATGTATGTAGTGTAGGTACGCTTCGAATAGCATGCTTACCGTTAAAAAGGTCAAAAGCTTGAACGTGTTATCCAAAGAGACGGTCAGATTTTCCCGTGCCTGCCTTCGATTACGCTACACCTCCATCTATATATCCGACATGGAACGCTCAAACTTTTTAGTAGCGTAAGTTAACCTTTACGTCGCTTCATCCTACGCATACATATTGTTTCCGACACTATTGCAGCATTCCGTTGTAAGATGAATTAATTTTATAGAAAACGATAATTCTATTATGTTCTAAATTGACATTATATTGTGAAATATATTTAAGGTTCTATAAATAGTATATCTGAATTAAATAGGAAATAAAACGAAATGAACCTCTTTTAATAGTAGGTGACATAATTTTTATCATATCTTTCTTGTAAGATATACATATTTACAATGTTTCTGAATAGAAAACTTCATTCTCAGGTTTTTTTTGACACAAAAATATTTCAGTCTGAGATTTACAGGTCATATCCAGATGACAGCAATATTTTCTTCAATTCGAAGCCTCGCCAATATAACAGAATTCAATTCGTATTTAAGCTAAAAATGTAATACCATAATAAAAAATTATTATGAGGACAGATACGCAATTCCAGCGGCAAGTTATAATTAATAGAAAAATATTTCACTTATGCTTATCAATTATGTGTGTGACAATTCTCTAACATAAATATATCTCTGTTTCCAAGGTCTTTTGAAGAAAAAGTTATCTGATTAAATGTGTAAAACAAATCATTCGATGGCCGATGTTCTAAATAGTTCAGTAGTCGTTCTCCCACCTCTTCTCAAACAGTTCAAATAGTACTCGGCGTCTTTCTCTACAAAGCAACTGTTTACGAAGGTGATGACCTCCTCATTTGACAAAAATCTCTGTTCTCCGAATGCAATTTTTAGATTAGGGAGCAAAAGAAGTCACTTGGGGAAAACGTAATTTGTGAAGTTTCACCATGGCAATCGCTGAGCTTTGAGACGGCCTTTTCCTTGCAAATGTGGCCGCTTTTCAGGAATTTCTGCCCTTAGCTTGTCAAGTAATTATGCATAGCATGCTTCTGTAATGGTTTTTCCTGTTTATAGATAATCGATTAAGGTAACTCCATAACCATCCCAAAAATGCAATCGCCATCACTTTCCTAGTCTAAAAAACAAGTTTTTGCTTTTTTTGGAGCTAATTTCCCCTTCGCAGTCCGCTGCCTTGATTGTATTTTTGTTTCTGACGTAAATGGTGTATCCAAGTTATTACACGCACAGCACGTAAAGTACGTACAGCAATTAATCGGTGCCAAAACTCTGATTTAGAGCGTCTAAACTCCGCCAACAGAGCTTTGGAACTATTCATTCGAACACGTTTTTGCTCTAACGTGAGCAAGCACAGCACCGACCGAGCGGACAGCTGTCTCATGTCTAAATCTTGATTCAGTGTGTGGCAAACACGTTCTTTGGACATTTTCATAACCTTTGCTATCTCTCTCACTTTAACTCTTCGGTCGTTTAGCACTATTTACTGAATTTTTGCGATGTTATCGTCAGGGGCTACAATTTTTTGGCGTGCCGACCTCTCATCGTCCTCCAAGCTTGTACGACCATGTTTAAATTCTATTACCAAAATTTCACTGTGAAGGTGTAGAGCCCCGTATACAACGTCCAACTCATCTTTAATTTGCATTGGCGTTTGCCTTTCGAAATAAAAAAAATTAATATGATACTCGATTTTATCAATTTTCACAAAAACACTCACTTAAACGGCTCCGTCAAAATTGATGGTGCAAGGTGGGTGCAAGCTAGCTACCCTAGTTTGAAGCTGCTATTGTGACGAGGGATGGCTAGCGTCAAGTTTCCCTCCCCCTCCTGCATTTTTTTAAAATAATTACTCAACTAGACGGGCGCAGGCTGTTATACATGTAGTGAAAGGTGGTGCAAGGTTGAGATGGGAAAAGGGAGGGAGAGGAGAGGGAGCAACTTGACGAAGCCCACTCAAACGATTGTCAAGCAACTGCGCGTCCAAAATTGCTGATACTTTGGATAAGTACCTGGCAATAAACGTTCAACCACATTACTCAGATTTTATTGATACGTGCTGCCATCTTTGCGTGGGGTTCGGTAATATTTCAGATCATCCTCGTATATTGCTGGAAACACCTTTCTAAATCAAGAGAAATGAAAATAGATCAAGCATTAGAAACAGACAACATGATTTCGGTCTGTGAGACCTCATCGTTCTTCGTTATACAAGACCAAATATTCCTCGCTCTTCCTTATATTGAGCGAGATTAGAATTACCACCACTGAATTACCATCAAATAAGCATCTGCTCTTACTTCAGAAGGATTGCAACAATATATTGAAGCAAAGCTGCCGTAACTTTCGTCTCTATATGTTTAAATGAGAGCTGAATTGAACAGATTCCTCACACTCCTCCATTTTTCCTGTCAGCTTTAATATAGCTATTTTCCTTCTTTACCTCGCAGCATTCTATTATATATCTTCTATTGTTCTTTGGTGAAGAGCTTGATATGGGAACCACAACAATTAGATCTATTCTGATCCTGTAGGTATTAGAAATTTTGTGTGTTCTTTTGAGCTTTGCAGTGAAATTTTGATATAGTGCGGCCCTGCACCATCTATATTCTGCATCAGACCCGACAACGGCCCATTTTTTCTTTCAACTTTTAATACAACATATCCAGTGTAGACAGCTCTTTTTTGCGTTCTTTTTTATGTCATTCGATGACTGATGTTAGAAATTTTTGATCTCTTCCTCCTTAGACACCTTGGTGAATACATTGTGGTAGTCATATTCGTAAGATTGACTTTATTGTAGTTTTGAGGAAGCACCCACATTTTTTGTATGCAGCTATTTCGGTTGAAAGTTTTATAATTATGCTTCGAGAGAGCAAATTATGGCTTCAAACTAGTTCGGCAGTTAGGGATAAACCTGTTCATGAATAGCAGTTATTGTTAGACACACTACAATTGTAGACTAAATTAAATTATTTCAATATGGAAATGAATTAAGTTAACCCAATTTGACAACACTTTCTTTATATAAAAACCTAAAATATTACAAAAACAAAAACTAAAAACTGAAACACTACGCTAAAGTTAGAAGCGATAAGTAATTAAACATATTTAAACCTAAATAAACGTTATTGTAATTACATAAATGGAATCTAACAAAGAAAGAGTACTTTAGCAATGACTTACATAAAAGAAAGGTATAGATAAAACCTTTGTAATCCGTTTAAGAGACATCTTACAAACGAACATCGTTCAGTACTGTATTGATTCCTCATCCATTCTAGGGACATTCAATTTTTAGCAATCCCTTTTAATTATTTATTTTCAGTATTTCATAGATTATGGCAATAATAATGTTATGAGTGAAATTATAATAAATAACAACTTCTTTTTTATTTCTGTTTTCAAGAACGAATTTAAGCACCGATAATACAAATAATGGAATCTAGGATCTGCAATTGCGAGGAATACGAATTTGTACAAACATACGAGATATTCACCCTAAAATAACAAATGATAACAATACTAACGGTAGAACTCCAAATGATAGGGTAACTTATCAATATTTTAAATAGCTGGAGCATGTTCGGTGGTATGTATATAGAAGTTTTCGACGGCGTAGTGCTTCTCTATTTGTTTAATAAATCATCAACCTAACCCGACGACTGTAGTTTATCTTGGAGAGAACATCTACCTTCCGTTTGCAAGAGTGAACTTCAGTATTTTCATGCTTTTACCAAAATACATCAGTTCTGGAAGAGAAAAGCATCAATTTAGTTGTCAAAACAATATATTCGAAATTGATGCGTTAAATATACTAAAACTTACTTCGAAGAAAAATATTTTATCAATCAACATCTAGGCAGAATTCTGTCCTATTCATTAGTTATATTTGCTTACTTGATAAAATGCAGTCGTCTAGCCAATTTATTCTAAACGAACACAAATATTATTCGATTCGAGTTGATTCATTTTCTTCAACCTCAGGATACGTATAGCAATTACTTGAAGTTGAGTACTTTACAACAAAGCAAATACAAACTTTAATTTTATATTCTGAATGAAAACATAAACGTAGAATACATATTTAGATACACATAAAAAATATCATGCTGAAAGTATGAGTAAACCAGTTCTTTAGAATACTAACAACATTAATTTAATGTACACACACATTGAAAGTCGGGATCCAATTTATTTCGACGGAGTTTTATTTGTTATAAATTATACGTCACCCTTTCATAAAATTCGCCTATTTTCAAAATGTCTTATATACGAGTACAGTTAAGGCTGGGCTGTTTATGAGCGACTTAATTATATATATAGTCTATGCATTAGAAGATGAAGACCAAATGAAAGATTATTTCTGCGAAGTTAATTGTAATTTACGATATTATTTTCGCGTGAAAAGATACACGAGATCACAGAGTACACACGCAAGTTAGAGGGCCGCCTTTCGGTCTCGTAAGAGAGTCATTAGCGTTCACGTCGAGACGTTCAATAAAACCGCAAGGACCGTCATTAGGATCATTACGTTTTTACGCCGGTATACGACGCGCTACATACGAGACCACCCCGAGCGCGGAACCAATTGGTATTACGCCGCATGCTGCTGCACGAAATCCGAGAAACAGTTCTAAGATCGCGAGTAAACCGCAGTGGGTCGAACTCTGAAGAAAGGACGTCCTAGTAAGATCAATATTCGAATTTTGTATGTGTACGTATTCCTAACTATATTGAGCAAAATAATGATTTATTTCAAACAAGAGCAGTTTTATATTTAAAAAGGAGAAAATTGTAATAAAATTTGCTAGTTTCGTTTTCACATTTCCTCCGTTAAACTAAGTAAACAGTTGTGCAAAAAAAATAAGTGTGTATACACCGATGTTATTTTCTCTCTTATAACTCACTTTGCGGAAAAGCAAGCGCCGCAGAATTTTATCCTGGCCACTAGAGATTAAACTACGTGTAATAGCCGCTTGTTGGTGGTGTTGGGCTATACGATGACTAGGGGATTTTCATATTACGAAAAGAGCGATGCGACAGCGACACCTGTCGCGAAAACGGTCCGTCAAGGAAACGGTCGCCACGTCGCTCGTTGTCGTCGTGTCTACCTTCCCAAAACCTACTTTAATTAGAATTTTTGGCGGATTCCGGGCGTCCTCCCCGAGCGTGTAATTAAAGCACATGATCCCCTGCTACCGTTTCATAAAGTATAAAATTTAATAATACCCCCGGGTTGTGATTAAATTTTCGATTTGCTCTCCGCTAAGTAAACAAAAAAAGGTGATGGCGGTGATTTCAGGAGCTTCTTACGTAGATAATTGAGTTTTTTTTCCTTCTTCCTTTTCGTTTCCTTTTGCTCTCTGTTAAAAATGACTAAGCAAGACAGAAAAAGAATTAGCGCATGGAAGAATTTATTTACACTAAATGGAAAGTAAATTTCTTTAAACTGATTTGTAAATTTCTTTCTGCACCAGAAAGAAAAATTTAAAGAAAATATTTTCTCATGGTTTCAATTGATAATTCTTCCTTTTTTTTGTAGTTTAAAACGATAATTTGGACGTTCTTTGATATTAAAGATTTCAAAATAAAAGAATGTAAACTTTTTAATTATATTTAAGCGGGGCGTAATTGAATAACAATGTCAAAATAAATTATGATGGTTAAGTTAATTTGCACAATCAACAATGCCAAGTGGCCAACGTGGCGGCATCAATTCTGCGTATCGATGTAATCCGTACGCATTAGCTGAGAGAATTATTAAGAAATAAAAGATAAACAGTGAATTCAAAACACAGAAAGTAGTTCGGTCAATTTAGACAATTAAAATAACAAAAATTCCCGACAGAGCCAAATTTTGATGGAGGCCTTGGGTTTACCATTAAAAATAAAAATTTAAAAGTCCCCATCAATCCCATGTGTGCTAAGAAAGTTATTCGGGGTCAAAGGTCAAAATTTCAGGTTTTTTTTGTTTTTTTTTCCGAAAACGGTAAGTTTTATCAAAAAAATACTTCAGACCAATGTTGTAGATCTCAAAATTCTCTACAAAAATGGTTCTTATCATTTTTTCTCTAAGTGTTACCGTTCCTGATATATCGCAATTTTGAGAGTAACGTTCTACATAATATGCACACATTTCCACGCCACCTGTGAGGTAGTGTACTCGGCGCATTTTTTTTAACGTGGTTTCCCCGGTACGCCTCTTCAACGAACTGCTATGACGTAATTTTTACTTATTTAACTGCATGGAGATTATTAATATTGATATTGGTTATTGAGTTTAATTGTCGTTCTGATTTCTTTTGATATTTCAATCTGATTCATACTCTTCATAGTCAACTTCAACAATCATGTCTTCTTCAATTCCTCCTTCTTCTTACTCTTTTTCGTCTTCCTCTTGCTAGATATTCATAAATTGTTCAAATGAAGATGAATCAGTTGCCTCTTCATCAAAATCACGTGAATCTTCCTCTGTATTCAATTGGACATTTGAGCTTGGCAATTGGTACACGCTGGAGAACACCTTACTTTTCTACAGCCGCATTTGGCACCACAACCTTCCTTGCAATTGCAAAAAATAGTGTTAAGAAGTTTTTCTGGAGCAGGGGGCAGTAAAGCTTGAATCGCTTCCAAAGTATTGTTCAGTTGGAGGAAGACAAGATAGTTGTACTTGCTTCTTGTTTCGTGTATTTTTAACAAAGGTTAAATATCTGTATTTACCAATGCAATCTATTTTTTTGGAGCTCCATAAACAGCAAGAAGAAAGCGAATTCCTTTCGCTCAGAATATATTTCTGTTCGCTGTTGAGCCTTTCCAGGTTCCAGAAAGAAAGAATTTTATCAATTGCAGTCCTTGCAGTACATAAGTAGTACCAACAAATCAATATCTTCACCCACTACAATTGTTGTGTTTGTTGCATTACATTTTTCTATTGCTGTTTCGATTATGAGGACATGTGCGTCATTTTGAACTTGTTTCACTTCAATATTTTCAGCTGCCAATTTGTCACTTAACTAGCAAAAAATTGTTGTTGGTTTGGTGGAACTGTCATAAATTCATCAAAGATCATGTCGGAACTAGAGGATGTTTTAGTAGTTCGACAACGTTGTTCTGCAGCTTTAATATTCGTTGTTGTGTGTCACTATCGCGATCAAATACTACCGTCACTGTATGACCATAATGTCTACGTAACATATTTTTCAAAAATAACGTTGAAGGTTTCTTCTCGATCCCACACAACGTGATATAGTAGATATCCTCCATCGATAATGTAAGCAGCATTAGTACAATCAACCTCAGCATTGACTGATTGAAAGCAATCCTAAATGGCTGACTTTGCTGTTTTACGCATTTCAGTCGCATCGAAGAGCGATAACGGGTAAGGAGCTAATTCATACGCGAAAAATTGTTCAATTTCATCCTCAAAAGTCTTAGTGACACTCATACGTTGAAATAATAATGCAGGGTCTATTGGCACTTCTTCTTCGTGAACTTTCACTGTGCTACTCGCAGCTAAAAGAGGAAGTACTTTTTCAGTGCGTTTTAATTTTATATTATTGAAAGTTAGACCTGTCATTTTAGATATGGAGGTAATCCCAATTTCACGAGCTTTATGGCAATTAATCTTATCGTCACCGACGACTCCAGAAGCAATAGATAGGATTTTGTTAATTTCGGGAAAAAGATCATGTGATGAAAACCAGTTAAGAAGTATTTTAATATCTTTAGCATCTTTCTTGACTCGCGAATCACTCGCATCTACATGCTGATCTGTCGTGTCCATTCGAACATTAGCAAGAGCTTCCAACCCGTCACACACTGTATTCATTGCATGCATTCCGTAAACCCATTTGCTTATCTGTTTCTTCATGGATTTCATCATTGGTTGTTCGTATTCTGGGATTCTGTAAGGGACTGACTGACTCTTACAATTGCCATATCTCAGGAACCGTGATACTTAGAGAAAAAATCATAAGGACCATTTTTGTAGAGAATTTTAAGATCTACAACATTGGTTTCTTTGATAAAACTTACCGTTTTCGAGAAAAAAAAAACCTGAAATTTTGACCTTTGACCCCGAATAATTTTCTTAGCAAACATGGGATTGATTGATGGGGACTTTTAAAATTTTTATTTTTAATGATAAACCCAAGGTCTCCATCAAAATTTGGCTCTATCGGAATTTTTGTTATTTGATCACTATTTTTATAGTCTAAATTGACCGGACTAAAGGTAAATTGGGAACATTCAACAATTAGCAATAAACTGCTTTTAAATAAAAAGTATGTTAACAATTTCAATCTTTCAATTCCTGAAATATTTCCACTTATAGGTCAATTAAACAACAATTAATTAAATGCTAATTTATTCCAGAACATATTATGTTTTCGTTAGTAAGACTTCTTCAGTGGAAGAAATTGACATTTAATGTGTGTCAAAATACTAATAATATAAATGGCCATGCCTATCAACAAATATCTAAAAAAACATAGAAATCATTGATATATCGAAAATTACATTCTCAAATAATGATATTGGTTTAATACAACTATAAAAATTAAAATGATTTGAATTATTGGTATATCACTATTTTTTTGTCAATGGTCCTCGGCCGGCTAGTTCTGCGGATATGAATCCGGTCGAACATATCTGGGATATGATCGGATACTTCGACAAGAGCTATGGAGGCAAGTTGAAGCAGCATGGTTGGCTATCCCTCCCTCAATTATACAACGACTTATTGACCTCATGCCTGGTTGTGTAGCCATGATATTAGTAATATTTCAATGAAAGAAACATTAATCGTCAAGTAATGATACAAGTTGAGAAGTTATTGTTATGATTAAAGTAGTGACAAACGAGCCAATGTAGTGTTAAAATAATAACAAACACGTTTGACGTGCGTAATTAGGGTAAACTTACACTAAAATATACGGTAATTTAGATTTAAAAACATCCAAACTGACTCGTTATAAATATCTTTTATTACCAACATTCAGCATGTTCTCCAATCACATCAAGTTTTCATATCGATTCTATTTAATTTATATATTAATAAATAAAACAATGGATTAAAATAAATTAAGTCCCTAACTGTAATTAAAAGCTAACTCAACATCAAATGTAAACATCCAACCCGATAAAATCAAACAATTCTGGTTATACTATAATTAACACTCATCATAATTTACTAACACTTAGTTAGATTATTAGCTTAGCCTATATAAATAGGCACGTTAGTGAGTGATTAACACAACCGCATTAAATGCACGTTAACGGAAAATCAATTTTGGAATTGAATTTTACTTGTTTAAGTCTCCTTAAATAAACAAATATCTTCACTGATGTTTTAATAATTAATCGCAAAAGCTTTAAAGAAATCCGAAACAATAATTTGACCTTCGCCATTCACACGAAACTTGCAAGAATTATTAATAGATTCGTGATGAAGACGTGTAATTATACTCTAACTACCACATTTAAATTTTTAATTACTCTAAAAGATGTAAAAAATATATTTCTAGTTCGTTCAACCGAACCTAATAAATGTTTCCCAACATTATCGAACTCTATTGTAAAATGCAGAACATTAATACTGCACTTTACGTGCTATATAACTTGAATTGTTCTATAACTCAAGTGCTATTCTTGTAATAACGAACGAAAAAACTCACGCCGTATGCTTTTTATATCTAAATATAGAAAAGAATGCCCCATTGACTGGAAAATCGCACGGTATTCTCACATAATAATTAGATACATGATCTCATTACGTATTCACCTCGCTTACTATAGCTGTACAATAGATGAATAGAGAATGTGTTTTATTAATTAAGGGTGTGTATATATATTTTAAGAACGTATCAGGCACACTATGGAGCGTACAACTACTATTGTTTCAGATCTTACACCCTCATTTATACGCGGACAGGTATTGTTACTATAAATACAGTGACAGATGATGACTATTTGAACGTAGTTTACGAATTGAAACCGACATTGATATTGATAGTATTTCTTCTTCGAGCGATCTGTGGTAGAACTCTGGGGGAATAGATTTGACCTTTGATTTATGAATTGAACGTAACTGAAAAGTAACATGTATGCATCGATTTCTGTCATAGAGCTTTTGTGCATTAATGTATTTGTAACGATTTAATAAATATGTTGCTTATATTTTAATAATATATGAGAGACTAATAACGGGTGGATAGGCGCAGTGGTTAGGCGGTTGACTATCGTTGTGGCAGAACAATAGAACCCGGGTTTCAAATCTCTGAAAGGACGGTGACATTTTTTCCGATCGACCTACTAGTCGCTATTGGGCGCAAAATTATTAACAGCGTGGCAGTATAAAATGCGGTATAATGCTGTCACAACTTAAGAGAAAGGTGCCAGAAAGTAAAGGGAATTCAGTTGACTAGTATCAAGGAGAAATAACAGATCTCAATGATATTGAGTACGCATCATAGAAAACGATAAAGAATAAAGAAATACTAAATACTCGTTGCGCTGTTGGTTTTTTAAAGATGCTTTCTGGGTCTTCCTCTTGTTCTGATTCTGACTTTGCATGAAGTTGAGTTTCTGCAATTTCAATTTCTGATAGGTATTCGCAAGTTACCAAACAATTGACTTCTTGAAATGTCACAGTTTAAGGGTCCTTTCACAAGATCATTTGTGACATCCCAAGCACGAGTAAGTCTTCTTTATCTATATCTTCTGAGTCTTTATGTTTTAATTTTGATTATTATCGTCAAATTCTGAATTGAATTAAACAAGATAATCAAAGTAATGTCGTTTGTAAATTAGATTGCAAAGATTGTAACAAATGTTATATTGGACAAACCAAACAATATTTAAAGAAACGAATTTATAATCACCACTGTTACACATAACGTCACCGCTGAAACTGCTTTATCTAAGCACTCTAAAGATAGACGACGATTTTCAAAACACTAAAATTTTAAAAAAGGAAAACAATTATAAAAAAATATTAATTTACGAAATGATATACATTAAAAAAGATGAAAACGCGGTAAATTTTAGAACTGATATCGATAATTTAAGTGATATTTATAATAATTTAATTCACGCCTGAATTTTATTACTTTTAAGCTCCTGACTAGGTTTTTTTGCCATGTTTTTCCCTAGTCCTTGAACAGAATTGTTAGAGCTTGCCAAAAAATATATTGATATACTAATAATTCAAATCATTTTAATTTTTATAGTTGTATTAAACCAATATAGCCTTCATTATTATTTGATAATGTACCTAATTAAAATTCGATATATCAATGAATGTTTTTTTAGATATATTTGTTGATAGGCACATATTAAATGTCAATTTCTTCCATTGAAGAAGTCCTATTAACGAAAACATATCATATGTTGGTATTTAATTAATTGTTGGTTTATTGACCTACAAGTGGAAATATTTCAGGAATTGAAAGATTAACATACTTTTTATTTCAAAACAGTTTATTGCTAACTGTTGAATGTTAAACATCTTCGAGTTCAGCGAGGACGGTTCATGTTCATCTATTCTCTCACTTTGACTATGCGGAGGTATGCAATGTATCCGGATTAAAAATGCCAAAACTGTACCTAAGTTTTCAATTGCAGAATGGTCTGGACAATTGTTGATCATTAACACGATAGTTCTTTTTTTATTTTGTGGATCATGATCTTAGTTTCTTATTTCTTTCTCCAAAAATCGTTGGTGTTTTCAATGCTTTTCTATTAGCATTATAATTATCTGGTAACAATTTGCAAGGCTTAAAACATTGAGGTGTTTGTAATATTTCAATAACAAGCAACTGTCTCTTTTCTAATTTTTTATTTTCCTTAATAATATCGACGTTGGATTAACCCTTTCTTATTATAAGCCAACCGTTGTTAAGCCAATCAGTTGTCTTGTATTTTAATGGATGATATCGCTTCTTGAAACGGCCAATCTAGCTTGAACATCACGATCTTCCATTATTGGGGACACGATCTTGCAAAATACTTCTGCGTTTTTCTGTAGTATTTATCAACTTATAGGCACAATGTGAGTTCTCTTTTTTGCTTAAACCACTGAAGTAATATGTCTGCATTAAACAGAAAATTTACTCGTACTAAAAAACATGCTGCACATGACACCACTTTGCTAGAAACAAAAATTACGGCCCAGTGAACTACTACCAATCAAATGAACGAATTAACAAAACGGTGAGTTTGAAAAACGAAATAAGGTAAAATTGTGGAGAATATGTCTATGATCTTTAAGATTCGATTTCTCCGTAAAAGCATAAAAATTGATTGATATTGATACTATATAGCTCGCGAAAATTAAAAGTTCCAGCCAAGGCATCATTTTTCACGAGAGAAACGTGTCCGAAATTAATTCAATCAACCCCTGCAATGATCGTACTTCTACGGTTTCCTCCGCCAGTTCTAGTAACTATGTGAAATAACCAAAATCGTAAACCTTATACAAGATTATCTTGTACTAATACATTTATAATGTTGAGAAAGCTTGGTAAAAACAAAGTAATCGTATCCTAAAACTACAACAATGCAGCATCTAAACGAAACTCCGTCATTAATTAGGATAAACTGCCATTCAAATTTCCACCAAGCTCATTACCGCTTCCGTTTCAGAGACATCGCATAAAAGAATACGGCTGGGGTTTACCGCTTTGCGTGAGCGCACAATGTTTCTTCAATACCTCCAAAAGACATTTTAATTGTTCCTTTGTTTAAATCATAAAAACCTTCCGCGAAACTATATCTCTGGTTATTATAAAAGGTGCTGCTTTAGTCGTAAAATCGAACATAAAATTTTATACTAGTCGTGGAAATAAACGGTAATCCCGGTCGGCGAAAGGTGTTGTGTTATGTAGACGACGATGAAAGACTAATTGTTTATTTGCTCGGTTGCTCGAAAGCGAGCTCGTTTTTCTATTCCTATGTTATGTTTTGTGAGGGAACGATAAATAAGTACTCTTTGTGCGGGGCAAATTTTAAATTCCAAATATCGGCTCTGGGTGAGCGATCGAACATTGCGAACTCTCTCAAGATTGATTTATGTATTTGCTTATTTTAGATTCTATACCTACTGAAAATATAACACACCATCAAAGGTTTCAGGTTTGTATATAAAGGTTTATTTTCTAATGGTAGTGTTGCTTTATGCTTTAGCGAAATGTTTTTCAATCGAAACGTGTGGTTCTCTAACAAAAAATAAAATTTAGAAATCTATTTACGCTTCCTTTTATTATTATTCAAATAAATTTTCTTAAATAACGTAAATGCGAAGCGGAAATAAGCGCTCCTACTTTACTTTAATGGAATGTGCGTTTATATGTTTACACGCTTGAAATCGACCATTTCTTCCACTCGAATCTGCAAACGATACTTTCCGCTACAGTTTCGTTTATTTAACTGAGAATCGAATTGAGCACTTTCTTGTATGTTGTAGTTTTATTTTTTATTGTTTCTGATGGTTCTTCACTTAAGATTTTTACTGGAAATGTTATTGTAATGATTCAGGTAGCCAACCTAATGTACTCTGCGGCTTTCATTTTCTAATATAAATATCAGAAGAAAGACACTATTATAGTATGAATGGTAGGTACCTACTTAGAATTTTCAAAATTATTGGATTTAAAGCTTCTATGTATGTATGCTAAAAAACGACTTCAAAAAACACTTGAAATAATCAGGCTTTACAGCTAGATTAAAATCAAATGCCGTCACTTTGTTTTATTGACATTTATTAATTGAAAGTTTGGAACCACAGCTTCCTCCGATGTAACCTAGCTGTTTCTAAACTAGGATACAGACAAGCTTGTAGTCGGTGTAGTCGCACTAACGGTGATGACAAGCCGGAAACGAATGCATCTCGAATACAGTCATTCTTATTTTGTTCTGCAGTAACGCGTTTTAAATTACATTTCTTGCTCAGACCTTTATAGAGTACGTAGATATATATTTTACTCTTTCGGTTATTTTACATGAAATCCAATGTCTTATTCAAATTTCAAAACAACTACATCTACTACTACTATAAAAAGCAATCTCTACAACATCCATTAATTGATTTTTATAAAACACAGTAAATTAGGAAACTTGAAAACTCTTTTACAACCATAATATAGCTACAGGTCACAAAACTTTAAATTTAGACGAAAGGACATACATACATATATAGATACTAACACTTGTAATTATATTATTTCTTGCAAACGGTAACGTTTCTTCTCACGTAATAATCTAAATACGATTTTTCAAACTGCGAATAATCCCAACTCAAAAACTTTTAATAATAAACTTTAGTTCAGAGTGCTTTTTACTTTAATAGAGTTTACAATTTTATATTGAGGGCGTTTTATATTATTTCAAACTTTATTAGATACTTCATTCTGTCTTGCGGCAATATTTTAAAAGCCAAAGCGAATACAACACTAAAAGTAATTAACCAAGTATTTTACATCCAGTTTCCAAAACAAAGAGCACTAAAAGACCAATACGGCTATTTTTATTTGTTCGCTTCTTGAAATTTCTTGTTACGTAGTTCTTTTCTAGGTTCCTTCTTCGTTTTTTTCTAATCTCTCCTAAGTAAATAGTAAAAAACGAAAACGAAAGATCGAACGGCGCCAAACGATAATTAAAAAACGACCCACGCGGTTCATCTGACGTGGTTGTTGTGCTTTCGCCTGTTTGGTAGATTGTTTGTCCTCTATAAAACTGACTGTCTATGGTAATGCGACGCGTACCGTACGTAATGTATTTAAGACGCCAAATGTTGTCTTTAATATTTCGAAACATATGTGTCTAAGTACATGTATACTCCCTGCCTATTACGTATATACCACATGTCATAGCTTAATTACTTGATGTTGTGTATTCAAATCAATATAATAATAAGGAAGGAATAAGGTGTTTCCGAGAAGTGTTCTATCTATCTTCGACAGCTAAAGTGACGAATGATGAGCTGTATAGGCACGAGTCTATTGAAAAATTGATTTTATGAAATTCTATATCCAGATTTATTTTATAGCTGAATATAAATATTTATATAAATTTTAAACATTAAAATTACATTTACTATTATAGCCTAAAGAAAGACGTTTCAAATTGAAAATAAATTCGTGTTAAATAAAAATAAATATACGCGCAGCATTGCTTTAACAGCCTTCTTCTTAGCGTGCCCAACCCAAGTTTGCACTTGAACATGAAGATAATTTGCCCACTATGTTGTTGAAAATCTCCTTAAAGTTAAGCTCTAGGTCTGATGTAAAAACTCTATGGCCAGTTTTATATCTTCCTATGATGACATTTTTCATTAACCCAAGCTTGATGTGCAGTGGAGGCAAATAAATTTTCTGCAAATAAGATAGCCAAAATTTTTTTACCACTTTTTTGAAAAGAACTTCGTGGTGTCATAAGATTCCTAAATGTTGGCAGCATGACCCAAATAAAGAGTGGGCTAGCTTACTTTGAAAGAGTTAATATACAAATGCCAGTTATCTGCGTTTAATTCATGGCCAAACACCTCCATAACAGCGGACATAATACAAAATATAAGAGATCTTTAAATTCTGCATGACGACGCCGATAAAAAAGTACCAGTTTGAGTGTCAATTCGCCGCAGATCTAGCAGAAAAGAATTCAGTTAGTTGCCATCCATAAAATACCAATCGTTCACACAGATGTCTTGCTACATTCCTTTTATACTGGAACACCAAAACTAAGAGAGATGAAGAAATTAAAAAAATATATTTTCGTGCTACAAAAAGATGAAAGAAATCCCATTTTTATACGTGAGACAAAAATCTTAGCTACCAAAATAATTATGTCTGATTTTGTCTTTGGATCTCGCGTATAAGATCTCTAACTGACGGATTCTTGAAAATTTATATTTATCTCGACCAAATGGAGCACCAGTATGCCGCATTAGTAAAATGCTTCCAACTACTTCAATCTCTTCAAATCATTTGTTGTAGTACAGCCTAGATGGTTTATCTTTACCATTTTTTTTGTAATACGCTTTAGGAGGACGTTGTGAGAAGCACTAGCAAGTCGATATCCTCGATAATGGTGATGATAGCATATTGAAAAGACAACAAATTGCTGTGGCTATTACAAGAATGTCGGCATCTTTATCAGATTGCACGTCATGGCTGATAGACTTACTTGTTAGTCCTGAAAACATCTTGTATCGATATTAATAACTCCCTCTCATTCACCAAATACTTCTACTGCTGCACCTCTAGGGATGAGCTTCCAGAAAATAAAACCCCAGAAGAAGTTACATTCATCTGAAACTAATTCCGCACCATAATGATTTTGTACATACCTGAGCTATTGTTTGAAAATAGAAAATGGTTGAATACAACCCCATACAACGTGCATCATTTACTTCATGCATTTTGCTTCTTGCCAGCTCTGTGTAATTTGCTTTGTTCCTTTCATTTTTCCCTATAGACCTACGATTTATTACGAAATAGAAAAATCTATATGACAATGGTACCAGTAATTTTATCAGATACACCACACTGAGATATCCTTAACAGAAAGGCATTGAAGTAATTGATAATGAATTATGAATATTGCTTCAACCAACGGTGTTAAACATGTTTGATCAAATATTCTACTTACACGGATATAAAGGTACAATGGTAATCAGATATCGAACATAAAATGATCTCTAGCCAACTAAAGTGTTAATATCCCCTTCCCCTCCTTCTCCCTTGTAGAAAATACTTTTCCTGTTACTAATGTGTAGATATTGTTTCTTCCAGGAAGTGGATGTAGCGCGAAGTAATCAATACTAGACGTAAAACTAAATTAAAAGTCCATCGTCATTCGTTACCTCTCTCCAAAAACATAACTCGAACAGCGAACAACGAAGCGCCAGTACTAAACTTCTCAGAAACTAATGTTTTCTCTAGTGCAACAAAAAAAAATACAGAATTTTGTTAGAAGCAGCGTTCTTTGCGCCACGGAAAAGCAAAACTTAGTTACAAACTTCTGACTTCACCGTAATCCATAAATATAAGGCACGACTCTTGTACTACGTATAAGAGTCATATATGAATATGAATGTATGTGCAAGTGTTCTCTTGTATACTACAAGTGTACGTGTATTTTACCTGGGAGAACTGGAAGCTGTTACTGCTACTGCTACTTCTTAGTCTGAAAGAAAAAGGCATACCATGAAAACAAGTCACAACGTTCGTAATATACAGGAACAAGATAATTTTCTACGTCTCGCTTTAATAATAAGTTTCCATGAATCAGTCGAGGGAAGTTCCGTGACATAATGTGTGTATAATTTATGTTAGGTAGTACATTTTATAACCACTTCAAAACTACAAAATCTCACGAAATTATGTACATTATCCAGACTATTAAATAATTTCTTGTCTTTGTTCTTTTAATTATTAAACGTAATAAACATAAAATGCTTAGTGTTTAGGAGGCTCTAGCATTCTACATATATATCTCAGTAACGATTAAAATATTATGAAAACGTTTATATCTTGGTAAAATTACATATTAAGAATACTGTGTCATTTACATAATCACTAGATAAAAATAAGTTTAATCTATCCGCAAAACTAATAGCCCCAGTATTGCCTAACCAACGTTTTCAATGCCTGAAACTGCCCGCAGACTGTGATGGTGATATCATCGCCATGGCCTTGTGCATGGAAGAATAATCGCCATGGCCTTGTGCTCGCCATCTGAAGATCAGACAGTGAATCACGATGATTTGATCCGCCGAGCAAATTTCTCTTTTCATTCATTTCGTGGTGGAGATGGTGCTCTTGATCTACTATTCACTATTTAGGTGTTCAAGACTACGTACACCCGAATGGTGGCTTGGATAGTTGACTACATAATCTGTCTAATACACCATCCAAGAATTACAATTATGGCATGTTCTAACAACCTCATAAATTTGTGACAAATACATATGTATATTCAGTTTAGGAGTTATCCAGTTCCATTTGTTTTATAACTAATCAAATGAACATTTTAATCATATAATGTTTTTATTTTTATTAAAGAGCTGACAGAACATTTCCAACTCCTTTAATAAGACTTTGTCACGTAAAAATTTTAATACGAATCAGTAATAAATAATACTGGTGACCACCTGGTATGGCTACCAGACTAAATCTCTCCATACATAGCACGTTTCACAGCGGAATGCTTCCAATTAACCACCGCAGGAATGTTGCAGTGACATCGACAACTAGATACCTTCAACCTCACAGTACCCGGGAACATGACCATCAATCTACTTGTCCCGGCTGCACAGCAAAGCGAATTACCTCTTCCATCGTCGAGTGTGTATAGTGTCACAGAGAAATCGGTGTTAGGAAGTGTATTTTAATCAAGGCGCACAAACAAAGCCATGACCACCTTTACTACTAGAAGATGCATCGCCCTTCTTACGAGGCACTTATTTGCGTTTCAGGTCACTGATATGAAAGACGAGGATAAACATACGAAATTAAAAGTCAACAGTGTGTACATATTGCATGCGATTTTGTCGAGGAAGGTGTCAATTGCATACACGTTACTTGTTGGAAGTTTGATATAAAAATTTAAAATCTGGTAAAGTTGGTCTTTTAGATGTTTTTAATTTATTATTTTATACTTTTTTGCTAATGTTATTATTAATAACGGGTATATAATATATATTATATATATATTATAATATAATATATATATATATATATAATATATATATTATAATTTTAACGGGTCGATGGCCGCAGTGGTTAGGCGGCTGACTATTGTTGTGAGAGGACGATAGGCGCCGGGGTTCAATTCTCTGGAGAGACGGTGACATTTTTTCAGAGAGTTTAATCCCGGATCGACTTGCCATTCGCTGTTGGGAGCAAAGTGATTAACAGCGCGGCATCATAAAAGGCGATATGATGCTGTCACAAAGCCAATTGAACACAACATACACACACAAAAACCACACCGCGAGAGTTGCAGTGATAGCCAGACAAGCGATACAGTTTACGGAGTCACTGCAACTAAGCACCCACCACATTAAAAAAAAAAAAAAAAAAAAAAAAAATCATAAGTAGCGTAAATCAAGGTTATAACAGCATTAATCTTCCTCTTGATTCTATAGAGATATGTCAAGCATTCTGCTTCCAAACAGTCATTTTTTTTTCAATTAACAGATATTTCCGCCCTTATCATTTAAGGGGAAAACATAACATATTTACAAAAAAAATTTTTAGCATACTATATAGCTGTGAAAACAGTAAACAAGTCCGTAGAAAAAGTAGATTAAGTTAACCATCAAAATTGATTTCTAGAAAAAGTATTGCAAAATTCTAATCTTATTCTGTGGAATTTTTTATTCTTCAATATAGTCCTCTAAGACGTTGACATACTTAGTATAACGATGGTAAAGAGCTTTAACGCCTTCAGAAAAACATGTTTTGTCTTGGACTGCAAACCACTCGTTCACCTCTATCATCGTCCACAAAGTGAATCTCGCGAAGGTGTTCTTTTAGTTTGGCGAATACATTGAAGTCACTAGGAGCTAAATCTGGAGAATAGAGCGGCTGTCGGAAAATTTGGAGCCTGCATTATGAATTGCGACCATTGAATGAACAGATGAAACAGCACACCACGTCTGAGTGAACTCTTCCCTATAAGAATAACTCCTTCAGCATCCTAAAAAACTCTGGCCATGGTCTTCCCGACAAATACTGTTGCACAAAACTTTCAAGGGGGTGGTGAATGCTTGTCCCTCCATTCCATACTCTGCCATTTTGTTTCAAGATCATAATGGCAAACCCGAGTTTCATCCACAGTAATGAATCTTGTTAGGAAGTGTTCAGGATCTCGCTTAGTGATTGCCAAATTCGTCTCAGAAGTGACCTGTCGAATGCGCTTTTGCTCTGGCGTCAACATTTCCCGTACACATCGTGCAGTCACGTTTTTCTTTATATAAAATGCTTTCTACGCTACCTATTGAAAATCCATAAGTCTGAGCTATGAATCTTACAGTGATTTGTTTATCTTTCATGATCACGTCATGAACCAGATGAATGTTTTCTTTGCAAACAACAGTTTCGACCGTCCAGCATCAACACCTTGTTCACAGGTCTCTCTGCCAAGTTTAAGATACCTTACCCATTTTTTCACCATCTAATATGGTATCGGTCATTTTAAAATGGTCATTTCATATTATCTTAATTGAATTGAACATGTAACCTGAGCAAAGAAAAACCACTTCATTTAGTATGTATTCCGTCATCAAATTTACTTGGCATTGATCGGTATACATTTTTAAAACTGTACTAACATTTTTATTGCAAAGTGCAATAGGAATCAATATAGTTAAATATGCAGCTATACTAAACAATTCTACAACCCTCTAATTCAGAATGAAATTTTGTTTCTAGATCACATTCATGTATTACTGGTTTCTCATCCTATTATCAATACCTTGGTGTATCATTTAAGTAAAATATTCATGTCTGTCTGCACCTTTTTCGCCAGATATCCGCCAAAACGACGTAGGTAAAAACAGTATCGATTTCATGTGTAAATAGAAATATTACCCTATTAGAAATAATTAAATTTGAACAGTTATTAAAAAGCGTGAATATCATCACGACAGTGTCTATACCTGTTAGGCATGATAAATGAGAAATCGAATTTACCAACTACATAATCATTAATAATCTCTATTTTTCCAAACCAACGAGTGGAATAGGTCAGAAATTATTGCTTAAAAACAAAATAAAATAGTGGCAACTAATTTTTCTGCATCTAAGCATACAATACTTTGAAATCGTAATAGGCGTGTCGGTATGTCTAACTATCATTATTTTCACACGTTCCGTTGTAAGGGCATTATTTGTATTCACGCTGCACACGAAAACTTGGTAACATATTATTATTCTGTAATTTCATCCGCGCATTCTGCCACGTGATTCTTCGCGTATTCCATGCAGTACACCTTAACCCAATCGAAGATCTTGTTATATAAGATTCTTGTGACGACGTCAACGAATACGTGTGCATCCTGTTAAGAAGTTTTTCGAACAGCCGTCACAGTACGTTGTCCCAATCATTGATATCGGAACCGAATAGACGAGAGTTTTTATAATATTTCTAACTCCTGTATAATAAAAATATATAACGTAAATAAGTATGTACATATGTAGATCTACAACTTGTTTGATTATAACTTCCGATGAAACGCATAATAATTTGTACAGAAATAACGAATTTGTTAGCATCTTCTACAGCTCTCTACGGTCAATCTTATAATTCTTAGTTTCCTTAGAACTACAAGTTTTTATTTATTTTAGTTTTAATGCAGTGCAAACTTTTAACAGAAGCTATACCCCAAAATCGGTCAATATGGCACCAACAAAAAAAAACTACATATTTCTATCTGTAAACTGCCATCCAAATCAGAATTTGGCAATTACCAATGTTCGCTTTTCAGCATAATAGGCTCTAATGATATTCTTAACTTATACTTACTAAATAATGCACATATGTTAATTATCTTTCTTGCAGAAAATCGAAACAAAAATATTGCCAAACATTTTTTAAAATTGTTGTTAAACCCAAATCAAGAGAAACCTCCACTTATAATAAATATTGAATAACTAATCGAACCTCGAACCACGTTGAACGTTTTTGTTCAGGTATTCTCGGACGCAAAGATGTACTACATATATTTCCACCTAAAATATCGTTGAGAGTAACCTTAAGGCTTTTGAGAGATTGGTGTCAGAACCAACACCTCTTTATCTCTCGTCACCTCTGATCAAAGTTACGTCGGTTTTTGACCGCCATATTAAAATATCATGGACGATCATTTGATGTAACATATTATTGCTCCAGTTCAACTTTTGATTGGAGATATTATTTTGAATCCCGGATTTTGATTCACGGTATTTAGGAATACCATAATGACCAGTATAAATAATGACCAGTATGAATAATGACCAATATAGATAATGACCAGTATGAATAATGACCTGTATAAATATAAATAATTTTGTTTAAAATTTTGTGTTGATATGAGGGGTTATTAAGTTATCAGTAAGCGGCGAAAGCTCCAAAAGGCTTTTATAATTTCAAAACTACATTTATCTACTATTTACACTAATTATATCACAAATTAAATATTTTAATTGACATCTGCAATAGTGTGTAGTATGTAATTAAGTTAAGTTTTCAAAATACTTTTAGTAAGGTGTTTTTTATTTTACCTTACAACTGACCTAAAACTTTCACGTCAAAAGTGTCGACAAAGTGCTTCTAAAAATCATATATAGAACGGTGTCCGGATACTTTTGAAGATCACTGTACACATTCTTTTAATACAATTTATTCGGTTACTACTATTTTCGATCCTGAATGTATGTTATAAATTTCATTCTTATGTAATAAATTTTACCTCATTTATTCCCATTATATTTACATATTTTTTTCGGCAAAGAACAACATAATCATGATATATTTGTGACAACTTTAACAGTTATAATTTACTTATATTAATAAAAATGCGTAACATAGAATCAAGATAAGAAAGGAAAAATTGTTTACGGTTATCAGACACCTAACACATTAAACAGGTTCTTGACCCTATTCTATATAACTTGCCAAATAAAGTTAGTATTGGAAACATCTTTATTAACAATTCTTGAGTGTAAATTTCTTATTTGCACCTAAAATATTACAAAATACTAAATAAATATTCCGTTTCTAGTAAAATAGGAACGTCTACGAGTTTACATGCCTATGAATTTAAAAATAACGTTAGCTATATAATAATCTCAGAAATTTACACTCACATCTTGAAATAATTTTCTAGGTAAATTACTTTCGCATGTTTCTAAATCATTACAAAGAAAAATGTATAATATGCTTTAAAAAAAAATGAAATTTTATCTAAACGGAATTGATAACGCTAGGCATTCATGCTATATTTACAAGGAAACTATAATTTAGTAGCAAAAGAAGGAAATTTTAACTAAAGCACCACTCGACACTAAAGAGCTTTAAAGCTTTTATTGAATATTTCTCTTATTACACAAAAGTTTGTGTTGTAATAAAATATGGATTTTCCTATCGAGATGAGACGTGAATGAACTCTTTTAAAAACAGCGGTCCCATAAAAGTTAAATTTATTACTGGTACATACTTTGTATTCTAAGAAAGTATCGTTTTTTCAAAGATTCATATTAATTGGGATGCGATAGCTCTAATCTACGTATATTATCACATAAAATACTAACGTATAATGTTTCAAAATTATATCCTTTTCGTCTAGATATTTTAAGAGTATAACCTTAGTATTCAACAAACACCACGTCAACAGCTAATACATCTGTCTTCTCGATACCTTGTTATTAGCATTCGAATGTCAACCGAAAAGAGACGGAAACCCTTCGAAAATTATCCCTTTGGCCTAAAAACAAGTTCATAAAACTTTTTACGATGTCGTATATGTACTGGTAGCGACGATAAGTCGATACATACGTATCTGGGGGCCGCTCCGAATTTGATAACGGTCCTTGTCGGAGTTTAAGATACGATCCTTTCGCTGTGATCTTCGAACGTATGCGCATCGTAGCAATAAACTAATGCATTAATGTCTGGAAGCTCTTCCCGATACAAAAAATATGATTTACCTTCTCGAATAATAAAAGACGACTATACGATAGCAATATAACGTCAATGGATATGATACTATATTTTTTGTTGTTATAATCGCATAATAGAAGATACACATTATGACACTTAACAATTTAATAGTATCTTGGGAACGAGGGATCCTACAATTTATAAGGGACGATGTCAATACTAGTACAAATATAGAATATTTTCTTAATTAAATGTTCTAAACACATGACGTTTATGTCATTCCTTCTAAATTAAATGATCTTGTTATATGCGTAGGCGATATTTGTATAGCGTCAGTTATAAATAGAGTTGCAATCTGATCTGCAAAGCGGCCATTAAATTAATGTGAACATTCCCCCTTTGATCTTTTTCTTCAAAATACTTTTCCTCAACTTTTACCGAGAGCTTTTACAACATTATCCTTCAACGTATTACTTTTTAAATACAGCATATGAATTAAAATTAAAAACTTAAAATCGAAATAAGATTAAACTAGAAATACAAAATTATAATAGCACAAAGCACAGGATATTGAATAGTAGATCTAATATTAGATATTGAAATATCTTTCGAATCTTAACACTGACCTTACAAATTCAATATTAAAAAGGTAACATAAGCTTAGAAAAAGCTTGCAGAGATAAAATAAAACTTATCCTAACAAGATTAAATATATTACCTAAAAAACACAATTAAGCAGAAACTGCAGAAACTTTTAAGGTGAAATTACAAAACAAAAATCCGAAAAGAAAGGCACGACTAAGGACGTGTTCCGATCAGGACGATAGTTGTGTGTTTAAATTAAGATCGGCACATTTATTTTACTTTTGTACCAAAGGATTAAAATTGTGTAAGATAGAAACTCACTTCCTCTTGTCTAAACCAATTTGGAACACACTTTATACTGCGTCTCCTTCTTAGAGTCGTTTGTCTCCTAAGCTAAATAAGGACTATAAGCAGGACGCGATAGAATATTACAGTCCAAATTATTCAAAATATGCATGGCAATCCTAGTCGCGTGTGGTCTGTCATTGTCTTGTTGAAGGATTAGTCCTATTGATAGCAGCCACTTTCATTTCTTCCGAATTACTTTTTTTTATGTGGTGGGTGCTTAGTTGCAGTGACTCCGTAAGCTGTATCACTTGTCTGGCTATCACTGCAACTCTCTCGGTGTAGTTTTGTTTGTGTATGTTGTGTTCAATTGGCTTTTTGACAGCATCATATCGCCTTTTATGATGCCGCGCTGTTAATCACTTTGCTCCCAACATCGAATGGCAAGTCGATCCGGGATTAAGCTCTCTGAAAAAATGTCACCGTCCCTCCAGAGAATTGAACCCCGGCGCCTATCGTCCTTTCACAACGATAGTCAGCCGCCTAACCACTGCGGCCATCGACCCGTTTACTTGACGAACATAATCAAGGATGCTGCAGTAATGTTGGTTGTTTATTGCCTTGGGATGGTTTACAACCCCAAAATATGGTCGCCATCATTTTGCTAACGAACGACACTAATTTAAAACTTTTTCGGTGGAAGCGAATCCAAATGTCTCTAATGCATGCTTTACCTCTGAGTCTTAAAGGTGTGGTAATGAATCCACGTTTCATTGCATGTTACAATAACATCCAAAATATTCAATACTTCACCCTCTCAAACACTTTGCGACTATAGAGCACTATAACACTTACACCTAGATGATGTTGGTACTACAACAATGACAGAGACCTCAATACGCTGCAAGATCTGGAGAGGTAGCTGTGGCCGGTGTAGGTAAATTGTCTCCCGAAACTAACCGAAAATGGACAGCAGTAAATTGTCTCCCGAATATCCAACACATGTCCCCTTCCGATAGGTAAATTGTCTTCCACACTATTTTCAATTTATTAGTATTTACAATATAATTTTACTGTGATTTATCTTTATTGAGCTGATTGTATGTATTAGTGATAAAAAGAAACACTACATACTTATTTTCCCGATTATTTTATTTCTAACAATTATAATTATCGTCAACTTATATACATATATATACATGCAGGTATTAGGTGTGTTCATGATATTACGTTGTATCTGAAATGTTGTATGAGATGAATTTAACAAATTCGATATCGATTTAAATAATTTCGATATATTATGAATTTCGGTTATTGCCTTTACTATACTCCACGGATATTGCACACTACGAGTTGCTGTATTTTGATATTACGTCTGAAATGGTGGATATGACAAAGATATCGAAAATAAAAATTAATACTCCCAATTAGCTATGCAAAATGCAAATGTAAAGAATAGTTTTATGTAAAAATACTACCATGACTGTTCTAAGTGGAACCGACATCTTCTTATTTTTGCGGTTGGGAAAACTTCCTCAATACTTCGTTGTATAGCCACCTCCAAATCCGCTCTAATTATTTTTGGATGATATGAAGGATCGATTTTAGTACATTCTTCTTTCAAATAACTAAGTGCTCTTTTATACGAGTGTTTTGACTTATCGGGCAACAGAAAAAAAAACCCGGCGTTATATAATTACCATTCCAAAAACAGTGAACACTGAACAGTTGTAGAAACCAACGAGAAGCATATTCTAAAGTTCCATCAACATAGAGTTCATTCACCACAGTTGCCAAAAACTTTATGTTAGTTTCACAGCACAACACAGCAATATGGTTTTCAATATCATTTTTAATTACAACATTTTCATTTTTGTTAGTCCTTATAATATTTTCACTTAAATAGTGATTTAGTGATTTTGGTATCATAGGCATCGTTGATCGTTGACCTCCTTGCATTATAGAGATTCTTTAACTGCACATCCTGGATCGTGATTGTGCAATGTCATTTTTCCTTAATTCTGTCTGTATAATTTTGCTAGGTCTGGTGCATATCTCCTCCGTAGCTTTTCTTTTTAGTGTGTTACTTATAGTCTGCCTGTTAAGCAGGGATTGCTCAATTGTTTTATGATTATCTACATTGGATATTTCTATTACATCACTATCGACACCATCAGTTTTCAGGAACGCCTTACAATTGGTTTTTCTTTCTTGAAGCGCCGCGCCATCTTTTAGTTCCATTACTCAACTATTTTTGAAACGCAAATTTATAGCCGTCTATTACCATCAACTGTTTTCCTCTCTCATTAAGCACTGTCTCAACTAAACTCATTTTTGTCACTTTCACCGGCACAGCTATGTGAAGAATAATTAAAAAGGGCATTTTGGGTGGCTTGGGAAACTATATTGTTTGAGTTTAAAAAGCCACTGCAGTTGCTCCCACCGCAAATAATAAAAAAAACAAAACAAAAATGCGCATGTGTCTATAGGATAATTTCTACTGTTCAACATAATTTTGTGTTTCTCCCATTTGAAGACGACAGAATTTCAAAATTACCTAAAGTAGTATTTTTTAACAAAATGAAGTCAACATAAACAAACAAGACCAAAACTTGCATAAAGTCGTATGTGATGAAATAATAAATACAAGAACCTCATTTTTTCTGCCAATAAAAAATCTAATTCCAAAGTTAAATATGAAACTAACTTCGGAAATATACTGTATTACTATAAGAAGATAATGTGACGTCAAAGTGAAGAATAAAGGAAAAAATAAATACTTTTCAATTCGGTCATTGCGTACTCTTAGTACACCATTATATTATTTACGCATAGTATAAAATATGTATACAAACTCGTGACTTCACATATTAATAAACTTCCATTACAACGGATGCCGCTTCTATTTCTTAGGGATTTGACGTCACTCATGATTATCTTTTTTCCTGTTATGCGCTTTTATTGCATTCGTCTAACATCTGCTCAGAGAACAAGTAACATGTGCATCTGCAAGATGCATTTCACTCCCCAAACAGACATGTAGTCAGTGCGTCTTGTTTGAGACATCCTCTCCAAATGTGTTTCTACTGTATAGGTATTTGATAAATCCTATATATAGAAGCTGTAGTTAACTAACGAACAAACATCTGACGCGATTTCCTTTTCACATAAGCACGAACTAGTGAAATAACCACTACAAGGGGCCATAAAACGCCACAAATGTCACACAAAGCCGGCTTACACCAAATGGAATGCAATCGTCCTGGTAAAATTAGAATTACAATAGGATTCTTAATTTGATCTGAAAATATTTTTAAATATCTTACGTTCCTGGAAAAGTAGAATATAGAAGCTGTCGCAAGCAATCTAATTTAAGAAGGTGGTGCCCTAATTTAATTTAATTTAATTAATAAAGTGACTTCATCAGAAAATGATACTCGTCACTATATCTAATTTCCTGATTATCATAACAGTGACAGACCAACTTTTCGGAATTTATTGATTAGAGCGTAACAATTTTAAACCGTTTAAATTTATAAAAATACAGATTATATATCAAAAAAGAACTCTAGATACATATAAAAAACAAATTTTAAAGTAAAAGATTAAAATGTTTTAGGAAGATTTAATTAAGGATTAACGATTTACCGTCAAAATTCATGAACCCTTTTCCGTTGGTATAACACAATCTTTTCCTGCGCCCATTTTTTCCCATCCTCAGAACTTCGTAAGAATACGTAACGGAAACAATTAACGAACTTTGAAAAGTTATAAATTGTAATTCCCTGAATGAAAAATGATCGTGTTACTGGTACTCCCGCAAGAGTAGCGATGGGCTACCGCGCCGGTTGTCGACGACGCGTACTACCAAACCCAGTCCCGTCTGTCAACCGGCGGCAAGAAAATTGAAAAACTTTCGAAAATCGACCCAAAATTCACATAGCTATCTTCGACAGGCGTAATTATTTTACTTTATTTATTAACTCCCGTAAAACCAGTAACGAACTGCTCGAAACTCCTGCTCATTACTTCCAGCCATTCGATCGAAAATCAAACTTTGGTCAAATTTATTTTCAAAGTAACTCGATATACATTGATAAATATTTAATAGTCTCGCCAGTTTAGAGTATGAGTCTAAATTAGTTTAGCCGAGCATAATTTATTCCATAAAATATATAATTTTGTATATTTAAATATTCTTGGACGCTCCATCAAAACATTATTGCTTATTTCACAACAATAAAGAGGAATCTTATCTAATATAATAGGTTTTCCCTATTGTTACTTTGATTGGAATAGACTAGTGTTTCTAATGTCACCATAGGTTTAAATCAAGTAATCGAGAAGACTAAGCAATTAGTCCTCTTCCATTCTAGTGATTTCTGAAATAGAAGAATGAAAAGAGAAAGTTAGAATCACAAAATTATAAACTTGGACAACTGAAATAACTAATGACCACCTTGCTGGCAAATAACTAAACATAGTAGCCATCCAATGTTTTAAATATTCGGTCAAAAATTCCTCTTCTCGCCATGTTTCAAAATTGAATCTGATGAAAATTTTAACGAAAAGAGTCGCGAATGGAATAGATTAAGGATAACTCCCGACTAGGTTGATAAATGATGATTTAAGTTGACATCAATTTTCGTATCTACCGCCGAAAGTTAACGTTATAGGATTTTTCCTGAGTAAAGTAGGTGATGTTCTCGCAAGAGATTTATGCCACAGAAATATATATATTTTCGTATGTAGCTTACGTTCTCCTTGCGTCTTATGGCCATTCTGAACAGACACTCTAAAATTTACAGTATACAGTAAAGCCAAAGAGAAATGGTCCAGGTTCATCATGTTTAAAATGGATCTTTGTTTAAGTGTATTACTCTCAACAAAAATTGCACAAAATAGTTTTTATTAAGGCTATGATTCTATTTTTCCATTTCTTTTACAGACTAATAATAAGTTTTATAACTTAAAGTTATTTCAATCATTTCTCAATACATTCTGGAATTACTTTAATCCTTCTATTATTTTATTTTTTACTTGACTCAAGGTTTGTTGAGCGACAAAATCCATAAATAGGCTTAGGTTTTGTTGATTTAAAGCAAACATTTTCACATTTCCCAAAAAGCGCTGAAATGATCGAACCTCTGAACGACTATGGTTTTCACTTTTGAAATGGAATTTTTATTAATGAAAGTAATATTTCCAATCAAATAACGCGTCTAACTATACTTTTTTTTAATCTTCTAGTATAAAACTACATTCCAAGAAAAGATACCCGAATTTTTTAACTTTAAATTTCGTCAAAAAAAGATACCTACATATTTTTATTGAATAAGGTCGTTTTGAAATTAAAAAATTCTTTGGATAATTAACATATTATATAACACAAGGAGAATTTAAAATGAAAACAACTCAACTATTCTAAATTATTTTGATATATTGTCTAGGCTCCATTGCTATCAATGAGTTGCCGTAACCGATTCCCTATTGACGCAATAATTGTTCTTGTATAATCTGAAATTATTTCTTTCCATGCTTTCGCAAATTTTATCTCAACTTGCTGCTCTAAAATTATTTCTGTACATTCTGAAACGTTCTCAATAGGGTTGACATCAGGACTCTTCAATGGTCACTGAAGAATAACAACTGGCCCCAACACAGATATGCAAAAAAACATGGGTGTGGGTTTGTTTTATATGTACCGGATGGCCAACTAAGAACGTCGCTCGGCCATATCTCAAACGGTTTACAGTATAACTTTAGGAAAAAAAATTACTGACTAAAGTGACCCCGACAAACATCTGGAAATTATTTAGAAAAGCGTAGGATGGCCGCTAGAGGGCGTAACTAATTTTTATTTTACGTAAAATTTACCAACTTAAGGTCTATCATAAATATGAAGATCAGAATCTACTAAAAATTTTGCAAATTTTACATCGGACAGCTTATTGGTATTTTGTCAAAGAATGGGAGGAGAACAGGGGAAACGTTGTATTGGACGAACGCTTATAACTCCGGTTCTGTTGAACCGAATTTTGCACACTTAGCCTCGTTGAAAACAGCATTACTCCTCCAATCTAATACTTACAAATTGGAACCAAATTAATAATAAACTTAATTTAATAAGTGACGTGCATGCTAGAGGGCGCTGTTTATATTTAGGCGGGAATTTTGTTTAACGCCCTCTAGCGGTGACAGAAATAAATACAATATTAAAAAATTTGCAGTAGGTTTAGGAAAATCCGTGATAGTCTATTTTTTTGGCCTCTAAGCATTCCACGCACTGTTCTTTTTAAAAATCCTAAAATTTACGTATTTAAATTTCTTTATCGCCTTCTAGCGATGACGGACAAGATAAAATTAAACAACTTCAATCACTAACCATAGCACAATAAAAATCCTTTCTAATAAGACCAAATTTGCTAAATTTCGTTCACGGGAAGCAGAATAATTTAAATTTATAGTAGAAATTTTGACCATTCACACGGAATGGTAAAAGATAGCGATGCTCGGTTTTCGCTGATTTGTTGGTAATTTAGGCTAATTTTTTAATTTATTGTCAAAAATGTATGTTTCCATTTAATATATTTTCGAGAAAAAAACAACATTCCAGAAAAAAATTAAACAGCGTCCTCTAGCATGCACGTCACGTATTAGATTGGTTCCAATTTGTGGGTATTAGATTGGAGGAGTAATGCTGTTTTGAATGAGACTAAGTTTGCAAATTCGGTTCAAATCAACCGGAGTTATAAGCGTTCCTTCAATGCAAAGCTTCCCCTTCTCTCTTCCTCTTATTTAACAAAATACAAAAAAGTTGTTCGATGGAAAATATGCAAAATTTTCAGTAGATTCCAATTTTCATATTTATGATAGACCTTAAGTTGGTAAATTTTGCGTAAAATAAGAATTAAAATTTTGGTGATCAGTTATGCCCTCTAGCGGCCATCCTACGCTTTTCTAAATAATTTCCAGATGTTTTCCGGTGTCACTTTAGTCAGTAAATTTTTTTCTTAAAGCTGTACTGTAAACCGTTCCTGAGATATGTCCGAGCGACAGTCTTAATTGGCCACCCGGTACATACACACCAGCTCGTCAAAGGATGACTAGATCTTTTCATATAAATAAATAAAGCAAAATTTAATCTCTCCTGTTTATGGTTGTGCCTCAAACACAATTTTTTTGAAAGCAAAATAATTTATTAAACCAAAATCTCAAACACATTGCCTTGCTATTAAAGTGGAATCCGAAAATGTATTTGGAATGCTGCGTCCAACACCGTTCCAAATAGGTTTCGTTGACTCCAATTCACAACGAAGGATCATCGTCCAACCTTGAAGATTTTTGATCCACTACTATGCACACCAACAGATTGGTAAATCTTCTGCTTTCATTTAAAAAAGCTGGTTTTATTGACATGCAGGTCATCTACCACAGTCTCAACACAATACAATACAATATTTAGAATAATAGAATACCGTTCGGCTTGTTTTATGACACTATGACAGAGGCTACGAAAACATATTGCAGTCATTATATTTGAAGCTGCGTCCATTAAATGCAATAACACCCCATACCATCGCACGTTACTGACGGTGGCCACCGCCTACTTAGCGATTAGGTGCTCAGTCAAGTCTACGACAAATCAAGATTTGTGCATTCCCTCTTCTCTCCGTGAATCATAATTTGTCAGAAAACAAAGTATCGTAGCGCTATGAACGCTCCATTGCATATACATATTCTGCCTTGTGAAAGTACACTGTCATCCACCGATTATGACAAACTAGTATTTCGATAAGGCATACTACTATGACTGTACTGGGACGGCACATACTCGTGAATTTTGTCCAAGAGTGTATTATAAAGTGACGACACAGATTTGTATAACGTGCTATTAAACTTATAGATTAGACAGTATAATGCATCTACTTGTGATTATCAGAAAATCATCTGTAGAACTCGTAAAGAAATAGCATATGAATTAATTATAATTAAGTCTAATGTTTTCCCGTTAAAAACAAAATAATCATTGCATATATAAAAGAAAAAAAATAAATATTATTAGAAGAAGTGCGTCAAATATTACAGTAGCAGATAGCAGATAAAGAAATATTGACAATAGAAAATTAATGATTCTCATGATACTACAAATAAAACAAAAATTACTATCCATTAAATTATATAGTAATATACACACAACCCCAAAGTACTCTTTATTGATTCCACCTTCATTTCTAAATCAATAGTTTTAATAATTTAATAATAACTGTTCTTTAGGTTACCTTGTTTTTCTATTCGAAGAAAATATCTTTCTTAGTATCATTAATAATAAATGCAACGTTACGGCATTCGAAAGTACGATATCCGTGAACCTCGTAAACAAAGATACCTAACAATAATACATTTATAATTAGACACAATCAGGCATCACTCAAGATCCTATCGTAATGTGAAGTTAGTTTCATAATGTACCGGCGGAAAGGTGTTTTATTTTTTCTATACATAATACGTAATGGTTAATATCCATTATTTTTGTCTTCCTGCTCACGTTAACATGTAAACCACCACAAAACGTTCAGATGAAAACAAAAACAATTGCTTTGCATGATAACATTCAATTTAGATATTCGTCGTTGTATAAGAAAAAAACCGTAGCAAAGAAAACTAATGTTATGTAAACATTAAGATTACTATCGTGACTAAAAAAAAACTACGGTTGGTGAGCGACCACCAAGTTTCTTAGATGATATTCTTATAATTACGCTTAGCGGTAGAGAAATTTTTAAGTAATTTTCCGACACGCGGAAACTTTCCGTATTCGCGAAGACATAAATTCTTCGTAATCTAGTATTTTACATTTTAAAGTATCCGCATAAACTTTATATTTATACACACTATATAGGTGCTTGTACAAGTTTATTTTGAGCTTATCTATATTTTTATCTAATTAAATAGTACTGAAGTAAGTCGTGGTTTAAAATTTTAAACTAGTTTCTGTTAAATATACGAAGCTATTACACTAAATTGACTAAAAACTTTGAACGACTTTCATAAACTTTAATATTTGAAAACAATAAAAGCACGTACGGAAATCTTGATCAAACTGTAAATATATCCACAGAAAAACAATACATAAAAGTTTAGCAAACATAATAATAGTTCACAGCAATCAAATCGAAAGTATTACTCATGTAAAACTAACATTTTTTAAATCTACTTCTTTGATCCAATATCTAATCGATGTCAACAACGTTTTAGGAAAATAGTCTGTGCTTTATGGTAGACATTTTATTCGACTCACGTTTCTCATATGTATATACAGTTTATTGTTTTTATTGAGGCGATCACAAACAAGGTAGTCTAAACATACAAAAACAAACACAATATTATATAATACAACGGTTTGTTTTACACAAAACAAATTTAATCGCACGAATAAAGTAGTGAAATGCACCGAAACGGAAGCTTCTTAATCGGGGAGTCACAAAGGAACCCTAGATTTCTTTGTCTAATGAATAGCTGTTTTTTCTTGAATTAAATCCGTATACTCGGCCATAAATTTTGGAAATATCCATTCATGTGATTTTTTCAAATTCCAAAATCAAAACACAAAAATGGCGATATTATGTCCTAACACACACAATCCTACAACATATTTTTACAGACAGGGAATATTTCATAACTATTGGGAGGACCGACTGTTTTTCCAGTTATGAAACACAAACTGATGAAGTATGTTGGTAAAAATTTACTGCACTGTAACCACCATCTCTTGTTATCTTATGATATATGTGTTTTTGACATTGTTTAGACGGTACTAAAAAAGAATCATCGAAATGGTGTAGGTCTACAAATCTTGCCGCATAAAAGTGCTTCTTCACTAAATAGCAAAAAAGCTGACATTATTTAGACATCATTTTTTGATCTAAAACGTCGTTATACTGGCAGAAAAATGACGACATTGTAAATAATAATTGTCTTGTGTTATAATAAGCGAGGTAAAGAAAAATTTACACAAAATAGAAATAAAACATAACATCAACTAAATGTATCTATAAATTCGGAGAACCACTAATGAATTAATGCAACATTTTTAAATGTATTTAAACTTAATAAACAAAAGGTGAAGTGACGAGAAATATTGCTAAATGGGTATTTTTTATTTTTCTGATTTGGAGTTTTTTGCATTGTTTTGACGGTACGAAAGAAAGTCATCAATATGACATGTTTTTGAAAAGATTCTGCACCGACTCCAGGTACAGAATAAAAAACTCCAAATGAGCTCTTGGAGAGTGCTAATCACCAAGCTGATCATGCAGATGGTGGTCGCCATGGACGAGAGCTGATAAAAGACTCTCAAGGATACCTACAATGGCACACTGCAACTACACTTCCAATCCGTGTTTTTCCAACTTTTGGGACGAACGAAGAAGGAAGAGGCATGAGCCATTGAAGAAGAGATGGATACCGCTGAGGCGGAACCATCAACGCAGTTATCTCCGGAACCAAGTGGGGACATAGAAGCTGAATTAGCTGTGGGCTCTCCACAGTCGACAGGGACTGCGGACATCATAACGGACCTCCTGTGAACTCCACCAGACGAACACAGCAGGTCAGGAACGCCAACATTTTTGAGACTGCTGCAGGTTAACCTCCAGCGGCCTCTGCTGCACTTATCAAAGGCACTTCTTTTTTGTTATTATTGTGACATTCTTTATAGAACTTTATCATGTTAATGACAAATAAACAACATAAAAACACCCAAAGATAACGTCACATTGTGTGCTGAGTCGATTATCTTTCGACCATCGAAACTCTCGTATTAGTGCGAAGTAAGACTGACTAGCAGAAGTCAAAGTCCTCTAGATCTAAGTTTCGGACGCCTGGTATTATATTCTATTGTAAAAATATCATTCAGATTTCAGTTACCCCTCTTCACTGCGAACATTAACTGTTATTTACACTATAAGTAGTATAGAAATAATGACGGTAAGCAGTACAATCTATAAGCCGCTACAATTACACCCACCACAGAAGAAAACTATATTTTTATGGGGTTATTCAATATATATTTATGGAATCATTTAGTAACAGTACAACAAATTGATATATGAATTTTAGAAAGAAAAATTGCATCTCAAGTAAGCATACCTTTCTGTGAAAGCGATCAAAGACATCAGTGGTAGAGCAAAATTGTGTTTTTGGATGCATTGTATTTATCGCAGGAGGGTGGTGCAATTATAATGAGGAGACGTTTATATCTACAACTATATCTCCGAAATAAATGTATACTTTGCAAAGGTTAAACAGCGAATATATTTTCTAGACAGATTACAGATTGAAAAGGTTGAGAGAGCACTTAATAATACGTAATAAAATTAGAAGTAATCATGATATTAATATATAACACGTTTGAAGGCTAAAATGTATATTACCATTAAATCCGTGATTTCATAAATGAATCACGGATCTTAACATTTGAAAGGAATGTAAAGCAATTGCAACAAAAGTGTGCCCTCGTAAAAGTCATGACCTAACGCGATTTATTATAAAGCAGTTACCACATACTTGTAGTTCAAGAGAAGAACACCGATGGCGCTCGTATATACCTACGCACGTACCCGAAGAATAACAAATCAATCTCTCATACAAAAGAGAAATGGCGTCCGACCCTGTTGTAAGCGCAAATCTTACGCTCGAGTTGATCTAAATATATTTGCTTCTAGTATGAAACCGAGCGAGGCTCCGGCTGCCGTTGCTGCCGCGACTGCGGTCACAGTACCTTTACTCTTTCTGGATACAACGTTACTGACTACCTCATAAATATGAATGACACTTAACTGTACGCGACAGTTATCCAAGCGAGAAGTTCTTTCGAGATCGACTGAGATGACTTTAGCAAGAGAAATTGTCTGGTTTGAAGTTTTTTTTTTAGTAGCTAACTGATTAAATGGTACATGCAAATACAGAATATTCTCTATAAAATACATTTTGATTTTAATAAATACAAAAGATATTAAAAATTCGTTTTTTGTAAATATATGATTAGTATTTCCAAATCAAGCTTATGAGCTTTCCATATTTGCCCGACCCTGTTGATCGATTTTATAAAAAAATCCAGATTAATATCTCAAGACAAGCATATAATTAATAAATGTACAACTTTAGGAATCCTTTTTATCTATCGATGAATCAGGTTTTTTTAATAATTACACTACACTATGTCGATAATTAATATGTTCTAATACGGAATTAGCAACCTATAAGGAGCAATCTTAGACAAGTACTAAAATATTTTTCATCGATATATGGTACCTTTCTTCATTACGACTACCACATATTAGGCATGAATGAATTAAATCGTTATCGAGAAATTCAACATTTTGCCGTTAGTAATTTCAGTATAGTAATACTATTACGTAATGTATACAGTATTTAATTTTAACTATGATTAACAGAAAACACTTTCAATTTCTACCACAATAGACTTTTGCTTATCAGCTTAGTTCATTGTTAAGATTTTGGACGCATATTTAAAACGTTTCATGTTTCGAGATTTGTAAATACTAAATATTATAGAAGCAGTTTAATTTAGAACATTTTTATTAGATAAATTAATAATTTATTTCGATATGATCATAAATATATTCAAACCACTTGGAAATTTTTATTTCATTTAGCAAAGAGCATGCTAATTTTAAATTCTGGACCTTTTAGGAAAATCAACCTTCATTTATATGTATGTCCCAATTTTCTACTTATTTACATTTTTTTTTGCTTTGAATTTCCATGAAAATAGCATATGCAAAATCATCTGATAATCACAATAACTCAGTTATATATTTTCTTCTTCTATGATACAATTTAAAATTATGTAGCGAAAATTTTGTGATCGCTTCAAAATATATCTATACAAATGTATGTATTCAAATATTTTCAATCAATCTCAAAATTTCCGCAAAATATGTGCTATTTATTTATATAAGGTTTAGGGATCCGTAAGGTCCAATCAAAGTCTAGTGCCTTCGATAAAATCTGAAATAGGCATGTCTCGTTTATTAATCAATGATATCCGGGATTGAGTTTGTTATAGTAACTCAGTTATTGATTTTTCGGAAAAGGTTTCATCGGTAGTACACTTCAAATGGTATTATTATATATACAGGATGATTTCTCTAACCTAAAACATTCTAATATCTCGAAAAATAAAGATTCTCTTGTAGATATGTAGATAGGGTGACAGGTATAGTGGAAATTTAATTTACGTGATTTGTTTTCGTGAAATAATTTACGTACCTAGTGTAAACATCAATATCTAATCACAAAAAAAGTGCAGAATTGTCGGATTAGACTTTGATGGTTGTCTTTTACCTGTTATTGTAGGATTAAATTAATAACCCTTACAATCAACACCAAGATTATTTCCCATATTTTCGTGAGCAGATAATATAAAACTTTCTAACGTTTTCTGAATAGGAAATGGACAGTTCGCGTATTTATTTTGGAATGATAGAAATGGTTTGTTATCAAATAAAGGAAATGGTAAATTATAGAGAATCAGTGGTGAACCTAATTTGAAGTCACATAGCAGTATTCACATACTTCAAAAATACAGGAAATGTGGAAAATATTCAAAATGTAAATACAAAGTAAAAATGCAGCAAATTACGAAAAGATTGGAAATATCTAAAACTTTGAAATGTTAAATAGAAACCTTTATATTTTATTCCATGTGTTCAATTTGAAACCATATTTACTTATTTTTTGGGTTATTACGATCTTTCGAAATAAAAAAAGTTTCAATTAATTTTTGTTTCGACATACATTTCGACAGTGTTCACCGTCTTTTTCAAGAAATATTTTGTTTTAATAACTTTGAGATTATTTATTAGAAAGTACAATTCATAACCATACAATACATTTTAAAATATTATAGCGTTAACATATCCGCTGCTATGCAATATAATGTGAACTGACAACAAAAATTTTTCTTACAATTTACAATACAAAAAGTCCTTACCATTTTAATAAGTCAATCCCTTTACGTGGGCTAGTCGATAATACAAAAGGTTATGTTATGTATGGTTACGTTATTAATTGTAGTACAATGAGAGAATGTTGGTATATAAAATATATGGCGGAGATATCGAGTTCGGCTACCGTAATGAATTTTATTTAATCCGACCATTCAGTTCGACCGCAATTTTACAACGAAGGCGTTAAGGATTAACATAAGGAATTAATCCTAATTACCTGAAGAGGCGGAGTTTACAATTACCGATTAATAGACAAATAGTTCGACCACGTGTTTAATCTGCCAAAAATAATCTCAGAGGGTGGGTAACATATAAGAACATATAAGAAGTTGCAATTCTAAAATTTACACAATGTATGACGAGAAACCTGATGCTGACTCCACATTAAATAGACAGATTGTTAGCAACGCTGTTAAACGGAAAGCAATTGAAGATTTGTACGAAAGACCATCAAAAATAGTGCATAAAAAGTTAAGGGGTAACGATTTAACGCACGATAAGGACTATAACGATTTAAATCGAATCAGAAGAAACAGTGCTTTTACCTTGGCCAACAATTCGAAGGCAAGTGTTCGAAGTTCTAAGACAAATTTGAGTTGCGGACTAATAAGGATGAAGAATTGTTGACTGCTTTGGATATCGTAAATGGTATCGTGATATTTTCCTGTTACACAAATTTACATTTTTTGTCTTCAACTGAAACTATTTATATGGATGCAACCATTTAATATTTTACCAAGTTTTTTTCCAGTTTTTTACCCTTCAAACTGTTAGAAAAGGATATTATGTGGCCGTAGTGTTTTGTTTATTGCCTGACAAAAAAACTGAGACCGATTTGAAACTGTTGAGAACAATAAATAAAAAAGTTCTAAGAAATGTATGAAGTTTCCATGGAATTTAGCACAAATTACTAGATGCAGATTTCATTTATGTCAGGCACGGTATAGAAAGATTAAGTATACTATCAATAATTGAATACAAAAATCTGATGTCAGATGTTACAGCTTTTCTTCGGTTATTTTTTGGAATTCATCTCCTTGAACCTGCAGAAGTAGGAGATTTTTTTTGTAAATGAAATATTTTCTAACACTCCTGACAATGATAAGTTAAACAGCTTTTGTGATTATATATTAGAAAATTATGTACATGATAACGCACCTTTTCCATATATTTTTTCCAATATTTCTATATTAATTTTTGTATAAGTAAATATTCTTATGTATTTACTTGTTCTAATTTGAGAGCAATTTTTAGTTATATGTAAATATAGGAAGGTACATTTTCTGACAAATTGTAAAAGCGATTCTATCTGTAAATACAAATACACTTTTATAACTCTATTATTTGTGTGTCCTTTGCAAGTGCGGTTGAATTGATAACATATTAATATAATCTGTTAATTACATAAGTAGATGTATTCACCCTCTTACGTGGTCAAATTCGAGGGTAGGATTTAAAGAACCCTAATTGATAACAGGATTAACCAGGTAGACGAGGTCGAACTAGACAAGGTCCATATATGAGTATATTAGATTAGCATATACTTACTAGACTTTTGAAACATAAAAAACAATAAAAAATCAAATTATCAAACGTTAATTGAAAATGTTTTTATTCCAAACGACGGTAATAATCCAAAAATCAAAAGTAAAGAATTCACTGTTAAAATTGGGGCGAAAATTATTAGCATCGAAATCAAAATCTGGGTCTTAACTTAGGACAGCTCTTCAATTAGTTGTTTTTTGTAATGTGTAGATGTAAATTTCACAGCGGTGCATTTTCGAGTTGTTGCTCTGCCTATTTTCGAAAAGTATGGGGCAAATAGGAGAAGACCGGGTAGATTACTCAACATCATTCTTTGAATTGGCATTCTCGCCGTTTTATGTAGTCTTTGTTAAAGCAATCTGTCGGAATTGCTGGTGGGAGATTGCATCTACCAAAGACGTTGCAGACGAAACCCAGTCTTCGGTTTCTTATAAGAAATGGTAGATTCAATTATAAAAGCAGACAACTCTAACGAATTAGAGTAAATGTCTCAATACATACATTACTGTAATTTACTCTAGACGGTCAGCCACAGTTCATTCTTCACGTTCTTATTTCAAACGTTTGCTTCAAATTTATTCCAGAGTACTTATCTCGCATACGGAGATGGACTAATTATAGTGTTAGGTTAATAGTATAGTTGTTAATAGTGCTTCAATCTAGAATTGTGTGGAATAAAACTATAAAACGTAATTCGGTGGAAAGCATAGTAAGATGATTCCATTTTTACGTGCAATATCGATCAAATTAATATTTTTGTATATGTACTGTATCATAAAAAAGAACCAAAACTGATTCTACCTTCATTGGCTTGTCCTGTTTGATAAAATGTTTTATACATTTAACGAAAATATTGGACTGAATTCAGCAATTAAATTGTCGCGATCTTACACCAAAGTTTTCATTGATTTATAACTCTTCATAACAGCTATCAGATTATAAATTGTGATTAGATGAAGTTTAAATTTGTCCCTCAAATTTGTTAAGAGAGCGGAAATCTCAACTACCACTTGCTTGAAAGCAATTCTTTGAGTCAATCCAATCTAATCTCTATTAAAATTGCGCTGAAGTTGGTTAGTTTCAGCAGGTTGAAGTAGGACACGTTTCACGTTATTTAACTCGGATCGGTTTACAAACAAAAATTTTCCACAACGTATTAATAATAATCGTATTATCCTATGGTGTTTTCTTATAATTTTTTAGTCTTTGTGCCGCTTTGCTGTATCATTGATGTTGTTCTTTCATTATATGTCTTGTATTAATTTCCTTCTTCAAAATACCTCTTCCTATACATACGACATACATATGTACTTATAGGTACTTTATCTTTATAAATGTTTGCATCTCCATTTTCTCTCTTTTGGTTTAATAGCTGTAGTAGTTTTTCCAAGAGCTCATAAATGTTTGTAGAAAGTACCTCCGTTTTACCAAACATATTACCTTAATTTAGATAATTATTCCTTAAGCCTAGAATAAATAAACATTATCATTACATGTATAATTACGAAAATTCCTTTTGAAATCATTAAAAAGAAAGCACGTACGTACAGGAAGAGAGTGTTTTGCCTAAACGATCGTTAGTACAGTTTTTCATATCTGGTGTTTAGTTCGCCATAATTACTATAGCACAGCGACAATATTAAAAAAACAGCATTCATTACCGTCACCGATCTCAAACTCCATATCTATTGTTGATTATCCTCCAAGCGATCACCCGACAACTGACACTGCACATTTCCTCGCATTTACACATATATTTACCGATCAATTTCAATCGAATAGAAAAGGCCGTGAAACATATATGTCCCCTGAGAGTGCTCTTCCGTATTAGTGAATAACAATTACGTTAAGCCACACACGTTTCAAGTGTTCCATAATGCGAATTATATAAGATAGAAATTGATGTATATTTCTTATATGAGTGCATTTACAAGAATGTAATATCATTATTGGGATTATCATATAAATTGGAATTTATTGGAACCTGATGTATATAAATCATCGTATTTTTCTTTTGATGCGGATTATTAATATAACTGTTATTACAGTAGAACGAATGCAATACAATATCGAGATTCATTTATTTAAATTCATGTTGTTAGTAATAATATTGGTCACTAGTTAATCAAATACCACTGGGATTGAGTTAATTTTATCCTATTAAAGAGCTATTCAATATTGTATCCGTCGTCCTAATAAAATATAAATTAAAATATTCATGCACGAATAATTATTAAAATTAGATAGCTATTTAGGTTTGAACTATTTAAAATCTTATGAAGGATAAATAAACAATAACACAATTTCTTTATAATATAACTCGAATACTACATTACAGAGCAAAGACTAAGAATTAAGTCGTTAATTAACATTATCAAAAATTAATTCTGAAACTGGTACACAACGATTCAAAAACTTGTAACAATTGATCCCAAAAACAAGTCCAACTCAACTCAGAAGTACAAGGCTGGTCTGAAATATTTCCGATGCCCCACATGAAGATGGCAGCACTCGTCAATAAAAACTGAGTAATGTGGTTGCACATCTATATCGACAGATATTCACCATTTTGGACGCGCTGTTGTTGTTTGATAATTGTTTAGGTGAATCGATGTGAGTATTTTTGTGAAAATGGACGAAAAATCGAGCCATCATTAAATATTTGTTTTGGAAAGGCAACACCCCAACGGAAATTAAAGATGAGGACCATCAGCATTCGGGACGTCCAAAAACTGTAACCACTGACAATAATATCGCTAAAGTTCACCGAATGTATATTGTAAACAACCTTCGAATTAAAGTGAGGGAGATAGCAGAAGTTATGAACATTTCCAAAGAACCACATACTGAATCAAGATTTAGGTACGAGAAAGCTATCCGAGCGTTATGGCAAGCTTACTGAAGTGTTTTAAACCGGATCGTGTCCTTTATTCTATGAAAGCACGCTTTAAATATTATAATTTTTAAGTAGCAAATT